>JARKNS010000003.1:52110000-53310000 GCA_029990575.1 Petunia axillaris subsp. axillaris
AGTCTTTTATAGGAGATTGAAGACCTTCCCCTCTTCAAATTTTGAAATTTGAGCATTGTTACATCTAAGGAAATAAACGTTTTTGCAATACTTTCCAAATTAGGACAATGAAGAAATAAGGCAATGAGGAAATTTTGGGCGTGGAACATGGAGGATAGGAGGAAAAAATAAAATAAAACAATTGAGTAAATAGGATGAGTGTGTGAAAGGGAGAGATCTTTGGGAGTGATTTACGGAGAGATTGGAGTGAATTAAGGGGAGAGATTAGAGGGGACTAGCCAAAAGAATATTCACTTTTAAATTTCAAATAAAAGTAATATATTTGATATTGAAAATGGGGTAGATTCAAAAAGAGAAAATATAATTCAAAAAATCAATAAAGATAAATATAAATAAATAAAGAATTTTGGTGGGGATTTTGAAATATGGAGGAATTAATAACAAAGGAATTTGGACATATTTTCTTTTTAATTGGCCAATATTCAACTTAAAGGTGCAAAAAAATATATAGATATACATATGTATAAAATGCACAAATAATCATTAAATAAACTCAGATAAAATTATTTAAATATAGATAATCACAGATAATTACTAATTTGCAAAAAGGATCACTAATCGATACAATTTTTACATGTAGCCTAAATGATGCAATTATATGATATAACCGTGATATTATAAATATACTAAATTGCACAAATAATCACAGTTTTGACAAATAACCTAAATAATGCCAAATTACGTAATATAGCCACATTTAAGTATGTAATATACGAGTAGAGGATAACGCACGTAAATGCATGATTTCTAATGCACATTTTACACAAATAGTCAAATTGCACCCTTAAGTTGAATTATAGCCAATTTTTAGAAAATAAAGGGACAAAATTGGGTGTCAACAGCTGCCCCTCTTTGCCCGGGGATGATGAAAAAGTCTTCGGGTAAAGATAGTTGACAGAGTAGCCAATTTTGTCACGACTGGTAGGCAAAAATAATTTTAAAAGGGGAAATGGGAGTTTTGGGGTGTTTTTGGCCGAACCCCGGTCTCTGAGTTACCTACATATCTCGGGTTTCACGAGAATCGGGCCGTACGTAGTTCTAGAATGACATGTTGCCTCTGTGAGATGTTTATAACGCACGATTTTGGATGTAAAGACTAAACTTATCCAAGTATGTGAAGTTTAGACTCGTGCATGTTTTGCCTTTTGGCGAGATAAACAAAGAAATGAAGCAAAGGCACTAGCAAAGATGAGATAGCTTCAAAAGATCGAGCGTGGGAAAAGAGATTTATAATTCTCCTAGTTATGAAGATGTGGTGCATTACACACCCATAAAGAGGAGTTTATATGTACATAGTTTCCATTTCATCTCGATAAATGAATAATCTTTCCCTCGATATTGCCTTGACTGAGCTGGGAAGAATTTGAGGAGCGAGTTTTATAAATGCGCACGACTCAATTAGATGGGCACGATTAGAAAACACGCACGATTGATGCAGATGGGCTTGAATAGGCAAAGTAGGCATTAGTTGGAAGGAAATGCAAAATGACATCCTAATTAGCGATGAAGGATTAGGCAGATTACTTGTGAGGGCATGAAATGATCGGCTTTTAGGCATGTCAGAATTCAAAAGAATAGGTATTTTGCAAGTAGGACAAAAGCATTGTCGAAGTCGAGATAACATTGATAGATCGAGTGTGGTGAAATAGGCTTGTAAACGTCCTAGTTATGAAGATGTGGAGCACGAAACACCCATAAAGAGAGGTTTACATGGGCACATTTTCCACTATAACTCGATAGAGGAGTCATCTTGGCCTCAACATTGTCTTAAATGAACTGAGGAATATTGAGGAGTAAAGCACAATGAATATGCACGATTCCAACAGATAGGCGCGAATAGGAAGGAATATGGAGCTGGTACCCAATCGGCAAGAAAAGGTTGAGTAGATCACTGGTGCGAGTACTGACGCTTTGGAACTTGGCAAAATAGGTAATTTGCGGGTGCAGCAAAGCATTGTCTGTAGGATTAGGCCTTTTCAATTAGGTCTTTTGGAATGATGCTTTGAGGTATGTTTGAGGCTTTGCGGTTGCATAATTGGTACTGATTTTGGGAGTAGATGTGAGAGTATGGTGCAAGGATTCGTCGATAGATCGGGGAGTTCCTACAACAAAATCGAGATAGATGCAATTTCGAGATAAAAACAAAGATAAATTAAACTTCCCTGTTGAGTTGAGCTCACCTTTGACTGGTCCGCTTTCAGGTGCTCAGTGCTAGGGAATGTGTGCCTCTTCTCTGGGGGATACCCATTTGCTAAGTGCTTCTCGTCGGGAGGTAGTTGCTTTGTCGTGCTGAACTGTTGTTAGATCATTTTGCAAGTGTGACGCTGGATTGTGTGTCCATTGCTTTTCGCCATTTAAATGTGTGCTTGTCACATCGGGCTATATACTCCTTTTGTATTGAGTTGTGAATCATTCCATGATGGGTTGCCTATCATTCTTTCATTTTGGTTGCACACCCTTTGTCATGTTATCCTCTCAACGGGCTGTCTACCTTCCAGGCTGTCTTCCTATTACAATGTCAAAATTTGCATCGGGCTATGTACCCTCCGCGGTGTCAGTTTCAACATCGGGATGTGTACCCTCTGTCAATGCATCGGGTTGTGTACCCTCCGTAAAATTAAAATGACAAAATCGACGTCGGGCTGTGTACCCTCAGCTAATTTAAATGACAAATTGATATCGGGTTGTGTACCCTCAATCGACGTTTCGGGCTGTGTATCCTCAGCTAATTTAAATGCAAATCGATATCGGACTGTGTACCCTCAACCGACACTTCGAGCTGTGTACCCTCAGCTAATTTAAATGACAAATCAATATCGAGCTGTGTACCCTCAATCGATGCTTCGGGCTGTGTACCTTCAGCTAATTTAAATGAAAATCGATATCGGGCTGTGTACCCTCAACCGACGCTTCGGGCTGTGTACCCTCAGCTAATTTAAATGACAAATCGATATCGGGATGTATACCCTCAATCGATGCTTCGGGCTGTGTACCCTCAGCTAATTTAAATGACAAATAGATATCAGGATGTGTACCCTAAATCGACGCTTTGGGCTGTGTACCCTCAGCTAATTTAAATGAAAATCGATATCGGGCTGTGTACCCTCAAGCGATGCTTCGGGCTGTGTACTCTCAACTAATTTAAATGACAAATCGACATCGGGCTGTGTACCCTCAGTCGATGCTTTGGGCTGTGTATCCTCAGCTAATGGAAGTGTAAAATTTGACGTCGGACTATGTACCCTCAGTCGATGCATCAAGAGTAAAGTGCAACAAGTAGAATGTTATTATTATGTCATGCGATGTGCTAAGGAGGCTATCACGTTGCTCTTGTAAGGACTTTTCTTGAAATTTTTTAGGGGACCTCAACAATTTTTGCCCCAGTGTCAAATTTGCGTCTTTTGGGAATTTTTTAGGGGATCCTCAAAAATTCTGACCCAGTTTATTATCTTTGACAGATCACCGAGATAGGGTGGTTGCATTGCACTGAACTCCAAGGTATTGGCTAGAGTTTGCATTCGTCCTTTAGTGTGACGATCAGATGTATTGATGACTGTGAGTATGTGGATATTTTGCATACTTAGACTGGGGTTTGATATTTGGATTTTGCTGGATTTGGAGATTGCCCAAAATTATACTTGTCTTAGGTTGTGCTTTCGAAAGTAATGGAGCTAACTTTGATGGATAGGCCTTTGTAGAAAGTGTGTTTGTGGTTTGGGAGTTGGAGTTTCCCTTTGTTGGTTTTTGTTGCACTATCGTCTTGCTTTGGTCGATCAGTTTCTGAACTTTGTGTTTCGGTGCTGGATGTCTTGTGGTTTCATGGTAGGGAATGTTTTAGTGATGAGTTTAGATCTTATCGGACCAAATTGAGAGATGGGCATCCAGGGAGTAGTTTGTCTGCTGGTTGCAATGTCATTTGATTGGGCTAATTGGAGCAAAGGAGTGAGGTTTTATCTTTTTGTATGTCCCTAATTGTGTTGAGCCCAATAAGGTTGTAGTTGAAAGTCTTGACAGAGGAGAAGTAGTTTATTGTGTGAGTTTAGGCGCAGTGTGAGGTTGTGAGTTTCGTCAGCTTTGGTTGTATAGTGATTGGACTTCTTGGTTGTGACTCTCATGTGAGTATAATGCAGGTTGTACGGTATTGGGGATTGTATGAATACTCTTGGTGTCATATGCTGATGGCTCAAAGGACTTTGTTACAGGAGATAATGTTTTCGGCTCGGCTGGCTAATTCGGCTTTTTCGAATGCAGATTCTTGACCGATTTCAGTGTTCAAGTGCAAGGCAACTTTAACAAGTGGTGAAATGCTCAAAATAGTGTGGGCATGTTAGCAAAGACTTGAAGCAAAAATGACACATGAGCATAAGAGAATGCCTAGATCGTAGATGACGGATTAGCGCTTGAGTTTGGAGGTTGCGATAGAACACGTAAATATCACAAGAGATTGCCTAAGTGTTTTATGCAGCAGTTAAGGCAAGGATTTCGGCCAAATGACAGATGCTTGTTTAAGCGGGAGATGAGGAGTTGAATGTCAATGAAAGGTGGTAAAGATGTTTGTGTAAGGAATAGATTGTGTTGTGTAACAGAAAGGGGTGTTGGCTTTTGTTGAACACCAAGACCTTGAGTGCATTTGTCATCCTTCCTTGCAAATTTGTCTGTTATGACGGCTATGTGTCCTTGAAGAGATACTTAGCATTTTTCAATACTTATCAACCAATTGTTGCAATATAGTCCTTGCACCAACTTTCCATGTTGGGTAATATATTATTGCTGAGCCATTGAATTTAATGTAGGTTGCCTATGTATTATGTGTACTCTTAGATTGCTACGTCCTTTTGTAGTGGTCATCATGAGACTTCATATCACCCCAATAAAGCCTTCGGCCAAAATTGCTCCAAGAAGTCTATTCGCCTGTGCTTTTATATAAACTTGACCCTTGCTATTGTAAGTGTCTCAAATAAATTCACCGTCTTGCTTTATCTTTGCTAGTGGGTAAAGATATACTTCCTAATGCTCCAGGGGTCTTCAGATTTATCATATGATGATGGCTTTGTCATTGTGTCTTTGCCTCTCCTTTTCGAGTTGAATTGGTTTGCTTGTTTTTTGTTGTTGTGCACAAGTCTTTGCTTAATCCCTTGCTTTTTAATTCCTCCTTGTCTTTCCTTAGCTTTTGACTGCCGTTTTGATCATGATGGGAGCAAGCTGGAAAGTGCTTTTGGATCACAGTCATGTATTGCAAGTGTTATGACTGTGTAAACTAGAGCGACAAAGATGATCCTTCGATATTGGTGTCAAATGGTCTTAAGGCGAGTCATGTGTGCCTTCGAGTTTGACCAACATTTTTCTTGCTTTGTCAATTTTCCTCTCCATGTGCATGGTGCTTGCTGGAATAATTTGAGGTACCGGGACAGTAAACCCTTCCAGTTTCTCGAGCAATTAAGTATGGGATTCGGCTAGTGGAGTGTAGTTTCTTTTTTGTCTTTGGTTTGGATCAGGGCGAGGCCTAGAGGAATATGGTGGTGCATTTCGGTAGTTGGGCTAAGTGTTTTGCTGGTATAGTAGATGATTTGGTACTGGAATGTGGAGTATAGGTCGAGTGGGCTAAGTGTTTTGCTGGTATAGTGGACGATTTAGTGCTGGGGTGTGGAATATAGGTCGAGCGGGCTAGGTGTTATAAGCGGGATATTTAGGTGGTATGGGAGGGTAGGGATAAAATGATGACGACATTTGATAATAGTGGTTCAAAGTAGGATCTTGAATGGTAAGAGACTTCATCTTCTTTCTGAAAAGGCTCACATTCCCAGACTGGCCAGCCTTATTGGTAGTTCGTAGAGAGAGGAGAGAGCTGCTGGGAATTGCTGTGAAAAACTTCCTTATTTCGGAAAATCCCTGACAAGTCCACTTGCTTAACCATATCTTTTCCCTTGGTATTCAACTCGAACCAACCTTTTGGGTAATAGACTTCTGAGTTTGGTAGGTGAATTAGAGACAGTTTGGACATGCGAAAGATTTTAGATATCAGGATTTGGGCATAGAGTAGGGAGAGGTGGTGCCTCGGTAGGAGATTGCATTTGGAGAAAATATTTCTTAGGCAGAAAGAGAGTCAGAACAACAGACGAATTCAATGCAATGCACACATATCAAATAAGAAATGCATCCTATAATGTGAAGGACTGTTTTACGCACGATGATTTTGGAAAGCGCTTTGTGTCACATGCATCATTTCATTTGCTAACAAATTGCGGAGCCTAAAAGATAATATTGTATTTATTGAAATTTTGTTACACTGGCTTATATTGAAATGGTGCAAAAGGTGGGAAAACATTGCTATAAGGTTAAATCATGGCCAGGGGAACATCTTTCATGCCGATCCATCCACAGAAGATTCTTCTTCTTCTTCCTCGGACGAGTCTTCCGTGGACAAGCTTGCCTCTGATGAGTATCCTTGGAAAATGGTATTGTCTGCATCAGTTAAGAGCCGGGATAAGTCAAATGTGAAGTTATTCAACATTTCCCAAGCCTTTCTTCCTTTCTCTTCTATTCCTTTGTTTTCCACAGAGTTCATTCCTTCGCTAGCCCATACGCCGATAGACTGTATACGCTTTGTCAGGAGTTCTGCGTTACTGCGCCATTTTCCTTTTTCTTCGTTCTTTGCTTCGACCAAACATTTCTTCTTTGCTATTTTCCCTTTTGCCATTGCCAGTTGTTTCCGTAACCTTTTGTACTCAAATTCTAACTCATCGGCATTTCTTTTCCTTTTTGTTGTTGCACTTGGTTGAATTACCCTTGTTATGTCTTTCCTAAGCTAGTCTGGATAGTCTTCATCATAGCCAGCATCAAACCTGTCTCGTCCAATTGTCTCAATTCCCATTCATTGCCTTCCTTTCCAAAGTTTCATTATCTTGTCTTTAAATGGGATCACTCCTCCGAGAATATTTGTTTTGAAACTTCTGATGTCTGCAATTTGGGGTACATTCTGCTTTCTCCCTGCTTGTCTAAGTGTCCTTAAAGGAGTGTATGGATAAACTCCTCTAAAGCCCGCTAAGATGAGAAATGAGTCTTTTTCGGACCGTGTGATTAATGTTGTGATGGGAAAGTAATCAAACATCCATTGAATGTTTTTAGGTGTCAGTTGAAAGAACATATGGTGCCAATCATTGGTAGTTGTTGGTTGGTCCCGTTTCCCAAAAGTATTGTCCATGCGGGAGGTATGAGTCAAGATGTAGTTTTCCTTTGGTATGGAATGGAAAGCTTGGTCTATGCTAGCCATCCTTTGCAAATTCTCCATCAGCCAAATTTGTAAAAGCAAATTGCAACCTTCAATGAAACCAGCGCCCTTCTTGCATCTTTCTAAAGCTCGGTACATCTCTGCAACAATCATCGGTACCAAAGTGTATTTCTTATTAGTGTCTTTGTGTAAGGCATCAGCAATTGAGACCATGCAAACATCAACTCGTCCTTTGTGTTGTGGAAACACGACAGTCCCCAAAAAGCTGGTGAGAAAAGCAAGTACCCTCCGCTCTTCCCAATCTGCCTGGTTAATGATGAAATAGTCTTCGGATTCTTGAAATGCTTCTTCATACCCGATTGCCTTATATTTTCTGTGCATAATTCTGGCTTAAACCCTATAATTTCAAAGAACTCCTCGGCTGTAGTGTTCTTAGGCATCAAGACTTCTTCACTTTCGAATGGCAATTGAGTTAACCCGCCTATTTCCTCCAGTAGTGGTGTCAACTCTACACACCATAAGTGGAAACTACTCAGTCTGCATCCCAATGATGTACTGATGCTTCTATCATCCCTTCTACTGTAGTGTGTTCCATTAGTGAAATCATATTCCCCAACACCATTTTGGCTTGGTCCTGTTGATCTATGCTTAGGTTTCCTCACCAATCTCTAAGCAACTAAGGGGTTTCAACAACCATGTCAAATGTTCTAGTGGCCATGATCTTTGGAAAAGGTGAAGGATGATAGGAAAAGGGAGAAGAAAAATGCCTAAAATTTGCTTTATTGTGAGCAAAATGATCAACATGTGGCACAAGCTTTTGAAAACAATGCAACAGAGGAGATGAGGAGATTTGTCGTTGTGAGTTGAAAACCCTTTAGACACTTTAGAAGGAAATTTTTAATGGACTTGTGACATGCCAAGGACGTCAAGTCTTTATATAATGCTTAAAGGATAAACGTGCGTTATGTGTCATCATGTCTATCGAACAGCCATTTCTGCTTCGAAATGGGCTTTTAATGCCTTTTCGGTTACCTTTTAAGCCTTTTAATAGCCTTGAAAACAGAATGATTCCAATCCTTTATGATTAAACAGTCGTTTCTGATTCAATTTGGGCTTTTAATGCCTCTTAGGTTACCTTCGTGCCTTTGAATGGCATTGAATACAGAATAATTTTGACTGTCTATGAATAAACAATCATTTCTAATTCAATTTGGGCTTTTGACGCCTTTTAAGTTACCTCCGTGCCTTTGAATGGAATTGAATATAGAATAATCTCGACTGTCTATGAACAAATAATTATTTCTGATTCAATTTGGGCTTTTGACGCCTCTTAGATAACCTTTGTGCCTTTGAATGGTATTGAATACAGGATAATGCCAACTATTTATGGATAAACAGTCATTTCTGATTCAATTTGGGCTTTTAACGCCCATTGGGTAACCTTTGTGCCTTTGAATAGCACTGAATGCATCACAATGCCAATAAACGGTCCACATTTTGCACGTTCAACCCTTTAAGCAAATGCAAATAAATCATGTTCAACGCTTATTAGGGGTTAGAAAGATTGTTTGAACAAGTTGTCCTCTCGGATTTGAGAACAACTCGACTAATGACATGTCATAATGCATGATTCCTAACGCCGCTACTAAGGAAAGGAGTTAGCTAGACTGGGTTTTATTATCCTCCCAAGCGAACGACTCGGGAGCGGGATCGTCTCGGACCAAATAGATTCCAAGTCGTTCCCCCTAAAGGAGTTTTTATGTAAGGGAAGGTATGGTTGTAACCACCGTGTTTTCAACGCACGATTTTAGAAAGTTGCCAGGAGTGGCGGAAGGTATGCATGATATGCACAAGTTTAAAAATGTACAAGTTTTGAAATAAATGCACAAGTCAACCTTGGGAGTGGGAGTAAAACTAACACATAAAACAACAAGTTAGTGTTGAGATAATAATTTCAATATTCAAAGCACATAATATGCATGATAGGCGTCATATGATGACGCTTTTGGACAAAAGTGGCTAATGGACTTTAACATACCAAGAAGCCTTCCTAATTTGATTATGGTAGTTAAAATTGAACGTGTATTTTGTATCATCCCAATAGTTCTCATAACCCAAAATTAACAGAAAATAATTTTATAAAATAATTAATTTTATTGTATAAATATAGAAATAACATTTTTGTTTTAGGTAAATAGGAATAATAATTGATCTTGCTACATTAAAAGTAGAAGAAATTAATTTAAAATATAATTTTATTTTCATAAAAGTAGAAAAAATTAATTTCGTTCATAACCCAAAAATAACTTTATAAAATAATTGGTTTTGTTATGAGAACCCACTTTTGTATGAACAAATGGTCTACATTAGACACGTTCTACTTTAAATAAATACTCACATAACCTATTTAAACATCCCTTAGGGTCGAAAACCCGTTCGTTCATTCAAATATGGTAAACTAGTAGACTTAGACATGAGCCGAAGACAAAATTTCCCTAAACATGACATGATACATGATCCCTAAAAGAGTTTTCACTAAGAGTTGGCTAGTCTAGACAAGGATATGGTTCCCCTAGGCGGACAATCAAGGGGTGGGAACGTTTGGAATTGTTGGTTGTACCACATACCAGCTATACTCCAACCGCTCCCCTAAAGGATTTTTTGAGGGTGAAACGGCCCTGAGATCCACGTAACTGTTTATGGTATGTGCAAGTGTAAACTTTCCAGGAGTGGAGGAAATGTGAGTGACATGAACAATAATCAAATAATTCAAGAATAAAACACATAAATTTGAAAATTCAAAATTAAACCTTAATCCTGCAAAAGAGGAAAAGAAGAAAAAAAAGTTATTATCGAAGTAAGTGACAAGGAAATAAAGCAAGTAATGAATCCCAATTAAAAGTCCGTTATGATTTGAACCTTGATATCCCAGCGGAATCGCCATTCTGTCGCATCCTATTTTTAGCCGAACCGGTTAAAGTTCGAAATAGGGCTCGACTTAGTGGGTAACTCACGGGTAAAAAGTTGGAGTCGTCACCTAACATATTTTTAACTTGGCGTATTAGGCCACCTATTTTGTTTCTAGCTAATTTTACAATTAACTCCAAAACTTAATCTACGAACCAGATATTCTAGGTAAGAGGTTCAAGTTAACTCGAGAGAAAGGGTTAGGCACCTCTCAAACTCCACCAAATATGGTGACCGACCGGACTTATAATTGAGATACAAACAAGTAAATAAGAAAATAGACTAACTAATTAAAAAGTGATTTAAATAATATGCGTATAATATGTGAAATTAAACAAAAGATTTGAATTTGCTAATTGGCTTCTTCCTTGGAGAATTACACCTTGCAAAATAAAATCAAGTAGTTAGTAATTCGAAACAAATTAGTAATGACAAATTTAAAAAAATGCAAATAACAAATTGAATTTAAAGGCATTTCAAAGTATCGTCTTGAGAGTATATATCCATATGTATCTCGCAAAAAACAAGTGAAATTTAGTTAGTAAGTAGTAGTAGTAGTAGTAATATTAATAATAATAATAATAATAATAATAATAATAATAATAATAATAATAATAATAATAATAATAATAATAATAATAATAATAAGAAGAAGAAGAAGAAGAAAAGGATTTTTCTTCTCGTTGTTCTCTTTCAAAAACAGAACGTCGTCTCTCATCAAATTTTACCTCGTAAAAAAATATAAAGAAAATAAGTTAGAGTTCATAAAAGTAATAATAAATTATAATAGTATAAAATATCAAAAAATAAAATAAAGGGGAAAAGGATTTTATAAAAATGTAGGCTCAGAATATGTATTGCATCAAGCAGAGGTTAGGGATGTCGGTACGGCTGCAAATACGGAGCCGGTCGTGTTGCCATGCCAAACACCTTTAATCTCACCGCTCCACTATAACTTCCACTATAACTTACTTTGCAAAGTGATATGCATCGGTATCGCTTATTTTGTTTGTCACATAAGGGACATATGCGCGACAGGACTTGTGTTGGCCTCCAAATGTCATTGGCCATTACGTAGCGGTAAAGCCAAAACTCTTTAGTTAGTAAAGGGGCTCCAACAGTAATGAATGGGGCATAATCCTGAACAAGGTAATAATTCGTGCGGTGGTATTGTGGTATATGACTCCAATGTGCTCCCAGTCTCATTAAAGCCCATGCAAAACAAATGAACAAGAAAATGGAAAGGGAGGTGAGTACTAAACTAATGCGTATCAAAGTGCAGAGGTAAAAAGATGCAGCGTAATACATTTAATTATTCAAATAAACTAATCAATAAATTTACTGAAGACAAATAGAAAATAGGAATTAAATCCTGTATGGAAAATTATGCCATCGTCCTTGTTAGTCCAGGATGTATTCTTCCAGCTATAGCATTTAGTTATGACAGCGGCCAGAATTGTACTACTAATTAAATTACAGAGAAAAAATGAGGAACAAAGTTTCATTTTACTGCCTATAAGAATATACAATTAATCTGATAAGCATGCTTTGAAGTGATCAAGTAAGAATAAAATATTTGTAAAGCAGGGAGCAAAAGTCACTACTATTACAAGATACTAGTTATTGAATCAAATAAAGACAATAGACAACGCAAGCATGTATCAATTGTCAATATTCAAACTTTTATTTTTCAAGCGACATGTTTACTCGTGGTGAAGTAATTTCTTGTCATACTTTACAATGACAATCATAGGCGATATACAATAGAACAAGATGGATGTAGACACGGAGAACATATATTAAAAATAAAATCAAGTACTACAACTAATACAAATGATTATATTAGAAATAAAAATGGAAGAGACAACCTTTCACTTCTGTTTAGAGAGACTCGGTGTATGTCGGGCTTTAGCACTATCGACACGTTACCAGTGTCTTCAATTTCAACAACTTCTTGGTATAAGAACCGGATAAAGTTGGACCACAACTAATAAAAAAAACAAGTGTTTCCACCATGGAATAGAAGGAGAAATTGTAGGGTTTATTTTTGTAGGGGAATAAGAACAGGGAGCAGGATAATTTAAGCCATGAGACGTTTGTGTGTAAATTGGAGATTGAAGGTTGGAAAGATCCTCCCGGTAAGAGAGAGTTGTGAGTCTTTTATAGGAGATTGAAGACCTTCCCCTCTCTTCAAATTTTGAAATTTGAAAGTTGTTACATCTAAGAAAATAAAAGTCTTTGCAATATTTTCCAAATTAGGACATTGAAGAAATAAGTCAATGAGGAAATTTTGGGCGTGGACCATGGAGAATAGGAGAGAAAAATGAAATAAAATAATTGAGTAAATAGGATGGGTGTGTGAAAGGGAGAGATCTTTGGGAGTGATTTATGGAGTGGTTC
Organism: Petunia axillaris subsp. axillaris; assembly: GCA_029990575.1. Taxonomy (NCBI): domain Eukaryota; kingdom Viridiplantae; phylum Streptophyta; class Magnoliopsida; order Solanales; family Solanaceae; genus Petunia; species Petunia axillaris. The sequence continues at coordinate 52,122,656 of JARKNS010000003.1, forward strand.
GAGTGAATGAAGGGGAGAGATTAGAGGAGACTTGCCAAACGAATATTCACTTTTAAATTTCAAATAAAAGTAACATATTTGATATTGAAAATGGGGTAGGTTCAAAAAGAGAAAATATAATTCAAAAAGTCAATAAAGATAAATATAAATAAATAAAGAATTTTGGTGGGTATTTTGAAATATGGAGGAATTAATAACAAAGGAATTTGGACATATTTTCTTATTAATTGGCCAATATTCAACTTAAAGGTGCAAAAAAAGTATAGATATACATATGTATAAAATACACAAATAATCATTAAATAAATCAGATAAAATTATTTAAATATAGATAATTACAAATAATTACTAATTTGCAAAAATGATCATAAATCGGTATAATTTTGACATGTAGCCTAAATGATGTAATTATATGATATAACCGTGATATTATAAATATACTAAATTGCACAAATAATCACAGTTTTGACAAATTACCTAAATGATGTAAAATTACGTAATATAGCCACATTTAAGTATGTAATATACAAGTAGAGGATAACGCACGTAAATGCATGATTTCTAATGCACATTTTGCACAAATAGTCAAATTGCACCCTTAAGTTGAATTATAGCCAATTTTTAGAAAAAAAGAGGGACAAAATTGGGTGTCAACAACTATGACTTGGCCGATGCTTTGGCCACATTAGCATCAATACTTAGCAACCATACCAAACTCACATTGATCCTCTCGAGATTCAAATCTGGGATCAACATGCTTATTGCAACATGGTCAAAGAAGAACTTGATGGCAAGCCATGGTATCTGGACATTAAAAATTACATCAAGAATGGAGAATACCCAGCACTAGCCGAGAGTAATCAGAAAAGAACCCTCCGCCATCTTGCAAATGGTTTCTTTCTAAGTGGAGGGGTACTGTATAAGAGAACCCCAGATCTGGGGCTGTTGAGATGTATGGATGCGCAAGAAGCCTCAAGAATTCTTAACAAGGTATATTCTTGAATCTGTGGGCCACACATGAATGACTATGTGCTAGCCAAGAAGATCTTAAGAGCAGGTTATTTCTGGCTCACTATGGAGCGAGATTGCATAAGGTTTGTATGAAAATGCCACTCATTTCAAGTGCACGGCGATCTGATACATTCACCTCCCTTGGAGCTTCACACAATCTCTGCCCCTTGGCCTTTCGCAGCATGGGAAATGGATGTCATTGGACCGATAGAACCAAAGGGTCGAACATGCATAGATTTATCTTGGTCGCCATTGACTATGTTCCCAAGTGGTAGAAGCCGCGACATTCAAGTCGGTAACCAAGAAAGCCATGGTTGACTTTGTCCATTCGAACATTATTTGTCGATTTGTTATCCTTAATACTATTATCACCGATAATGGGGCCAACCTCAACAGTCATTTAATGAATGAGGTATGTGAAAAATTCAAAATTGTACATAGACATTCCACACCTTACTGTCTAAAAGCAAATGGTGCAGTCGAAGCGGAAAACAAGAACATTAAGAAGATCCTTCAAAAAATGGTGCAAGGATCACGAGATTGGCATGAGAAGTTGCCATTCGCTCTTCTGGGTTATCGCACAACTGTGCGAACCTTAATAGGCACAACTCCATATGAACTGGTGTATGGGACTGAAGCAGTCATTCCGACAGAAGTCGAAATACCATCCTTGAGAATCATTGTTGAACCTGAGATCGAGGATATTAAATGGCTCAAATAGAGCTTGGAACAATTGGCTTTAATTGACGCAAAAAGGATAAATGCAGTTTGTTATGGTCAACTATATCAGAAGAGGATGGCAAAGGCATAAAACAAGAAAATGCGTCAGCGCAAGTTCAGTGAAGACCAGTTAGTCCTGAAGCGCATCTTTCCACATCAAGAAGAAGCCAAGGGCAAGTTTGCTCCAAATTGGCAAGGACCGTACATGGTGAATAAGTTGTTGCCCAAAGGTGCTCTATTCTTGACAAACATCGAAGGCGCGATGGCTGAAATGATTGTTAATGCTGATTCAGTAAAGAGGTACTACATTTGATGTTCTTTGATGGGGATAGCGAAAGGCTTTATTTCCCTTACTCAGATAATATATCCATTTTGTTAGCTTATGGCTTTGTATTGCTTTTGTAAATCCTTATGAATCTTTGTAATTGCAATGAAATGAAGAAAGAAAAGATCCAAAAAACAAAAGTTGGCATTAAGTTGTCATAGCTACGTCTGACCTGATTCCTCTCAAAATGATACGTAGGCAACCATCCAGGTGCAGTTAAAATAGGGGAAAGTTTATTTTTTTCCTTATTTCATATCAACGCAAAACTTTCTCTCAAGTTTGCGGCCAATGTCAAAAGAAGCTCAAATCCTAGCTTGTGCTAAACTGGGGCAGAAGTTTGTTTTTATTTTAAATAAAATAAAAACAAAATTATATTTTATTGTACCATCATTCAGTCTTGAAAGTGTGGAAGATGCTCAAAGCGCCCTAATCTACATTGAACTAGGGCTTAAGCTCTTTATTTTTCTTAAGAGCGATCTCTATCGTTCGATGAGACGCTTTCGAGCACTCGGGCCAAACATTTCTTCCAAACTCAGATAAATGTCCAATAGACCGTTTCTGGCCAATCTTGAGAATGTCAATCGAGCGAGAATTAGCTTAGAAAATCATCATCAATGGGTGGAATGAAAAGAGGTCCAGGGAAAAAAAAAAAGAGGAGAAAACTAAGAAAAAAATGAAGTCTTGTTGGTGAAAACCTGAAAGGGCGCCGCATGACAAAGAGTGAGGCACAAGAAAAAAGAGAGTTTAGTCGGTGAAAACCCTGAAAGGGGTGCCGCTAACCAAATGAGGGCCTTGGTAACTGTCATCAAGTTGGGCTTGATGAGTATTGTTTTGAATGTTAAAACTGGGGAAAGAGTTAAGGGAAACTGTTATAAATGGATCCGGGTTTGAGGCCAAGATGCATGTCATGTTTATTGAGGTCATCGCTTCCACCTTCAGATAAGTCCTTTTACTTCCCTAAAGGACATCTCTCGTTCAGAGTCCTTTATCCAGAATTTCTTCCATTTCTACCTTTCATTCAAAATAATATCGAAACGAGAAAAAGAAAGTTTTGCAAAAATTGTTTACCTGTTTTGTAGTTGTAGCAGAGCACGGTCAGGACCCGCATGGATAATGGAAGCTTATGTGGCATCTTGGTATCTATAGTGACATGCCAATGTTCGCACCGTAGAAGAGACCATCAGGGAAAATATACCGTTCTTAACAAAGTTTGACTAATGACTAGTTGGAACATTTTGCCGCATAATGTTCTGTGTCAAAGGCCAAGGAAACACAAGAAAGCAAAAGAACCAAGAAGGGAAAAATAAGAAGTCGAGGCACCCACCTGCAGAATGAGTGAGTAGTTTTAAGAAGTCGAGGCACCCACCTGAAGAATGAGAAACTAGTATCTTAAAAGTTGAGGCACCCACCTGCAGAATGAGGGAGTAGTTTTAAGAAGTCGGAGCACCCACCTGGAGAACGAGGAATTTTATTCAAGAAGTCGAGGTACGCACCTGAAGAATGAGAGAGTAGTTTAAAAAGTCGAGGCACCCATCTGAAGAATGAGGGAATAGATTTAAGAAGTCGGGGCACCCACCTGGAGAATGAACGAATTTATTTGAGAAGTCGAGAGACCCACCTGGAGAATGAGGGAGTAGTTTAAAAGTCGAGGCACCCTCCTGAAGAATGAGGGAGTAGTTTTAAGAAGACGAGGCACCACTTGGAGAATGAGGGAAGTCATTTGAAAGTCGAGGCACCTACCTTGAGATCGAGGGGACAGTTTAAGAAAGGCGAGGCACCCACCTGGAGAATGAGGAAATTCGTTAAAGAAAGTCGAGGCACCCACCTGAAGAATAAGGCAACAATTTGAGAAAGTCAAGGCACCCACGTGAAGAATGAGGGAATAGTTTCAAGATCGTCAAGGCACCCAGCTGGATAACGAGGGAATAGTTTAAAGAAGTCAAGTCACCCAGCGTTCATAAGTTTTTGTCACTTGACAAAAACTAGTTACTCCCAACACACACGCAAGTATACGTGGTCGACAAGTAATAAAGTGATAAGTAGAGTTTCGTTCCCACGAGGACTATTCAGACTGGACTCCTAACAAATAATTTCTTAACAACTATTCAAGGATCTTTTTCAATAGTGAGAATTTTACTAACTAAAGAACAGAAATTTAAATGGTGGAAATTCAGTCAAACAATGGGGCAAACTTTGGTTGTAAACAATATTAATGAGACGGTCCAGGGTCAGAGCTACGACCAATCCAGTTGAGTTTTCCAATTGATTCCACTCCTCAAATCCCGGATTACTAACTAACAGGTTAAATATACCCGTGAAAACCTTTCGATTCTTCACGGTCTATGCAGGCTACTACAATCCCTATATGTCTAAAGGTTGAATCACGTGCATGTATTAACGAATTCTGCGATTAGTTAAGCTAGGCGAGCAAGTATATGTCTATCCTACTCACAAATTGGTTCCCCTATGCCCAGGTTCACAATCTAGCCCTACTCTTTCTTATTGCGTTCATAAATTTCCTCTTTCGAGTTCAATCTAAGAACCATAGATAATGCATAATTATTGGGCCCTAATAATTAAACAAGTGAAATTAAGAAAGAATAAATAATCCGTTATGGGATTCAATATGTGGAATTCAATCTTCAAACATCAACCTTCATGAAACACTCTAACCCTAGAACGAAGGACTTAGCCATGCATACTCATAATCACAAGACAATGATTTGATGAAATAATTAATAGATGAAATAATAGGAATTAAACCCTTGTTCAATGAAGTATGGTGCTCAACAATTGCTCCAAAGTTTGAACTTCTCTCAAAAACTAAGTACAAGAGTATTTATAATTTTTACAAAAGCCTAGCAATTAGTTACGCCTAAGCCTAGACAAAATAGGACTTCCAAAACCGCTCCAGGGGCGCTATAGCTGGCGCCCCGCGCCTCAAAATGTGCACAACCAAGCAGAATCTGTCGAATCTCGCACGTAACGGCCACGCCCCGTGCCACAAAACGCGGAAGAAAGTGGGTGCTATAGTGGGCGCGGCGCACCTCAAACTGCGCAAGGCCAATTTCAGCTTTTCTTCGTCCACAGCTTGCGTCGTTCCGTGCCTTCGCATGCTCGATCTAATCTTCAATCCAAATTCAATCTTTTCTTGCTTGATTATGCTTTTGAAAGCTCTAATTGCACCTCACAACATCCTACAAGTAACACGACACAAAATCAGTGCAAAATCACATTCGTCAACTAGAAAATGGGCGAATAAAGTACTCAAACGTGAGGAAATATTAAGAAAATATAGGCATAATATGACAAACATCACCACCCCACACTTGAACCTTTGCTCGCCCTCGAGCAATTACAAATAACTTCCCAACCTAGGTAGAATAGGTCTGCTTATGACTATGGTTGATACTGACCATTGAACAAATGCATACATGACTACTATGGGTCCAACAAACATGCCAACAATATAACAAACTCAAAACATGAGAACAACCACCCCGAGACAACTCAAATGCACAAACTCGACTCATTGCACCAATGCTCCCACAAAGTCACGCCTATCTGCTCAACCAAAAAGCCACGACTTCACCTATCTCATGTAAACCGTGTGCCCTCACCAAACAATGAAGCAAGAGAGTGTCCCCCAGATATCACACACAAAAATAAATATCAAGAATGGAATGGGGACAATAGCATAGAAAGAACTCGCTCACTCTTATGAAAAGTTCCCATGCCACACACGATGTACCATAGGCTTGCCCGTAGTGTAGGACTCCATTAATGTAAGCTCACTCCCATTGGGATTAACTAGGACTTTAAAGGGTTGTAATGTATGATAAGAAGCTGGTAGGATAAATATGGGTAGTAGTGACTACCTCCCTAAGAACGTTAATACATCACATTCAATTTAAGCACATATCTCATCAAAACCACCCAATTCACCACCCAACAAATTTCACACACACCTTTTTTCAACAAAAGTAGCAATTTTTCTTTTAAGCACAACTAGCAAAGATGGATATTCATTTCTTTTCTTTTTTTCTTTTTTTCAATTTTTTTCAGCCTTTTTTTTCATTTGTTTCAATTGTTTTCTTTTCTATTCAATTCTTTCCAAACCTTGCCAATGCTCCTTCAACTAAAAGACCTCCCAATACATCAACCACAAACTCCATAATAATATAAAATTATCAATTAAAGTGCTTAAGGAGTAGAGGGTCTAAAGAAAGCAACTTAGAACAAGTCAGTAGGCTTGCTCACAACAATCAAGGGTGCATATAAGGGTAGGCAAATCAAGGTAAAAGGCTTATCCAAGAAGCCCTGTATCATCTCCAGACTAGAGCAAACCTAGGATTTCGCTTTGCACACACACGGGGCAAGTTCTAGACACTAATATGCAACATGGAGTACAATAGAATATGCCTCACAACACATATTGCACACAGTCCACACAAAATGGCTCCATCACAACTCTCAATCAAGCAAATAGGGTGAAACTTGTGGGAATTTAAGCACTAATGCAAAAAGGTTCACAACAAAGTCAAGTGAGTGGACTCAAGCGTCTCAAGGGGGTCATTCCATTTTTTTCTAGGCATGCATCACAATTTAAAACCAAAAGACACCACAAATAGCACATACAATAAGTTCAAGTCCACCGGTATCAAACAAATCAAAGGCACCTAGCATTCTACCTATTTCTTTCGTCTAGGGCCACCTATAACTAACTACTCTAATCCTAAAAAGAAAGAAAATAAAAAGCTACCCAGTTCAAAGGACTCCCCGTGGAAAAGAACCGAGGCCATAAGAAAAACCACGGGGTGGATGACATGTACCACTACGAAGCCTATAAAGAAAATCTTTTTGCATTTTTCTTTTCTAATAAACCAAAAGCAAATACTAAAAAGAAAAATGAAATGTCAAGTGACAAAAGAAAATCCTAACGGTACATGCATCCATAACCTCAAAAATAAAGGGGAGTTCCCCTACCCCACACTTAAATCAAGCAATGTCCTCAGTGCTAAAAATAAGAAAGTGCAAGGGTAAAGAAAACTTTCCTGACGGTCAATCGGCCTAAATAGACGATGCGATGTAGTGCGGTCCTAATCCTCCTCCTCCTCCCCGTATGTGGCACCTACAAACGACAAAACAAAACAAAAACTACGTGACACTGTACTCGGGTTGCCTCCCGAGAAGCGCCTTATTTAACGTCGTGGCATGACGACACTTTTAGCTCACTTCCAGCATTTATGTCTTCTCTTCTTATGACGAACCTTTGCTTTCTTCCTTTCTTTGAGAGAACCCATCTTCAACTTCACATGTGATGTGCCATTGCTATCTTGTTCCACATTCTGCTCACCCACGTCATTTGGTTTACTTCCATGTTCTTGTTTGATACATTCGATCATAGAGCACTCTTCAACCTTAGTTATGTGCTCCTTCTCATTATATACCTTGAAGTAACCTTTTCTCCATGCGATCTAACAGTCATCTCTCCCAGCTCCATGTCAATAATTGCCTTCGAGGTGACTAAGAATGGTCTCCCCAAAATGATTGGAGCCTCTCGGTCCTCTTCATAATCTAGGACTATAAAATCAGCAGAGAATGCAAACTTACCAACTTTAAGCAACACATCCTCCAACTTACCATCAGGGCGAGTGAGTGATCCATCCGCCATCTTAAGAGTAACTGAAGAGGGCTTGATTGCTCCTAGTCCTAACCTTTTGCAAACATATAGAGGCATGAGATTTATGCTCGCACCCAGATCACACAATGCACCAGTGATATTATGCCCTCCAATGGTGCAAGGAATAGTAAACCTCCTAGGATCCTAAAGTTTTGGAAGTAGCTTGTTCAAGATTGTGCTACACTCCTCGACTAACTCAACTATATCTATCTCTTGAGGCTTTTTCTTCTTGACTAAAATCTCTTTTAAGAACTTCACAAAGGATGGCATCAATTCAAACACATCAGTCAAAGGAATGTTAACTTGAAGCTCTTTCAATATACTCACAATTTTTTGATACTGGGCCACATCCTTCGATGGAATAAGTCTCTGCGGGAATGGTGGAGGCGGCAGAGGTGCCTCCTTTTTCTCTTCTTTCTTCTCTACCTTCTCCACTTTTTAAACTTTTTCTATTTCAGCTCTCTCCTCAGACTTGGCCATCAGCTATCCACCTTCAATTAAAGTCACTGCAAGACATTGCTCAGGCCCTTTTCTAACAGTACTCGATCCAGCATCACCAGGGGTGCTCCATGATGTCTAGAATTTGTAGCGCCCACCAACTGCCCCAACTGGTGCTCCAGGTTCTTTTGAGCATTGACAAGATCTTGTATGGCATTTGCATGGGCTGCAGTGTCAGCTATCATTCTCTGCTGGCCTGCCATTATCTGCTTTAGCATATCTTCAACTGAATTGCTAACCTGCTGTGGTGGAGCTGGAAGTAGTTAGTAATTATTTGGGGCTCTCGTATTGCCTTGATAATAAGCATTACCAAACTGATTTTGACCCTGCGGCCTGTTTTGATTACCCATGTAATAAACTGACTCTGGATTAGAGGAGCAAACCTCTGTAGCATGATCTTGACCACAAACCTCATAAAAACTCTGGAGTTGTAGCACTGGAGCCACTGGTTGCTGAGTCTGCGGAAGAGCTAGCTTGCTAATTTGATTAGAAATAGCATCCATCGTCGCCCTCAGCTCTGAAACTGCATCTAACTGAAGTACCCCAGCAGATTTCTGCGTAGTAGCTCTACCATCTCCCTGCCAATCAGGATTGCTCTGCGAAAACTTGTCTAGTAATTCATAGATCTGGTCAAAGTTTAAGGCCAGTACTTGGCCTCCAGCAGCAGCATCCACCACGATCTTGGTATGAGCATTCAAACCTTCAACAAAAGTGTGGGCCAACACCTCATTAGACTGGTTTTGGTGCGGGCAATCTCTCAACAATGACTTGAATCTTTCCAAGGCTGAATACAAGGATTCTCCATCTCTTTGTCTAAAAGACATAATCTCACTCCTTATTCTAGCTGTTTTGGCAGATGGATAGAATTTAGCCAAAAATTTTTGAGCTAAAGCATCCCAAGTAGTGATAGACCCAGGCTTTTCAGCGTTTAACCACTTCTTTGCTGCCCCGATCAATGAAAAGGGGAAGAGTATCAATCGAATATAATCGGTTGAGACCCCTGCTGGTGTGTATGTGTCACTAATCTCCAAGAAATTCTTGATATGTTGTTGTGGATCCTCGTGGAATAATCCAGCATATTGTCTAGTCGTATGTAACAGTTGTATCATGCTGGACTTAATTTCGAAGTGTCCAGTAATTTCAGGTTTAACTATGCTCGAGGCTACTCCCTCCAGACTGGGAAGAACAACATCTCGCACAGTTAAAGCTCGATCTGCTGCCATTCCTATAGGTAAGGGTTAAGAGAAACCTAATACCTGAAACAGCACAAGAAACTCAAAACAAAAATTAAAGCTGAATAGAAAATAATAAATCGTCTGAAAAGAAAATAGTCAATTATTTAGTCCCCGGCAACGGCGCCAAAAACATGTTGCTCCCAACGCACACGCAAGTATACGTGGTCGACAAGTAATAAAGTGATAAGTAGAGTATCGCTCCCACGAGGACTATTCAGACTGGACTCTTAACAAACAATTTCTTAACAACTATTCAGGGATCTTTTCCAATACTGAGAATTTTATTAACTAAAGAACAGAAATTTAAATGGTGGAAATTCAGTCAAATAATGGGGCAAACTTTGGTTGTAAACAATATTAATGAGACGGTCCAAGGTCAGAGCTACGACCAATCCAGTTGAGTTTTCCAATTGATTCCACTCCTCAAATCCCGGATTACTAACTAAAGGTTAAATGTACCTGTGAAAACCTTTCGATTCTTCACGGTCTATGCAGGCTACTCAGATCCCCATATGTCTATGGGTTGAATCACGTGCACGCATTAATAAATTCTTTGATTAGCTAAGCTAGGCGAGCAAGTATATGTCTATCTTACTCACAAATTGGTTCTCCGATTCCCAGGTTCACAATCTAGCCCTACTCTTTCTTATTGCGTTCATAAATTCCCTCTTTCGAGTTCAATCTAAGAACCATAGATAATGCCTAATTATCGGGTCCTAATAATTAAACAAGTGAAATCAAGAAAGAATAAATAACCCATTATGGGATTCAATATGTGGAATTCAATCTTCAAACATCAACCTTCATGAAACACTCTAACCCTAGAACGAAGGACTTAGCCACGCATACTCATAATCACAAGACAATGATTTGATGAAATAATGATGAAATAATTAATAGATGAAAGAATAGGAATCAAACCATTGTTCAATGAAGTATGGTGCTAAAAAATTGCTCCAAAGTCTTAACTTCTCTCAATAAATAAGTAGAAGAGTATTTATAATGTTTACAAAAGCTTAGAAATTAGTTACGCCTAAGCCTAGACGAAATAGGACTTCCAAAACCGCTCTAGGGGCACCTCAAAACGCGCGCAACCAAGCAGAGTCCGTCGAATCTCGCACGTAACGGCCACGCCCCGTGCCAAAAAAAGCGAAAGAAAGTGGGCGCTATAGTGGGCGCGGCGCGCCTCAAACCGCGCCAGGCCAATTTCAGCTTTTCTTCATCCGCAGCTTGCATCGTTCCGTGCCTTCGCGTGCTCGATCCAATCCTCAATCCAAATTCAATCTTTTCTTGCTCGATTATGCTCTTCAAAACTCCAATTGCACCTCACAACATACTACAAGTCACACGACACAAAATCAGTGCAAAATCACATTCGTCAACTAGAAAACGGGCGAATAAAGTACTCAAACGTGAGGAAATAATAAGGAAATAAAGGCATAACATGCCTAACATCACCATGTTGCATGTGACTGGGCAATATGGTGGATTACTTCATGAAGATCCGAAGCAACACATTCAGAATTTCTTGGAGATCAGTGATACTTATACACCGACGGGAGTTCCTACTGATTATGTTCGCTTGACATTGTTCCCGTTTTCACTTATTGGAACAGCAAGGAAGTGGTTAAAATCTGAAAAGCCTGGGTGTATCACTACTTGGGATGATTTGGCAAAGAAGTTCTTAGCTAAGTTTTATCCATCTGCCAAGACAGCCTGGCTGAGGAGTGAAATTATGTCCTTCAGACAGATAGAAGGAGAGTCTTTGTATTCAGCCTGGGAGCGATTTAAAGCTTTACTGAGAGACTGTCCACACCACAACCAATAAAATGAGGTTCTGGCACATACTTTTGTTGAGGGGTTGACTGCGCATACTAAGATCGTGGTAGATGCTGCTGCTGGAGGCCAAGTACTGGCCTTAAACTTTGACCAGATCTATGAATTACTAGACAAGTTTTCGCAGAGCAATCCTGATTGGCAGGGAGATGGTAGAGCTACTACGCACAAATCTGCTGGGGTACTTTAGTTAGATACAGTTTCAGAGCTGAGGGCGAAGATGGATGCTATTTCTAATCAAATTAGCAAGCTAGCTCTACCGCAGACTCTGCAACAAGTAACTCCAGTGCAACAAATTCGAGTCTTTTGTGAGGTTTATGGAGATGATCATGCCACTGACGTCTGCCCACCTAATCCAGAATCAGTGTATTATGTGGGTAATCAGAACAGGCCACAGGGTCAGAATCGCTATCAATATGGTAATAGCTACAACCCAAATTGGCGTAATCACCCAAAATTTTTTTGGAGGGATAACCGTGAGCAGCTACAAGGCAATGACAGACCTCAAAATAATTTTCAAAATGCACCACCGCAAGGGTCACAGTCGCAGGCTCAGCCACAGCAGCCTAGTTCAGTTGAAGATATGCTCAGAAAAATTCTTGCAGGACAACAAAAACTCATGGACGATTCAGCAACTCAAGCACAAACAATAAAAGATTTGACCAATGCTCAGAAAGATCTTGAGAGACAAATGGGGCAGCTAGCTGGAGCACAGAATAACATACCTCGGGGTGCTTTGCCAAGTGATACAGAGAAAAATCCTAAAGAATTTGTGCAAGCAGTTACTTTGAGGAATGGAAGAGCTCTAGAAGAAGTTCCCCCAAAGCCAAGGAAGCCTGTTGGCGAGTTAGAACCTAATGCTGATAAAGAGGTGGAGAAAGAAGCTGAGAAAGTGATAGAAAAGCAGCCCGAGCCTGCTATTATGAGACCACCACCACCTTTCTAACAGAGACTTCAGAAGAAGAAAGTTGATGCAGCATGCAATAAAAGTTAGGGTGACTACGCCAATTGGGTAGCTATTACCATATTGATTGAGATTCTGACCCTGTGGCCCGTTCTGATTACCTACATAATATACTGATTCTGGATTAGATGGGCAAACGTCAGTGGCATGATCATCTCCACAAACCTCACAAAAGACTTGAATTTGTTGCACTGGAGCAACTTGTTGCTGAGTCTGCGGCAGAGCTAGCTTGCTAATTTGATTAGAAATAGCATCCATCTTCACCCTCAGCTCTGAAACTGCATCTAACTAAAGTACCCCAGTAGATTTGTGCGTAGTAGCTCTACCATCTCCCTGCCAATCAGGATTGCTCTGCAAAAACTTGTCTAGTAATTCATAGATCTGGTCAAAGTTTAAGGCCAGTACTTGGCCTCCAGCAGCAGCATCTACCACGATCTTAGTATGCGCAGTCAACCCCTCAACAAAAGTATATGCCAGAACCTCATTTGATTGGTTATGGTGTGGATAATCTCACAGTAAAGCTTTAAACCTCTCGCAGGCTGAATACAAAGACTCTCCGTCTATCTGTCTGAAGGACATAAAAATAACTTTTCTAGCATACAAAGACTCTCTAGGCTGAATACAAAGACTCTCCAGGCGCCAAAACTTGTTGGTCCCAACACACACACAAATATACGTGGTCGACAAGTAATAAAGTGATAAGTAGAGTATCGTTCCCATGGGGACTATTCAAACTGGATTCCTAACAAACAATTTCTAACTAACTATCCAGGGATCTTTTTCAATGGTGAGAATTTTATTAACTAAGAACAGTAATTTAAATGGGGGAAATTCAGTCAAACAGTGGGGCAAACTTTGGTTGTAAACAATATTAATGGGACGGTCCAGGGTCAGAGCTACGGCCAATCCAGTTGAGTTTTTCAATTGATTCCACTCCTCGAATCTCGGATTACTAACTAACATGTTAAATGTACCCGTGAAAACCTTTCGATTCTTCACGGTCTATGCAGGCTACTCCAATCCCTATATGTCTATGGGTTGAATCACGTGAACGCATTAATGAATACTGTGATTAGTTAAGCTAGGCGAGCAAGTATATGTCTATCCTACTCACAATTTGGTTCCCCGATGCCCAGGTTCACATTCTAGCCCTACTCTTTATTATTGCGTTCATAAATTCCCTCTGTCGAGTTCAATTTAAGAACTATAGATAATGCCTAATTATCAGGCCCTAATAATTAAACAAGTGAAATCAAGAAAGAATAAATAATCTGTTATGGGATTCAATATGTGGAATTCAATCATCAAACATCAACCTTCATGAAACACTCTAACCATAGAACGAAGGATTTAGCCACGCATACTCATAATTACAAGACAATAATTTGATGAAATAATGATGAAATGATTAATAGATGAAAGAATAGGAATAAAACCCTTGTTCAATGAAGTATGGTGCTCAACAACTGCTCCAAAGTCTGAACCTCCCTAAAAAAACTAAGTAGAAGAGTATTTATAATGTTTACAAAAGCCTAGAAATTAGTTACACCTAAGTGTAGACGAAATAGGACTTCCAAAACCGCTCCAGGGGCGCTATAGCTGGTGCCCCATGCCTCAAAACGCGCGCAACCAAACAGAGTCCGTCGAATCTCGCACGTAACGGTCACGCCCCGCGCCATAAAATGCGCAGGCAAGTTGGGCACCATAGCTGGCGCGGCGCGCCACCAAACGCGCTAGGCTAATTCTCTGCTATCGTCGTTCGCAGCTTGCGTCGCGTCATGCCTTCGTGTGCTCAATCCAATCCTCAATCAAATTCCAGCTTTTTCTTGCTCGATCATGCTCTTTAAAGCTTCAATTGCACTTCATAACAACCTACAATCATACGACATAATATCAGTGCAAAAGCACATTCATCAACTAGAAAATGTGCGAATAAAGTATCCAAATATGAAGAAATATCAAGGAAATATAGGCATAAAATGCCAAACATCACCACCCCACACTTGAACCTTTGCTCGCCCTCGAGCAATCACAAATGACTCCCCAACGTAGGTAGAACAGGTCTGCCTATGACTATGGTTGATACCGACGATTGAACAAATGCATACATGACTACTATGGGTCCAACAAACATGCCAATAATTTATCAAACATCAAAACATGAGAACAACCACCCCAAGAAAACTCAAATGCACAAACTCGACTCATTTCAACCATGCTCCCACAAAGTCACCCCTACCTACTCAACCAAGAAGCCACGACTTCACCTATCTCATGTAAACCGTGTGCCCTGACCAATAATGAAGAAAGAAAGTGTCCCCCAAATATCACACACAACAATGAATATCAAGAATAGAACGGGGACAATAGCATAGAAAGAATTCACTCACTCTCATGAAAAGCTCACATGTCACACATGATGTACCATAGGCTTGCCCGTAGTGTAGGACTCCACTAATGTATAAGATCACTCCAATCGGGATTAACTAGGACTTTAAAGGGGTGTAATGTAGGCTAAGGGGCTGGTAGGATAAATATGGGTAATAGTGACTACCTCCCTAAGCACTTTAATACATCACATTCAATTTAAGCACATATCTCATCAAAGCCACCCAATTCACCACCCAACAAATTTCACACACACCTTTTTCAACAAGTAGCAATTTTTCTTTTAAGCACAACACTAGCAAGGATGGATATTCATTTCTTTTCTTTTTATTTCTTTTTCCAATTTTTTCAGCTTTTTTTTTCATTTGTTTTTTTTCTATTCAATTCTTTCCAAACCTTGCCAATGCTCCTTCAACTACTTCACAATTTATCAAGTATTCCCCTCATTGGTTCCACTCAAAAACCTCCCAATACTTCAACCACAAACTCCATAATAATATAAAATTATCAATTAAAGTGCTTAAGGAGTAAAGGGTCAAAAAGAAAGCAATTTAGAACAAGTGGGTAGGCTCACGGTGTGGATGCCAACAACAAGGTCAAAGGGATCACAACAATCAAGGATGCATATAAGGGTAGGCAAATCAAGGTAAAAGGCTTATCCAAGAAGGCCTGTATCATCTCCCGACTAGAGCAAACCTAGGATTTCACTTTGCACACACACGGGGCAAGTTCTAGACACCAATATGCAAACATGGAACACAATAGAATATGCGTCACAACATACATTGCACACAGTCCACACAAAATGGCTTCATCACAACTCTCAATCAAGCAAATAGGGTGTAACTTGTGGAAAATTAAGCACTAATGCACAAAGATTCACAACAAAGTCAAGTGAGTGGACTCAAGCATCTCAAGGGGGTCATTCAATTTTTTTTCTAGGAATGCATCACAATTTAAAACCAAAAGACACCAGAAATAGCACATGCAATAAGTTCAAGTCTACCGGTATCAAACAAATCAAAGTCACCTAACATTCTACCTATTTCTTTCGTCTAGGGCCACCTACAAACTAATACTATACTAATCCTAAAAGAAAGAAAAATAAACAACTACCCGGTTCAAAGGCCTCCCCGTGGAAAAGAACCGAGGTCATAAGAAAAACCACGGGATGGATGACATGTACAACTAACAAAGACTAAAAAGAAAATCTTTTTGCAATTTTTCATTAGTTTTCTAATTTTTTTCATATTTTTTATATATTAAAGAAAGAAATAAATAAAAATAACGTCAAGTGACAGAAGAAAAATCCTAACGGTACATACATCCCTAACCTCAAAAGTAAATAAAGAGGAGTTCCCCCCAACCTACACTTAAATCAAGCAATGTCCTCAGTGCTAAAAATAAGAAAGTGCAAGGGTAACGAAAACTTCACTGAGGGCCAGTCGGCCTACAATGGACGATGCGATGGAGTGCGGTCCTAATCCTCCTCCTCCCCGTCCGTGGCACCTCCCTCTGCATCTGTTTCCACACCATCACTGTCCGGATCATGGTCTATGATGTCCGAATCAGTGTTCTCATCCTCCTCTGGGGGGTAGCGCCACCGTCTAAGTCATACCCAGCAGGTGTCTCAAAGAATCCAATAAAGGAACTGCACGATCAAGCGCAACCATATCCATGTCGGCCTGCCGGGCCATATGCTCCATCATCAGGTACTGACGCATGGACAAGTTGGTGTCTGTGTCCCGCCACTCATCCGCTGTCAGTCACACTGGTGCGGTGGTGGTCACACTCTTCAACGCTGCGATATCAAAAGTCTTCTCAATGTCGGGGACAATGCGATCCCCGACCTCATCAACCGGGACTCCATCCTTTTCTAGATACCTGGTGAGAAACTTCCCAAAGTACAATCGGCTACACGTCTTCGAATTCCTTTGCTGCTTCATCACTTTCAGCATATAGTAGCCAGTGTTAACCGGACTTCCGGTCATGAAGAAGTAGATCATGCGCGCCCGAGTCTTGGTGACCTCGGAATAATGGGCCGCAGGTAGAATGTGTGCATTGATTAACCTCATCCATACTCGAGCCATCTTCAAGAATTGTGAAACGAGCATCTGTATATGTCTACCTGTCTCAGACCGCTCCCACCTATGAGTGGAGCCCTCGCCACACAGTGCCTCTCGCATGGCCTTGTAATCAGGCCTCTTTATGAACTCCCTCAGCTCGTCATAATCCGGGTCCTCTACCCCCAAGAAGGTGTTCAATGCAGTGTGATCCAATTTCACCTTCTTACCCCGAATTGAGACCATGTCGTCATATTCTACGCTTCAGTTGGGTCCCAAATAGCATAGAACTCTTGCACAAGGTCGAGGTTAGCGTGCCCGGACTCTCAAAGACCGAGTCCCAATGCAAGGCGTGAATGGCCTCTCTCACACCCCGACACTTCTGCATCAACTTCCTCTCATCAATGGCTTGCTCGGGAATATATCCCGCAAGCCGCACGTTTTTGTACCATGTTTGGCTTTCGCCCTTCTTGACAAAGGGGAGGCCGAACCTCGTCCTACCACCGGGCCTCGGGATAGGCACCGCATCTTTGGGAACTTTATCCTTGGCCTCGGCCTTGGGCTTGGGCGGTGCCTTGCCCTTTGCTTTGCTCGATGAGGCCTCGGCTTGTAGTGACCTTTAAGGAGTCGAGGCGGGTCAACACCCCACACTTATCACTCATTAAATTTATCAATAATTCAACTCATAACCACGAGCGACCCCACACTTAGCGAAAACAAGCATTGCAAAAATTGCCACAGGCGTGGACTTCATGATCAATCTAGTGGAGGTTACAAAATAGCCACTATTACGCATGTGTGACACCCAATTTTCAGCTTAAGCCTAATGATACCATTGCTACTCAAGAATTCACAAGGTTAAGCATTTTTCATAGTTGAGACATTTTATCAAACACTTGGTGTGCACAATTTTTAATTTGCAATATCAAAGGCTAAAGACCCTCCCAAATTGTTGGAAGATCCCTTTTTGCGAGTATACAAGCCAAACATTAAGCACAATTCATGAATATAAGCAATTAAGACCAAATTCTAGTTAACATGCTTGCACACTAGTTAGGGATTGAAACATGGAGAGATGATGTTAACTTACTATGTAATGGAAATAGAAGGAGGAGAAACACTTACTTGAAGAGTTTAGGATGATTGGAGAAGAACTTGAGATGAATTGCAAAAAATAGGAGTGATTTGGGAGAGTTTGGGAGTGTTTTGATTGAAAAAAATGAAGAAAAGGAGAGGGGAATTGGGTGAAAAGGGGGAAGGAAAACCGGGTCACTGGTCAAAACCCGGTTTGACCCGAATTTTAAAAAAATTTACCTGGGCGCGTTGGGGGGCGCGGCACGCGCCTATGGCGCTTGAGAATCTGCGCTCACTGGTTGTTGAGGCACGTTGGGAGGCGCGGGGCACTCCCATAGCGCCCTGGATTTTGTGCTCACTAGTTGTTGAGGCGCGTTGGGAGGCGCGGAGCGCTCCCAAACGCGCCCGAGCAATTTTTTTCATACCAAATTTTAGTCCAAGCGCGAAACCAAGCGTGGGGCATGCCTCAAAGCGCCCCAGATCCCAGATGAGGTCCTTTTCGAACGAGATGTAGTGCGACGTTCCTTCAAGTGGTAAACCGAACCACAATACATCGACTACATCTCGTTTAGCACTCCCGACACCTACAAAAATGACAAAGCAAAACAAAAACTACGTGACACTATAAAACACAAAACATCGAAGGCCAATATTCAACTTAAAGGTGCAAAAAAAGTATAGATATACATATGTATAAAATACACAAATAATCATTAAATAAATCAGATAAAATTATTTAAATATAGATAATTACAAATAATTACTAATTTGCAAAAATGATCATAAATCGGTATAATTTTGACATGTAGCCTAAATGATGTAATTATATGATATAACCGTGATATTATAAATATACTAAATTGCACAAATAATCACAGTTTTGACAAATTACCTAAATGATGTAAAATTACGTAATATAGCCACATTTAAGTATGTAATATACAAGTAGAGGATAACGCACGTAAATGCATGATTTCTAATGCACATTTTGCACAAATAGTCAAATTGCACCCTTAAGTTGAATTATAGCCAATTTTTAGAAAAAAAGAGGGACAAAATTGGGTGTCAACAACTATGACTTGGCCGATGCTTTGGCCACATTAGCATCAATACTTAGCAACCATACCAAACTCACATTGATCCTCTCGAGATTCAAATCTGGGATCAACATGCTTATTGCAACATGGTCAAAGAAGAACTTGATGGCAAGCCATGGTATCTGGACATTAAAAATTACATCAAGAATGGAGAATACCCAGCACTAGCCGAGAGTAATCAGAAAAGAACCCTCCGCCATCTTGCAAATGGTTTCTTTCTAAGTGGAGGGGTATTGTATAAGAGAACCCCAGATCTGGGGCTGTTGAGATGTATGGATGCGCAAGAAGCCTCAAGAATTCTTAACAAGGTATATTCTTGAATCTGTGGGCCACACATGAATGACTATGTGCTAGCCAAGAAGATCTTAAGAGCAGGTTATTTCTGGCTCACTATGGAGCGAGATTGCATAAGGTTTGTATGAAAATGCCACTCATTTCAAGTGCACGGCGATCTGATACATTCACCTCCCTTGGAGCTTCACACAATCTCTGCCCCTTGGCCTTTCGCAGCATGGGAAATGGATGTCATTGGACCGATAGAACCAAAGGGTCGAACATGCATAGATTTATCTTGGTCGCCATTGACTATGTTCCCAAGTGGTAGAAGCCGCGACATTCAAGTCGGTAACCAAGAAAGCCATGGTTGACTTTGTCCATTCGAACATTATTTGTCGATTTGTTATCCTTAATACTATTATCACCGATAATGGGGCCAACCTCAACAGTCATTTAATGAATGAGGTATGTGAAAAATTCAAAATTGTACATAGACATTCCACACCTTACTGTCTAAAAGCAAATGGTGCAGTCGAAGCGGAAAACAAGAACATTAAGAAGATCCTTCAAAAAATGGTGCAAGGATCACGAGATTGGCATGAGAAGTTGCCATTCGCTCTTCTGGGTTATCGCACAACTGTGCGAACCTTAATAGGCACAATTCCATATGAACTGGTGTATGGGACTGAAGCAGTCATTCCGACAGAAGTCGAAATACCATCCTTGAGAATCATTGTTGAACCTGAGATCGAGGATATTAAATGGCTCAAATAGAGCTTGGAACAATTGGCTTTAATTGACGCAAAAAGGATAAATGCAGTTTGTTATGGCCAACTATATCAGAAGAGGATGGCAAAGGCATAAAACAAGAAAATGCGTCAGCGCAAGTTCAGTGAAGACCAGTTAGTCCTGAAGCGCATCTTTCCACATCAAGAAGAAGCCAAGGGCAAGTTTGCTCCAAATTGGCAAGGACCGTACATGGTGAATAAGTTGTTGCCCAAAGGTGCTCTATTCTTGACAAACATCGAAGGCGCGATGGCTGAAATGATTGTTAATGCTGATTCAGTAAAGAGGTACTACATTTGATGTTCTTTGATGGGGATAGCGAAAGGCTTTATTTCCCTTACTCAGATAATATATCCATTTTGTTAGCTTATGGCTTTGTATTGCTTTTGTAAATCCTTATGAATCTTTGTAATTGCAATGAAATGAAGAAAGAAAAGATCCAAAAAACAAAAGTTGGCATTAAGTTGTCATAGCTACGTCTGACCTGATTCCTCTCAAAATGATACGTAGGCAACCATCCAGGTGCAGTTAAAATAGGGGAAAGTTTATTTTTTTCCTTATTTCATATCAACGCAAAACTTTCTCTCAAGTTTGCGGCCAATGTCAAAAGAAGCTCAAATCCTAGCTTGTGCTAAACTGGGGCAGAAGTTTGTTTTTATTTTAAATAAAATAAAAACAAAATTCTATTTTATTGTACCATCATTCAGTCTTGAAAGTGTGGAAGATGCTCAAAGCGCCCTAATCTACATTGAACTAGGGCTTAAGCTCTTTATTTTTCTTAAGAGCGATCTCTATCGTTCGATGAGACGCTTTCGAGCACTCGGGCCAAACATTTCTTCCAAACTCAGATAAATGTCCAATAGACCGTTTCTGGCCAATCTTGAGAATGTCAATCGAGCGAGAATTAGCTTAGAAAATCATCATCAATGGGTGGAATGAAAAGAGGTCCAGGGAAAAAAAAAGAGGAGAAAACTAAGAAAAAAATGAAGTCTTGTTGGTGAAAACCTGAAAGGGCGCCGCATGACAAAGAGTGAGGCACAAGAACAAAGAGAGTTTAGTCGGTGAAAACCCTGAAAGGGGTGCCGCTAACCAAATGAGGGCCTTGGTAACTGTCATCAAGTTGGGCTTGATGAGTATTGTTTTGAATGTTAAAACTGGGGAAAGAGTTAAGGGAAACTGTTATAAATGGATCCGGGTTTGAGGCCAAGATGCATGTCATGTTTATTGAGGTCATCGCTTCCACCTTCAGATAAGTCCTTTTACTTCCCTAAAGGACATCTCTCGTTCAGAGTCCTTTATCCAGAATTTCTTCCATTTCTACCTTTCATTCAAAATAATATCGAAACGAGAAAAAGAAAGTTTTGCAAAAATTGTTTACCTGTTTTGTAGTTGTAGCAGAGCACGGTCAGGACCCGCATGGATAATGGAAGCTTATGTGGCATCTTGGTATCTATAGTGACATGCCAATGTTCGCACCGTAGAAGAGACCATCAGGGAAAATATACCGTTCTTAACAAAGTTTGACTAATGACTAGTTGGAACATTTTGCCGCATAATGTTCTGTGTCAAAGGCCAAGGAAACACAAGAAAGCAAAAGAACCAAGAAGGGAAAAATAAGAAGTCGAGGCACCCACCTGCAGAATGAGTGAGTAGTTTTAAGAAGTCGAGGCACCCACCTGAAGAATGAGAAACTAGTATCTTAAAAGTTGAGGCACCCACCTGCAGAATGAGGGAGTAGTTTTAAGAAGTCGGAGCACCCACCTGGAGAACGAGGAATTTTATTCAAGAAGTCGAGGTACGCACCTGAAGAATGAGAGAGTAGTTTAAAAAGTCGAGGCACCCATCTGAAGAATGAGGGAATAGATTTAAGAAGTCGGGGCACCCACCTGGAGAATGAACGAATTTATTTGAGAAGTCGAGAGACCCACCTGGAGAATGAGGGAGTAGTTTAAAAGTCGAGGCACCCTCCTGAAGAATGAGGGAGTAGTTTTAAGAAGACGAGGCACCACTTGGAGAATGAGGGAAGTCATTTGAAAGTCGAGGCACCTACCTTGAGATCGAGGGGACAGTTTAAGAAAGGCGAGGCACCCACCTGGAGAATGAGGAAATTCGTTAAAGAAAGTCGAGGCACCCACCTGAAGAATAAGGCAACAATTTGAGAAAGTCAAGGCACCCACGTGAAGAATGAGGGAATAGTTTCAAGATCGTCAAGGCACCCAGCTGGATAACGAGGGAATAGTTTAAAGAAGTCAAGTCACCCAGCGTTCATAAGTTTTTGTCACTTGACAAAAACTAGTTACTCCCAACACACACGCAAGTATACGTGGTCGACAAGTAATAAAGTGATAAGTAGAGTTTCGTTCCCACGAGGACTATTCAGACTGGACTCCTAACAAATAATTTCTTAACAACTATT
This sequence comes from Petunia axillaris subsp. axillaris, assembly GCA_029990575.1. Classification (NCBI taxonomy): domain Eukaryota; kingdom Viridiplantae; phylum Streptophyta; class Magnoliopsida; order Solanales; family Solanaceae; genus Petunia; species Petunia axillaris. The sequence continues at coordinate 52,145,028 of JARKNS010000003.1, forward strand.
CAAGGATCTTTTTCAATAGTGAGAATTTTACTAACTAAAGAACAGAAATTTAAATGGTGGAAATTCAGTCAAACAATGGGGCAAACTTTGGTTGTAAACAATATTAATGAGACGGTCCAGGGTCAGAGCTACGACCAATCCAGTTGAGTTTTCCAATTGATTCCACTCCTCAAATCCCGGATTACTAACTAACAGGTTAAATATACCCGTGAAAACCTTTCGATTCTTCACGGTCTATGCAGGCTACTACAATCCCTATATGTCTAAAGGTTGAATCACGTGCATGTATTAACGAATTCTGCGATTAGTTAAGCTAGGCGAGCAAGTATATGTCTATCCTACTCACAAATTGGTTCCCCTATGCCCAGGTTCACAATCTAGCCCTACTCTTTCTTATTGCGTTCATAAATTTCCTCTTTCGAGTTCAATCTAAGAACCATAGATAATGCATAATTATTGGGCCCTAATAATTAAACAAGTGAAATTAAGAAAGAATAAATAATCCGTTATGGGATTCAATATGTGGAATTCAATCTTCAAACATCAACCTTCATGAAACACTCTAACCCTAGAACGAAGGACTTAGCCATGCATACTCATAATCACAAGACAATGATTTGATGAAATAATTAATAGATGAAATAATAGGAATTAAACCCTTGTTCAATGAAGTATGGTGCTCAACAATTGCTCCAAAGTTTGAACTTCTCTCAAAAACTAAGTACAAGAGTATTTATAATTTTTACAAAAGCCTAGCAATTAGTTACGCCTAAGCCTAGACAAAATAGGACTTCCAAAACCGCTCCAGGGGCGCTATAGCTGGCGCCCCGCGCCTCAAAATGTGCACAACCAAGCAGAATCTGTCGAATCTCGCACGTAACGGCCACGCCCCGTGCCACAAAACGCGGAAGAAAGTGGGTGCTATAGTGGGCGCGGCGCACCTCAAACTGCGCAAGGCCAATTTCAGCTTTTCTTCGTCCACAGCTTGCGTCGTTCCGTGCCTTCGCATGCTCGATCTAATCTTCAATCCAAATTCAATCTTTTCTTGCTTGATTATGCTTTTGAAAGCTCTAATTGCACCTCACAACATCCTACAAGTAACACGACACAAAATCAGTGCAAAATCACATTCGTCAACTAGAAAATGGGCGAATAAAGTACTCAAACGTGAGGAAATATTAAGAAAATATAGGCATAATATGACAAACATCACCACCCCACACTTGAACCTTTGCTCGCCCTCGAGCAATTACAAATAACTTCCCAACCTAGGTAGAATAGGTCTGCTTATGACTATGGTTGATACTGACCATTGAACAAATGCATACATGACTACTATGGGTCCAACAAACATGCCAACAATATAACAAACTCAAAACATGAGAACAACCACCCCGAGACAACTCAAATGCACAAACTCGACTCATTGCACCAATGCTCCCACAAAGTCACGCCTATCTGCTCAACCAAAAAGCCACGACTTCACCTATCTCATGTAAACCGTGTGCCCTCACCAAACAATGAAGCAAGAGAGTGTCCCCCAGATATCACACACAAAAATAAATATCAAGAATGGAATGGGGACAATAGCATAGAAAGAACTCGCTCACTCTTATGAAAAGTTCCCATGCCACACACGATGTACCATAGGCTTGCCCGTAGTGTAGGACTCTATTAATGTAAGCTCACTCCCATTGGGATTAACTAGGACTTTAAAGGGTTGTAATGTATGCTAAGAAGCTGGTAGGATAAATATGGGTAGTAGTGACTACCTCCCTAAGAACGTTAATACATCACATTCAATTTAAGCACATATCTCATCAAAACCACCCAATTCACCACCCAACAAATTTCACACACACCTTTTTTCAACAAGTAGCAATTTTTCTTTTAAGCACAACTAGCAAAGATGGATATTCATTTCTTTTCTTTTTTATTTTTTTTCAATTTTTTTCAGCCTTTTTTTTTCATTTGTTTCAATTGTTTTCTTTTCTATTCAATTCTTTCCAAACCTTGCCAATGCTCCTTCAACTAAAAGACCTCCCAATACATCAACCACAAACTCCATAATAATATAAAATTATCAATTAAAGTGCTTAAGGAGTAGAGGGTCTAAAGAAAGCAACTTAGAACAAGTCAGTAGGCTTGCTCACAACAATCAAGGGTGCATATAAGGGTAGGCAAATCAAGGTAAAAGGCTTATCACAGAAGCCCTGTATCATCTCCAGACTAGAGCAAACCTAGGATTTCGCTTTGCACACACACGGGGCAAGTTCTAGACACTAATATGCAACATGGAGTACAATAGAATATGCCTCACAACACATATTGCACACAGTCCACACAAAATGGCTCCATCACAACTCTCAATCAAGCAAATAGGGTGCAACTTGTGGGAATTTAAGCACTAATGTAAAAAGGTTCACAACAAAGTCAAGTGAGTGGACTCAAGCGTCTCAAGGGGGTCATTCCATTTTTTTCTAGGCATGCATCACAATTTAAAACCAAAAGACACCACAAATAGCACATACAATAAGTTCAAGTCCACCGGTATCAAACAAATCAAAGGCACCTAGCATTCTACCTATTTCTTTCGTCTAGGGCCACCTATAACTAACTACTCTAATCCTAAAAAGAAAGAAAATAAAAAGCTACCCAGTTCAAAGGACTCCCCGTGGAAAAGAACCGAGGCCATAAGAAAAACCACGGGGTGGATGACATGTACCACTACGAAGCCTATAAAGAAAATCTTTTTGCATTTTTCTTTTCTAATAAACCAAAAGCAAATACTAAAAAGAAAAATGAAATGTCAAGTGACAAAAGAAAATCCTAACGGTACATGCATCCATAACCTCAAAAATAAAGGGGAGTTCCCCTACCCCACACTTAAATCAAGCAATGTCCTCAGTGCTAAAAATAAGAAAGTGCAAGGGTAAAGAAAACTTTCCTGACGGTCAATCGGCCTACAATAGACGATGCGATGTAGTGCGGTCCTAATCCTCCTCCTCCTCCCCGTATGTGGCACCTACAAACGACAAAACAAAACAAAAACTACGTGACACTGTACTCGGGTTGCCTCCCGAGAAGCGCCTTATTTAACGTCGTGGCATGACGACACTTTTAGCTCACTTCCAGCATTTATGTCTTCTCTTCTTATGACGAACCTTTGCTTTCTTCCTTTCTTTGAGAGAACCCATCTTCAACTTCACATGTGATGTGCCATTGCTATCTTGTTCCACATTCTGCTCACCCACGTCATTTGGTTTACTTCCATGTTCTTGTTTGATACATTCGATCATAGAGCACTCTTCAACCTTAGTTATGTGCTCCTTCTCATTATATACCTTGAAGTAACCTTTTCTCCATGCGATCTAACAGTCATCTCTCCCAGCTCCATGTCAATAATTGCCTTCGAGGTGACTAAGAATGGTCTCCCCAAAATGATTGGAGCCTCTCGGTCCTCTTCATAATCTAGGACTATAAAATCAGCAGAGAATGCAAACTTACCAACTTTAAGCAACACATCCTCCAACTTACCATCAGGTCGAGTGAGTGATCCATCCGCCATCTTAAGAGTAACTGAAGAGGGCTTGATTGCTCCTAGTCCTAACCTTTTGCAAACATATAGAGGCATGAGATTTATGCTCGCACCCAGATCACACAATGCACCAGTGATATTATGCCCTCCAATGGTGCAAGGAATAGTAAACCTCCTAGGATCCTAAAGTTTTGGAAGTAGCTTGTTCAAGATTGTGCTACACTCCTCGACTAACTCAACTATATCTATCTCTTGAGGCTTTTTCTTCTTGACTAAAATCTCTTTTAAGAACTTCACAAAGGATGGCATCAATTCAAACACATCAGTCAAAGGAATGTTAACTTGAAGCTCTTTCAATATACTCATAATTTTTTGATACTGGGCCACATCCTTCGATGGAATAAGTCTCTGCGGGAATGGTGGAGGCGGCAGAGGTGCCTCCTTTTTCTCTTCTTTCTTCTCTACCTTCTCCACTTTTTAAACTTTTTCTATTTCAGCTCTCTCCTCAGACTTGGCCATCAGCTATCCACCTTCAATTAAAGTCACTGCAAGACATTGCTCAGGCCCTTTTCTAACAGTACTCGATCCAGCATCACCAGGGGTGCTCCATGATGTCTAGAATTTGTAGCGCCCACCAACTGCCCCAACTGGTGCTCCAGGTTCTTTTGAGCATTGACAAGATCTTGTATGGCATTTGCATGGGCTGCAGTGTCAGCTATCATTCTCTGCTGGCCTGCCATTATCTGCTTTAGCATATCTTCAACTGAATTGCTAACCTGCTGTGGTGGAGCTGGAAGTAGTTAGTAATTATTTGGGGCTCTCGTATTGCCTTGATAATAAGCATTACCAAACTGATTTTGACCCTGCGGCCTGTTTTGATTACCCATGTAATAAACTGACTCTGGATTAGAGGAGCAAACCTCTGTAGCATGATCTTGACCACAAACCTCATAAAAACTCTGGAGTTGTTGCACTGGAGCCACTGGTTGCTGAGTCTGCGGAAGAGCTAGCTTGCTAATTTGATTAGAAATAGCATCCATCGTCGCCCTCAGCTCTGAAACTGCATCTAACTGAAGTACCCCAGCAGATTTCTGCGTAGTAGCTCTACCATCTCCCTGCCAATCAGGATTGCTCTGCGAAAACTTGTCTAGTAATTCATAGATCTGGTCAAAGTTTAAGGCCAGTACTTGGCCTCCAGCAGCAGCATCCACCACGATCTTGGTATGAGCATTCAAACCTTCAACAAAAGTGTGGGCCAACACCTCATTAGACTGGTTTTGGTGCGGGCAATCTCTCAACAATGACTTGAATCTTTCCAAGGCTGAATACAAGGATTCTCCATCTCTTTGTCTAAAAGACATAATCTCACTCCTTATTCTAGCTGTTTTGGCAGATGGATAGAATTTAGCCAAAAATTTTTGAGCTAAAGCATCCCAAGTAGTGATAGACCCAGGCTTTTCAGCGTTTAACCACTTCTTTGCTGCCCCGATCAATGAAAAGGGGAAGAGTATCAATCGAATATAATCGGTTGAGACCCCTGCTGGTGTGTATGTGTCACTAATCTCCAAGAAATTCTTGATATGTTGTTGTGGATCCTCGTGGAATAATCCAGCATATTGTCCAGTCGTATGTAACAGTTGTATCATGCTGGACTTAATTTCGAAGTGTCCAGTAATTTCAGGTTTAACTATGCTCGAGGCTACTCCCTCCAGACTGGGAAGAACAACATCTCGCACAGCTAAAGCTCGATCTGCTGCCATTCCTATAGGTAAGGGTTAAGAGAAACCTAATACCTGAAACAGCACAAGAAACTCAAAACAAAAATTAAAGCTGAATAGAAAATAATAAATCGTCTGAAAAGAAAATAGTCAATTATTTAGTCCCCGGCAACGGCGCCAAAAACATGTTGCTCCCAACGCACACGCAAGTATACGTGGTCGACAAGTAATAAAGTGATAAGTAGAGTATCGCTCCCACGAGGACTATTCAGACTGGACTCTTAACAAACAATTTCTTAACAACTATTCAGGGATCTTTTCCAATACTGAGAATTTTATTAACTAAAGAACAGAAATTTAAATGGTGGAAATTCAGTCAAATAATGGGGCAAACTTTGGTTGTAAACAATATTAATGAGACGGTCCAAGGTCAGAGCTACGACCAATCCAGTTGAGTTTTCCAATTGATTCCACTCCTCAAATCCCGGATTACTAACTAAAGGTTAAATGTACCTGTGAAAACCTTTCGATTCTTCACGGTCTATGCAGGCTACTCAGATCCCCATATGTCTATGGGTTGAATCACGTGCACGCATTAATGAATTCTTTGATTAGCTAAGCTAGGCGAGCAAGTATATGTCTATCTTACTCACAAATTGGTTCTCCGATTCCCAGGTTCACAATCTAGCCCTACTCTTTCTTATTGCGTTCATAAATTCCCTCTTTCGAGTTCAATCTAAGAACCATAGATAATGCCTAATTATCGGGTCCTAATAATTAAACAAGTGAAATCAAGAAAGAATAAATAACCCATTATGGGATTCAATATGTGGAATTCAATCTTCAAACATCAACCTTCATGAAACACTCTAACCCTAGAACGAAGGACTTAGCCACGCATACTCATAATCACAAGACAATGATTTGATGAAATAATTAATAGATGAAAGAATAGGAATCAAACCATTGTTCAATGAAGTATGGTGCTAAAAAATTGCTCCAAAGTCTTAACTTCTCTCAATAAATAAGTAGAAGAGTATTTATAATGTTTACAAAAGCTTAGAAATTAGTTACGCCTAAGCCTAGACGAAATAGGACTTCCAAAACCGCTCCAGGGGCACCTCAAAACGCGCGCAACCAAGCAGAGTCCGTCGAATCTCGCACGTAACGGCCACGCCCCGTGCCAAAAAAAGCGAAAGAAAGTGGGCGCTATAGTGGGCGCGGCGCGCCTCAAACCGCGCCAGGCCAATTTCAGCTTTTCTTCATCCGCAGCTTGCGTCGTTCCGTGCCTTCGCGTGCTCGATCCAATCCTCAATCCAAATTCAATCTTTTCTTGCTCGATTATGCTCTTCAAAACTCCAATTGCACCTCACAACATACTACAAGTCACACGACACAAAATCAGTGCAAAATCACATTCGTCAACTAGAAAACGGGCGAATAAAGTACTCAAACGTGAGGAAATAATAAGGAAATAAAGGCATAACATGCCTAACATCACCATGTTGCATGCGACTGGGCAATATGGTGGATTACTTCATGAAGATCCGAAGCAACACATTCAGAATTTCTTGGAGATCAGTGATACTTATACACCGACGGGAGTTCCTACTGATTATGTTCGCTTGACCTTGTTCCCGTTTTCACTTATTGGAACAGCAAGGAAGTGGTTAAAATCTGAAAAGCCTGGGTGTATCACTACTTGGGATGATTTGGCAAAGAAGTTCTTAGCTAAGTTTTATCCATCTGCCAAGACAGCCTGGCTGAGGAGTGAAATTATGTCCTTCAGACAGATAGAAGGAGAGTCTTTGTATTCAGCCTGGGAGCGATTTAAAGCTTTACTGAGAGACTGTCCACACCACAACCAATAAAATGAGGTTCTGGCACATACTTTTGTTGAGGGGTTGACTGCGCATACTAAGATCGTGGTAGATGCTGCTGCTGGAGGCCAAGTACTGGCCTTAAACTTTGACCAGATCTATGAATTACTAGACAAGTTTTCGCAGAGCAATCCTGATTGGCAGGGAGATGGTAGAGCTACTACGCACAAATCTGCTGGGGTACTTTAGTTAGATACAGTTTCAGAGCTGAGGGCGAAGATGGATGCTATTTCTAATCAAATTAGCAAGCTAGCTCTACCGCAGACTCTGCAACAAGTAACTCCAGTGCAACAAATTCGAGTCTTTTGTGAGGTTTATGGAGATGATCATGCCACTGACGTCTGTCCACCTAATCCAGAATCAGTGTATTATGTGGGTAATCAGAACAGGCCACAGGGTCAGAATCGCTATCAATATGGTAATAGCTACAACCCAAATTGGCGTAATCACCCAAACTTTTTTTGGAGGGATAACCGTGAGCAGCTACAAGGCAATGACAGACCTCAAAATAATTTTCAAAATGCACCACCGCAAGGGTCACAGTCGCAGGCTCAGCCACAGCAGCCTAGTTCAGTTGAAGATATGCTCAGAAAAATTCTTGCAGGACAACAAAAACTCATGGACGATTCAGCAACTCAAGCACAAACAATAAAAGATTTGACCAATGCTCAGAAAGATCTTGAGAGACAAATGGGGCAGCTAGCTGGAGCACAGAATAACATACCTCGGGGTGCTTTGCCAAGTGATACAGAGAAAAATCCTAAAGAATTTGTGCAAGCAGTTACTTTGAGGAATGGAAGAGCTCTAGAAGAAGTTCCCCCAAAGCCAAGGAAGCCTGTTGGCGAGTTAGAACCTAATGCTGATAAAGAGGTGGAGAAAGAAGCTGAGAAAGTGATAGAAAAGCAGCCCGAGCCTGCTATTATGAGACCACCACCACCTTTCTAACAGAGACTTCAGAAGAAGAAAGTTGATGCAGCATGCAATAAAAGTTAGGGTGACTACGCCAATTGGGTAGCTATTACCATATTGATTGAGATTCTGACCCTGTGGCCCGTTCTGATTACCTACATAATATACTGATTCTGGATTAGATGGGCAGACGTCAGTGGCATGATCATCTCCACAAACCTCACAAAAGACTTGAATTTGTTGCACTGGAGCAACTTGTTGCTGAGTCTGCGGCAGAGCTAGCTTGCTAATTTGATTAGAAATAGCATCCATCTTCACCCTCAGCTCTGAAACTGCATCTAACTAAAGTACCCCAGTAGATTTGTGCGTAGTAGCTCTACCATCTCCCTGCCAATCAGGATTGCTCTGCAAAAACTTGTCTAGTAATTCATAGATCTGGTCAAAGTTTAAGGCCAGTACTTGGCCTCCAGCAGCAGCATCTACCACGATCTTAGTATGCGCAGTCAACCCCTCAACAAAAGTATATGCCAGAACCTCATTTGATTGGTTATGGTGTGGATAATCTCACAGTAAAGCTTTAAACCTCTCGCAGGCTGAATACAAAGACTCTCCGTCTATCTGTCTGAAGGACATAAAAATAACTTTTCTAGCATACAAAGACTCTCTAGGCTGAATACAAAGACTCTCCAGGCGCCAAAACTTGTTGGTCCCAACACACACACAAATATACGTGGTCGACAAGTAATAAAGTGATAAGTAGAGTATCGTTCCCATGGGGACTATTCAAACTGGATTCCTAACAAACAATTTCTAACTAACTATCCAGGGATCTTTTTCAATGGTGAGAATTTTATTAACTAAGAACAGTAATTTAAATGGGGGAAATTCAGTCAAACAGTGGGGCAAACTTTGGTTGTAAACAATATTAATGGGACGGTCCAGGGTCAGAGCTACGGCCAATCCAGTTGAGTTTTTCAATTGATTCCACTCCTCGAATCTCGGATTACTAACTAACATGTTAAATGTACCCGTGAAAACCTTTCGATTCTTCACGGTCTATGCAGGCTACTCCAATCCCTATATGTCTATGGGTTTAATCACGTGAACGCATTAATGAATACTGTGATTAGTTAAGCTAGGCGAGCAAGTATATGTCTATCCTACTCACAATTTGGTTCCCCGATGCCCAGGTTCACAATCTAGCCCTACTCTTTATTATTGCGTTCATAAATTCCCTCTGTCGAGTTCAATTTAAGAACTATAGATAATGCCTAATTATCAGGCCCTAATAATTAAACAAGTGAAATCAAGAAAGAATAAATAATTTGTTATGGGATTCAATATGTGGAATTCAATCATCAAACATCAACCTTCATGAAACACTCTAACCATAGAACGAAGGATTTAGCCACGCATACTCATAATTACAAGACAATAATTTGATGAAATAATGATGAAATGATTAATAGATGAAAGAATAGGAATAAAACCCTTGTTCAATGAAGTATGGTGCTCAACAACTGCTCCAAAGTCTGAACCTCCCTAAAAAAACTAAGTAGAAGAGTATTTATAATGTTTACAAAAGCCTAGAAATTAGTTACACCTAAGTGTAGACGAAATAGGACTTCCAAAACCGCTCCAGGGGCGCTATAGCTGGTGCCCCATGCCTCAAAACGCGCGCAACCAAACAGAGTCCGTCGAATCTCGCACGTAACGGTCACGCCCCGCGCCATAAAATGCGCAGGCAAGTTGGGCACCATAGCTGGCGCGGCGCGCCACCAAACGCGCTAGGCTAATTCTCTGCTATCGTCGTTCGCAGCTTGCGTCGCGTCATGCCTTCGTGTGCTCAATCCAATCCTCAATCAAATTCCAGCTTTTTCTTGCTCGATCATGCTCTTTAAAGCTTCAATTGCACTTCATAACAACCTACAATCATACGACATAATATCAGTGCAAAAGCACATTCATCAACTAGAAAATGTGCGAATAAAGTATCCAAATATGAAGAAATATCAAGGAAATATAGGCATAAAATGCCAAACATCACCACCCCACACTTGAACCTTTGCTCGCCCTCGAGCAATCACAAATGACTCCCCAACGTAGGTAGAACAGGTCTGCCTATGACTATGGTTGATACCGACGATTGAACAAATGCATACATGACTACTATGGGTCCAACAAACATGCCAATAATTTATCAAACATCAAAACATGAGAACAACCACCCCAAGAAAACTCAAATGCACAAACTCGACTCATTTCAACCATGCTCCCACAAAGTCACCCCTACCTACTCAACCAAGAAGCCACGACTTCACCTATCTCATGTAAACCGTGTGCCCTGACCAATAATGAAGAAAGAAAGTGTCCCCCAAATATCACACACAACAATGAATATCAAGAATAGAACGGGGACAATAGCATAGAAAGAATTCACTCACTCTCATGAAAAGCTCACATGTCACACATGATGTACCATAGGCTTGCCCGTAGTGTAGGACTCCACTAATGTATAAGATCACTCCAATCGGGATTAACTAGGACTTTAAAGGGGTGTAATGTAGGCTAAGGGGCTGGTAGGATAAATATGGGTAATAGTGACTACCTCCCTAAGCACTTTAATACATCACATTCAATTTAAGCACATATCTCATCAAAGCCACCCAATTCACCACCCAACAAATTTCACACACACCTTTTTCAACAAGTAGCAATTTTTCTTTTAAGCACAACACTAGCAAGGATGGATATTCATTTCTTTTCTTTTTATTTCTTTTTCCAATTTTTTCAGCTTTTTTTTTCATTTGTTTTTTTTCTATTCAATTCTTTCCAAACCTTGCCAATGCTCCTTCAACTACTTCACAATTTATCAAGTATTCCCCTCATTGGTTCCACTCAAAAACCTCCCAATACTTCAACCACAAACTCCATAATAATATAAAATTATCAATTAAAGTGCTTAAGGAGTAAAGGGTCAAAAAGAAAGCAATTTAGAACAACTGGGTAGGCTCACGGTGTGGATGCCAACAACAAGGTCAAAGGGATCACAACAATCAAGGATGCATATAAGGGTAGGCAAATCAAGGTAAAAGGCTTATCCAAGAAGGCCTGTATCATCTCCCGACTAGAGCAAACCTAGGATTTCACTTTGCACACACACGGGGCAAGTTCTAGACACCAATATGCAAACATGGAACACAATAGAATATGCGTCACAACATACATTGCACACAGTCCACACAAAATGGCTCCATCACAACTCTCAATCAAGCAAATAGGGTGTAACTTGTGGAAAATTAAGCACTAATGCACAAAGATTCACAACAAAGTCAAGTGAGTGGACTCAAGCATCTCAAGGGGGTCATTCAATTTTTTTTCTAGGAATGCATCACAATTTAAAACCAAAAGACACCAGAAATAGCACATGCAATAAGTTCAAGTCTACCGGTATCAAACAAATCAAAGTCACCTAACATTCTACCTATTTCTTTCGTCTAGGGCCACCTACAAACTAATACTATACTAATCCTAAAAGAAAGAAAAATAAACAACTACCCGGTTCAAAGGCCTCCCCGTGGAAAAGAACCGAGGTCATAAGAAAAACCACGGGATGGATGACATGTACAACTAACAAAGACTAAAAAGAAAATCTTTTTGCAATTTTTCATTAGTTTTCTAATTTTTTTCATATTTTTTATATATTAAAGCAAGAAATAAATAAAAATAACGTCAAGTGACAGAAGAAAAATCCTAACGGTACATACATCCCTAACCTCAAAAGTAAATAAAGAGGAGTTCCACCCCAACCTACACTTAAATCAAGCAATGTCCTCAGTGCTAAAAATAAGAAAGTGCAAGGGTAACGAAAACTTCACTGAGGGCCAGTCGGCCTACAATGGACGATGCGATGGAGTGCGGTCCTAATCCTCCTCCTCCCCGTCCGTGGCACCTCCCTCTGCATCTGTTTCCACACCATCACTGTCCGGATCACGGTCTATGATGTCCGAATCAGTGTTCTCATCCTCCTCTGGGGGTAGCGCCACCGTCTAAGTCATACCCAGCAGGTGTCTCAAAGAATCCAATAAAGGAACTGCACGATCAAGCGCAACCATATCCATGTCGGCCTGCCGGGCCATATGCTCCATCATCAGGTACTGACGCATGGACAAGTTGGTGTCTGTGTCCCGCCACTCATCCGCTGTCAGTCACACTGGTGCGGTGGTGGTCACACTCTTCAACGATGCGATATCAAAAGTCTTCTCAATGTCGGGGACAATGCGATCCCCGACCTCATCAACCGGGACTCCATCCTTTTCTAGATACCTGGTGAGAAACTTCCCAAAGTACAATCGGCTACACGTCTTCGAATTCCTTTGCTGCTTCATCACTTTCAGCATATAGTAGCCAGTGTTAACCAGACTTCCGGTCATGAAGAAGTAGATCATGCGCGCCCGAGTCTTGGTGACCTCGGAATAATGGGCCGCAGGTAGAATGTGTGCATTGATTAACCTCATCCATACTCGAGCCATCTTCAAGAATTGTGAAACGAGCATCTGTATGTGTCTACCTGTCTCAGACCGCTCCCACCTATGAGTGGAGCCCTCGCCACACAGTGCCTCTCGCATGGCCTTGTAATCAGGCCTCTTTATGAACTCCCTCAGCTCGTCATAATCCGGGTCCTCTACCCCCAAGAAGGTGTTCAATGCAGTGTGATCCAATTTCACCTTCTTACCCCGAATTGAGACCATGTCGTCATATTCTACGCTTCAGTTGGGTCCCAAATAGCATAGAACTCTTGCACAAGGTCGAGGTTAGCGTGCCCGGACTCTCAAAGACCGAGTCCCAATGCAAGGCGTGAATGGCCTCTCTCACACCCCGACACTTCTGCATCAACTTCCTCTCATCAATGGCTTGCTCGGGAATATATCCCGCAAGCCGCACGTTTTTGTACCATGTTTGGCTTTCGCCCTTCTTGACAAAGGGGAGGCCGAACCTCGTCCTACCACCGGGCCTCGGGATAGGCACCGCATCTTTGGGAACTTTATCCTTGGCCTCGGCCTTGGGCTTGGGCGGTGCCTTGCCCTTTGCTTTGCTCGATGAGGCCTCGGCTTGTAGTGACCTTTAAGGAGTCGAGGCGGGTCAACACCCCACACTTATCACTCATTAAATTTATCAATAATTCAACTCATAACCACGAGCGACCCCACACTTAGCGAAAACAAGCATTGCAAAAATTGCCACAGGCGTGGACTTCATGATCAATCTAGTGGAGGTTACAAAATAGCCACTATTACGCATGTGTGACACCCAATTTTCAGCTTAAGCCTAATGATACCATTGCTACTCAAGAATTCACAAGGTTAAGCATTTTTCATAGTTGAGACATTTTATCAAACACTTGGTGTGCACAATTTTTAATTTGCAATATCAAAGGCTAAAGACCCTCCCAAATTGTTGGAAGATCCCTTTTTGCGAGTATACAAGCCAAACATTAAGCACAATTCATGAATATAAGCAATTAAGACCAAATTCTAGTTAACATGCTTGCACACTAGTTAGGGATTGAAACATGGAGAGATGATGTTAACTTACTATGTAATGGAAATAGAAGGAGGAGAAACACTTACTTGAAGAGTTTAGGATGATTAGAGAAGAACTTGAGATGAATTGCAAAAAATAGGAGTGATTTGGGAGAGTTTGGGAGTGTTTTGATTGAAAAATATGAAGAAAAGGAGAGGGGAATTGGGTGAAAAGGGGGAAGGAAAACCGGGTCACTGGTCAAAACCCGGTTTGACCCGAATTTTAAAAAAATTTACCTGGGCGCGTTGGGGGGCGCGGCACGCGCCTATGGCGCTTGAGAATCTGCGCTCACTGGTTGTTGAGGCACGTTGGGAGGCGCGGGGCGCTCCCATAGCGCCCTGGATTTTGTGCTCACTAGTTGTTGAGGCGCGTTGGGAGGCGCGGAGCGCTCCCAAACGCGCCCGAGCAATTTTTTTCATACCAAATTTTAGTCCAAGCGCGAAACCAAGCGTGGGGCATGCCTCAAAGCGCCCCAGATCCCAGATGAGGTCCTTTTCGAACGAGATGTAGTGCGACGTTCCTTCAAGTGGTAAACCAAACCACAATACATCGACTACATCTCGTTTAGCACTCCCGACACCTACAAAAATGACAAAGCAAAACAAAAATTACGTGACACTATAAAACACAAAACAACTAAACTATTACAAGTACAAACTCGGGTTGCCTCCCGAGAAGTGCCTTATTTAACGTCGTGGCACGACGATTATCAATCATGGATCCCTCAAGGTAATGAAGGTATGATGATTCACCGAACCTCCCCAATAATGCTTCACTCTTTGGCCATTCACCAAGAACGTCTCCTCCGCATTGGGGGCTCTCAACTCAACCGCTCCATGTGCGGTAACACGAACTACTTCAAACGGCCCCGACCATCTTGACTTCAACTTGCCCGGAAATAGCTTCAACCTCGAATTAAACAACACCACCAGCTGCCCAGGCTCAAACTGACGACGCTCAATGTGCTTGTCATGCCACTTCTTTGTCCGTTCTTTATACAATTTTGCATTCTCATAAGCATGGAAACGGAACTCTTCAAGCTCATGCAATTGAAGCATTCTCTTCTCGCCCACCAATGCCATATCCAGATTGAGCTTTTGAATCGCCCAATATGCTTAATGCTCTAGCTCAACAGGCAAGTGACAGGCCTTACCATAAACAAGCCTATATGGAGAAGTTCCAATCGGCATTTTAAATGTCGTCCGATAGGCCCAAAGAGCATCATCTAGCTTCATAGCCCAATCCTTCCTCGAGGTATTCACAGTCTTCTCAAGGATTTGCTTGATCTCTCTATTTCACACCTCCACTTGGCCACTAGTTTGGGGGTGATAAGCAGTTGTCACCTTGTGGCGAACCCCATACTTGGCCAACAGTTTATTGAACAACCGATTGCAAAAATGAGTACCTTCATCACTGATTATAGCCCGCGGAGTCCCAAAACGAGTGAAAATATTTTTCTTTAAGAATTTTACCACCATACTCGCATCATTTGTTGGAAGTGCCACAGCCTCTACCCATTTAGACACATAATCAACCGCCACAAGAATATATTTGTAGCCCTTGGAAGGCGGGAGCAGACCCATAAAGTCAATCCCCCAACAATCAAACAGCTCACTCGCCAAAATATTGTTCAAAGGCATCTCGTGACGCCTAGAAATAGTACCCGTTCTTTGGCAACGATCACACTGCTTAACAAAAACATAAGCATCTCTAAACAAAGTAGGCCAAAAGAATCCAGACTGAAGTACCTTTGCAGCTGTTCGATCTCCACCAAGATGGCCACAATAAGGGGAGGAATGGCAGCTCTGTAGAATCGGCTCAACTTCTTCCTTTGGAATGCACCTCCTAGCTAATTGGTCAGGACCTATCTTGTACAAATAAGGCCCATCCCACACATAAAATCTGCTCTCATGAAGGAGTTTGCGCTTTTGCTCAGCTGTAGCCTCAGAAGGATACACATTACTCACAATTAAGTTCACCATATCAGCATATCATGGCACCTCGGCTGCAGCTAAAGCAAAAAGCTGCTCATCAGGGAATACTTCTTTAATCTCAGGCCCTTCATCTACATGATCTCTATTTTCCAGCCTTGACAAGTGATCAGCTACTTGATTCTCGATCCCCTTGCGATCTCAAATTTCAACATCAAACTCTTGCAATAGGAGAACCCATCGAATTAGCCTAGGCTTGGAATCCTTCTTCTCAAACAAATACCGGATTGCGGCATGATCAGTGTAGACAACGATACAAGTGCGAACCAAATAAGATCTGAATTTATAAAAAACATACACAACGGCTAGCAACTCCTTCTCAGTGGTGGTATAATTGGATTGGGCTGCATCAAGAGTCTTGCTTGCATAATAGATGGAGTGAAAGATTCTTCCAATTCTTTGGCCTAGAACAGCCCCAATAGCATTATCACTCGCATCACACATCAATTCAAATGGCAAAGACCAATCAGGAGCAATGATGATTGGTGCAGTCACCAACCTTTTCTTCAATTCTTCAGATGCCTTGAGACAAGCATCATTAAACTCAAATTTCTCATCCTTCTCCAACAACTTGCACATGGGATTAGCAATTTTGAAGAAGTCCTTTATATAATGCCTAAAGAAACCGGCATGTCCAAGAAACTACGCACCCCCTTAACAGAGATAGATGGTGGTAATTTCTCAATAGCCTCAATCTTCGCCTTATCTACCTCGATCCCTTGCTTTGACACCTTGTGCCCAAGTACTATGCCTTCTTGAACCATAAAGTGACATTTTCCCAATTCAGCACCAAATTTGTTTCTTCACAACGGCTCAGCACAGCATCTAAATTCTTCAAGCAATCATTAAAGGAATCACCAACTACCGAGAAATCATCCATGAACACCTCAACAAATTTTACCACCATGTCGGTGAAAATAGCCATCATACATCGCTGGAAAGTCCCAGGAGCATTACATAGTCCAAACGGCATCCTCCTAAATGCATATGTGCCATATGGACAAGTAAATGTAGTCTTCTCTTGATCTTCAGGATCTATCACAATCTGATTGTAGCCCGAATACCCATCCAAGAAGCAATAATACTCGTGCCCAACAAGTCTATCCAGCATTTGATCAATAAAGGGGAGTGGGAAGTGGTCTTTCCTGGTGGCCTTGTTCAGCTTTCGATAATCAATGCAAATTCGCCACCTTGTGACTGTTCTAGTAGGAATCAATTCATTATGCTCATTCTTCACCACTGTCATGCCCCCCTTCTTAGGAACACATTGCACTGGACTCACCTACTTGCTGTCACAGATACGAAAAATAATACCAGCATCGAGCCACTTGATAATTTCTTTCTTCACCACCTCCTTCATGATTGGTTTAATCTCCTCTGCTGCTATATAGATGGTTAATGGCCTTCCTCCAAAAGAATTTTGTGCATGCAAAAAGAAGGACTAATCCCTCTAATATCAGCAATGGTCCAGCCAATAGCTCTCTTGCGCTCTCGCTGCACTCTCAACACCTTTTCAAGTTGCACATCAGACAACAACGAAGAAAGGACCACGGGCAAGGTATTACCCTCACCCAAATAAGCATAACGCAAATGAGCATGTAAAGGTTTGAGTTCAAGAGTAGGAGCCTTCTCCATAGACGGTTTAGCAGGAGTTAAGGTCAACGGTCGATCAAGCTCCTCAAATTTCTTCCACCCTGGGATGAATTTACTCTCCATATTAAGAATCTCCACATATTCTTCAGTTTCATCATCCTTCAGGATATCAGCATCATCACACGAGAGTGCCTTTTCCAGAGAATCAACATTAGAGGCCAAGAATGACCTCTCATCAGCAGTCAACTCTACATCTACCACTTTCACCATGGACAACTCTTCATAATGGGAAGGAAGCTGGGTAGCTCTGAACATATTGAATACAACCTCTTCACCATTTACCTTCATAATCATCTTTCCAGCTCTAACTCTAATGACAACATCAGCAGTAGCCAAAAAACCTCTTCCCAAGATGAGAGGAACCTCAGGATCAGCTTCATAATCAAGAATAATGAAGTCAATAGGCAATATAAACTGACCTACTTGTACAAGCACATCCTCAATAATCCTCGGGGCATGTCAAAGATCTGTCAGCCAGTTGCAGAGTCACAGTAGTTGGTCGTGGTTCACCCAGACCTAGCTTTCTGAAAACTAATGAAGTCATTAAATTCACACTAGCACCCAAGTCACACAAAGCTCGTCCAACCTCATGCTTCCCAATTTTCAAGGGAATAGTAAAACTGCCAAGATTCTTCAATTTCTGAGGAAGCTTACTTCTAACTCTAGAACTGCACTCCTCAGTAAGTGCAACTGTCTCGAACTAAGTCAGTCTTCTCTTGTTAGCAACAATATCCTTGATGTATTTAGCATATTTGGGAACATCCCGCAAAAGCTCCACCAAAGGAATAGTTACCTAAATCGGACTCAAGATCTCCAAAAATTTCTTGCATGCTGCATCAACTTTCTGCTTCTAAACTCTCTGAGGCAAAGGTGGTGGTGGTCTCAAAATAGCACGCTCGGGCTGCTTTTCTATCACTTTCTCAGCTTCTTTCTCCGCCTCTCTATCAGCATTAGGTTCTAACTCGCCAACATGCTTCCTTGGCTTTGGGGGGAACTTCTTCTAGAGCTCTTCCATTCCTCAAAGTAACTGCTTGCACAAATTCTTTAGGATTTTTCTCTGTATCACTTGGCAAAGCACCCCTAGGTCAGTTATTCTGTGCTCCAGCTAGCTGCCCCATTTTTCTCTCAAGATCTTTCTGAGCATTGGTCAAATCTTTTATTGTTTGTGCTTGAGCTGCTGAATCGTCCATGAGTTTTTGTTGTCCTGCAAGAATTTTTCTGAGCATATCTTCAACTGAACTAGGCTGCTGTGGCTGAGCCTGCAACTGTGACCCCTGCGGTGGTGCATTTTGAAAATTATTTTAAGGTCTGTCATTGCCTTGTAGCTGCTCACGGTTATCCCTCCAAGAAAAGTTTGGGTGATTACGCCAATTAGGGTTGTAGCTATTACCATATTTATTGCGATTCTGACCATGTGGCATGTTCTGATTACCCACATAATACACTGATTCTGGATTAGGTGGACAGACGTCAGTGGCATGATCATCTCCACAAACCTCACAAAAGACTTGAATTTGTTGCACTGGAGCTACTTGTTGCTGAGTCTGCGGCAGAGCTAGCTTGCTAATTTGATTAGAAATAGCATCCATCTTCGCCCTCAGCTCTGAAACTGCATCTAACTGAGGTACCCCAGCAGATTTCTGCGTAGTAGCTCTACCATCTCCCTACCAATTTGGATTGCTCTGCGAAAACTTGTCAAGTAATTCATAGATCTGGTCAAAGTTTAAGGCCAGTACTTGGTATGCGAAGGCAACCCCTCAACAAAAGTATGTGCCAGAACCTCATTTGATTGGTTATGGTGTCGACAATCTCTCAGTAAAGCTTTAACCGCTCCCAGGCTGAATACAAAGACTCTCCTTCTATCTGTCTGAAGGACATAATTTCACTCCTCAGTCGGGCTGTCTTGGCAGATGGATAAAACTTAGCTAAGAACTTCTTAGCCAAATCATCCCAAGTAGTGATAGACCCAGGCTTTTCAGCCTTTAACCACTTCCTTGCTGTTCCAATCAGTGAAAACGGGAACAATGTCAATCGAACATAATCAGTAGGAACTCCCGTCAGTGTATAAGTATCGTTGATCTCCAAGAAATTCTGAATGTGTTGCTGCGGATCTTCATGAAGTAATCCACCATATTGCCCAGTCGCATGTAGCAACTGAATCATACCGGGCTTAATCTCAAAGTGCCCGGTGATAGCGGGCTTCACAATCCTAGACGCCACTCCCCCCAGGCTGGGAAGAGCAACATCTCGCACAGCTACTGCTCGTTCTTCTGCCATTTCAGTGGGCAAGGAAGCAAGTTCAAGTGCTAGTGTTGCTCGGTCTCTCGCTTCTCGTCTTACCCTTCTCAAGGTCCTTTCAGGCTCGGGATCAAAAGGTTCGAGTGGTTTGTCCTTTCTATTCCTTTGCATGCAAAACCTGTTACCTGAAACAGCACAAGAAACTCAACAAAATATAAAACTTGAATAGATAATAAGTAATCGTTCAAAAAAAAATCAGTCAATTCTTAGTCCCCGGAAACGGCGCCAAAAACTTGTTGCTCCCAACGCACACGCAAGTATACGTGGTCGACAAGTAATAAAGTGATAAGTAGAGTATCGTTCCCACGAGGACTATTCAGACTGGATTCCTAACAAACAATTTCTAACTAACTATCCAGGGATCTTTTTCAATGGTGAGAATTTTATTAACTAAGAACAGTATTTAAATGGGGGAAATTCAGTCAAGGAATGGGGCAAACTTTAGTTGTAAACAATATTAATGGGACGGTCCAGGGTCAGAGCTACGACCAATCTAGTTGAAATTTTCAATTGATTCCACTCCTCGAATCCCGGATTACTAACTAACAGATTAAATGTACCCGTGAAAACCTTTCGATTCTTCCCGGTCTATGCAAGCTACTCCAATCTCTATATGTCTATGGGTTGAATCATGTGCACACATTTACGAATAATGTGATTAGTTAAGCTAAGCGAGCAAGTATTTTCTATCCTACTCACAAATTGTTTCCCCGATGCCCAGGTTCACAATCTAGTCCTACTCTTTCTTATTGCGTTCATAAATTCCCTCTATCGAGTTCAATTTAAGAACCATAGATAATTCCTAATTATCGGGCCCTAATAATTAAACAAGTGAAATTAAGAAAGAATAAAGAATCCGTTATGGGATTCAATATGTGGAATTCAACCTTCAAACATCAACCTTCATGAAACACTCTTACCCTAGAACGAAGGATTTAGCCACGCATACTCATAATCACAAGACAATAATTTGATGAAATAATGATGACATGATTAATAGATGAAAGAATAGGAATAAAACCCTTTTTCAATGAAGTATGGTGCTCAACAATTTCTCAAAAGTCTGAACCTCCCTAAAAAAAACTAAGTAGAAGAGTATTTATAATGTTTACAAAAGCCTAGCAATTAGTTACGCCTAAGCCTAGACGAAATAGGACTTCCAAAGCCGCTCCAGGGGCGCTATAGATGGCGCCCCGCGCCTCAAAACGCGCGCAACCAAGAAGAGACCGTCGAATCTCTCACGTAACGGCCACGCCCCGCGCCACAAAACGCGCAGGAAAGTTGGGCACCATAGCTGGCGCGGCGCGCCAGGCTAATTCTCTGCTTTCGTCATTCGTAGCTTGCGTCGCGTCGTGCCTTCGTGTGCTCAATCCAATCCTCAATCAAATTCCAGCCTTTTCTTGCTTGATCATGCTCTTTAAAGCTTCAATTGCACTTCATAACAACCTACAATCATACGAAAATCAGTGCAAAATCACATTCATCAACTAGAAAATGTGCGAATAAAGTATCCAAACGTGAGGAAATATTAAGGAAATATAGGCATAAATGCCAAAAATCACCCACCTAAACGAAGAGCGGTGGTTTTATTTATTTATTTATTTTTTTTTTTTTTTGAAAAATGAGGAGTCGAGAACCAAGAGGCTCATTCTAGGAAGCATGAAGACTTAGAGTAAGAATAATAGTTTTACATTTTTCAATGTTGTACTTTCATTTTCTTTGTAAAGCAATGACCGCCAATCAGCATGCAACCAGTGACCAGCAGCAACATCCCTAGTATGTTAGAAGTATTTAGTTGTCAGTCCCTTTGTGTGTCTAGAAGTATCTCGAGTCAGTCCTAGTATGTCTAGAAGTGTCTAGTATTAGTCTAGAGAGTCTATAAGTCTGTCAAACGCGGTAGGTTCAGCTACCGCGCATGAGGAACTATACTGACCTGATTCCTTAGTCCGAGGATATGTAGTTAGCCTTGTAGGTAGGGTACGGTCACCACTTTTCAAGCATGCTTTTGGCTAGAACCGAAAAGCCAAAATTAGTTGTCGATTACTTCTTTATCCGAAAACTCTTCGTTTTCTCGAACAAAGAGGGGCAGCTGTAATCACCTAATTTTGGTGCACAATGTCAAAAAAAAAAATCGCTCAAATGAGCCATGTTAATCTTCTTGGATGTTTGCCAAATTCCTGGATGTTTTCTCATTAATAGTTTCTCATTAATAGTTAATTAATTTGTAGAAGACATATAATAAACATAATTTTAATGTTTAATTGTGTAATTGTGATTTTCAATAGTGTGATTAGTATAATATTATGTTGTTTTAAGTTTATCTGATTAACAAGTTTGCTTAGTTTAACTAATTAAATCTTTTTGTTGTGCGATTGCTTTATGGGTTAAGGCTAATAATCCAATTTAATTCAGAAAATGAAAAAACAAATGTTATCCCATCAGCCCACTACCTTAGCCCAATTCCTACATTGGCCCGCCCAAGTCCTATGGAATCCTAACCATTAGATCAATTTTGATCTAATGGCCTTTATCCCTCTATTCCATCACCTTATAATGCCTTAAAACGTTTCATTTGCACACACACACCTTAAGTCTCAATGACTTGGGG
Organism: Petunia axillaris subsp. axillaris; assembly: GCA_029990575.1. Lineage (NCBI taxonomy): Eukaryota > Viridiplantae > Streptophyta > Magnoliopsida > Solanales > Solanaceae > Petunia > Petunia axillaris. The sequence goes on from JARKNS010000003.1 coordinate 52,167,206, forward strand.
TCACCCTGACCAAATTTCCCCTCGTCACCGGAGCCGCCTGATCCGCCACTGGACCACCGTCTCCGGTTGCCGAAAAAAACAAAACAACACTTACGAGCTCCTCTCAACCTCCTCTTTCCATTTTCACCACTGATTTTCGCATAAAGTTGATCAATTCGCATAGATCTACAGTCAAAGCTTGAAATTCGGCCATCTCCATTTTTTTCGGTAAGTTTCGGTTCCCTTTCTTCTCCTCGCTCTTCCCATCATCTTTTGTACCCCATTTCCCTAAACCCTCTCTCTTCTTGCCCGTTTTAGTTCCTTTTTTTTCTGATTTTTTATTTTCCTTCTTATTTTTCCTCTCTCGTTTTGTTATTGGCTGCTGCATTTTTCCCCGTTTATGGGAAGTTTTGTTTGGAATTATGATGTGATGATGTTTTAGAGGAGACGAGGCAACCATAGCTGTGACGAGGTTTACCCGCAGCAGTGGTGATAATTTTTTATAGCAAGGCATCAGTGTTTTGGCGTTTGGATAGTGGTGATAAGGCTGCGGCTTTAGCTCGTGAAGGTGATAACGATGGAGACAAGTAGTGACGCAGCAGTGGCGTCATCACCAATGCAGTTTAGATGCAGCGGCTATGGAGCTTCGGCCACGGGTTAGAAAGCATAAAACTTTCGTTCTTCTTTGTTGATATTTTAGTGTCGCTTAAAGTGTTCAGTCACAGTTTTTGCCTTGTATGGTCGTATAATTGTATGGGTATATATGCACTGATGTTAGAGATAAATTTGAACCATATTGTATGTGAAAGTGATTAGGTTGAATAAGAGTAATTTTTTTTTTTTGTCTCAAGCATAATGTTAGCAATTTTCAGATTTTTGTGTGTATGTGTGTATGTTTCTTGTGTGTCATATGCTTTAACTCAAATTTGAAAGTCCAATTACTGCTTGGTTGGAATGGACATGTGGGATCTATTGGTGAAGTATTTAAGCAGGTAGGTTGCTCAAGTTTGATTTACCAATTCATCAGTTTAAATGTGAGGACTCTGAAATCGTGTAAGCCATGGAATTGCATCTGTTACTTGTCGTTGCCATTTCTTTCTTGTGGAACTTGTGTGTACAAGAATGAAGGTTGTTTAGTTTTGTAGTTGAGGTTAGTATTATACTGAAGGAGTACTTGTTCAAATGGAAATATGGAGGCAATGAATATTCTGCTTTATTTTTTGGCAATCTTAATTTGTTATTTGGGCTAGTAATGAAACCGGTCGAGTAGCTTTTCTTTTTGTTTTTATCTAGACTCGGTAGTGGATAATTGTTGTGAAGTTGTTCTCGTTTCAAGCATGAATTCTATTGAAAGAATGAGATCAGTAGAGTGGATCAGTGCGCTTTGTTTAGTTTTGCCCAAATACTTGAGTCATGTGCGAGATGTCGGCTCTGTCGCTTCCCCTGAGCTTATTGTCTTTAGAAAAAATGAAAAGGAATTATTGGGAGATGTCGATTTTTGTCGCTTCCCAATCGGATATGTATTGGTTTCCTGTTGTCTTATTTCAAGTATAAAACCATATGTTTGTGTGTGTCTGTGAGTTTATTAGTTTGTTTAGCTAAAGACTAAAAGCTTGACTTTAAGTTTAGATTTTATTCATTTAGTTGGTCTGATTCTTGAGGCTAAAGCCTCGACCTTAAGTTTAAGTCTAAGTTCAATTTATCTTGTTTGTTTGATTTAATAGACTAAGTTTAGTTGGTTTTAGCTATAAGATATGGTATGGTATACTTTGGTTTAGTTGCAAGTTTAGTTTAGTTTTTTTAGTTAAGCTACAAGTTATAATTTTATTTCCTATTAGTTTTAATGAAACCTGAATACTAGTTGGTCTAATTCTAAGTTAGTTAGGGTTGTTTTAGTTAGCTTGTACGAAGTCTATTGCGTGAGGCTTTTTTAGCTTTTGGCATTTAGAGTGGGCTGGAACACTGTTCAAAACAGCCCTAAGAGCTGTAACTTTCAGAAAAAGAACTCCCTGGGGTATGGACTTGTACTTATGTGCAAGTTTACACTCAATCCCTTGGAAGTCTATAAAAGAGTGTCTTTAACTCTTCATTTAAGACACAACAACCAGATCTGAAAATGCATTAAATGAGAGCTAAAAACACTCGAAAAAAAAAGGTAAGTTTGAAAGAAGGATTTAGAACCAAAAGTTTTTACATTAAGGGTCTTTTGGGGTATAAATCTTGAAGTTTTAAAAGATAAATATTGGCGTTAAAGAGCAAGTTTGAGTTTCAAAGGGGATGTGTTCGTTGCTTGCTTTGGTAGCTGTCTGTTTGCTACAGCTGGGCTTGTCTAGTTTGAACTTCATCATATTAGGTATTTTTCTCTTTAAATCAGGTATAAAGTTACTGCTATTGTTGTGAAGATACATGCATATGTTAAAGGGCCCAAAGCCTGAAGAAATATTTAATTAATCATCTTTCATAACAAATCTATTTCTATTTTGAAAATAATGAAAGTGGTGAGGATTTGTTAAATATTTCATGTATGATATATGCTTTACTTTGCAAACGCTCCTCTGTGACATGAGTAATTGTGTGAGAAAAAGTAAAAAGTGTAGCAACATCTAATCAATTCCTAGGCTAGTTTAAACATAAAAGAGGTTTTAGCTTTGCTTTGGGCTACATTTATTTCATGAATGAGGTATATATATGCAAAGTGCTGGTCCAAAAAAATCTAGAAGCCATGATAACTTGAAGCTAATCTTGGCATAAAACAAGGAAACGGAACTCGGACAGCAAGTTAATTTTTACCATTGTTTGATTTTAATGGATCATTGATTTTTATCAAATTAAATGAGGATTTGAATTAACCTACTCAAGTGAACAGACTTATTCCATTTTTTCTTTTAACAAACTGGTCACATTCTTTAGCAAACAACCCTTTTAGTTTTGGAACAGCCACTATTTGGAAAAAAAACATAATATAACACTATTGTTGCAAAATAATCCTTAAAGCAGCTCACTTCTGCAAGTAATTCAACCTCTCTCACCTTCACTGCTTTCTTATTTTGACAAATAGCTAGGCTTTAAAAAAACAATCATCTCTTTTTGCAAACAGTCCCTTACTTTAATAAATAGTTCTAACATCTAGTTTTCTTTAAATGTGACAAAGTAGCTCAATATTCTTATTTCTTCGAAATAAATAATCACACTCTAAATTTCACAATATCTTTAAACTAATTACGATTAAGATTGTATAACCATTAGGCAAATACATAGGAATGAAAAGATTTTATTTTTTTTACGATTAGGCATAATAACAAGTATGACCAGCGGTCTGCTTATTAGGCATAAATAAAGAAATTTAAATGATAAAGCCAATATGTACTAAGGTATACCCAGCGGGTGATTTGGCACAATATTTGGCTAAACAAATAAAAATGTGATTTTAAGCGAATGGCAATGATGACAACCATATTTAATGAATTAAAAAATACGACAGTAAAGCAACTGTACTCGGCACAGGACTCGAGGGTGCCTAATACCTTCCCGAGAGTCAACTGAGGACCTTACCCGAATCTCTGACGAAGACCAATTAACGAGTCAAAGGTGTTCTAGGTACACCACTTTGGTGACTTGGCACACCTTTAACTATGTCAAGTGGCGACTCCGAGTTTTATTAAGTTTGTGTACCTTTAACACCCGTCATAACCTTTTAAAAATACAATTCTTAATTTAGTTTTGTTAAAAAGGGGTCGTGACAATTATCTGCTTCAGCTGAAGCGCTATTGCAACTCTTCATTGGCCGTTGGTTGTGGAATATCTGAGGGAAGAGGCTCCCTTGTGGTCTGTTTCCAGCTTAAGCCTCTCCGTCCTTGGTGAGCTCCTGATTGTGCTTGAAAATTTGTGGGGCTGAACACTCTGGTTTGACAAGTTTAGGTTGACTTGGATGCGCAAGTTTCTTTTTCTAAGCTCTGCGGCGAATGTTCAAGTTTCTTTTCAAGTCCATCGGGTGAGATAGGGGAATGTTAGGCCTGTACTCAGACGCTTCTGAAGACCCTTACTTTGATCAAGCATACGGGCTTTGGTTGTACTAACAGCCGCGTACCTTGAGGAAATGCTCGGGCTGACATATCTCAGGCAGCTAGAAGAAAGGAAGAACTCCGGACTGTTTTACGGCTTGTAGCTATAATCCAGATGAAGGATTTTCAGCTATGCTAGTAATTCTGTTTTAGTAATTCTTTTTCGATTTTTTACAATTTTTATGAGCAAATGTTGTATTCAAGAAGAACTAATTATATATTGTGAGCCTACGGGTTGTTTGTTATCAATGAAACGGTCGTTCATTAATAGTTTTATACGTACTTTTGTAATTACATATGATATGATGTGTAGTCAAGAAGTATGTTTTGTGTGCCTTTCTGGGCTAGTGTCTTCAAAAGATGTGTGTCCACACTGAAGGGTGCTTTATATGTGTCAATAGGTGACGGCTTAAGTTGTGCCTACAATGGGACGAATTTAGTCTGTATGGTAACGGGCACTTTTGCGTTCGACTTCGAACATCTATGCTTAGTTACTCGAGTATTTAAGACTTTATGGCACTATGCAAACATGCATTCCCGTCGGCATGTAGGTGCGGTTGTTAAATTAACGAGTTCAACTTACGAATAATGTCTGATGGTTGAGCTAGACATGGTCTAGCTCTAAGCGAGTAGTGTACCCTACTTTTTGTAGCGAAAAGTGAGTGTATTACTTCAACTTAGGTCTGGCCGGGGCTATAAATAATTGGATCGTAAATGGATCTGAATAAGTAAGTAAAACTGACTAAGTAAATAGTAGTTTTATTAATAAAAGGGCGCTAGACCTGAGATGTTGTGGGCGAAAACCTATAACATGATTGATAAGTATGAAAATACTGCGATCAAAGTTAATATACTTCATGCTCAATCCTTGAAAGGTTCGGGGGCGTGTACTTGGGCTTCCCTGCTTGAGGGTGCTGAGCCTAGAGATGTTACCTCTGGGCTGCTTACAACCCGATGGTATAACTCCGTGCCAACCAAACAATAAAGAACTACTTGTTTTCGCAGTTGTTTGGTTCCTGATTTGTCATCGGGGAGGATTCCTTTGCTTAAGTAGTTAATCAGCGCGTGACGCTTCCCCGTGATGGATCCTGTGTCTGTAACTTCAAGGTTCATTAGGACCACGGTGGTTAAGTCAACCACTATCTTCTTGTCACATGAATCCTCGGACACTTCGCCATTGCTTGAGCTTTCTTCCCAATAGACAAACTCCGATGTCCGAAAATTTTTCAAGAGCGCTTTTCTTTCCTCCTGTCGATCCAACTTACAGATGCCTTCTGTGGTAAAAACTTCTTTTACTTGAATGACCATCAGCTCCACCAGCTGGAGCTGCTGAAGATAGTGATCTCCCTGGCCCCTTGTATGTAGACTCAGTCAAGAGCTTTAATTATGGCTTCATACTCTGCTTCGGTGCTCTGAGCTCGTGCGGCCTTGCGGAAGAAAACCTCGGTTAGCGCTTTGACCCATAGATCAATGTTGGATTTTTCCCTTTTTAGATCTGTGTCAATACGAATCTCCCAACGCTCGGGCTCAATCATTTCTCTACTCCTGATTGACTCCTCCACTTTTGGCTATAATTTTCCCACAAAGTCTGAGGTGAAACCTTCTAGGTCCTGTGATTCTATAGTTTCTCGTGGCCGGTATATCATGTCGTACTCTCCAAGTTCGTCAGTCCATTCTGCCATCTCTTTTGAAAGTTCGGGCTTTGACAAAATTGTCTGTACTGGAGTGGAGGAGACCACGCTAACCGTATGGCTAAGAAAATATGAGGTGCAAATCCCGAGTTGCCATAACCACATGTGTAACAAACTCGACGGGCAGAGGCAGAAACCTGTCTTGGCGCAAAGGCCTTTTGCTGGCGTACTTCACGGGAATTGCCTCTAATTCTCTTCTCGTACAAGGATTGCATTCCATGTTATTTCTGAGATCAAAATATATAGCAACAGATGTTCACCTGGCTCTGGCTCAGTTATCACTGGAAGTTGTAGGAGCTGTATCTTTGCGAGGGCTACTGTTGGGTAACTCAGCCACAGGGGTCCTCCTTGCCTCCGCATCATCTCGGAGAGCTAACATATAAATTTTGTTGCCTTGGGGACTAGCTGATCCATCATTGATAGTCGATCCCGCAGTTCGTCGATCTCTTCTTTGTCCTGTCATTCCATGGCCTCAAACTCGATGGACTCCTTTCCAGTCATGTTTACTTTGGCTATTGGCCCAACGTTAAGATCCCTGCCATAAGCAGGATAATGTTCTTCAAGTGAAGACCGCTCACCCCGTAAGTCATTAACCCCGTGCAAAGTTGGGTATCTGAAGACTTGATGGAGTGTTGAGCATACTCTCTTAACGTTGTGTATCCAAGGTCGTCCTAAGATGTATTTTGCAACATCTCTATCCGAATAATATTCATGCACTCCCCGGATTGATCAGACCTCGCTGGATGCAAAGGTCAGACATTTCTATGAAAACGACGAGGTCGCTCTGGTTCCCTCCTTCTTCCCTCGGGCTGAACGAGATTAGACTGAGTAATAGCCCTGACTCTGTAGTCCCCAAGGGTGTGGCTGGTTCCAGAACCGTGAAGATTACATTTATGGTCCTCAAGTTTTCAAAATCTGGTACTTTCAAAAGCCATGGTCCTTCTTCAATAAGGTCTTTGAGGTGTCCTTGTTTCAATATATGCTCAATTTCAATCATCAGATCCTTGCAATAGACCATCGCGTGGCCACCGCTACGGTAAAAATCACAATAGGGCGTTGCGTTTCTCCCCGTTGCTCCTTTTATGGTAGGCAGCCATCGGACACCCTCGAGCCTAGTTTTCTAAAGTTATTGGCGACTAAATCCACAGTGTTGACTCGCAAACCAAAATCTCTGAAGCTACGGGATTCTGTCCGCTTTTCTTGGGATCCATATCCCTGAGAGCTGTTCCGATTCCCGACTGTAATTCCCTGATAAATAATGACCCCTTCGAGTTTACACTTTTGCCGAAGGCTACCACAACTATATCATCGGGGACTAGAAGAAGCTCTATGCATTCTCGCTGAAACCTATCAAGGTAGTCATTCAGCAGTTCGTCATCACACTGACGGATCTTGAAGATGTCCTCTATGCGCGTCTCCCGCTTGCAGGCACAAGGATGCGCTTTCTTGAATAAATCTTACAACTGAGTGAATGATTCGATAGATCACATTGGTAGCTGAGTGTACTAAACGAGGTCACCTTTGGTCAGAGTTGAGCCAAACCTTTTCATTAGAGCAGACTGAATTTCTTCCTCAGTAATCTCATTGCTTTTCACAGTCGTTTAATATGCAACAATATGCTCATCTGGATCTGTCGTTCAGTCATACTTCAAGTTATCCAGTAGGCGGAAGTGCTTTGGTATGTGGACCGTTGCGGCGCTTGCTTTGTAAGCATGCTTGTAAAACTTCTGCTCATCTACCGTGGTAACTTGAGGTGGAGCAGCCAGCACGTTACTAATCCGGTCATGGATGGCCTTCATCTCCTTTATGAGATCTTGGATGATGGGCGGTCCCTTAAGATCTTGATTGTTGATTGCTGACGATCCTCCGGGAGCGCCATCCGTGTTGAGCCTGCGGCTAGGAACATATGCTGGCGAATTGTTCATGAGCACTGGTCCTTGCAGGGATGTTGGCCTTTGAGATGATCAAGCAAACATTGCTCCTAACTTCTGAGATATCCCTTCGACCATCTAGCTCGATTTATGCTCTGCTTCTTCAGACATATTTTTGAGGAGATTAACAAGAAAATCTCTTAATTCAGAATTATCTTCCAGCGGTGGGTCACCTCCCCATCGCTGGCGACATGGATTGGCTTCTGGGAAAGGTCTTTCGGTTGTGTAACGGGATCCTTAGGTTGCACGCTGGGATCACTAGGATCCTTCAGAGATTTATCTACTACGTCTATTGTGTTCTTCGAAATGTTGCTACTATCATCAGACATGATAGCGTCTTTTCCTTCATAGAATACCTGCAGTTGTCTGGGCCCCACGGTGGGCGCCAAACTATTTGTGCCTAAAATCGGTCGCCTAAGTTAAAAAATTAATTTAGAATGAGGTCACAAGAAATACAGTAAATACGATGAAAAAGTAAGTAAGTAAAAGAGAGAAATTAATGAGTAAGAAAAGTAAAGTATTTTGTATTCCTTGAGAATAGTCGGACTCAGTGGTGAATCACTTGATTGTACAATACAATGTAAGGAGGGCTATTTATAATAGTGGATACCCAGTCTTAATTAAGGTAAAATATAAAAACTAATAAAGCTATAGGCTTATAACTCAAGGTGGTGGTATATACTTGTTATAGATTGTTATATGTCTGCACTTTCGATAATGACCAAAACAGAAATAGATGAAGTAAAAAATTCCAAGCCAACAGTATACACTGCCTGTCCTTAAGAAATCTAATCCCCTCACAGTTACCCAAGGTTTGTGGATTAATTTCTCCCAGGATAGAATGGAATTATCTTCAATGTGATAGCGGTAATTCAAATCACAGTGAACAGCAAACTCAAATAATGGTAGTAAATCACACTGACTCAGAACTTCCTTTTGTTTTGAAAACAAATGCAAAAGGTAATGAGAGAGAGAGAGTATGATTTTTTTTTTTGTATCAAAATGAGGCAAAACACCTCTCTATTTATATCCACAAGATTTGGAGTGAAAAGGCATGAATGTTTCTTTTGGTGAAATGGTTGTTCATGAAAGGCAGTCTTTCAGGTGGCTGTTCAATGAAAAGGTACCTTTTCATTGGTGAAGTAGCTGTTCATGAAAGGCAACCTTCAAAATGGCTGTTCAATTAAAAGCACCCTTTCGTTTGGAATTAGAAGCGTTGGCAGCCATTTGCATAACCAGTCCAGTTTTTACTCCGTTACAAAAACGGCCCCAAATCATATATTAATATAATATATTAATATTTAATAATTATTCGTTTTATTTCCCATTCACATCACTTTACCTTCCTTCCAAACTCAACAATACTAAATCCTAACCAAGAGACTGTAAACCTAAGATGGAGGGATGTATGCTCTGCGTCCTATGGTCGTGCCGCTTAAACTGGCCCATAGAGCGGGGTGTATTCTCTGTACCCGGTGACTTGTAAGATAAGCCTAGTTTTGCCAGCTGAACTCATGTCCCCGTAATAGTAGGTGGCGTATTTTTCCCACACAATATTAGTAGACATCTGTCAATATGACCACCCGTAGTGTATGACGTCTGAACTACTAATAAAATAAAAATATTATAAACAATAGTACTTTTCAGCTAATTCTAAGACAGTAGTTGTAGTCGCTTATAGGGGGGTTTTGCAGGGTTGGGCGGTTTAAAAAGAAGAAAAGAAAATAAAAAGTTATGCTTAGTGTTCGTATAAAAAGAAGTAATTTCTCTATTCCAAAGATATATGGTGGGGATGGGTGTCAATTAGGCACGCGCTTGTTTTGAATATCAATTTAATGGCTATTAAAATAGTTTTTGACACGTATAAAGAATTATCTTCTATAAATCTTTGGTAGAGTCCAGTAAACCATTCTTGATTCCACAATCAGTTATGTTTAGTGTTATATGAATATTTGATTCTTTTTGGTAGCTAAACTCGTTGTTCCAAGAGAATGGATAAAAGTAATATATTCTAAACTATCACGTTTTTATTAAGTTTTCCTCTCTAGAAATGTTCACTAAGAAGCAAATAAAGAACCATCATACTACAACCTCAACCTTTTTTATTTCTAAGCCAGATCAGTTAATTCCAGTGTTACCTTTGCTCTAACGCCACACTTATCAAGTGTAACTTCTATAGTCACGCTTTGAAAGTGTGCCTATGAAAAGCAAAAGCCACGCTTTAACGACTTCTTAATGCAACGTTTTTAATATCTGAAGCAACGCTTGGAAATGTAGCCTATATAACCTAATATCTCACACTTTCAAAGCGTGGCTACTGCTATTTTACTATAGCCACGTTTCTGAGGGTGGTTTCTATTCCTTTTACAACTAATAGGAAACACAATTGATAGTCCCTAAGACCATGGTTTTGAAACGTGGTAATTGTAAATTTTAAAAATAAAAATTTATAGCGATTTATGGTTACATTTTGCTTATATATTATGTAATCACATTAATATCGAACATATATATTATTATCATCTATCTTGATGATCTCAAGCACTAAAGTAGATGACAAATAACTAAAATGAATGAGTCAAATCTTCTTAAATTTACAATAAACCTTGCAAGAGAAACATCTATCTGGTACTAGACATACTAATAAATCAATGGTTCAAGATGTGAACTAGAGCAATGAACTCTACAAAACCAAATGTATCATATAGTATATATCAACAAAAAAACATCAATAAATTTTCAAAAAGTCTTCATCATTAACTTCAATAGATTATCAAATTGACTTGCGGCCATCGTCTTCATTTGCATCACTCACATTTTCCTACACATACAAAATAAAATTAAAAATTAGATAGAAACCAACATGCTCTGTGAAGTTCATACACAAATAAACAAAAAGGGCTGAATATAATGTCTAGCTCCTTCCATATATCAACAACCAAGGAGTTGAAGATGCTGCTCATTTGGTGACTAATCAGTAGATGAGCATTTCAAATGATAATAGATCAAATAAATTTAACATCCAATGTACCAACTCGAACCCCATAGTAGTCTTAAAGTAATACAATTCCTATCATCCAGTACGGTTCTTAAGATCCATACATCTTCCTGGCCTTTACAGAAAATATACTGCCCAAGAAAGCACAATATTCTCACTACTGGAAGCTAATGGATAGCCCAATAAAAACACACCACCTATTAATGTCAATCTATAAGCAGAAGTCAACCGAAAAGAAAGAATTAAGCAAATGAAATTTCAACTCAGCTTTTCGGGAAGGATCAACATATGCCTCAATTCAATTGCAGCTCTATTCGATAAACTGGCAGTAGTATGAATAGCATATGAATATGTCATGTTTTGGATTACTACTATCTATGAGATAACAATAAGCAAGGAAGGACTGATCTTATTTACACTTTGTTATAAGCTGCTAAGATATAAATTATTTGTCTTTCTACCTATTTTCATAAGCTTATGTTGTCTTGCTAGATATATAGCTTTTCATATTGTCAAAGAGTTGAATAATGGTTGTTTTCATGTTGTCAAAGATTTGAACAGTAAAAAATAAATGGCAAGTGCCTAATCGAATTGATTAGGAAAAGTAAACTAACAAATTCAGAGACTTTTTCTACTGTCTTAATTAGGTGATATATAAATCTTTGACAACATGAAAACTAGTTAGTAAGGTGATTCGTAAATAAGCACCAAATTAACTGACTTTATTTCACAGGACAAAGTAAGTACTCCTATCAAATAAACTAACCAGGGTATAGGAAAACTAACAAGTAGATCGAGAATTATTTTTTTCGTGATGACTTGGAGAATTGCCCCAAAATGCAGAAAACTCCTCGCTATTTTACTTCTAGATATTCTGGAACAATGTGACTTAAGTTCTATGCAAGTCTTGGAACTGAGTAGGAAAATCCAATGTTGTGTAGGTACTGAGTCTCCTTGAACAAATAAACAATGCCCTCTTTTTGTATAAGAAAAGTCAGAATTTAGCTGATCTCATAACTCTCCAGGTGCACAAATTTAGGATAACCCTGAAGTGGGCGTCTTGGCTCTTAGCAGCTTGATCTCGAAAACCTCAGCTGGCTAAGGTAAGGAATTACATAGTTTGTCACATAGTTTGCATTCAACTGTCCCGATAAGCTCAAGCCTCAAACTGACTCTCAATTACTGAAACATAACTTACAAATTTCTCTTCTGGATTGGAAACTAACCAGGTTGTCAAGATTTATTATCACGATTTTCAGCTTATGACAGTCAAACCTTTTATGTCAGTGCTTGCTCAACCACCTAATTGTGTCCATCTAATATACAACTTTATATCCTCCTCGCATTGCATCTTAAAATCAGAGAGAAAATGAAAAAACTGGAAAGAAGCAATGCATTGGACGGTCATCCGAGGGGACAATTTATTATGTTGAAGCATGACTAATCGTACGCTCAGAAGTATATTTTGTAGGCGCGACTTGTGTAAAAACTATCATGACAAAAACAGAGAAGCTAGATCATTATTATTGTTTTTCCATCTGATATCATTAGTATAAATGCTTTCCATGGATAAGCTTGGACCATTTGGCTATGCAGAACCATTTCATTGACAAAGAACAAATTTACTCAAAAACGCATTACGAACTACTAGTATTACAAGATTAGTCGTGCGAGTCCTGCATAACTAGCTGGATTGATATTAAGAGAATTATCTCAAGAATTGACAAATTCATGGAAGTTGAATCACATATTAAAAAAAGAGAAGGTTCATTGTTCCAAGTAAAACAGACCACCTAATAATGTAGAAATATAAATACCTTTTCACGAGTCGAGCATGAGTTGAGTCTGAAGAATGTGGAAGATTTTGGCTTCTCCCACCCCGTGCGCTACTAGCATCAACAGGTGAAAGTAGGTTCGATCCGATAACCCTGGTATATCTTGAATATTCAGTCCAGGGTTGTTTTGCACCAACTGAGTAACAATAATTCTTGGACATCACAATGCATGAGGAGACACAATTAGCACGTTGGTGTGGTTCCCGTGCAATTTGCAGGATTTTTCAAGTTTTGTTCTTTTAAGGTTACAAAAATATTTTGAGAAGGAAGGTAACAGAACTTTTGTATATAGCAAATTTTAAGAATCGATAAGGAGCTTTTTCCTAAAATAAGAGGTCAACTGTGATCCCATTCCAGATGACAGGTAGTATCATCTAAAATTATTTTGATAAGACAACTTATTTTCTTTCAAGGGCACCAAGAAGGTGCTGGAATATTTACAAATGCAAAATCTCAATAGCACTTCATAAATATAAGGAACTGAGGATATCTAGGATGGAATCTAATTAATTCACATTTGGCTATCTAAAGTTTAATGTATGTATATATATACCATATCCTTCCTCCTTTTTAATTTATGTAAAGATGGTGCTTTTAAACCTGGAACCCGTAACTTACTAGGCACCAAATGAGAAAATTTACCATTAACATGAATAATACATTCCATAGTAAACATAGTATCAATTAAGAAACAATAATAAAACAAGGCCAAAAATAGTAAATTAAACAGTAAGTCCCAAGACAAACATTCCAAGGTCTGCTTCCTCGACCCCTCCCCCCACCCCACCCTGACCCTATCTTTAGGTGAGGGAGGGGGCAACTACTGTGCATGGTAGCATATAAAATTGTAGGCTTTACCAGGTCAGCATATATCAGATCAGCATATATCATGTCAGCATGCTCCAAAATGAACTCAACCAGAGGAAGCTCATTTGTTTCAAGATAAATAAATAAATTCACACCTACTAGCTAGTTTAAGTCAAGAATTCTCTGATTCAACAAAGGAAACAATTACATGTACTTCGAGGGATTCTATGGAAGGAACGGGGACTGAGTCCTTTTATTCAGACGCTCAGTTTGACGACAGAAAGAAATCAATTGAAGCCATTTTCAAACAAAGAAGAAAAGAGATTCTTTTCTTTGGGCTTGGGATTCAAAAGAAGAAAACCCTAATTGTACTTCACGCTCCAAATTTTTAATGATTCAATTTATCTTTCTTGGGCGAAACGGGGGATATCTCGATCGGGGGAGAGAACGGAGGTTCTTTCGGTAAACTGATGCATGAGCTGAGGCTCCCCAAGCCCAAGAAAACCCTTCATATACTACTTACATGCTCCACCTAGCTCGAGGATATACCCGCAAACTTTAATATTTTAGTAGAAATTGTCGAAAACGAGAAAAATGCCATATTTTTAGTTTAGAATGGTGGGAGTGCTCGAATAAAATGATAAGTAAAAGCCTGTCACAATTTTTCAAAAATGATTTGGTGAAAGACTTTTCTCACTAGATAAGTGTTTGAATTGTTGTTGCTATGTTCTAAGAGGTTTAATTCCGCCAAAATTTCAAAAAGTATCTCAATGCAAATTTAACCAATGTTATAAAGCTCTAATGTGTAACAAATGTATGCATAGAGTGCAGTTATTGCATGTGAGTAAGTTAAAATATTGATCAAATACACTACATGTATCAAAATGAACTATATGTTGTACACAGGGTGAATCTATAGTTTTAATGAAGTTCAACATAACCAAATAACTTTAGCTTGTAATAAGAAATTTACAAAATAATAGTATATCGAGAACCCAACAAATAAAAATGGCTACTCCCTCCACTCTACTTTATTTAAATTGTTTTACTGTTTTCTCATATACTAAAGAATTCACCTTTTAGCATTAATTAAGGAGATCAATTATTATATTACTATTTATCTCTTTTAAATTTACAACAATGATAACTTTGGAAAGAAAAAATTAATAACATCTTGGTTGTTGAAAAAATCAATTATTTTAATTAAAAAACAAAAAAAAATTAAATAAACTGGACCGAAAGGAGTGTGTTGGCCTAAATCTGATTTGAACAACAAATCAAATTTATATTGGGTCAACTAGCAATTATTCGTATCAAAGACACGAAAAAGACAAGAAATTGAACAAGGAAAATGTTACAAGAGATTGAAAACAAAGTATAAGTGTATTTGATATATTTCTGAATGCTTTACATAATCTTTACATGGCTATTTATAGATTTCAAGGACGTGGGCAATATTTACTGCACTTAATGACCATTACTCCACGTTTAATTGTGGTCAGCTCATGATCTCCCTATTTAATATGTGGGCAACGGTCGGCAGTTACATAAGTGAAGGCTCGTTCATCGTGGGGTGAAGTCTTCCATGAGGGGTGAATCTCTCGCCTCGTGATGGTTGTATTTCAATCACCTCGTGAGCTAGCGTTTGGACAACATTCATATTATGCTCGAGGCAACTGGCCTCGGGAGATGGGCGAGCCTTGGAGAGCTCGTGAATAAAGGTTACAATCTTAACGAGCTCCGAGCTTTGCTTTTTAAGCCTCGTCTATTTTTCACTTAATATAGATAGTCCCCACACCATTTGATTAATAGACATAATTTTTCGAGGGGTGGAATTAATTCGACGGGAGATCGACGTGGCAAATCCTCCACTATGGAATTTTAAAAGTTAACCGTCCCTTCAACGTCTCATCTTCTACACGTGGTGTTTCCTACATTGTTGTAACCCTTCGTCTTACCTTCTCAATGTAGAAGTAATAATAATGATGACCCTTCGAAGCACTTGAGTAATGCACGAACTATCTGATCAAGTTTTCTTTTTCCTATCACAGGCAGCTGGCATCCTTCCTATAAATATTCCAACTTATCCATCACTTATGTTGTTTTTCAAAACAATAGCCAAATTTTCTGCAAATTTCCTTACTGTTAAAATCTTTTCGCCATGTCTTCTATCAAGAATTCATCAAAATCTTCAAAGGCAAAAAAAATGGATGATACCCCTATGACAGCGAGCGAGGTTTTATCCGGTACGTCTGTACCATTGAGGGTAACTTCACCAGAAGAAAGTGACCAAGAAAATGCCTTCGACCACCACGACACCACTGCGCAGGAGGAAGTATCGACCGACAGTGACGGAGCTATGCTTGAAGAAACCACAAATGCTGATAATAATGCTGAAGCCGCTGAAGCTTCACAGCCCACGAAGAAATTCTTCATTGGGGAGCTAAAACCCCATTATGTGATCCCCTCAAAGTTTCATCACAGTAAAGACTTCAAGATGCAGAAGCTATCGGCTTCTGATCTTGAGAAAAATAGAAAAGTTTCAGTCCAACAGTCTCCGAGCTTGATCACACAAGTCCTCGTAGATCAGGTTAGTGAGGATTGCAGTTGGGGCCCCGAGGTAAAAATTATGGTCTCGACCCCAGAGCATCGTACTTGCAACAGAGTCCCCGGTCTCTCGTTCGTCTATACCTATCTATTAACGATAGGTTTTTCACTCCCAATTGATGTTTGGCATTTTATGCCTATGATTCCTTAATATTTCCCACATTTGGATACTTTATTCGCACGTTTTCTTGTTAATGAATGTGGTTTTGCACTGATTTTGTGTCGTATGATTGTAGGTTGTTATGAAGTGCAATTGGAGCTTTAAAGAGCATGACCGAACAAGAAAAGGTTGGAATTTGATTGAGGATTGGATCAAGCACATGAAGGCATGACCCAAAGCGAGCTGCGGAGCAAGGAAAAGCAGAATTTGCTTGGCGCGGTGAGTGGCGCGCCGCGCCCCTATGGCGCCCAACTTCTGGCGCATTTTTCAGCGCGGAGCGTGGCTATTGCGCGTGGAATTTGACGAGTTCTACCTAGTTGTGCGGGTTTCGAGGTGCGGGGCGCCAGCTATAGCGCCCCTGGAGCGTTTTTGGACTTCCTATTTCGTTTAGGCTTAGGCGTAACTTATTACTAGGCTTTTGTAAACACTATAAATACTCTTACTTAGTTTTTGAAAGGAGTTCAGACTTTGGAGCAACTTGAGAGCACCATACTTCATTGAACAAGGATTTTACTCCTATTCTTTCATCTATTAATCATTTCATCATTATTTCATCAAATTATTGCCTTGTGATTATGAGTATGCGTGGCTAAATCTCTCGTTCTAGGGTTAGAGTATTTCATGAAAGTTGATGTTTGAAGATTGATTTCCATTAATTGAATCCCATAATGGATTATTTCTTCTTTCTTGATTTCACTTGTTTAGTTATTAGAGCTCGATAATTATGCATTATCTATGGTTTTTAGATTGAACTTGAAAGAGGAAATTTATGAACGCAATAAGAAAGAGTAGGGCTAGATTGTGAACCCGGGCATCGGTGAACCAATTTGTGAGTAGGATAGAAATATACTTGCTCGCCTAGCTTAACTAATTACAGAGTTCGTTAATGAGTGCACGTGATTCAACCCATAGACATATAGGGATTGGAGTAGCCTGCATAGACCGTGAAAAATCGAAAGGTTTTCACGGGTACATTTAATCTGTAGTTAGTAATCCGGGATTTGAGAAGTGGAATCTATTGGAAAACTCAACTGGATTGTTCGTAACTCTGACCCTGGACCGTTTCGTTAATATTGTTTACAACCAAAGTTTGCACCATTGTTTGACTGAATTTTCACCATTTAAATTACTGTTCTTTAGTTAATAAAAACTCTCACTATTGGAAAAAGATCCCTGAATAGTAGTTAGAAATTGTTTGTTAATTGTCAGTCTGAATAGTCCTCGTGGGAACGATACTCTACTTATCATTTTTATTACTTGTCGACCACGTATACTTGCGTGTGTGTTGGGAGCAACAAGTTTTTGGCGCACAAACAATAAAATATTTGAGCAATGCTCAGAATGATCTTAAGAGACAAATGGGGCAGCTAGCTGGAGCACAGAATGATAGTCCTCGGGGTGCTTTGCCAAGTGATACAGCAAAAATCCCAAGGGATTTGTGGAAGAAGTTACTTTGAGGAATGGAAGAGCTCTAGAAGAAGTTCCCCCAAAGCCAAGGAAGCCTGTTGGTGAGTTAGAGCCTAATGCTGATAGAGAGGTGGAGAAAGAAGCTGAGAAAGTGACAGAAAAGCAGCCCGAGCCTGCTATTGTGAGACCACCACCACCTTTCCCTCAGAGACTTCAGAAGCAGAAAGTTGATGCAGTATGCAAGAAATTTTTGGAGATCTTAAGTCAGATTCAGGTAAATATTCCTTTGGTGGAGCTTTTGCGGGATGTTCCCAAATATGTTAAATACATCAAGGATATTGTTGCTAACAAGAGAAAACTGACTGAGTTCTAGACAGTTGCACTCACTGAGGAGTGCAGTTCTAGAGTTAGAAGCAAGCTTCGTCAGAAATTGAAGGATCCTGGCAGTTTCACTATTCCCTTGAAAATTGGGGAGCATGAGGTTGGACGAGCTTTGCGTGATTTTGGTGCTAGTGTGAATTTAATGCCTTCATCAGTTTTCAGAAAGCTAGGCCTGGGTGAATCACGACCAACCACTGTGATTCTACAACTGGCTGATAGATCTTTGACATGCCCCGAGGGGATTATTCAGGATGTGCTTGTACAAGTGGATCGGTTTATATTGCCTGTTGACTTCATTATTCTTGACTATGAAGCTGATCGAGGTTCCTCTCATATTGGGAAGAGGATTTTTGGCTACTGCTAATGCTGTCATTAGAGTTAGAGTTGGAAAGATGATTATGAAGGTAAATGGTGAAGAAGTTGTGTTCGATGTGTTCAGAGCTACCCAGCTTCCTGCCTATTATAAAGAGTTGTCCATGGTGAAAGTGGTGGATGAAGAGTTGACTGCTGATGAAAAGGTCATTCTTAGCCTCTAATATTGATTCTCTGGAGAGGGCACTCTTGTGTGATGATGACAATATCCTGACAGATGATGCAATTGAAGAATATGTGGAGATTTTTATTATGCCGAGTAAATTCATCCCAGGATGGAAGAAATTTGAGAAGCTTAATAGACCGTTGACCTTAACTCCTGCTAAACTGTCTATTGAGAAGGCTCCTACTCTTGAACTCAAACCTTTACCTACGCATTTGCGTTATGCTTATTATGGTGAAGGTAATACCTTGCCCGTGATCCTTTCTTCTTTGTTGTCTGATATGCAGGTTGAAAAGGTGTTGAGAGTGCTGCGAGAGCGCAAGAGAGCTATTGGCTGGACCATTGCTGATATTAGAGGGATTAGTCATTCTTTTTGCATGCACAAAATTCTTTTGGAAGAAGGCCATAAGCCATCTATAGAGCAGCAGAGGAGATTAAATCCAATCATGAAGGAGGTAGGGAAGAAAGAAATTATCAAGTGGCTCGATGCTGGTATTATTTTTCCTATCTCTGACAGCAAGTGGGTGAGTCCAGTGCAATGTGTTCCTAAGAAGGGGGACATGACAGTGGTGAAGAATGAGCATAATGAATTTATTCCTACTAGAACAGTCACAGGGTGGCGAATTTGCATTGATTATCGAAAGCTGAACAAGGCCACGAGGAAAGACCACTTCCCACTCGCCTTTATTGATCAAATGCTGGATAGACTTGATGGGCACGAGTATTATTGCTTCTTGGATGGGTATTCGGGCTACAATCAGATTGTGATAGCTCTCGAAGATCAAGAGAAGACTACATTTACGTGTTCACATGGCACCTATGCATTTAGGAGGATGCTGTTTGGATTATGTAATGCCCCTGGGACTTTTCAGCGATGCATGATAGCTATTTTTACCGACATGGTGGAAAAATTTGTTAAGGTGTTCATGGATGATTTCTCGGTAGTTGGTGATTCCTTTGATGACTGTTTGAAGAATTTAGATGATGTGCTGAGCCGTAGTGAAGAAACAAATTTGGTGCTGAATTGGGAAAAATGTCAATTTATGGTTCAAGAAGGCATAGTACTTGGTCAAAAGGTGTCAAAGCAAGGGATCGAGGTAGATAAAGCAAAGATTGAGGCTATTGAGAAATTACCACCACCTATCTCTGTTAAGGGGATGCGTAGTTTCTTAGGACATGCAGGTTTCTATAGGCGTGTCATAAAGGACTTCTCCAAAATTTCAAATCCCATGTGCAAGTTGTTGGAGAAGGATGTGAAATTTGAGTTTAATAATGCTTGTCTCAAGGCATTTGAAGAATTGAAGAAAAGGTTGGTGACTGCACTAATCATCATTGCTCCTGACTGGTCTTTGCCATTTGAATTGATGTGTGATGTGAGTGATAATGCTATTGGGGCTGTTCTAGGCCAAAGAATTGGAAGAATCTTCCACTCCATCTATTATGCAAGCAAGACTCTTGATGCAGCCCAATCTAATTATACCACCACCGAGAAGGAGTTGCTAGCTGTTGTGTATGCTTTTGATAAATTCAGATCTTATTTGGTTGGCACTCGTGTTGTTGTCTACACTGATCATGCCGCAATCCGGTATTTTTTTTTAGAAGAAGGATTCCAAGACTAGGCTAATTCGATGGGTTCTCCTATTGCAAGAGTTTGATGTTGAAATTCGAGATCGCAAGGGGACCGAGAATCAAGTAACTAATCATTTGTCAAGGCTGGAGAATAGAGATCATGTAGATGAAGGGCCTGAGATTAAAGAGGTATTCCCTGATGAGCAGCTTTTTTTTTTTAGCTGCAGCCGAGGTGCCATGGTATGCTGATATGGTGAACTTAATTGTGAGTAATATGTATCCTCCTGGCACTACAGCTGAGAAAAACCGGAAACTCCTTCATGAGAGAAGATTTTATGTGTGGGATGAGCCTTATTTGTACATGATAGGCGCTGACCAATTAGCTAGGAGATGCATTCCAAGGGAAGAAGTTGAGCCGATTCTACAGAGCTGACATTCCTCTCCTTATGGTGGCCATCTTGGTGGAGATCGAACAGCTACAAAGGTACTTCAGTCTGATTTCTTTTGGCCTACTTTGTTTAAAGATGCTCATGCTTTTGTTAAGCAGTGCGATCGTTGCCAAAGAACGGGCACTATTTCTAGGCGTCATGAGATGCCTTTGAACAATATCTTGGAGATTGAGCTGTTTGATTGTTGGGGGGATTGACTCTATGGGACCATTCGCACCTTCCATGGGCCACAAATACATTCTCGTTGCGGTTGATTATGTGTTTAAATGGGTGGAGGCTGCGGCAATTCCAACAAATGATGCGGGTGTGGTGGTAAATTCTTGAAGAAAAATATTTTCACTCGTTTTGGGACACCGCGGGCTATAATCAGTAATGAAGGTACTCATTTTTGCAACAGGTTGTTCAATAAATTGTTGGCCAAGTATGGGGTTCGCCACAAGGTGGCAACTGCTTATCATCCCCAAACTAGCGGCCAAGTGGTAGTGTCAAATAGAGAGATCAAGCAAATCCTTGAGAAGACTGTGAATACCTCGAGGAAGGATTGGGCTATGAAGCTAGATGATGCTCTCTGGGCCTATCGGACTGCATTTAAAACGCCTATTGGAACCTCTCCATATAGTCTTGTTTATGGTAAGGCCTGTCACTTGCCCGTTGAGCTAGAGCATAAAGCAATATTGGGCGATTCAAAAGCTCAATCTTGATATGGCATTGGCGGGTGAGAAGAGAATGCTTCAATTACATGAGCTTGAAGAGTTCCGCTTCCATGCTTATGAAAATGCAAAATTGTATAAGGAACGGACAAAGAAGTGGCATGACAAGCACATTGAACGTCATTAGTTTGAGCCTGGGCAGCTGGTGTTGTTGTTTAATTCGAGGTTGAAGCTATTTCCGGGTAAGTTGAAGTCTAGATGGTCGGGCCATTTGAAGTAGTTCATGTTACCGCACATGGAGAGGTTGAGTTGAGAGCCCCCGATTCGGAGAAGACGTTCTTGGTGAATGGCCAAAGGGTGAAGCATTATTGGGGAGGTTCGGTGAATCATCGTACCTCCATTATCTTGAGGGATCCATGATTGATACTCGTCGTGCTACGACGTTAAATAAGGCGTTTCTCGGGAGGCAACCCGAGTTTGTACTTGTAATAGTTAGTTGTTGTGTGTTTTATAGTGTCACGTAGTTTTTGATTTTGTTGTGTCATTTTTGTAGGTGTCGGGAGTGTTAAACGAGATGCAGTTGATGTATTGTGGGGTTTGGGATGCTTTGAGGCATGCCCCGTGCTTGGGTTCGCGCTTGGACAAAAATTCGGTACGAAAAAAATTGCTCGGGCGCGTTTGGGAGTGCCCCGCGCCTCCCAATGCGCCTTGATGATCAGTGAGGCAAAAGTCTTGGGCGCAATGGGAGCGCCCCGCGCCTCCCAAAGCGCCTGGTTGAGCAGAATGCGCTGAAGGGCTCACGCCTTAGTGGCGCACCATGGGTCCTAAGGCGCTAGGCAAAAACATTTTAAAATCCGGGTCCAAACGGGTTTTAACCCGCGACCCGGATTCCCTTTTCCCTCTTTACCCGATCCCCCTCCCCTTTTCTTCATTATTTTCACTCAAAACACTCCCAAAAACTCCCCCAAATCATTCCTAATTCTTGAAATTGATCACAAGTTCTTCTCCACTCAATCTAACCACTTCAAGTAAGTAATTCTCTCCCTTCTCTTTTCATTACATGTAAGTTAACAATCTCTTTCTATGTTTAATACCCTAACTAGTCTGCAAGAATGTGATTAGAATTTGATCTTAAATTGCTTAGATTCATAATTGTGCTTCATGTTTATCTTGTGTACTTGTAAAAAGGGATCTCCCAACAATTTGGGAGGGTTGATACACTACTTTAGCCATTGAAATTGCAAGTTGAAAATTGTGCACATCAAGTGTTTGACAAAATGCCTCAACTATGAAAAATGCTTAACCTTGTGAATTCTTGAGTAGCAATGGTATCCTTAGGCTTAGGTTGAACGTTGGATGTCGCACATGCATAGAATTGGCTATTTTGTAACCCCCACTAGCTTGATCATGAAGTCCACAGCCGTGGCAATTTGTGCAATGCTAGTTTTCGCTAGGTGTGGGTCGCTCGTGGTTATGAGTTGAATTATTGATACATAGAATGAGCGATAAGTGTAGGGTGGTGCCCCCCCCCCCCAAATTAACATTGTGCTTGAATTGAAATCTCACATTGGTATTTTTGTTTGATGTAGGCACCATGGTTGTAACACCCCACAAAACGAGCTCTTTCTCCGCCTCGGCTCCTAAAAGATCACACCAAGTCGGGGCCTCATCTAGCAAAGCAAAGGGCAAGGCACCGGCCAAGGCCAAGGCTAGAGTTCCTAAAGATGCGGTGCCTATCCCAAGGCCCGGTGGTAAGACGAGGTTCAGCCTCTCCTTTGTGAAGAAGGGTGAATGCCAAACTTGGTACAAGAGTGTGAGGCTTGCGGGATATATTCCCGAGCAAGCCATTGATGAGAGGAGATTGATGCAAAAGTGTCGTGGTGTGGGTGATGCTATTCACGCCTTGCATTGGGACTTGGTCTTTGAGAGTCCAGGCCATGCTAACCTCGACCTAGTACAGGAGCTCTATGCCAATTGGGACCCAGATGAAGCATGGAAAGATGATGACATGGTCTCTATTTGCGGTGAGAAGGAGAAGTTGGATCACACTGCATTGAACACTTTCTTGGGGGTAGATGACCCCGATTATGACGAGTTTTGGGAGTTTATAAAGAGGCCTGACTACAAGGCCATGAGAGAGACATTGTGTGGTGAGAGCTCCACTCATAGGTGGGAGCGATCGGAGACAGGTAGACACAAACACATGTTTTTCTCGCAATTTTTGAAGACATCACGAGTGTGGATGAGGTTGATCAATGCACGCATCCTGCCTGCGTCTCATTATTCTGAGGTCACCAAGACTCGGGCGTGCATAATTTACTTTTTCATGACCAGGAGGCCGGTTAACATTGGCTACTACATGCTGAAAGTTATGAAAGAGCAAAGGAAATCGAAGACATGTAGCCGATTGTACTTTGGGAACATCCTTACCCGGTACCTCGAGAAGGAGGGTGTCCCAGTTGATGAGGTCGGGGATCGCATTGTCCCCAAAATTGAGAAGCCTTTTGATATCACCGCAGTGAAGAGTGTGACCACCACTGCACCAGTGCGACTGACAGCAGACGAGTGGCGGGACACAGACGCCAACTTGTCTACACGTCAGTATTTGATGATGGAGTACATGGCCCGACAGGCTGGCATGAATATGGTTGTGCTTGATCGCACAGTTCCTTTATTGGAGTCTTCGAGACGCCTGCTGGGTATGACTCAGCGGTGGTGCTACCCCCAGAGGAGGATGCTGATTCGGACATCGTAGACCGTGATCTGGATAGTGAAGGTGCGGAGACAGATGCTGAGGGAGGTGCCAAAGATGTGGGGGAGGAGGATAACGACCGCACTCCAGCGCACTGTCCATTGTAGGCCGACTGGCCTTCAGGGAAGTTTTCCTTTACCTTTGCACTTTTTATTTTTAGCATTGAGGATTGTTTTAAGTGTGGGGTGGGGGAACTCCCCTTTATTTTTGAGGTTAGGGATGCATGTACCGTTAGGATTTTCTTTTGTCACTTGACGTTATTTTTATTTGTTTCTTGCGTTAATATATGAAAAAATGAAAAAAAAAAAATTAGAAAACTAATGAAAAAAAATTTCAAAAAGATTTTCTTTTTAGTCTTTGTTAGTGATACATGTCATCCACCCCGTGGTTTTTCTTATGACCTCGGTTCTTTTCCAAGGGGAGGCCTTTGAAACCGGGTAGTTTTTATTTTTATTAGGATTAGAGTAGTTAGTTATAGGTGGCCCTAGACGAAAGGAATAGGTGGAATGCTAGGTGCCGTTGACTTGTTTGATACCGGTGGACTTGAACTTGTTGCATGAGCTATTTGTGGTGTCTTTTAGTTTTAAATTGAGATGCATGCCTAGAAAAAATGGAACGACCCCCTTGAGATTCTTGAGTCCACTCACTTGACTTTGTTGTGAACCTTTGTGCATTAGTGCTTAATTTTCCACAAGTTGCACCCTGTTTGCTTGATTGAGAGTTGTGATGGAGCCATTTTATATGGATTGTGTGCAATGTGTGTTGTGAGGCATATTCTTACTTTACTCCATATTTGCATATTGGTGTCTAGAAATTGCCCCGTGTGTGTGCAAAGCGAAATCCTAGGTTTACTCTAGTCGGGAAATGATACAGGCCTTCTCTTGATTTGCCTACCCTTATATATACACCTTGGACTTGATTGTTGTGATCTCTTTAACCTTTTTGTTGGCATCCACACCGCGAGCCTACCCACTTGTTCTAAATTGCTTTTTTTTGGCCCTTTACTTCTTAAGCACTTTAATTGATAATGTGATATTTTTGTGGAGTTTGTGGTTGAAATATTGGAAGGTTTTTGAGTGGAACCAATGAGGGGAATATGTGATGAATTGTGAAGTAGTTGATTATGAGCATTGGCAAGGTTTGGAAAGAAGTGAATAAAAATTTAAAAAAAAACAAATGAAAAAAAGAAAAGCTGAAAAAATGTGGAAAAAGAAATAAAGAGAAAAGAAATGAATATCCATCCTTGCTAGTGTTGTGCTTAAAAGAAAAATTGCTACTTGTTGAAAAAGGTGTGTGAAATTTATTGGGTGGGTGAAATGGTTGGTTTTGATGAGATTTGTGCTTAAATTGAATGTGATGTATTAAAGTACTTAGGGATGTTGTCACAATTACCCATATGTATCCTACTAGCCCCTTAGCCTACATTACAACCCTTTAAAGTCCTAGTTAATTCCGATTGGAGTGAGCCTACATTAGTGGAGTCCTACACTACGGGCAAGCCTATGGTACATCATGTGTGACATGTGAGCTTTTCATGAGAGTGAGTGAATTCTTTCTATGCTATTGTCCCCGTTCTGTTCTTGATATTCATTGTTGTGTGTGATATGTGGGGGACACTCTCTTGCTTCATTTTGGCGAGGGCACACGGTTTACATAACATAAGTGAAGTCATGGCTTCTTGATTGAGTAGGTAGGTGTGACTTTGTGGGAGCATGGTTGCAATGAGTCGAGTTTGTGCATTTGAGTTGTCTTGGGGTGGTTGTTCTCATGTTTTGATGTTTGATAAATTATTGGCATGTTTGTTGGACCCATAGTAGTCATGTATGCATTTGTTCAATGGTCGGTATCAACCATAGTCATAGGCAGACCTGTTATACCTAGGTTGGGAAGTTATTGGTAATTGCTCTAGGGAAAGCAAAGGTTCAAGTGTGGGGTGGTGCTCTTTGGCATTTTATGCCTATGATTCCTTAATATTTCCTCACTTTGGATACTTTATTCGCACGTTTTCTAGTTAATGAATGTGATTTTGCACTGATTTTGTGTCGTATGATTGTAGGTTATTATGAAGTGAAATTGGAGCTTTAAAGAGCATGACCGAGCAAGAAAAGGTTGGAATTTGATTGAGGATTGGATCGAGCACACGAAGGCATGACACGAAGCGAGATGCGGAGCAAGGAAAAGCAGAATTTGCTTGGCGCGGTGAGTGGCGCCCCGCGCCCCTATGGCGCCCAGCTTCTGGCGCATTTTTCAACGCGGAGCGTGGCTATTGCGCGTGGAATTTGACGGGTTCTACCTAGTTGTGCGGGTTCCGAGGCGCGGGGCGCCAGCTATAGTGCCCCTTGAGCATTTTTGGACTTCCTATTTCGTCTAGGCTTAGGCGTAACTTATTACTAGGCTTTTTAAACACTATAAATACTCTTTTACTTAGTTTTTGAGGAGTTCAGACTTTGGAGCAACTTGAGAGCACCATACTTCATTGAACAAAGGTTTTACTCCTATTCTTTCATCTATTAATCATTTCATCATTATTTTATCAAATTATTGTCTTGTGATTATGAGTATGCGTGGCTAAATCTCTCGTTCTAGGGTTAGAGTATTTCAGGAAAGTTGATGTTTGAAGATTGATTTCCATTAATTGAATCCCATAACGGATTATTTATTCTTTCTTGATTTCACTTGTTTAATTATTAGAGCTCATTAATTATGCATTATCTATGGTTTTTAGATTGAACTCGAAAGAGGGAATTTATGAACGCAATAAGAAAGAGTAGGGCTAGATTTTGAACCCGGGCATCGGGGAACCAATTTGTGAGTAGGATAGACCTATACTTGCTCGCCTAGCTTAACTAATTACAGAGTTCGTTAATGTGTGCACGTGATTCAACCCATAGACATATAGGGATTGGAGTAGCCTGCATAAACCGTGAAGAATCGAAAGGTTTTCACGGGTACATTTAATCTATTTGTTAGCAATCTGGGATTTGAGAAGTGGAATCTATCGAAAAACTCAACTGGATTGTTCGTAACTCTGACCCTGGACCGTTTCGTTAATATTTTTTACAGCCAAAGTTTGCACCATTGTTTGACTGAATTTCCACCGTTTAAATTACTGTTCTTTAGTTAATAAAATTCTCACCATTGAAAAAGATCCCTGGATAGTTAGTTAAAAATTGTTTGTTAAGCGTCAGTCTACACTTAGTCCCCGTGGGAACGATACTTGACTTATCACTCTATTACTTGTCGACCGCGTATACTTGCATGTGCGTTGGGAGCAACAAGTTTTTGGCGCCGTTGCCGGGACTAACAATTGACTGATTTCTTTTTGAATGATTACTTATTATCTATTCAGGTTTAATTTTTTTTGTTGAGTTTCTTGTGCTGTTTCAGGTAATAGGTTTTGCATGCAAAGGAATAGAAGGGACGAACCTTTTGATCCCGAGCCTAAAAGGACCTTAAGAAGGGTAAGAAGAGAAGCGAGAGACTGAGCAGCACTAGCACTTGTACTTGCTTCCTTGCCTACTGAAATGGCAGAAGAACGAGCAGTAGCGGTGCAAGATGTTGCTCTTCCCAGCCTGGGGGGAGTGGCGTCTAGCATTGTGAAGCCCAATATCACCGGGCACTTTGAGATTAAGCCCGGCATGATTTAGTTGCTGCATACGACTGGGCAATATGGTGGATTACTTCATGAAGATCCGCAACAACACATTCAGAATTTTTTGGAGATCAGTGATACTTATACACCGATGGGAGTTCCTACTGATTATGTTCGCTTGACATTATTCCCGTTTTCACTGATTGGGGCAGCAAGGAAGTGGTTAAAGGCTGAAAAGCCGGAGTCTATCATTACTTGGGATGATTTGGCTAAGAATTTCTTAGCTAAGTTTTATCCATCTGCCAAGACAGCCCAGTTGAGGAGTGAAATTATGTCCTTCAGACAGAGAGAAGGAGAGTCTTTGTATTCAGCCTGCGAGCGGTTTAAGGCTTTACTGAGAGATTGTCCACACCATAACCAATCAAATGAGGTTCTGGCACATACTTTTGTTGAGGGGTTGATTGCGCATACTAAGATCGTAGTAGATGCTACTGCTGGAGGCCAAGTACTGGCGTTAAACTTTAACCAGATCAATGAATTACTAGACAGGTTTTCGCAGAGCAATCCTGATTGGCAGGGAGATGATAGAGCTACTAAGCAAAAATCTGCTGGGGTACTTCAGTTAGATGCAGTTTCAGAGCTGAGGGCGAAGATGGATGCTATTTCTAATCAAATTAGCAAGCTAGCTCTGCCACAGACTCAGCAACAAGTAGCTCCAGTGCAAAAATTTCAAGTCTTTTGTGAGGTTTGTGGAGATGATCATGCCACTGACGTCTATCCATCTAATCCAGAGTCAGTGTATTATGTGGGTATTCAGAACAGGCCACAGGGTCAGAATCGCAATCAATATGGTAATAGCTACAACCCAAATTGCGTAATCACCCAAACTTTTCTTGGAGGGATAACCGTGAGCAGCTACAAGGCAATGACAGACCTAAAAATAATTTTCAAAATGCACCACCGCAGGGGTAACAGTCACAGGCTCAGCCACAGTAGCCTAGTTCAGTTGAAGATATGCTCAGAAAAATTCTTGCAGGACAGCAAAAACTCATGGAAGATTCAGCAACTCAGGCACAAACAATGAAAGATTTGACCAATGCTCAGAAAGATCTTGAGAGACAAATGGGACAGCTAGCTGGAGCATAGAATAATAGACCTCGGGGTGCTTTGCCAAGTGATATAGAGAAAAATCCTAAAGGATTTGTGCAAGCAGTTACTTTGAGGAATGCAAGAGCTCTAGAAGAAGTTCCCCCAAAGCCAAGGAAGCCTGTTAGCGAGTTAGAGCCTAATGACGATTAGAAGGTGGAGAAAGAAGCTGAGAAAGTGATAGAAAAGCAGCCCGAGCCTGCTATTGTGAGACCACCACCACCTTTCCCTCAGAGACTTCAGAAGCATAAAGTTGATGTATCATGCAAGAAATTTTTGGAGATCTTGAGTCAGATTTAGGTAAATATTCCTTTGGTGGAGCTTTTACAGGATGTTCCCAAATATGCTAAATACATCAAGGATATTGTTGCTTACAAGAGAAGATTGACTGAGTTCGAGACAGTTGCACTTACTGAGGAGTGCATTTCTAGAGTTAGAAGCAAGCTTCCTCAGAAATTGAAGGATCCTGGAAGTTTTATTATTCCCTTGAAAATTGGGAAGTATGAGGTTGGACGAGCTTTGTGTGAATTGGGTGCTAGTGTGAATTTAATGCCTTCATCAGTTTTTAGAAAGCTAGGCCTGGGTGAACCACGACCGACTACTGTGACTCTGCAACTCGCTGTCAGGTCTTTGACAGGCCCCGAGGGGATTATTGAGGATGTGCTTGTACAAGTGGGTCAGTTTATATTGCCTGTTGACTTTATTATTCTTGATTATGAAGGTGATCCTGAGGTTCCTCTCATCATGGGAAGAGGATTTTTGGCTACTGCTGATGCTGTCATTAGAGTTAGAGCTGGAAAGATGATTATGAAGGTAAATGGTGAAGAGGCTATATTCAATGTTCAGAGCTACCCAGCTTCCTTCCCATTATGAAGAGTTGTCCATGGTGAAAGTGGTGGATGTAGAGCTGACTACTGATGAGAGGTCATTCTTGGCCTCTAATGTTGATTCTCTGGAGAGGGCACTCTTGTGTGATGATGATGATATCCTAAAGGATGATGAAATTGAAGAATATGTGGAGATTCTTAATATGGAGAGTAAATTCATCCCAGGGTGGAAGAAATTTGAGGAGCTTAATAGACCGTTGACCTTAACTCCTGCTAAACCGTCTATTGAGAAGGCTCCTACTCTTGAACTCAAACCTTTACCTTCTCATTTGCGTTATGCTTATTTGGGTGAGGGTAATACCTTGCCCGTGATCTTTCTTCTTTGTTATCTGATGTGCAGGTTGAAAAGGTGTTGAGAGTGCTGCGAGAGCGCAAGAGAGCTATTGGCTGGACCATTGCTGATATTAAAGGGATTTGTCCTTCTTTTTGCATGCACAAAATTCTTTTGGCGGAAGGCCATAAACCATCTATAGAGCAGAAGAGGAGATTAAATCCAATCATGAACGAGGTGGTGAAGAAATAAATTATCAAGTGGCTCGATACTGGTATTAGTTTTCCTATCTCTGACAGCAAGTGGGTGAGCCCAGTGCAATGTGTTCCAAAGAAGGGGGCATGACAGTAGAGAAGAATGAGCATAATGAATTGATTCCTACAAGAAAAGTCACAGGGTGGCGAATTTGCATTGATTATAGAAAGCTGAACAACGCCACCAGGAAAGACCACTTCCCACTCCCCTTTATTGATCAAATGCTAGATAGACTTGCTGGGCACGAGTATTATTGCTTCTTGGATGGGTATTCGAGCTACAATCAGATTGTGATAGCTCCTGAAAATCAAGAGAAGACTATATTTACTTGTCCACATGGCACCTATGCATTTAGGAGGATGCCGTTTGGATTATGTAATGCCCCTGGGACTTTTCAGCGATGCATGATGGCTATTTTCACCGACACGGTGGAAAAATTTGTTGAGGTGTTCATGGATGATTTCTCGGTAGTTGGTGATTCCTTTGATGACTGCTTGAAGAATTTAGATGCTGTGCTGAGTCGTTGTGAAGAAACAAATTTGGTGCTCAATTGGATAAAATGTCATTTTATGGTTCAAGAAGGCATGGTACTTGGGCACAAGGTATCAAAGCAAGGGATCGAGGTAGATAAAGCGAAGATTGAGGCTATTGAAAAATTACCACCACCTATCTCTGTTAAGGGGGTGCGTAGTTTCTTGGGACACGCAGGTTTCTATAGGCGTTTCATAAAGGACTTCTCCAAAGGTGCTAATCCTATGTGCAAGTTGTTGGAGAAGGATGTGAAATTTGAGTTTAATGATGCTTGTCTCAAGGCATTTGAAGAATTGAAGAAAATGTTGGTGACTGCACCAATCATCATTGCTCCTAACTGGTCTTTGCCATTTGAATTGATGTGTGATGCGAGTGATAATGCTATTGGGGCTGTTCTAGGCCAAAGAATTGGAAGAATCTTTCACTCCATCTATTGTGCTAGCAAGACTCTTGATGCAGCCAAATCTAATTATACCACCACTGAGAAGGAGTTGCTAGCCATTGTATATGCTTTTGATAAATTCATATCTTATTTGGTTGGCACTCGTGTTGTTGTCTACACTGATCATGCCGCAATCCGGTATTTGTTTTAGAAGAAAGATTCCAAGCCTAGGCTAATTCGATGGGTTCTCCTATTGCAAGAGTTTGATGTTGAAATTCGAGATCGCAAGGGGACTGAGAATCAAGTAGTTGATCACTTGTCAAGGCTGGAAAATAGAGATCATGTAGATGAAGGGCCTGAGATTAAAGAAGTATTCCCTGATGAGCAGCTTTTTGCATTAGCGGCAGCCGATGTGCCATGGTATGCTGATATGGTGAACTTAATTGTGAGTAATGTGTATCCTTCTGAGGCTACAGCTGAGCAAAAGCGCAAACTCCTTCATGAGAGCAGATTTTATGTGTGGGATGAGCCTTATTTGTACAAGATAGGCCCTGACCAATTAGCTAGGAGGTGCATTCCAAGGGAAGAAGTTGAGCCGATTCTATAGAGCTGCCATTCCTCTCCTAATGGTGGCCATCTTGGTGGAGATCGAACAGCTGCAAAGGTACTTCAGTTTGCGTTATTTTGGCCTACTTTGTTTAGAGATGCTCATGCTTTTGTTAAGCAGTGTGATCGTTGCCAAACAACGAGTACTATTACTAGGCGTCATGAGATGCCTTTGAACAATATTTTTGAGATTGAGCTGTTAGATTGTTGGGGGATTGACTTTATGGGTCCGTTCCCGCCTTCCAAGGGCTACAAATACATTCTTGTGGCGGTTGATTATGTGTTTAAATGGGTGGAGGCTGAGGCACTTCCAACAAATGATGCGAGTGTGGTGGTAAAATTCTTGAAGAAAAATATTTTCACTCATTTTGGGACACCGCGGGCTATAATCAGTGATGAAGGTACTTATTTTTGCAATCGGTTGTTCAATAAACTGTTGGCCAAGTATGGGGTTCGCCACAAGGTGGCAACTGCTTATCATCCCCAAACTAGCGGCCAAGTGGTAGTGTCAAATAGAGAGATCAAGCAAATCCTTGAGAAGACTGTGAATACCTCGATGAAGGATTGGGCTATGAAGCTAGATGATGCTCTTTGGGCCTATCGGACTGCATTTAAAACGCTTATTGGAACTTCTCCATATAGTCTTGTTTATGGTAAGGCCTGTCACTTGCCCGTTGAGCTAGAGCATAAAGCATATGGGGCGATTCAAAAGCTCAATCATGATATGGCATTGGCAGGTGAGAAGAAAATGCTTCAATTGCATGAGCTTGAAGAATTCTGTTTCCATGCTTATGAGAATGCAAAATTGTATAAGTAACAGACAAAGAAGTGGCATGACAAGCACATTGAGCATCGTCAGTTTGAGCCTGGGCAGCTGGTGTTGTTGTTTAATTCGAGGTTGAAGCTATTTTCGGGCAAGTTGAAGTCAAGATGGTCGGGGCCGTTTGAAGTAGTTCGTGTTACCGCACATAGAGCGGTTGAGTTGAGAGCCCCCAATTCGGAAAAGACGTTCTTTGTGAATGGCCAAAGAGTGAAGCATTATTGGGGAGGTTCGGTGAATCATCGTACCTCCATTACCTTGAGGGATCCATGATTGATAATCGTCATGCCACGATGTTAAATAAGGCGCTTCTCGGGAGGCAACCCGAGTTTGTACTTATAATAGTTTAGTTGTTTTGTGTTTTATAGTGTCACGTGGTTTTTGTTTTGTTTTGTCGTTTTTGTAGGTGTCGGGAGTGCTAAACGAGATGTAGTCAATGTATTTTGGTTCAGTTTGGCACTTGAAGGAACGTCGCACTACATCTCGATTGAAAATGACTTCATCTGGGATCTAGGGTGCTTTGAGGCATGCCCCGCGCTTGGTTTAGCGCTTGGAATAAAATTCGGTACGAAAAAAATAACTTGGGCGCGTTTGGGAGCACCCCGCGCCTCCCAACGCGCCGAAACATCCAGTGAGCGCAGATTCTTGGGCGCTTTGGGCGTGCGCCGCGCTGGCTATCCCGGCCAGGCAAAGAATTTTTAAAATCCGGGTCAAACCGGGTTTGACCCGTGACCCGGTTTTCCTTTCCCCTTTTCACCCGATTTTCCTCTTCTCTTCTTCAGATTTTTCAATCAAAACACTCTCAATTTCTCCCAAATCACTCCTATTTCTAGCAATTCATCTCAAGTTCTTCTCCAATCATCCTAAACTATTCAAGTAAGTGATTCTTCTCCTTCTCTTTCCTAACTAGTGTGCAAGCATGTTGACTAGAAAGTGGTCTTAATTGCTTATATTCATGAATTGTGCTTAATGTTTGGCTTGTTTACTTGCAAAAAAAGGATCTCCCAACAACTTGGGAGGGTTGATACATTACTTTAGCCATTGAAATTGCAAATTGAAAATTGTGCACACAAAGTGTTTGATGAAATGCCTCAACTATGAAAAATGCTTAACCTTGTGAATTCTTGAGTTGCAATGGTATCATTAGGCTTATGTTGAACATTGGGTGTCACACATGCGTAGAATTGGCTATTTTGTAACCTCCACTAGCTTGATCATGAAGTCCACGCCCGTGGCAATTTTTGCAATGCTTGTTTTCGCTAAATGTGGGGTCGCTCGTGGTTATGAGTTGAATTGTTGATGAATTTAATGAGCGATAAGTGTGGGCTGTTGCCCCACCCAATTGAATTTGTGCTTGAATTGAAATCTCACATTGGTATTTTTGTTTGATGTAGGCACCATGGTTAGAACATCCAACAAAGCGGGTTCTTCCTCCACCCCGGCTCCTAAAATGTCACTACAAGCCGAGGCCTCATCGAGCAAAGCAAAGGGCAAGGCACCAGCCAAGTCCAAGGCCAAGGCTAGAGTTCCCACAGATGCGGTTCCTATCCCAAGGCCCGGTGGTAGGACGAGGTTCGGCCTCTCCTTTGTCAAGAAGGGCGAAAGCCAAACGTGGTACAAAAACGTACGGCTTGCGGGATATATTCCCGAGCAAGCCATTGATGAGAGGAAGTTGATGCAGAAGTGTCGGGGTGTGAGAGAGGCCATTCACGCCTTGTATTGGGACTTGGCCTTTGAGAGTCCGGGCCTACTAACCTCGACCTTGTGCAAGAGTTCTATGCCAATTGGGACCCAAATGAAGCGTAGAAAGATGACGACATGGTCTCAATTCGGGGAGAGAAGGTGAAATTGGATCCCACTGCCTTGAACACCTTCTAGGGGGTAGAGGACCCGGATTATGACGAGCTGAGGGAGTTCATAAAGAGGCCTGATTACAAGGCCATGCGAGAGGCACTGTGTGGCGAGGGCTCCACTTATCGGTGGGAGCGATCTGAGACAGGTAGACATATGCTCTTTTCGCAGTTCTTGAAGACGGCTCGAGTATGGATGAGGTTAATCAATGCACGCATTCTACTTGTGGGCCATTATTTTGAGGTAACCAAGACTCGGGCGTGCATGATCTACTTCTTCATGACCGGGAGGCCGGTTAACATTGGCTACTATATGCTGAAAGTGATGAAGCAGCAAAGGAACACGAAGAAGTGTAGCCGATTATACTTTGGGAACATTCTCACCAGGTATCTAGAAAAAGAAGGAGTCCCGGTTGATGAGGTCGGGGATCGCATTGTCCCCGACATTGAGAAGACTTTTGATATCGCAGCGATGAAGAATGTGTCCACCACCGCACCAGTGCGACTTACAGCAGACGAGTGGCGGGACACAGACGCCAACTTGTCCACGCGTCAGTAGGTGATGATGGAGCATAGTCGGGACATGGATATGGTTGTGCTTGATTGCGCAGTTCCTTTATTGGATTCGTCGAGACGCCTGCTGGGTATGACTCAGACGGTGGCGCTACCACGGAAGGAGGATGAGAACACTAATTCAGACATCATAGACCGTGATCCGAATAGTTATGGTGTGGAGACAGATGAAGAGGGAGATGCCACAGACGTTGAGGAGGAGGATTAGGACCGCACTCCACGGCACCGTCTATTGTAGGCCGATTGGCCCTCAGGGAAGTTTTCTATACCCTTGCACTTTCTTATTTTTAGCACTGAGGACATTGCTTGATTTAAGTGTGGGGTGGGGGAACTCTCCTTTATTTTTGAGGTTAGGGATGCATGTACCGTTAGGATTTTTATTTTGTCACTTGACATTTTGTTTTTCTTTTTAGTATTTGCTTTTATTTTATTAGAAA
Source organism: Petunia axillaris subsp. axillaris (assembly GCA_029990575.1). NCBI lineage: Eukaryota > Viridiplantae > Streptophyta > Magnoliopsida > Solanales > Solanaceae > Petunia > Petunia axillaris. Next base: position 52,202,368 of record JARKNS010000003.1, read on the forward strand.
AAATACAAAAAGATTTTCTTTATAGGCGTTGTAGTGGTACATGTCATCCACGGGTAAATTCCCACAAGTTGCACCCTATTTGCTTGATTGAGAGTTGTGATGGAGCCATTTTGTGTGGACTGTGTGCAATGTGTGATGTGATGCATATTCTATTGTGTTCCATGTTTGCATATTGGTGTCTAGAACTTGCCCCGTGTGTGTGCAAAGCGAAATTCTAGGTTTACTCTAGTTGGGAGATGATACAGGCCTTCTTGGATAAGCCTTTTACCTTGATTTGTCTAACCTTATATGCACCCTTGATTGTTGTGATCCCTTTGACCTTTTGTTGGCGCCCACACCGCAAGCTTACCAACTTGTTCCTATTTGCCTTCTTTTGACCCTTTACTCCTTAAGCACTTTAATTGATAATTTTATATTACTGTGGAGTTTGTGGTTGAAGTATTGGGAGGTTTTTGAGTGGAACCAATGAGGGAATACTTGATAAATTGTGAAGTAGTTGAAGGAGCATTTGCAAGGTTCGGAAAGAATTGAATAGAAAAAAAATAAATGAAAAAAAAGCTGAAAAAAAATTGAAAAAAAAAAGAAAAAAGAAAAGAAATGAATATCCATCCTTGATAGTGTTGTGCTTAAAAGAAAAATTTCTACTTGTTGAAAAAATTGTATGTGAAATTTTTTGGGTGGTGAATTGGGTGGCTTTGATGAGATGTGTGCTTTCATTGTATTGTGATGTATTAAAGTGCTTAGGGAGGTAGTCACTATTATCCATATGTATCCTACCAGCCCCTTAGCCTACATCACAACCCTTTAAAGTCCTAGTTAATACCGATTGGAGTGAGCCTACATTAGTGGAGTCCTACAGTACGGGCAAGCCTATGGTACACCATCTGTGACATGTGAGATTTTCATGAGAATGAGTGAATTCTTTCTATGCTATTGTCCCCGTTCTATTCTTGATATTCATTTTTGTGTGTGATATTTGGGGGACACTCTCTTGCTTCATTGTTTGGTGAGGGCACATGGTTTGCATGAGATAGGTGAAGTCGTGGCTTCTTGGTTGAGTAGGTAGGGGTGACTTTGTGGGGGCATGGTTGCAATGAATCGAGTTTGTGCATTTCAGTTGTCTTGGGGTGGTTGTTCTCGTGTTTTGAGTTTGTTATGTTGTTGGCATGTTTGTTGGACCCATAGTAGTCACTTTGTGGGAGCATGGTTGCAATGAGTCGAGTTTGTGCATTTCAGTTGTCTTGGGGTGGTTGTTCTCGTGTTTTGAGTTTGTTATGTTGTTGGCATGTTTGTTGGACCCATAGTAGTCATGTATGCATTTGTTCAATGGTCGGTATCAACCATAGTCATAGGCAGACCTGTTCTACCTAGGTTGGGGAGTAATTTGTGATTGCTCGAGGGCGAGCAAAAGGTCAAGCGTGGGGTGGTGATATTTGGCATTTTATGCCTATATTTCTTTAATATTTCCTCACGTTTGGATACTTTATTTGCACGTTTTCTAGTTGATGAGCCTGATGTTGCACTGATTTTATGTCGTATGATTGTAGGTTGTGATGAAGTGCAATTGAAGCTTTAAAGAGCATGATCGAGCAAGAAAAGGCTGGAATTGGATTGAGGATTGGATCGAGCACACGAAGGCACGACGCGACGCAAGCTGCGGACGAAGAAAAACTGGAATTGGCCTGGCGCCATAAGGGGGGCGCCGCGCCTGCTGCAGCTCCCAGTGTCCTGCGCGTTTTGTGGCGCGGGGCGTGGCCTTTACGTGCAAGATTCGACGGTCTCTGCTTTGTTGCGTGCATTTTGAGGTGGGGGCGCCAGCTAGAGCGCCCCTGGAGCATTTTTGGGAGTCCTATTTCGTATAGGCTTAGGCGTAACTAATTGCTAGGCTTTTGTAAACATTATAAATACCCTTCTACTTAGTTTCTTTAGGGGAGTTCAGACTTTGGAGCAATTGTTGAGCACCATACTTCATTGAACAAGGGTTTAATTCCTATTCTTTCATCTATTAATCATTTCATCATTATTTCATCAAATTACTGTCTTGTGATTATGAGTATGCGTGGCTAAATCCTTCGTTCTAGGGTTAGAGCGTTTCATAAAGGTTGATGTTTTAAGATTGAATTCCACATATTGAATCCCATAACGGATTATTTATTCTTTCTTGATTTCACTTGTTTAATTATTAGGGCCCAATAATTAGGCATTATCTATGGTTCTTAGATTGAGCTCGAAAGAGGGAATTTATGAACACAATAAAAAAGAATAGGGCTAGATTGTGAACCTGGGCATCGGGGAACCAATTTGTGAGTAGGATAGATCTATACTTGCTCGCCTAGCTTAACTAATCAAAGAATTCGTTAATGCGTGCACGTGATTCAACCCATAGACATATAGAGATTGGAGTAGCCTGCATAGACTGTGAAGAATCGAAAGGTTTTCACGGGTACATTTAACCTGTTAGTTAGTAATCCGGGATTCGAGGAGTAGAATCAATTGAAAAACTCAACTGGATTGGTCGTAGCTCTGACCCTGGACCGTCTCATTAATATTGTTTACAACCAAAGTTTGCCCCATTGTTTGACTGAATTTCCACCATTTAAATTACTGTTCTTTAGTTAATAAAATTCTCACCATTGACAAAGATCCCTGGATAGTCAGTTAAAAATTATTTGTTAAGCGTCAGTCTACACTTAGCCCTCGTGGGAACGATAGTTGACTTATCACTTTATTTCTTGTCGACCGCGTATACTTGCGTGTGCGTTGGGATCAACAACCTTGATTTCCCTTACAACTCCTAAGGTTTCAACCAAGTTATTGTTTTCTCTTTTTCCAGCAGAGAAACTTCCTATCAACCTCCTGGAGGGTTTGACTGACTGGGTGCAAGTCCTCATTGATGCCAAGCCGAGGCCTGATAGATCGTAGATGATCTTAGTGGCTTTGAAAGAGAACCAATGGTCGTGCAAGCGGCATGGTATGTGTAAATTAATCTTTCTTCTTATCTCCAAGACTCGTCCTCATATGTGCCTCTCTTCCCTTTTGCAGGTTTCCTCAATAAAGCAGTTACCTAACCGGAAGAAGGGGAAGAAAAAGGAGAAGAAAAAGAAAAAGAAGAAAGGACGAAAGCAAGAAACTGAAGTTCCCGAAGCGGGGGATAGTCTAAAGGAGATGGAGGACTTGGTGGGAGTCCTCACGGCTAAAGCTTCAAAGAAGAGGAAAGGCGCGGCAGCCAATCCCTCTAAAGCTAAACACCCTCCCGCCAAGTCACCAGAAATTCCTCAGCGTGACCAAGTCGACGAGCCTTCAGGCGGCGAGGCTTGTAATGAAATTGCCCAGCTATCTCAGAAGAGAATCAAGCTGTGAAGAGAGCCAAGGGCAAGGCCAAAGTGGCCGAAAATTTCCTTGCCGAGGAGAGGGCGACTGATGACCCTGCTCAAGATAAAGAGAGGGCAGATGAAGACCGTGCTCGGGCATACCATCACTCGTCTTATGCTGCAAGCCCTAGGATGATAAGTATCCCTCCTGATCAATATATGTTAGATGACACAGTGTTTGTTCCCATCAGCCTTAGGGATTTGCTTGGCCTAGCAGAGCGAGAGCAGCTCGAGGGTTTGCCAATTGATGACCTGATGGCTTTCACGTCTTAGCATGCGATTCATGTAATTTTTACTCTTCTACCCCATTTCTATTAGCACCTCCTTGAACTTTTTTCCTTTAGCGGAGTGTTTTTTATACCATGAAAGAAGCCGAGATAGAGGCTAGCCGAGTAGAAGAGTTGATGAGGATTGGGGGTCGTTTGGACCATTTAAAGGCTAAACTTCAAGATAAGATTGCTGATCTTGAGAAGTATCTGCTCGATTCTGAGGAAGACTTGGATCGAGCTCCTAAAGTGGTCGAGGAGTCTAACCGTGAGCTCGATCAATCTCAAAAGGTCGTTGCCAAACTTGAAGCAGAAAAGAAAGCTCAAGAGAAAATTCTCCGAAGTGAGATCGAAGCAGCAAATGCGGCGATTGATAACCTGAACGAGCAGCTTCAGGGCCAATGGAAAGAGCTCTTGTCAAAAATGAACAAGCCTGAAGTCCAATCCCAGACCCTTGAGGCCTAGGTTGAAACTCTCCAGAGTAAAGGGGCCATGTTATCGTCCAAGCTCAAGTCAAAAATTGAGGCTAAGTTGAAGTCTCATGATACTAGGGCTCGAGTTGAGAAAAATTGGGCTATCATCCAGACCAAGCTGAGGACTCTCGAGTTGTGCAAAGCTGGAGCAGACTTGGACGAGGAAATAGCTAAGGTGCAGGAGGATGTTGCCAAAGCTAAGTGGTTGATGAGCAGTCTGCCTTCGAGCAGCAAAAGTGGCGATGAGGATGATGAGGTTTCTGAAGCCTCGTCTAAATGAAATTTTCCTCTTTTTGTCTTTTGTCTGGGCTTCGAGCCTTAAGCCTTTAGGTCAATTTGTAAATTCTCTTGTTTTGGCCTTCGAGGCATTTAATAAACATTCAGAATATCACAATCTTTTACTTCATATTGAAGATATCTATTTCATGTTGTTTGAGATTTTTGCTTGCAAGACTTTAGATAATATAAAAACGAGGCTAGCTTAGAACAACGTCTCGTTCCCGAGCCGAGGCATAAATAAAAACAGGCTTTAGACATTAAATAAAAAAGAAATCGAGTTCAAGTTTTTTGATAAGATATGAGCCGATTTACATAAGTTTCAATCATCGTATGACTTATATGAAACTTAAGCAAATTTTTTATTACAACAGCCTCCTCGGGCAGTTATATCAAACAACAGAATAAACTCCTAAAGGAATAGTCCCCGGTGTGCGGATCGACAGGCTTCGAGTTTTGTTCGAAGTCCCCAGTTGTACCATTCCTCTTTCACCCTCCCCCATTTTTCATGTGCGAAGAATGCGGACCCACTGATTTTCGTTTATCCAGTTCCCTAAGAAGGATAGGCGAAGAGAATGAGGGGAGATCATCACTCGGCCCAACTACTGAGGCATCGACGGCTTCGAGCTATAAGCCCAAGCTTGAATTTAACGAGGGGTAACAAACCTCGATGTCGGGCCCTAGGCCTAGCAATTACTATTGACACCCAATTTTGTCCAGAAAATCTTAATTAGTGTCTAATCATTTTAATAAGGTTAGTTTTGAAAATTAGAAGTGAATTGATTAATTTTAATGAAAAAGGGCTAAAAATGCGAGGCATAGCCTAAATTTTGTCCTATCTGCGCAAACCCTTATATACTATAGTCAACTCCCCCCCAATTTCCCTAATCATATTTCCCCTTCCCCAACCCGATGCTTAGAACCCTAATCCCTAATCTTAATCAATTACCCCTCAAAATTTTGCACTAATCCGCCAAATTTCATACCATGGTCCCCCCCCCCCACGTTCCCTTCTTTGCTTTTCCGTTCCAAAGCCCGTTGGTTTTTTTATCTTAACCATTTTTTTCAACTCGAATTATTTTAATAAGGTTTGATCTTGGTGTTGGATTCGTTTGTCGCTTTATTGTTCGAGTTGTCGCATCGCTCTTGTTCGAGCTTATTTTTACAGATCCCTCGCCCTAGTCCATTGCACCACAGCAGGTAACAATCTCGCTTTAACTTCTTTTTCTGCATAAATGTGATACTTTGTTGATGCTATAACAATGAAACTATTTTTAAGTTGATATTTCTTTGCATAAAGCTTGAATCTTTGAAAGATTATAGGTTTATAAAGAGCCATTTATATGTCATTAGATAAGCTCCTTTTAGCACTATGCTTTGAACCTTATTTTCTGATTTTTCTAAAAAGTTGAATTAAAAGGGCTTGGTTCCTGCCTTGTTTCTGGCTGGTTCTGTTTTAGTTGTTGTGAAGTTGTTTATTGTAGAGGGGTAAAAGGGCAGTTCTGGCTCCAATTTGTTTTTGAGGTCAGAAGGTGTTTGTTGGGTTGATTCTTTGCTTGTAGGTGTGTGATGTTATTTGCAGGTTGGTTTTGAGTAGTGAGGGAGTTTAAATGGAAGTTTGCAGGTAGTATTTTTTAGGTTGGAGAAGGATCATGTAGTAGTTTTAGAGGATTAGGAGGGTTTGCTATGTTGTTTCTGTGCGCAGGTGATGTGAAGGTTGTTTTCTGGAGTTGTTTGTGTATCTATGAAAGGGTCCTGTGTGCAGGTGTGTGTGTGTGTGTGATGGTGTGTGCAGAGATTTGGAGATGTTTGTGTGCGTAGGTATGCAACTTTTGTTGTGCGATGAGTTCAGGTCTGGATTCTGGTAAAGTCAGGGAGTTAGCATATACTAGGTTCTGTTTAATGAAGTAATTCCATAGGCATGGGTTCTATCTGGTTCTCTTGGTTCAAGGTATTCAAGTTTGAAGTTATAACAGGTTGAGAGATAGGTCTTAGGCGCAGCAGGTTAGTGGGGTTTTCAGCTTGTTCAGATTGTAGTAATTAGTTTCTATTGGTTCAGGTGGCTTGTAAAGGGTCGGGAGAGGTTCAGGGAATTGATTTAGCTCTGTAGGTGTATGTGTGCAGTTAGAAGAAGAAGATAGGGATAGTTTCTTGTCTTTGCTGCAATGTAGGTGGTTTGAAAAGGAGTTCTGGTTGCTGCAGCTATCTTAAGGCATGTAGTAGGGTTAAGCATGGGTTATTTTAGGAGCTTGTTCAAGGGTTGAGAGTTGGTTCCTGGTTGTTGATGTGTGTAGAGAGAAATCTTAGGGGTTGCAGCTGTTTGGAGGCAGTAAAGGGGCAGGTTAGAGGAGTTCAGGAGTGTCCTTGGTTCCCTGTGTGTGCAGGTGGCGTGGTGGTTAGTAGTATTTTTGTGTGTGTATGTGACATTTGTATGTGTGTGCAGTTTAGGGTGGTGCAAGTGTTTTATAAGGCAATATTTAAGCAGCTTAGAGGTCCTGTGATCGGTGAGGCTGGTTCTCTGTTTATGCGATGAAGGCCTGTTCTTATTTCCCTATTTGTGTGTGGGAGATTTGTAGGTGGTGTATGCAGTTCAGCAGGTTATGAGAGGGATATTTTCTGTGAGAGTTCTGGTGCATGAGGTGCTGTCTATGTGAAGTTTATTCACATTTTGCCTTGTTTAGTCCCCTTAATGCTAGATAGAGTCTCTGATTACCTAGTTTCTTTAGGTCCTGTTCCTGTCTCTCTTTGTATGTTTATCCGGCAGTTTAACATTATTTCAGGCTCAACTCTTCTTCTTTGTTCTTTTCCAATTTCAAAGATGTGTGAAACCTCTTTAAATCATTGAATAGTTTAGCCTTCTTTTGAAGTTTGTATTAAAGTCTGAATTCCAGTTAATTAGTGTCAGCATGTAAGTTTCTTCGAGTTAGTTCTTCGTTGGTTTGAGGTTTCCAGTTCAGTTTTCCATAGCTTGTTAATGAGGTCGGTTTCTTTTAAGTTCCACATTTTTCAGGCTTGTGATTCTCCCTGATAATGGTTTAAGTCTTCTGGAAACTTGCTCAAAATTCTGTTTGGCTTTAAGGAGAGTAAATCTTTCATTATCTTCTTCTTATAGCATCTGTAAAAATGAAGTTTTGTTTCCCCTTCTATTACTTCTTAAATCTCAGAATTGAAAGGAATTTTTTCAGTTTTTCTCTCATTTCCTGAAAATATCATAAGTTGACCCCCCTGCTTGTTATCTGAAGTCTAGTCAGTAGTCTGTTCTTGTTGAACTTACCCAGTATGTTCTCACTTTGGAATTAGTATCTGAATTGTGATTAAATGATAGTGAAGCTTCCGAAGTCTTTCACGTGTAGCTACGTGTTCATTTTGTGTGTGTGCTAAAGTTTGAATGTGATCTTTGAGTAATTGCTAATCCTTCTTCCCCTTTTCTTTCTTTGGCATGAACTCTCCGGGATCGAGTTGGTAAAATTCAAAGAGGGCTTGGCTTATTGGCACTTGAGCCATTCGGGTTGACTTAATTGAAATGCATTGCTATCAAGGCTCGAGTTATTGAGTTTGCTATCCGGGTCCTGCCTTCTTAAAATCCCTCTTTCCCTATTCCCGTTAAAATCCATGTTATAGGATCCTTGTAACCGGACTAGGACTTTGCATGCTAGAAGCTTGGTAGGATAGCCGCTCTATTAAAGTTATTATCTTATCGCATGTTTAGAATTGTTTAGGCAATTTATTTAATTAAGTTATTATCTATTTATTATTTATCTAGCCAATCAATTAATTAGTCAACTATTATTATTATTTATCTAATTATTTATTTTGTTTATTTTATTTATTTGATTTTATTTAGCCTTTGTTTATTTAACTAATTAACCAGTTAACTATTATTTGATTATCCATTTAATTAATCTTAAATCGGGTCATCTATTTATCTAAGTATCGCCATAACTAAAGTCTTATCTTATTCCTATTATTTCTATTATCCTTATTTCAAATCAACTTTATATACTTATTATCCTTAACAAATTCGTGAAAACCGCCGGATTAACCGCATTTAGCGGATTTTCGAAAGTGATCCTGCAAGGGACCTTCTTTTGAATTTAATAGAACCACTTACCTAAGAATCTCTGAATTTATTTTTCTTTTAAAATAAGGAAGAAATGCACTCTTTAATTAACATTTGGTTCCAAATAATCCTTAAATTAGGTGGTGACTCCAAAGAAAGCCCTTTGGAGTCCCATTTTGTTGAAATTACATTCCGATGCATACTTGTGTGTATTTTTTGGGAGGGTTCAACAGCGTGGCGACTCCGCTGGGGAATACGCAAATGGTTCTAACCAAAAGATTTTCACGAATTTGCTTTATTTATATATGTGTTGATTGTATGTATGCGTAGCTTAACTCTTTGTTTGTTTGCATGCCTAGACTAGTATGCGTAGAATTAATTGTTGTGGATGAATGTATTGAAGCATGTTTTTATTTATGCATAGTCCGCATTCCGTTCATATTTCCTCCCTCATGGAGCCTGTCAATTCTCTTTCACCTTCTCGATTTCATCACGGGCACCCGCTTGATGGGTAGTTATGCAGGAAGGGTACTTCACTCTTTGAAACTTCATTCGTGTCACCAAAAGTTAGTTCAGGATATTGATGTTGCCGGGTTTTTTCATGGCCAGTTCTACTGCGTTGTGAGGGCAGGTCTATCCCGCATAGGTCAAGTTAGCCTCAACCGTTAGCCCACTCTTAGAAGGAGATTTTAGGACATGCATGTATATACACCTTAGTTTGGACCCGGTCCTTGGTACCGTTTTCAGGAATTAAGAAACCGCCATTTTGTTGATGGGTTATTGAATCCCAATGACACTGCATATTATGTGATCGTGTGGATATTATAACAAATCCCAAACCATTTGCCATGTCAAATTTGAGAAGTAGACAATTATGTCGGTTTATTTATATCTCAAATATTGTATTGCCGAATGGCTTGTGTCGTTATAATAACCACATGTGCGTGCAACTTGACGATTAGGCCTACCTCTGGTGCAATGAGGCACTTTACAGGGTAGGATGCGCTCGCATTTTCATTTATGCTCAACTAATTGTGATTGCCACATGCCAACTTGTTTAAAATTCAAAGCGCTACGTGACGCGCGCTACATGATTGTGTGCAATTTTGCAAATGACATGCAAACTAACGTAGTTACCTTCTGAGTTTTTCTTTTATTTTGATTATTCCCCAAAAGTGAGTTTGATTCGTGTTGACTCTCGGTTTGGTTAAGCGTCTGATCCAAAGTGAAGCAAGCAATGACATATTTGACGGATAATCAGACTGGTATCCCCAAAACATTATGTAAGCAGAACTACGCACAGTCTGATTCCGTGGAGGGATACGTAGGCGCTCTCATTGGGCTCGACTCTATAATATTAAAATTTTCAGTTTCCCCCTAAAAGTCATAACTGAGGCAAATTTTGCAAGGGAAGTTGAAGAGTTGAAAGATAGCAACTGGGGAAAATTTTGCAAGGCAAGTTGAAGATTTGAAAGATCATAACTGGGGCAGATTTTTGCAAAAAGCCTTATTGTTTGACAAAGATAAGTTGGCCAAGTCTCAAAAGACGAATCGCAAATCTAGACAAAGGGAGGAGAAAGAAGCGGTTGAAGGTTGAAGGTTGAAGGATGAAGGCTCGAGTCAGCATGAATCAAACTCTCCCCCCTCCCTTCCCAAAACTAACAAATATTTCTTTGAGAGAAGGAATGATAAAGCTTGCACTGAAAGGATCATTCACACTATGGACGAACAATTATTTGAACGCGCATCCAAAGTAGCCTTGCAAATCGCGTCGCATTGCCCTTTTCATGACTTAAAGCATTATGCTTTGTCATGAGTTATTGCCGAACAGGCGGCATTTCTACCTCAATGACTTTCATTCCTAATAGGCGACAGAGCCGAGGTTGACCATCATGGCTCGAGGCTTGCCTTTTTGTTGGACTATATTGCCTGCCAATTCGCCCAAATTGATCTTGCAATGCTTTACATTTCACGCCAAGAATTTCTTTGCACTTGCTTTAAATTATGTCGTCGCACTTGGTTTAAAATTGATGCCTTGCTTTACGTTTTTCAGGTTGACCACCAGGCGGGGCTTCTCTCTTATTGGACTTTCACGCCTGTTGATTCGCTAAATCGCTTTCGCGTTGCTTTACATTTCACGCTAAATTGCTTTGCACTTGCTTTCAATTATGCCTTTGCACTTGCTTTATATTATGACTTGCTTTACTTTTAGTTTAACAGGTCAGCCCTGAGACCCTCCTTGCTTTGTGCCAGATTGGATCACCAGCTGATTTGTCGACAATCAACCCCAAGACCCTCCTTGTTGCATGCCCGACCTGCTTGCCAGTTGATTCGTCAAGATGTTCAAATTGCTTTGCACTTGATTTCAGTTATGCCTTTGCACTTGCTTTATATTATGACTTGCTTTACTTTTAGTTTAACAGGTCAGCCCTGAGACCCTCCTTGCTTTGTGCTGGATCGGATCAACAGCTGATTTGTCGACAATCAACCCCAAGACCCTCCTTGTTGCGTGCCCGACCGGCTTGCCAGTTTATTCGTCAAGATGTTCAAATTGCCTTGCACTTGCTTTCAATTATGACTTTGCACTTGCTTTATATTATGACTTGCTTTACTTTTAGTTTAACAGGTTAACAGGTAAGCCTTGAGACCCTCCTTGCTTTGTGCTGGATCGGATCACCAGCTGATTTGTAGACAATCAATTCCAAGACCCTCCTTGCTTCGTGCCCGACCAGCTTGCCAATTGATTTGTCAAGACGTTCAAATTGCCTTGCACTTGCTTTCAATTATGACTTTGCACTTGCTTTATATTATGAACCGCTTTACTTTTAGCTTAACAGGTTAACAGGTCAGCTCCGAGACCCTCCTTGCTTTGTGCCGGACCGGATTGCCAGCTGATTTGTCGACAATCAACCCCAAGACCTCCTTGCTGCATGCCCGACCGGCTTGCCAGTTGATTTGTCAAGATTGTTCAAATTGCTTTGCACTTTCTTTAAATTATGCCTTGGCATTTTCTTTGTATTACGTCTTGTTTTACTTTTCAGGTTAACAGGTCAGTCCCGAGACCCTCCTTGCTTCGTGCCGAACCGGTTCGCCAGCTGATTTGTTCGACAATCAACCCCAAGACCCTCCTTGCTTCATGCCCGACCGGCTTGCCAGTTGATTTGTCAAGATTGTTGATAATGCTTTGCATTATGCCTTCGCACTTGCTTTATTGCTTCGCCAGTTGATTGGAAGACAACTTATCAATGATATCGCAACCCGCACTTGCAAATTTGTATCATCAATATTTGCTCATTTCTTTACTTTTGATTATCAGGCTTTATTAGCAGTTGCTCGCTTACCGTTTGTCGAGTTTATTACAGGACTTTAGAAGCACCGCAGCAGCATTTGGAGCATAGCGTGGAACTTTTTCTTAGCAGTGAACTGTGGCAATCGTTCATATGAGCTAGACTCGTCAACGAGGATCTGAAGAATCGCACTCGAACATGCAAGTTCTTACCTAATCTTTCATTCCGGATTAGGAGTCAGTTTGAATTCTTTCCTATTCGTGCGTCCTTTTCTGTCAATCGTGCGAGTCTTCGTATCTAAGTGTCATCGAACTACATATGCCCTGATTCTCTTTCAGCCCGAGATATGTAGGCAACTCAGAAATCGGAGTTCGGCCATATCCATAAGCCTCGCACTTTGATCCTAGGAACCGAAGTTATTAGCTTTGTCGTGACAAAATTGGTTTCTTGCCAACTTCATTACCCTAAAAACTCTTTCATCCTTTTCCGGGTAAAGAGGGGCAGCTGCCGACACACAATTTTGTCCCAAAAATCTTAATTAGTGTCTAATTATTTTAATAATGTTAGTTTTGAAAATTAAAAGTGAATTGATTAATTTTAATGAAAAAGGGCTAAAAGTGCGAGGCATAGCCTAAATTTTGTCCTATATGCGCAAACCCTTATATACTATAGTCAACTCCCTCCCATTTTCCCTAATCAGATTTCCCCTTCCCCAACCCGACGCTTAGAACCCTAATCCCTAATCCTAATCAATTACCCCCTCAAAATTTTTCTCTAATCCGCCAAATTTCGTACCGTGGTCACCCCCCCCCCCCCCCCCCCACGTTCCCTTCTTTGCTTTTCCGTACCAAAGTTTCATCCAAGCCGTGAATCAATTCAAAGGCAATTTCCCCTTGAAAATCAGGGTGAAATTAGTACGATCCGAGAGGATTATACTATTTTGACCCTGGTTTTCAAAAGGGAAAAGAAAAAAGAGGCGGGTTAAATTCGATTTTTCACTCGGGAACCAAACCCTAAATCCATGTATAAATTTATCCATTTCTGTTGATTTGAGGGGGAACAGTTTTAGGAGGCAGTAGGAAATAGAGAGTTCATATAGGGAAAATATGACATGAAAACAACAGCATATGCATATACAAATTTTGCTCAGTTTTAAGTTAAAAACACATTTAATGTTACTGTTTTCCTGGTTTGATCTTGGTTTCAAATTCGTTTGTCGCTTTATCGTTCGAGTCGTCGCGTCGCTCTTGTTCGAGCTTATTTTTACAGATCCCTCGCCCTAGTTCATTGCACCGCAGCAGGTAACAATCTCGCTTTAACTTCTTTTTCTGCATAAATGTGATACTTTCTTGATGCTATAACTATGAAACTGTTTTTAAGTTCATATTTCTTTGCATAAAGCTTGAATCTTTGAAATATTATAGGTTTATAAAGAGCCATTTATATATATTTACCTGTCATTAGATAAGCTCCTTTTAGCACTATGCTTTGAACCTTATTTTCTGATTTTTCTAAAAAGTTGAATTAAAAGGGCTTGGTTCCTGCCTTGTTTCTGGCTGGTTCTGTTTTAGTTGTTGTGAAGTTGTTTATTGTAGAGGGGTAAAGGGGTTGTTCTGGCTCCAATTTATTTTTGAGGTCAGAAGGTGTTTGTTGGGTTGATTCTTTGCTTGTAGGTGTGTGATGTTATTTGCAGGTTGGTTTTGAGTAGTGAGGGAGTTTAAATGGAAGTTTGCAGGTAGTATTTTTTAGGTTGGAGAAGGATCATGTAGTAGTTTTAGAGGATATGAGGGTTTGCTATGTTGTTTCTGTGCGCAGGTGATGTGAAGGTTGTTTTCTGGAGTTGTTTGTGTATCTGTGAAAGGGTCCTGTGTGTAGGTGTGTGTGTGTGTGTGTGATGGTATGTGTAGAGATTTGGAGATGTTTGTGTGTGTAGGTATGCAAATTTTGTTGTGTGATGAGTTCAGGTCTGGATTCTAGTAAAGTCAAGGAGTTAGCATATACTAGGTTCTGTTTAATGAAGTAATTCCATAGGCATCGGTTCTATCTGGTTCTCTTGGTTCAAAGTATTCAAGTTTGAAGTTATAGCAGGTTGAGAGATAGGTCTTAGGCGCAGCAGGTTAGTGGGGTTTTCAGTTTGTTCAGATTGTAGTAATTAGTTTCTATTGGTTCAGGTGGCTTGTAAAGGGTCTGGAGAGGTTCAGGGAATTGATTTAGCTCTGTAGGTGTATTTGTACAGTTAGAAGAAGATGATAGGGATAGTTTCTTGTCTTTGCTGCAGTTTAGGTGGTTTGAAAAGGAGTTCTGGTTGCTGCAGCTATCTTAGGGCATGTAGTAGGGTCAAGCATGGGTTAGTTTAGGAGCTTGTTCAAGGGTTGAGGGTTGGTTCCTGGTTGTTGATATGTGTAGAGAGAAATCTTAGGGGTTGCAGCTGTTTGAAGGCTATAAAGGGGTAGGTTAGAGGAGTACAGGAGTATCCTTGGTTCCCTGTGTGTGCAGGTGGTGTGGTGGTTAGTTGTATTTGTGAATATGTATGTGAAATTTGTGTGTGTGCGCAGTTTAGGGTGGTGCAAGTGTTTTATAAGGCAATATGTAAGCAGCTTAGAGGTCCTGTGATCGGTGAGGCTGGTTCTCTGTTTATGCGAGAAAGGCCTGTTCTTAGTTCCCTGTTTAAGTGTGGGAGATTTGTATATGGTGTATGCAGTTCAGCAGGTTATGAGAGGGATTGTTTCTGTGAGAGTTCTGGTGCATGAGGTGCTGTCTATGTGAAGTTTATTGACATTTTGCTTTGTTTGGTCCCCTTGATGCTAGATAGTGTATCTGATTACCTAGTTTCTTTAGGTCCTGTTCCAGTCTTTCTTTGTATGTTTATCCGGCAGTTTAACATTATTTCAGGCTCAACTCTTCTTCTTTGTTCTTTCCCAACTTCAAAGGTGTGTGAAACCTCTTTAAATCATTGAATAGTTTAGCCTTCTTTTGAAGTTTGTATTAAAGTCTGAATTCCAGTTTATTAGTGTCAGCATGTAAGTTTCTTCGAGTTAGTTCTTCGTTGGTTTGAGGTTTCCAGTTCAGTTTTCCATAGCTTGTTAATGAGGTCGGTTTCTTTAAAGTTCCACATTTTTCAAGCTTGTGATTTTCCCTGATAATGGTTTAACTCTTCTGGAAACTTGCTCAAAATTCTGTTTGGCTTCAAGGAGTGTAAATCAGTCATTATCTTCTTCTTATAGCATCTGTAAAAATGAAGATTTGTTTCCCCTTCTATTACTTCTTAAATCTCAGCATTGAAAGGAATTTTGTCAGTTATTCTCTCATTTTCTAAAAATATCATAAGTTGACCCCCCTGCTTGTTATCTGAAGTCTAGTCAGTAGTCTGTTCTTGTTGAACTTACCCAGTATGTTCTGACTTTGGAATTAGTATCTAAATTGTGATTAAATGCTAGTGAAGCTTCCGAAGTCTTTCACGTGTAGCTACTTGGTCATTTTGCATTTTTGCTAAAGCTTGCATGTGATCTTTGAGTAATTGCTAATCCTTCTTCCCCTTTTCTTTCTTTGGCATGAACTCTCTGGGATCGAGTAGGTAAAACTCAAAGAGGGCTTGGCTTATTGGCACTTGAGCCATTCGGGTTGACTTAATTGAAATGCATTGCTATCAAGGCTCGAGTTATTGAGTTTGCTATCCGGATCCTACCTTCTGAAACTCCCTCTTTCCCTATTCCCGTTAAAATCCATGTTATAGGATCCCTGAAACCAGACTAGGACTTTGCATGCTAGAAGCTTGGTAGGATAGCCGCTCTATTAAAGTTATTATCTTATCGCATGTTTAGAATTGTTTAGGCAATTTCTTATCATGTTTCTTTGGGACGTGCCTATTAATTTAAGGCAATAGAAACCTCTAGTCAATTATTGAGTGCAAAAGAATCAAATTTATTTAAAATTATACAATCTTCATTTATTATTTACATTTATATTAATTATTTATCTATCTATCATATATTATTTACTTATTTAGTTATTCATTAATTAAATTAATTAAGTAGTATTTATTATTAATTTATTTAATTAATCAATTTAGTTATTCAATTTTAACTAATCATTTATGGTTTAATTAATTATAATTATATAGTCAATCAATTAATCAATTATTATCCATTATTCCTTACCTAATTGAATTCATATAAATATTCATTTATTTAATTAAGTTATTATCTATTTATTATTTATCTATCCAATCATTTAATTAGTCAACTATTATTATTTATCTAATTATTTATTTAGTTTATTTTGTTTATTTGATTTTATTTGGCATTTATTTATTTAACTAATTAACCATTATTTGATTATCCATTTAACTAATCTTAAATCGGGTCATCTATTTATCTAAGTATCGGCATAACTAAAGTCTTATCTTATTTCTATTATCCTTATTTCAAATTAACGTTATATACTTATTATCCTTGACAAATTCGTGAAAACCGCCGGATTAACCGCATTTAGCGGATTTTCGAAAGTGCTCCCGCAAGGGAACTTCTTTTGAATTTAATTGAACCACTTACCTAAGAATCTCTGAATTTATTTTCCTTTTAAAATAAGGAAGAAATGCACTCTTTAATTAACATTTGGTTCCTAATAATCCTTAAATTAGGTGGCGACTCCAAAGAAAGCCCTTTGGAGTCCCATTTTGTTGAAATAACATCCTGATGCATACTTGTGTGCATTTTTTGGGAGAGTTCGACAATTTCTACACAGGTGGCTTAATCAAAGCCACTCTATTCTTCATCGCAATCGAGTATCACTCACGAGCTATACGTTGTCTCCTCGGATAGCACCGATTCCCCTTGGTATTGGGAACTTGATTACCTGGTGCAAGGTAGATGAAACAGCCTCCATTTCATGGATCCAAGGCCTCCCAAGGATAACATTATAAGCCATATCATCTACCATTACTTGGAAAACAGTCTACTTATCTATTCCCTCGACAAACGCAGTAAGAGTAATTTCCCCAAGTGTTTTTTCAGTTGAATTGTTGAACTCTGTCAATATGTTTGCCTTCAGGACGACGAGGTCCTTCAACCTCATTTTCTTAACTACTCCATAATTGATAATATTCACCGAGCTACCAGGGTCGACCAAAACCCTCTTGATATCACAGTCATTTATTCTTAACATGATTACCAAAGCATCATGATGAGGGAACATCATCTCATCACAATCTTCTGTATCAAACACAATCTCATTCTTCGACCCTCCATCTCGGGTCCTTTTCTCCACAGTAATCGAAAGCTTTGCAAATATCTTCGCAGCGGCGAAGTTAATACCATTCACTTTTGACCCCCTTCCCCCAGTTATAACGTCACCACCTTTTTTGGAGATTCCACTGTCGTCGGCTGTTGTCCCCTTCCTCTACTTTTGGAAAAATTTTGCTCCCCTTATCGGTAAGATAGATAGCTAGCACACCTTTCTTGAGAAGATTAGCCACCTCAAGTCGTAATGCCTTACAATCTTTAGTAGTATGCCCATAATCCATATGAAATACACAGTGCTGAGTCTGATCTCTTTTCCCTGGGGCGTTCTCATATCCCTCGGTAATCTCACACCCTGATCCGTCATCCCTTTTATGGCAGTCGCTAGCTCAGAGGTGGAGATATTAAAGTTATAATTAGAGATTTGGGGCAATTCTTTATCCTTGGCCACCAAGGATGGCCCGAGGAGATTTTCTGATTAGCGTTGGTGCCAATCTTCCCCCTAGTCATTGACTCACATGTTGATGCCCTCCGAGGCGTTGGCTTACATGTTGCCTTTGCAAATTATAAGGCTCGTATCTCCATTTTGAGTTCCCTCATGGCACACCAACGCGTCGAGATGACTCTGCATGGCCTCGGTACGAATTATACCGGCCTGCTATCCTCCACTCAGCCTCTTCAAGCCTGATTTTCGCAGAGGCTCTGTCATGCAATTCACCCCAAGTCTGGGCTTGATACTGCTGGAGCTCCTTCTTCAGTTCAGCGGCTGCCTTGGAGTTACTCACATTCAGATTCCTTTCAACAGCCATAACTGCCAGAGTATCGTCCATTTTCGGCAAGTCCATTCTTTCAGCTTGAAAACGCTCGAGGAAGTTTTTGATCGGCTCGAGATACTTTTGTTTGACCTCGAAGATATTCTCCTTTGGCTTGAAGGTATTTTGGGCCCCATTATTGGCTTTGATGAACATATTAGCCAACTCCTCTAAATTTGATATCGATTCCGAGGGGAGGTGCATGTAACGCTCATTTCTCAAGTGTGTCAGCAAACTTCTTAAGGAACATCGACTCCTTTTCTACCGGGGTCAAGTCGTTGCTCTTTACCGTAGCTATGTATTCAGTTATGTGATCCACGAGGTCACTTGTCCCATCATATTTCTTCAAGATTTGCAACTTGAAGTGCTTGGGAATGAGAAAAAGAGCAGCCTCGGGCTTAAAAGGTTGTTGCCTGCATTTTTCAATATCTATTGCCCGTTGAGATTTCCTGACCCTAGGTATATTTTCGAGTCGTTTTTCCATACTGGCCTCGAATTCTTTCTTCCATTTCTCAAAGTCCGACGGGACGCTAGTTTCAGCCACCATTGGAGATGCCTCGAAGGGTTAATTCCCCAGTAGCGCAGACCCCGAGCCCCCGGATGCAACGCCGTTGGGAAGTCACCCTGTTATTGCGCCCGTAGAAACAACGTTCGGGATTCTTCCATTGAGCTAGGGTTCAACAGGATTTGTTGTGTTCCTCCTATTTCTAGAGAAAGCAGCGAACTGCTCTTGAAGCCGTTGCAAAGTCGCCATCACATACAATTGAAATGGATCTCTTGAACTTAATGACGAGGGGTCGGTTTGTGGAATAGCACCAATTAGGATATTTAAGCCAGTTGAAAGAATCAAACCAGCGGGTGTCATTAAGCCAGGTAGAATCATTTCAGGTGGTGTCTGTAACGACCCTCAAATAGTCGTTACAGGATCCGGGACCTCGATTTATGTGTCGATAGTCCCAAAAGCTCCGTTAGGTCATTTATGACCCGTCTGTGAAATCTGAGTCGAAACGGAGTCCGTTTGATAGGTTTTCGAGAAAAGGATCCGTTTATGAAATTCTGGAAAGGAATTTGGGGTTTCGATAGGTCGTTTTGAGTAAACGAACCCCGATGGAAAATCCGAGCGCACCGTTAGGTCCGTCTCGTCATTTATGATATGTAGCAACCTTCAAAATTGAAAACGGACCTCGTTTGATAGGACTTTTGATAAAGTCCCCGTTTCGGAAGTTTAAAAGAGTTAAAAGAGGTTTCCGAGCTCGATTTGAGCAAATGAGCTCCGATGAGAGATCCGAAAGTTCCGTTAGGTTCGTATAGTCATTTGTGACTTGTAGCAACTTTCGGAATTGGATTCTGATGTCGTTTGGTTAAATTTCGCTATTTTGGCGAAAGTCGAAAATTGAACCTTTGCCGTGGGACCCACTTTTTGAGTTGTGGAGGTCCGAATTGAGTTCCGTCTTGACGAGCATGTCACCCAGGTATTTTATGGCTTGTGTGCAAAATTTGGGATCATTCCGAGCTTCGTAGGGTCCCGTTTTGCCCCTAAAACAGTAAAAAATCTGGTGCGACTTTTCTGTTCTGTTTTGGCGCAAACAGCCGGATAAAAGCAGATTTTCCGGCCAATCCTTAAGGATTTAGGAAAAACTCAAAACATGAAAGTTGTAGCCCTTTGAGTTATGGTTCTAATGGCACCGAATTCAGGTCATTTGGAAATTCCTATCGAAAGTTATGATTTTTTCAAAAGAAACTGTCACAGAGGCAAAAAAAAAAAAAACTGCTATAAAAAGGCCATTTCGGTTCATAACTTATAAAAATCATTTGGTGAGCTCTTGAGGCGATTTTTGGGTATTTCTTGAAGACCCAATCATACTTACACTTAAGTTAAGCCCTTTCAATCCATCTTTATGTTGATTAACACAAGAATCAAAGGGTTGATTCTTGGAAATGGGTTAGAATCTTAGATTCTTAAGAATTGGGGAAAGACATCGAGCAAGGCTCGCATGTGGAATCTAAGTGTACTTTTAGACTCACGGGAGCGTGGGGAGTCCGCAAAAGTACATTTTGTAAATTTAGGGCTCGACCCTACCCGGGGGGCATTTTGGTAATTTTTACCCTAGGATGCCTATAGGCTTAAATAGCTATAATTGAGCACTCATATGTGCTATATCTTGTCTTAATAGACCTAGTGGAGAGTCTTTCGCGGACAAGGCGAGCGGGAAAGGAGATTCTTCCCGGCATTTGAGCCCGAATTTCGAGGTAAGTGAGACTTGACCTCTATTGTGCTTGTGGACTCTTCCTTCATGCTAGTATGCTTCATGTACGCATATATATACCTAACAATGGTTAGGATTAATGATGTGAATTACTTGCTATTATTGTTTGTTATAAATAGCGAGATTGTGACTCGACCGAGGTATGTGCCGGTCTAAACGCTACGTCGAGGTAGCTTAAATTTATATCGTAGTAACGCTTGCTACGACATGCTTAGATAGCAAGAACTTGGGACATGGCCGAGGATGTTGCCGGCATGTCATGATAAATGTCTTGCCGAGGATTTTGCCGGCTTTTGTATGATATTGGTACTTGATTTGTTCACGTGCCGGGTTGGGTAGTGCTGTCTATACGTAACCTTGGGTTGGACGACATGGGAGTAGGGATTGTACCCCCAAACTGTGGTCGGGTTAACCTTCGCCTTACGTTCAGCTAGCATAACCAACCTGGGTTACGGTGACTGTGAAATATTATCGATATTAATATTTCTGTTATTATTTCTGTTATTGTTATTAATGTCGTGGATATTAATACTGTTAGAGGGACACTTGACAGGGGGTGTGGTGTCGCCTATACTATGAGATGTGTCACACTTGACAGGGGGTGTGGTGTGGACACTTGATCTTTGAGATGTGACACACTTTACAGGGGGTGTGGTGTGGTCACTTGATTTATTGAGATACGACGCACTTGACAGGGGGTGTGGTGCGATCGTAGATAGATTTGAGATGAGCCAACGACTACGGGTCGTTGGTCTACTTATTCATGATTGTGATAGTGACTTCGGGTCACGGTATATGGTTGATACTTAGTAGTGGTGTTGCTAGTCCATCGTAGGTCTAGGTTAGTCGGCACGGGAGTAGAGATTGGACCTCCAAACTGCCGCTGAGTTGACCTATGCCTTACGTTGGATGGGCATAATCCTTGAGACTTCTGGTTACTACTTGTGTGTATGGAATGTGTTACATCTATTTGTGATTTCACTACTTTATTGTATGATTACTATAGTATGTTGTTGCTTATGATGCATGTAGCGACTTGTCCCGCAAGGGTACCTTAGCGGGCCTGTCGGTGATCTTACCGGGCTTCGGCTCATAACTTACTCTGCTACGTGCGCAGGTCCTTCATCCAGTCAGCAGCCCGGACGTTAGCGGTTCCCGAGGCTTCTGAGACTTTTGATTGAGGTGAGCCGACCACACAGACCGTGGTGGCATACCGCCGTAGTCACTTAGAGATAGGACTCAGATTTCTTTGATGTATATTCATACTTTATTGAGTCACTCTTAGAATGCTCCAATTCTTTTGTGGATATATTCTTTTGGACTTCACCCTTTTATATTTATATATCCATTTATGATCTTTTCACATTATTGTTCTTTTCCGCATCTTGTTTCATTGGTTCGCCTAGGCAAATGTTGTTTAGGTGCCATCACGAGCCCTTGGAAATTGGGTCGTGACAGTTTGGTATCAGAGCCCTAGGTTCTAATTCGAGTCCTAGGAGTCTTGGAGCAGTGTCTGAGTAGAGTCTTGCTTATGGGTATGTTGTCGACCATACTTATGAGCGAGAGGCTACAAGGGCATGTTAGGAAATGTTTTCCCTTCGTTTCATCTCTATTCGTGCTGAGTAGCTTATATAGGTGCTGACCCTTTTTCGTGTATTGTATGAGATGGCGAGGACGCGAGCATCCTCAGCCAGGAGGGCTGCATCTTCTACACCCGCGTCTGCGGGAGAGCCATCAGCACCTACGCAGCCGCCAGCTGCTAAGAAGACTCGGGCAGGTCGCCCGTCAGCCACTAGGCAGGACACAGCTATCCCTGCGCTGTCCGCAGCGACTCTGTCAGCATCTATTCCCCCTGTGCCTTCTGTTGTGCCAGGCACCGTTGTGATCTCTTCAGAGGAGTATATGAGACTGATGGCCTTGTCTAGCCATCAGGTCCCTGTCAGAGATGATGTTGCAGCTCCTGTTTCGGCTCCTCAGCCGACCACACCTGTTATGAGCACGCCTACTTCTGAGGCTGCTCCTGATCATATTGCCCAGCTTTCTGCTTCTGCTCCTCAGGCAGGTCCTGTTATTTCTACTCCTCCTATGGGCACTGAGGAGGTTGCCAAGAGGATAGAGTCATTCATGAAGCTTCAGCCTCCAGAGTTCGACGGTACCTCAGCTACATGTACTGCCCAGAGGTACATTCAGAAGTGTGAGAAGATTTTGACAGTTCTTGGTACTAGAGACACCTTAGGGGTTATCGGCAGTGTATGATCTCCATCTGTGGTGTAGAGTCCTTAGTGGACCTGATGCTACTCGATATGTCTGATTTCGATGTCATTATGGGCATGGATTGGCTGGCTTCCGGTCATGCGACTTTGGATTGCCATGCCAAGTCCGTGACGATCGGGGCAGAGGGTGAGTCTCGGGTTGTATGGAGAGGTTCCAGGCCTTCTCCGAAGAGTAGGATCATTTCTTTCTTGGAGGCGCAGAGGATGATATCTAGTGGGTGCGAGGGATATATTGCTTCAGTTCGGGATGTCCGGACAGAGGAGTTATCCCTTGATAGAGTCCCGGTTGTTTGTGAGTATCCGGATGTGTTTCCTGATGATTTGCCGGGTTTGCCGCCTATGCGGGAGATAGAGTTTTGCATTGATCTATTGCCAGGCACTCAGCCTAAATCTATTCCCCCGTATCGTATGGCTCCTGTTGAGTTGAGGGAGTTGAGGGAGCTGAAGGAGCAGATTCAGGATTTGCTCGATAAGGGCTTCATTAGGCCCAGTGTGTCTCCATGGGGTGCCCCGGTATTATTTGTGAAGAAGAAGGATGGCTCTATGCGGATGTGTATTGATTACCGGCAGCTGAATAAGGTTACTATCAAGAATAGGTATCCTTTGCCGCGTATTGATGATTTGTTTGATCAGCTTCAGGGTGCTACCTTCTTCTCGAAGATTGATTTGAGGTCGGGGTATCATCAGTTGAGGATTCGGTCCGAGGACGTTTCCAAGACTGCTTTTCGTACCCGATATGGCCACTATGAGTTTCTGGTGATGTCTTTCGGGCTTACGAATGCCCCAGCTGCTTTCATGGATCTGATGAACCGAGTGTTCAAGGCCTACCTTGACTCCTTCGTCATTGTGTTTATCGATGATATCTTGGTTTATTCGAGGAGCAGGGAGGAGCATGAGCAGCATTTGAGAGTTGTTCTTCGGACTCTGAGGGATCAGCAGTTGTATGCCAAATTCTCCAAGTGTGAATTTTGGCTCAGTTCTGTATCTTTCCTAGGTCACGTGGTGACCAAGGATGGGGTGTGTGTTGATCCGAAGAAGATAGAGGCCGTTCAGAGTTGGCCTAGGCCTACTTCTCCTACAGAGATTCGGAGTTTCTTAGGCTTGGCAGGTTATTATCGGCGGTTCGTCGAGGGGTTTTCTTCTATTTCAGCACCTCTGACGAAGTTGACCCAGAAGAATGTTCCTTTCCTGTGGTCCGATGCCTGTGAGTCTAGCTTTCAGAAGCTTAAGACTCTGTTGACTTCAGCGCCAGTGTTGGCCTTGCTTAGTGGATCCGGGGGATTCACCGTATATTGTGATGCTTCGGGTGTTGGCCTGGGTAGCGTTCTGATGCAGGAGGGTAAGGTGATAGCTTATGCCTCGTGACAGCTGAAGGTCCATGAGAAGAATTATCCTGTCCATGATTTGGAGCTGTTAGCTGTCGTGTTTGCACTGAAGTTGTGGAGGCACTATCTTTATGGCGAGCCATGTGAGATATTCACCGATCCTAAGAGTCTCCAGTAGTTGTTCACTCAGAAGGACTTGAACGGGAGACAGTGCCGCTGGTTAGAGCTGCTGAAGGATTATGATCTTTCTATCCGGTATCATCCCGGAAAGGCTAATGTTGTAGCCGATGCCTTGAGTAGGAAGTCCATGGGTAGCCTCGCCTATCTTGATGCTGATATGAGGCCGTTGGCCCGTGAGTTGCAGGCTTTGTCCATTAGTGGGGTTCGGTTTGATGATTCTGTTCCAGGCCGGGTGCTTGCATATGTGGGGTCTCAGTCGTCTTTAGCTTCCCAGATTCGGGAAAGGCAGTTCGAGGATCCTTATCTGAGAGATCTCCAGGACAGGTTCCTAAGTGGGGGAGTGTCCTCGTTCGTGATTGGTGATGATGGTGCTTTGCGGCTTAACGGCCGGGTATGTGTTCCAGCCATTGTGGAGCTGAGGCAGATGATTTTGGCAGAGGCTCACAGTTCGAGATATTCCATTCATCCGGGTACTGCGAAGATGTATCATGATCTTCGAGAGCTGTATTGGTGGAAAGGGATGAAGAGGGTTGTTGCTGATTATGTATCTCGGTGTTTGAATTGCCAGCAGGTGAAGTATGAGCACCGGAGGCCAGCCGGGGTGACCCAGTCTATGCCCATTCCCGAGTGGAAGTGGGAGCAGATCACTATGGATTTCGTAGTTGGTTTGCCGCTGACCGTGGGTAAGCATGATTCGGTGTGGGTAGTAGTTGATCGACTGACGAAGTCGGCTCACTTCATTCCAGTGAGGACTACTTATACCTCGGAGCGTCTGGCTCGTATCTTCATTTAGCAGATTGTGAGATTGCATGGTGCTCCTGTTTCTATCATTTCTGACCGAGGTGCTCAGTTCACAGCTCAGTTTTGGAGATCTTTTTAGAGAGAGCTGGGTACTCGGGTCGATCTCAGCACTGCATTTCACCCGCAGACTGATGGCCAGTCTGAGCGGACCATTCAGATCCTCGAGGATATGTTGAGGGCGTGTGCTATTGATTTTGGAGGCCATTGGGATAGCCATTTGCCGCTAGCAGAGTTTGCGTATAATAATAGCTATCAGGCTTCTATCCAGATGGCTCCGTTTGAGGCATTGTATGGTCGGAGATGTCGCTCGCCTATCGGTTGGTTCGAGTCTGGTGAGGTCCAGGTGTTGGGGCCCGATTTGGTGCAGCAGACCTTAGATAAGGTCCGGGTTATTCAGGATCGACTCCGCACGGCTCAGAGCCGGCAGATATCATATGCAGATCGGAGGCGGAGAGATCTTGAGTTCATGGTTGGGGACCGGGTATTCCTCAGAGTGTCGCCCATGAAGGGTGTTATGAGATTTGGGAAGAAAGGCAAGCTCAGTCCTAGGTTCATTGGGCCTTTTGAGATATTGGAGCGCGTTGGCGCCGTTGCTTATAGACTGGCTTTGCCTCCCTCTCTGTCTGTTCATCCGGTGTTCCATGTGTCCATGCTCCGGAAGTATGTTCACGATCTGTCTCATGTGATCGATATGGCTTTCGTGGAGGTAGATGGCGACTTAGCTTATTCGGAGGAGCCTATTGCTATTGTGGCTAGAGAGGTCCGTAAGATGAGATCGAAGGTGATCCCGCTTGTGAGAGTTCAGTGGGGGCATCACTCCATTGCCGAGGCCACTTGGGAGCTTGAGTCCGAGATGCGTGAGAGGCATCCGCGCTTGTTCGATGATTCAGGTATGAAATCCTTGTATTTTCTAAGCCTGAATTTGCATTTTTAAGTTTTATTGATTTCGGGTGGTACCGAGGGGTCCTCGAAATCCGTGCCAGCTCCGTGGCTAGTGTGTGGATCCTACCTTAGACTTAGGCTCGTCCGAGGACGGCCGAGAGTCTAAGTGGGGGAGAATGTAACGACCCTCAAATAGTCGTTACGGGATTCGGGACCTCGATTTACGTATCGACAGTCCCAAAAGCTCCGTTAGGTCATTTATGACCCGTCTGTGAAATCTGAGTCGAAACGGTGTCCGTTTGATAGGTTTTCGAGAAAAGGATCCGTTTATGAAATTCCGGAAAGGAATTTGGGGTTTCGATAGGTCGTTTTGAGTAAACGAACCCCGATGGAAAATCCGAGCACACCGTTAGGTCCGTCTCGTCATTTATGATATGTAGCAACCTTCAAAATTGAAAACGGACCTCGTTTGATAGGACTTTTGATAAAGTCCCCGTTTCGGAAGTTTAAAAGAGTTAAAAGAGGTTTCCGAGCTCGATTTGAGCAAATGAGCTCCGATGAGAGATCCGAAAGTTCCGTTAGGTTCGTATAGTCATTTGTGACTTGTAGCAACTTTCGGAATTGGATTCCGATGTCGTTTGGTTAAATTTCGCTATTTTGGCGAAAGTCGAAAATTGAACCTTTGCCGTGGGACCCACTTTTTGAGTTCTGGAGGTCCGAATTGAGTTCCATCTTGACGGGCATGTCACCCAAGTATTTTATGGCTTGTGTGCAAAATTTGGGATCATTCCGAGCTTCGTAGGGTCCCGTTTTGCCCCTAAAACAGTAGAAAATCTGGTGCGACTTTTCTGTTCTGTTTTGGCGCAAACAGCCGGATAAAAGCTTATTTTCCGGCCAATCCGTAAGGATTTAGGAAAAACTAAAAACATGAAAGTTGTAGCCCTTTGAGTTGTGGTTCTAATGGCACCGGTTTCAGGTAATCTGGACATTCCTATCGAAAGTTATGATTTTTTCAAAAGAAACTGTCACAGAGGCAAAAAAAAAAAAAAAAACTGCTATAAAAAGGCCATTTCGGGCCATTTCGGTTCATAACTTATAAAAATCATTTGGTGAGCTCTTGAGGCGAATTTTGGGTATTTCTTGAAGACCCAATCATACTTACACTTAAGGTAAGCCCTTTCAATCCATCTTTATGTTGATTAACACAAGAATCAAAGGGTTGATTCTTGGAAATGGGTTAGAACCCTAGATTCTTAAGAATTGGGGAAAGACATCGAGCAAGGCTCGCATGTGGAATCTAAGTGTACTTTTGGACTCACGGGAGCGTGGGGAGTCCGCAAAAGTACATTTTGTAAATTTAGGGCTCGGCCCTACCCGGGGGCATTTTGGTAATTTTACCCTAGGATGCCTATAGGCTTAAATAGCTATAATTGAGCACTCATATGTGCTATATCTTGTCTTAATAGACCTAGTGGAGAGTCCTTCGCGGACAAGGCGAGCGGGAAAGGAGATTCTTCCCGGCATTTGAGCCCGAATTTCGAGGTAAGTGAGACTTGACCTCTATTGTGCTTGTGGACTCTTCCTTCATGCTAGTATGCTTCATGTACGCATATATATACCTAACAATGGTTAGGATTAATGATGTGAATTACTTGCTATTATTGTTTGTTATAAATAGCGAGATTGTGACTCGACCGAGGTATGTGCCGGTCTAAACGCTACGTCGAGGTAGCTTAAATTTATATCGTAGTAACGCTTGCTACGCCATGCTTAGATAGCAAGAACTTGGGACATGGCCGAGGATGTTGCCGGCATGTCATGATAAATGTCTTGCCGAGGATTTTGCCGGCTTTTGTATGATATTGGTACTTGATTTGTTCACGTGCCGGGTTGGGTAGTGCTGTCTATACGTAACCTTGGGTTGGACGACATGGGAGTAGGGATTGTACCCCCAAACTGTGGTCGGGTTAACCTTCGCCTTACGTTCAGCTAGCATAACCAACCTGGGTAACGGTGACTGTGAAATATTATCGTTATTAATATTTCTGTTATTATTTCTGTTATTGTTATTAATGTCATGGATATTAATACTGTTAGAGGGACACTTGACAGGGGGTGTGGTGTCGCCTATACTATGAGATGTGTCACACTTGACAGGGGGTGTGGTGTGGACACTTGATCTTTGAGATGTGACACACTTGACAGGGGGTGTGGTGTGGTCACTTGATTTATTGAGATACGACGCACTTGACAGGGGGTGTGGTGCGATCGTAGACAGATTTGAGATGAGCCAACGACTACGGGTCGTTGGTCTACTTATTCATGATTGTGATAGTGACTTCGGGTCACGGTATATGGTTGATACTTAGTAGTGGTGTTGCTAGTCCATCGTAGGTCTAGGTTAGTCGGCACGGGAGTAGAGATTGGACCTCCAAACCGCCGCTGAGTTGACCTATGCCTTACGTTGGATGGGCATAATCCTTGAGACTTCTGGTTACTGCTTGTGTGTATGGAATGTGTTACATCTATTTGTGATTTCACTACTTTATTGTATGATTACTATAGTATGTTGTTGCTTATGATGCATGTAGCGACTTGTCCCGCAAGGGTACCTTAGCGGGCCTGTCGGTGATCTTACTGGGCTTCGGCTCATAACTTACTCTGCTACGTGCGCAGGTCCTTCATCCAGTCAGCAGCCCGGACGTTAGCGGTTCCCGAGGCTTCTGAGACTTTTGATTGAGGTGAGCCGACCACATAGACTGTGGTGGCATACCGCCGAAGTCACTTAGAGATAGGACTCAGATTTCTTTGATGTATATTCATACTTTATTGAGTCACTCTTAGAATGCTCCAATTCTTTTGTGGATATATTCTTTTGGACTTCACCCTTTTATATTTATATATCCATTTATGATCTTTTCACATTATTGTTCTTTTCCGCATCTTGTTTCATTGGTTCGCCTAGGCAAATGTTGTTTAGGTGCCATCACGAGCCCTTGGAAATTGGGTCGTGACATTGTCAGGCTAAGAGGCGTTAAGCTACACGGCGTCAGGCCAGGCGGCGTTAAACCAACTGGTGTTAAACCTGGTGGTGTTAAACCAGGTGGTGTTAAGCTAGGCGGGGTTATAAGCATTCCATCCCCAGACGAGGTGACGCTAGTCATTAGGTCAGGGGTTTGGATTGTTGTGTTATTAGAGGTGTTGGTGTTATCTTCCATTGGATGATGTTGACAAGAGTAATCTATAAAGCTGAAAATATGATTTTGGAACGAACGTTATTGCTAGTTCCCACATACGGCGCCAATTTGTATTGGCCTAAATCTGATTAGAACAACAAATTGAATTTATATTGGGTTAACTAGTAATTATTCGTATCAAATCCACGAAAAAGACAAGAAATTGAACAAGAAAAACGTGACAAGAGATTGAAAGCAAAGTATAAGTGTATTTGATATATTTCTGAATGCTTTACATAATCTTTACATGGCTATTTATAGCTTTCAAGGACGTGGGCAATATTTACTGCACTTAATGACCATTACTCCATGTTTAATTGTGGTCAGCCCATAATCTCCCTATTTAATACGTGGGCAACGATCGGCAGTTACATAAGTGCATGCTCGTTCATGGAGGGGTGAAGTATTCTACGAGGGGTGAATCTCTCGCGTCGTAATGGTTGTCTTTCAATCACCTCGTGAGCTAGCTTGTGGACAGCATTCATATCGTGCTCGAGGCAACTGGCCTCGGGAGATGGGTGAATCTTGGAGAACTCGTGAATAAATGTTGCAATCTTAACAAGTTCCGAGCTTCGCCTTTTAAGCGTCGTCTATTTTTTACCCAATAGAAGGAGTATAATGCAGAGACTCGTAAACGTATTAAAATCCAATAATCTACTTATGATTTTACCACCAATCCTACAAACCAATGAAGTACCCGACATGAATGAGGCATGCACACGAAATCATTTTACCTAGGGTGGCCCTGCTCATTTGTCAAATGGAACGTCCAATTAAGTTGACCACAGAATGCAGGATGTTCTTTTGAATTAAGCCCCTGCTCAAGCTCTGTAGAAAAATTTATTACTCCTATGTGTTTGTTAAATATAGCTTATTACATAAAATACCTATTGAATTATGGTCGAAATTTCCGTGACACACTTCATATTTGCGGGCATCCTAACAGCGGCGGATCTACGTGTAATGGAAGGGGTGCCACGGCACCCGCTAACTTCGGCCGAGACTTTGTATATATATGTATATTTAGTGAAGAGTACCTACAAATATTAATTTTGGCACCGGCGGTAAGAAAAGGCCCTGTGGTGCCGGTGGTCGACTGCCCACTATTCACCCAGCTAACTGGGGTTCGAATCCAGCTAGCAACAGGAATTTTTTTACAAACTTCTTCTTATGTCTTGCCAGTTGCCATACTTACCACTTACCAGTTACCAAGACACAACCTATATCCCACCCTAGGCATCTCTTTCCTTTCTTATTTGCTCTCCTTTTATTTTCATAATCTTTCCCTCTCTTCTATGTTTTATTTTTTATTATTGTTTTCTTTACTTTACGTCTACCATCATACCTTATATTATAAAATAGAGAGAAACTATATATATAAAGATTTTTACCTGACCAATATCTACTATAAATGCCTTTTAAAAAAATATAATGGCTTGATTAATGAATCTTTTGAATTAATTTTCATAAATTGAAAATTTAAAGTTTTCTTGTGCAAAAGATAATCATAAAATTGACAATAAACATGCAAAAATTAGCTCGAGCTTCTTTAAGATAAATTATTCTAGTCAAACAAAAACTACATTGTAATTAAGCAACTTTGAGTAAATTTTATACTTGGGATGCTCTTTCATGCCTTTTTTTTCAATGTTATTTCATAATATAAAATTTAAAACAAAGTAAGAAAATAATAAAAATCCGACCTGATCCGCCATTTCTATTTAGCCTTTGGTGGCTAAGGATAGATATAAAATTTGGCACCCACTACCTCTAAATTCTGGATCCGCCCCTGCATCCTGAGACGCACCAAACTTTCCCAAAAGTGTATCTAATACACACATTCTCGACGAGTGCCAAACATAACCGTCCAGGCTCATGATGCATTCAATTGTCATGCTAAGATACTTATTTGAGGTGCCACCTGTCAAAAACATATTTTCTAATTTTATTTCTCAAATTATTTATTAGTTTTTCTTTAAAAATATGCAGAAGAAAATCCACCCTCTCCCCCCCCCCCTCCCCCCAAAACCAACCACACCCACCAACTTCACCTTTAAAGTCATTTGTATCCGAAAACATTAAAAGTTAATGAAAAGACATTATTTGAGTAAGTGGATCTTTAATTGCCATGGTTTCCTCCTTATCAAAACTCCTACTTCTCCTGGTAGAGGTTTTGCTTCTTCTTTTTTTCCCTTTAATTTGATTAAAATTTTCCACCATTAAAGACACTTAAAAAAAGTTACTTAATTTATGTTGAATTTGAGAAGTTGAACTGATCAAAGAATACTGATTGGAGTTCAAATTCGTGATCACTTTTTAGCAGAAATTTGTTGAAAGCGTGTTAATTTTGGTGATTCATTTTTGTAAAATTTAAAGAATACCATTGACAGCCTTGAAGCTTTGAGAGGTGACAAGGATCTGAAATGTACTGTCAGAAATTAAATGGTTGTTCTTGATACTTCTTGAATTTAGCCTAAAAGATTTGAATATAAAATTGGGTTGAAGATGGTTATGGTGGGTGTAGTATTGAAGAAGATGACTGGGTAGTGTTTGGGAAAGATGAAGGAGAGGGGTGGGAGAAGGGGGGTGTGGGAAGGAATACTTTATGTTTTTCTTTTTGTTAATTTTATGTATTTAATTTAGGTTAGGACACGTGTTGCATATTGATGGGGGCGTGTAATAAAATTTCTGAGAGTAAGTGGTCAGTATAAAAATGGTGTGTATTAGGTACACTTTTGGAAAAGTTTGGTGTGCCTTAGGTTACCCGCAAAAATCTTGTGTTACGAATTTCGATCATAGTTCAATGGATATTTTATGTATTAAATTTTTTAAAAAAAATATTAGTATGTGATAAACAATGCTAGTGAAAATTAAGCTCTTGTTCGGCCATAAATTTGTTTTACTTTTTCCAAAGATAGAATTTAAATTTTGACCATTTTATTTTTTTTTTTTTAAAAAGAAAAAATTGAAGCTAAATTTCAAATTTTGAGAACTGGTTTGAACCAATTTTTGAGTAATTTTTTTTTTCTCACAAAACTTTAACTTTTTCTTTTTAAATAAAATGCATGTCCAAACACAACTTCAACATACAATAAGTATTTTTCAACTCAATTTATGATATAGCTCGAATCTGTGTTGATCAAGTATTCGAGCCATCGAGACCGGTCATACGAAGCCAAGCCAAGATTCTTTGCACATCCACTTAGCAAGGCCGGGAGGAAGCAACTATTCGAAGACTGAGTGGCCAAGTGCAAAATATGAAAGCTACATTTGCACGCTCGAGCCCGAGGCTGGAAATGCCCGAGCCTGATGAACGACGCCTAGCATTGAAGCAACCATAGGGCTACAACGTGCCCGAGGCAGAAGAGGTTGTTGAACCCCCAAAAATATTAACCCCGAAGGATTAAATTCAGGAATATCGACAGGATGGACTAACTCTTTTGGAGTTTTTGGAGTCGCCACCCAATTTAAGGAAAAACAGGGAACCAGATAAACAAATGCGTGCAAAACTCCATTTTTTATAAAAAAGACAGTCTTTCGTTCAGAGATTCTAAAGGTAAGAGGTTTTGCTAATTTCGAAAGAAGGCTTTTAAGGCACTTTCGAAATTCCGTTAAAAACGGTTAATCCGACAGGTTTTCAAAATATTTGCAAGTGCTATTTATGCGCTTTTCTAAAAATAATTAATTGAACTATTAATTAATTCAACTAGTTAAATTTAGTAAGTTTTCAAAAGATTTTATAATTTTATTTAAAAGCTTTAATTATTTTCAAAATAAAATAAAGTAAAATGTAAGCGCATTTTCCTTTGAAAAGGAACGATTTGATCGTCCTAATTTCTTTGCCAACTCGTATGTGACAGTGCATAAATGGCACTTGCTTAATTTCAACTTTAAAAAATCCGAGTATCTCACCATAAGATGGAACTTAGATTTCAAGTCGCTTTTGTGAAGTTGTTTCGGGACATTTAGAAGTTAATTAAAACTTCTTTATAAATTTTGACTTTTTTAAAAGAAACTACTTCGTATCAATAAGATAGAAGTCTTTTCTTACAGTCTGTTATTAAGCGTGGTTTTTGAAAATTTATGAAATTTTGCACGCATTTTACTTAAATGGCCTGATTTGCAATAAATTAAATAACGACTCAAAAATCAAGGAAATGAACATAAAATAGATAAATACAAACAAATCTCATATATATATATATATATATATATATATATATATATATATATATATATATATATATTAATAAGTAAAATGTTTCTACAAAGTTTACATAAATATTCTAAAGAAAGAAGGATAAGTTGAAAAAGTAGAACCCGAAAAATAGCCAGGACTTGAAGACGCGAGCGCATAAGGCCTGAAGATATGAACTATCCATCCTTGAATATACTGGAATATGCCGCTAACTTCAGGGAATGCAATAGACGAGGTCCTATGGACTTGCAAACATCGGAATCCAAAAAAAATGAACTCATTCCGAATGGTTTCATGCCAAGAAAGAAAAGAAAAGGATTAATAAATGCCCAAAGATAATATACAGATATTACTTGTAAAATTGGTATGTAAAATGAGATTAACGCTAACAACCAAACTCAAGTAAACAAAAAGAAGTCCAAAACGTGATGCTCTTTCAACAGGGAAGGAAACACATTCACAAATTGGATATATATCCAAAGAAACTATTGAAAACTCAGCCTATAGCTACTGGATGAATTTCTCCCCGCTAGAGCATTTTTCTAATGCACCAGGCAAAGTTAAACATTATTTTACAGTAAGCTAACTCATTTTAGTAAGCCTGCATACCACTAAAACAAATTCTAAAACTGAACATTTTAAATACTAAGAAATGACCAAAATCGAAACTTTATCATAAGATCGTTAATTCAGCTCCATTTTGATGTACAGATATAGTTGCTAATTTTAGCACCTTCGGCATCAAACTGAGATACAAATTTTAAAACAGACAATTCCAAGAAGTATCAAAGTAGTTCCATAGCCAACATGAAATAAAACAGACAACACCATTCTCGCTGTTATCTTTTCCTTAACTCAGACACATGAAACTTTGATTTAACAAGTTCAAAGATCCAATCTTTAAACAGAAAACAATCTCAAGGTTCAGTCTATACCAACACAGCCAGCTTTTAAACTTATATGAACAAGACATACACCAAGCCAATGAAACAAGAAAAAAGAACAGGACCAGTGACTAAAAAATTATATAAATATTTTTTTTTTAAAAAAGAACAATTGAAGCACAATAAACCAGGTTCTTACGAAAAGATAAAAGTAATTAAATTAAAGATGAACCGATGACATGAGAGATTGCATATGCATTATCTAGTCTTTATAAGACACTCGATCCTATAAACTGAAGATAAACACATAGCAAAAACTAACAAAGCTAAACATGGAACTATGAGGGCATCCTTAGAAGAACTACCTATAACTCAGGAACCTCCAAAATTAGAGAACTAAAACAGCCCTATTCACTCTCCAGAGTCCTCTTTTGGCTCTCCAGATCCCTTCTCTTACCTGAACCAAATTCACACTTATATCCACATTGACAGACCCCAAAGACCCTCCAATTAAGAAAGAAGTTGAGCTGAGCCTCTGACTTAAGACTAGAACCGGGATTTTTAAGCTAAAAAAAAAACTATAACTACTGGAATGCCCGGGAAGAAAATAGGCATCAGACTTACAACTGGAATAACAAGAAAAACTATAAAGGAACATAGACTAAGAATTGATAGGAACTGACTCCAGACTCTAAAGCAGGACCTACAGGACTCAAGTAAAACTCCTTTAACTCACCACCCCAGAACCTGGAAACATACTCACTAAACCCACCCTTACACACCCCTGAATTCACTAAGAAACTGAGACCCCTCTCACTCTTGAACCAAACATAACAACAACATTTACATTAGACTACCTGAACTCCCTAGATCCACAGAACACACCCCTGCACTCTTACTTTTGCGCATCCCAACAGACCTGCACTTCCCACACAAGAAATTGCACTCACATGCATACTTACATGAGAGGAAAAACATACAAGCTCATACATACACACAAAACCTACATACAAACAGACCTTGCCCTGATCCAAACCAAAAACCTGAAATAACCCTAACATCCCCTACACTAATTTGACAGACTACCAGATCACTTGAATAACCCCTTCCAATTTACTAGATTACTATAAGATAACAACATCAAAACTTCTAAAGAAAGACAGGACATGACAGGGCTTTAAAATTTAGCTTCATACTAGAAGAAACAAACTTATACTAGCTGAATGCAGAACTGCTAGCAAAACAACATCTACACGACTCAAGATCTATGATATCTAATTGACTGAAAGACCAACAGGAACATACCTAAGATATATAAAACAGAGAATGCTATTTAACAAGAAACTGGAAACTAGTAGGCAAGGGAAGAAATGGCTTAAGCTATCATAACCTGGAATGAATAAGAATTTTCCTACACCTAGATAGGGGCCTGAGAGCAAACAAGGAACCTAAAACACCTTAAAAAAAGAAAACAGCCTTCCCACTTCATCCAACAACTTCCAAAACAGATCATGAACCAAACCATAAACAAATATACACACAGCACCCTCTCAAACAGATATAGAACCAGAGAGACATCAAGAAACTCATGCTATAGAGTCACACTAAGAATTTAAAGAAAAGGAAAACAGGAAACACATTGATGGAAGGTGCAGGTACCAAGTTCATGTTTTAGGGAATTTTAATAAAGCTTAGCTTAATGAAACAACCTACTTTCCTTAGATATTGACAGTAAATAATTATCAATTTTTTCTAAAGACTTAACTATGACACAAGCAAGAAGGAAGGGAACTCAAGCTAAATCTTCATCCAACTTATGTCCTTAAACAGATCAAGGTGCTAACTACATTTGCAATACAAACTCACCAAGAATCTGGACAAAAGACTTAAACTTTGTCCAAAACCAAACAGAAGCAAGCATCGAGGATCGCTGTTCAATACTAAACGATAAAGGTCTTACATTTTGGCGATGAATCTCAAGCAACACATTGAGATAACAAAAGGGTCGGTAAAGGCTTGAGTTACATCAGGTTACGACTATAACGAATTCATAAGCAGTCAGCAATTTTAACTTCATTAAAGTAAAGCTTTCAAGGTACACTATCCTTTAAACTACTGTCATATAATATGAATCAATCATAGTTGAATCTTGAAACATGAATACCAAAATAAACATTCCATTTTAACTACACAAAACTAATCTCGTACAGTTAGAACAAAACTAAATAAAGTCGGAAGTGCTTACCTCTTCGAGAGCAGCGAACGGGGGCGAGGGTCCGAAGAATGCGACTCGAACGCGACTCGAGCGAGGTTGACGGCTCGAAGAAACGATGAGGCGACTCGACTAACGAAGAAGCGATAAACCAAAACCAAAAGACAACAGATGTAATATATGAACTTAAACTCCAAACAAAACTGAGAAAATGGAAAATTTATATATATTTTGTATCTTCCGTTTCTGTTTGTAACTTGTATATGTAAACCTTTCTGCTGCCGCCCCCGACCCCATTTCTCCTCTTCTCCCCTTCTATTTATAGCGATCCAAACATTTTAGGGTTCTATCGTTGTGAGCCAATCCCCAAACGACCCCTCCAACGGTACAAAAAGCAATAGATGTACGAACAAGGATGAGCTGCAATTTTGGACTGATTCCCCTTTGAATTTGGGTCGATTTTTGAATGGATCCCGTTGAGAGGGAATTGGGAACGGGCTGAAGGGGAATTTTGGGGGGTGGGCCGTCGGGTAAGGGGTTGTTTTTTGGAATGGGGTACTGAAGATGCAAATGATTTGTATTGTGTGTATGAATATAATACTTTACGCATATAGGCTAGAATTCAGGTCTAAGTGCAAAATTAGCCTGTTTTATAATATAATAGGCAAGTGCACGGGGTAGGCTAGAATTAGGCTACATCTACACATTCGGCCTCTTTTCTTCAAAATTAATTAAATTTCTTGATTATTATTATTATATATTTTTTATTTTATTATTATTATTATTATTATTATTATTATATATATTTTTTTAATTAATTTTTAATTTACTATTAATTATAAAATATCACAATAATTATTAATTTTAAGAAAATTTCGGGACAAAATTGGCTGTCAACAGAGGTTCGATCTCAAAGTGTCCGAGGGCAAAGAGCGACCAAGCATTGAAGCACAAGAGCAGCCGAACACTTATATTTACTTCGGCCCTGTGTGGCTTTATTTTATTGGTTGACTGTGACCATTTTACGAGTTTACCCTTGGGGCTATTTATATAAACTCCTTTCATATTTCATTTTAGGACCAAGTTGTTGTTAGAGATATTGATAACCTGTTATGCTTTTAACTTCATCGTGAGTGAACCCCGTTGTGGGAACCTATTAATGGAACTTGTGTCAATCGGTGGATTATATTTGAACATTTTCTTGTTTGATTATTCAATTTGCAAGAAACAAGTGTCTTCTAGAGGATCGTTGCTTAGTATAGATGTCTTTTCACAATTCTAACAGAGAGGCTCCAAGACTAGTTCTTTGATTTTGCTTGGTTCAAGTTGAGATTACGTCTTACTTCTATCTTTACTTTTCCATTTATTTTATCTTCCGTGTGTGTTCGTTGCGACGATTCGTTGGCTTGCACCAATACTTCAAAAAAAAAAATTCAAAGTTTCTACCAAATCTATTTCCAAACGCTACCTAAGACAAAATATTCGTATGTTTATCAAAAAACATCAATCATGGATTCATGATTTAGTGATTACGGTAAAGCAAAAAGAATTTCTCAACTGAATAAGCTCTAAGATTAAGATTTACTACAAGGATTGTTTTTCCTAGATGGTGTTTGTGATGGGAAAAAGTTACCAAGGTCAATAAAACTTTGTTTGCACCTAATGATTACATCAAAGAAATGTATGTTGGATAATGTAATTATATTATTCACATTTTTATTGATTAACTATTATTTGATTTCTAATTCAAGGCCTCAGCTCGCTGCCGTGAAAGATGATCTTGATTCATTTTTTTCCATTACTGTTTATTCCCTTTGACTGTTTTTTTTTTTTTTTTTTTTTTTTGTTATATATTTTGTTGCTTCATCTTTGTTACTTTGAAGTTTCCTTTGAAAATGGGTTAATATGTATTTGATGATTTGAATACTTGTGCTTTTATGATTTTTCTAAGTTTCATATATGTAAAGCAGATTCAATAAAAATCTTGCTCTTCTCAAATTTTTCATGTTATTATAATACGTAGTTAATGATGCAAATTTTGCTGGTTAATAGTTTTGATTAGCTTGTGATCATGTTTAGAGTGTTGTGAATTTCGTAGTTTTTAGAATTTGGCAAATATGACTACGTTCAGTGCTTATTCAGCCTGCTGAAATATGTTGTTTTGTCCTCAGCATAACCTGTTCAGCATATTTGAGTATTTCTGAAGTTTTGTGTGTCTTAACAAAGGGTGAAGCTTTACCTGTTTGAAATCATCGCTACAAGAAATATGAGCTACGACGACATTTATTTAATGAAATTTAAAATAAATGTCGGAAAAAAGAGAGTTTCTCGACATTTCTGTCAAAAAGTTGCAAAAAAAAACGACATTCATTACAAAATGTCGTTAATATTTCGACTTTTATTGTAAATGTCATATTAAGTGTCGGTAATTACCGACATTTATAACAACTGTCGTAAAAATAACGACATTTGATAAAAAATATCAAAAATTTTGTGACTTTTATTTTAAATATCATATTAACTGTCGGGTAATTAGTGCATTTATAATAAATATTGTAAAAATAACGACATTTGATACAAAATGTCAATTATATTGTGACTTTTATATTACATGTCATATTATTTTTGTTGAGTTTTTGTCAATTTTGAGCAAAAAGAAGTGCTTGTTACTAAATCTGAAAGCATGAACTTTTTCGACAAAATTTTCGCAACAAAAGATTTGTTTTATGCAGCAGAAGTTTTTGTTGCTAAAAGCATACTTAATTAAGCCACAAGAACATGATCACGTACACTTACCAACAAGATAATTTCTAATTGTTTTATATATTATTGAGTCAAATGAATGAAAGCATAATTATTTAAAAATATATTAAACGACCAATCGAGTTAATCAAGTTGAGCTATCTCAGCTGAACCTGTGCTTTAATTGAGTCGAACTTGATCGAACCAAGCCACATCAAATTGTGCCGAAATGAGCCTTATTTCAAAATAAGCAGAGTCTAGCAAAGCTAAAACAAATTAAAAACGAGTCGAGTCGAAAGCTTTTAAATTTTGCAATATGTATATATACAATATAAGATAAAATTTGAGTAAAGAAATATAAGTAACATTAAATTAAAATCAAAGAATTTACTAAGATAATGATATAATAGTGTTAAGTTTTTCAATCACACCGTAAAATTTACATCACAAGAATTTTATAATCATAATCTTATACTCTATTAATGTTAAGTTGACTTCTAATCGTTTAATAATTGAGTCAACTGAATGAAAGTAAAAGCTTTAAAGAAAAAGAGATCAATTGAGTTAATCGAGGCTGAGCCCATACTTTGACTGAGTCGAACTTGATCGAACCGATCCAAATCGAGCAATTGAATTGAGTCATGTCGAAATGAGTCCCTTTTCAAGTCAAGGCAAGTCTAGCGAAGCTAAAATAAATTAAAAACCAGTCGAGCCGAAATCTTTTAAATTTCCCTTGTTCAAGAGAAAGCGAGGACTTTTTTTTAGCTACCGGCCTAAACAAAAGAGATTAGCCTCTTGATCGATCGATGTATTTAATATAAAACAAAATTTCAGTAAAGAAAAACAAGAAACATTAAATTAAAATCAAAGAATTTACTAAGATTATAATATAATAGTGTTAAGTTTTTCAATCACACCATAAAATTTACATCACAAGAATTGGATAATCACAATCTTATACTCTGCTATAATGTTAAATTGACTTCTAATTGATAATTGAGTCAACTGAATGAAAGTAAAGTTTTAAAGAAAAAAAGATCAATTGTGTTAACCGAGCTGAGCCAACTCAGCTGAACCTATACTTGGACTGAGTCGAACTTGATCGAACCGAGCCAAATCGAGCAATTGAAATCGAGTCGTGCCGAAATGAGCCTTTTTTCAAGTCAGGGCAAGTCTAGCCATGCTAGAATAAATTAAAAACGAGTCTAGCCGAAAGCTTTTAAATTAGCAATATATATGTATATAATATAAAAAAGAATTTTAGTAAAGAAAAACAAGTAAAATTAAATTAAAATCAAAGAATTTACTAAGATTATAATATAATAGTGTTAAGTTTTTCAATCACACCTTAAAATTTACATCACAAAACTTGGATAATCACAATCTTATACTTTGCTATAATGTTAAGTTGACTTCTAATTGTTTAATAATTGAGTCAACTGAATGAAAGTAAAAGTTTTAAAGAAAAAAAGATCAATTGAGTTAACCATGCTGAGCCACCTCAGCTAAGCCCGTACTTTGACTTAGTCGAACTTGATCGAGTCGAGCCAAATCGAGCAATTGAAATCGAGTCGTGCCGAAATGAGCCCCTTTTCAAGTTAGAGCTAGTCTAGCCAAGCGAAAACAAATTAAAAACTAGTCGAGCCGAAAGCTTTTAAATTAGCAATATGTATGTATATAATATAAAACAGAATTAGAGCAAAGAAAACAAGTAACATTAAACTAAAATCAAAGAATTTACTAAGATTATAATATAATAGTGTTAAGTTTTTCAATCACACCGTAAAATTTACATCACAAGAATTGTATAATCACAATCTTATACTCTACTAATATTAAGTTGACTTCTAATATGTTTAATAATTGAGTCAATTGAATGAAAGTAAAAATTTTAAAGAAAAAAGATCAATTGAGTTAACTGAGCTGAGCCAGCTCAGTTAAGCTCGTACTTTGACTTAGTCGAACTTGATCGAGTCGAGCCAAATCGAGCAATTGAAATCGAGTCGTGCTGAAATGAGCCCCTTTTCAAGTCAGAGCGAGTCTAGCCAAGCGAAAACAAATAAAAAACGAGTCGAGCCGAAAGCTTTTAAATTAGCAATATGTATGTATATAATATAAAATAGAATTAGAGCAAAGAAAAACAAGTAACATTAAACTAAAATCAAAGAATTTACTAAAATTATAATATAATAGTGTTAAGTTTTTCAATCACATCGTAAAATTTACATCACAAGAATTGTATAATCACAATCTTATACTCTACTAATATTAACTAGACTTCTAATTGTTTAATAATTGAGTCAACTGAATGATAGTACAAGTTTTAAAGAAAAAAAGATCAATTGAGTTAACCAAGCTGAGCCAGCTCAGCTAAGCTCGTACTTTTGACTTAGTCGAACTTGATTGAGTTGAGCCAAGTCGAGCTATTGAAATCGAGTCGTGCCGAAATGAGCCCCTTTTCAAGTCAAAGCAAATCTAGCCAAGCGAAAATAAATTAAAAACGAGTCGAACCGAAAGCTTTTAAATTAGAAATATGTGTGTATATAACATAAAATAGAATTAGAGCAAAGAAAAACAAGTAACATTAAACTAAAATCAAAGAATTTACTAAGATTATAATATAATAGTGTTAAGTTTTCCAATCACATCGTAAAATTTACATCACAAGAATTGTATAATCACAATCTTATACTCTACTAATATTAAGTTGACTTCTAATTGTTTAATAATTAAGTCAACTGAATGATAGTACAACTTTAAAAAAAAAAAATTAAATGATCAATTGAGTTAGCATATTGAAAATTACAACAAATAAAGTTGAAATTAGTAAATCAAATATATAATATAAAATAAAATTTATATAGTTAAAATAGAGATGAACCAGTTGTGCCTAATGAACGAATGTTATATTTTAAAAAAATAGATTATAAATCAAGCAAACCGAGATGAGCTAGCTAGCCAGCCAGCCAACTTCGTTGAGCAGAGCTTTAACCGAGCCGAGCTTTAAATGGGGCCGAGCCGAGAGGAGCTTTGAGCCGGCTCTGCTCTATGTCCAGGCCTAGGTAAAGCGCTCCACCACCACCTTTTAAAATACTACTTATAACGGAATATGTGATTGAAAAATCTATTTAAGTTAATTGAAGATAAAATAATAAATCATAAAATTATATTAATTTGAACTATTTTTTAGCATTTGACTATTTTAAAATTAACATATAAAATAAATTAGAATCCTAGAATATGATTGACAGGTCACCTAAACGTTTAATCTTTAGTTTGGTAAACATGGCAAGTGGAATTTAATTACCTATTAAAGTACTCATCTTTATTGTATTCTTTTGTTTGGCTAATTAAAATTTAAAAGTAAAGCCTTAATATTCTGCAAGTGTAGAACCATAAAAACAAGAAGTCTACTAAAGCAAATCAAAGTTCAAACTCACTCCATAAATACAGCAACACGATCTAAAATTGAGTTCCATACCAGACCCCTAAAAGATGGTGGGAAGATTTAGAAGGAAAAGGCGGTAATGATTTTAAGATTCCCTCCTTCCCACTTATTAAAATTACAGTTTCTATTGAAATTCTTCAAATAGCAGAATAATTCTCACTTCACACGCATTTCCTTTCTATCAATTGATACTAATTCGTTGTTGAACAGTAAGAAGACAAGGAAAGGCACCCCTACTGGAGTACATCGATATCGGTTGAAGAACTATTAGGTAGGCTTTTGGATATTCTTATATATTTTCTATTTCTTCTAATTGTATTGAGGTCAATTTTTATATCTTCTTTGTACTTATTTTGGCACTTTATATGGATAAGATTTGGATAAACATATCGAATAGGCTTGATCCTTTATATGAGAAGAAGCCAATGAGTTTCTTCAATTTGCCTCATTAAATAGACCTCATCATGATTTAGGTGAAATGACAGAAGCAAATGCGCATATGGAAAGCCACATGGAATTGTGGCCTGAGCAACAATTGGATGATACTATATTTGAAAGTGGTGAAGATATTGAAAGGTGTTGAGGTAAATATTTTGAAGAATGACAAACGAGAAGGATCCAGTGGTTCTGAAGGAGGACCTGGTCCTTGTACAGAAGGGCACGATAGATCGAAAAGATTGAGGGTTGTAAATCCCTGCCGAACTAGGAAGAGTGGCGCGTGAACAAGTATGCATCCTAGCCAGCTAAAAGAGGTTGTTTCCTGGTTGTGTCTTCGAAATACGAATAAGAGTTGGAACTAAACAAGAAAAGAGTCACAGGAAATCTTGTCTTGATATAATTACAGGGTTTCCTTGTGGAACACAACTAGGGTTCTGAAGCCCATATAAAAGCAAGTAGTTGATGCAGCCGAAACTCAGTTATTCACAAACAGAGAGTTGAGAGCATACACAGGCAATCTAGCTACTTTCAAAGTGACTTAACTGAAGGAGACAACTGGTGGAGTCAAATTAGTTAAATCTAGATATTCTGTCTAGGTTCTTGATTTGTAAATTGTCTCTATTTGATACTATCATTGTTGTTACCTATCTGCTTACGTTAGAAGTAATTGTATTAGGTAAACCTATGACAGATTACTTTGTAAAGCTAGAGTTTAGCTTTGTTGAGTGATTAGGGTCTAGAGTGCAGCCCCTTGTTACAGAGTTTTGTAATCTAAAACTTGCTCTTTGTGTTAGTGGATTGGTTCGAAAATCCCAGAGTGTCGGTTGCGGTTTTTCTCCCTTGAGCAAGGAGTTTTCCACGTAAAAACACCGTGTTCCTTGAGTTTTCTTTTTGTATGTGCTGTGGTGTTTGCAGAGGAAAACTGTTGAGTCAAGAACAAGGTTCTTGCCGATAAGAATCTGGTTCTCGGGAAAAATTGGTAGACACTATTCAACCCCCCTCCCCCCTTCTAGTGTCAATAGGAGGTGGACAGTACTATGCTTGGTGCAAGAACAGAATGGAAAACTACATTTATGCTGCGGATTACCAACTCTGGCTTATAGTATCTTAAGGGAACTTAATTCCTACCAAAGCAGTTAGAGAAGGAGCTGCTGCTCGAGAAGAACCTAAGTCAAAAGAGGAGTTCAATGAGGCTGACTATAAAATAATTGAAAAGAATCACAAAGCCAAACATTTGGTAATTTGTGGTCTTGGTCCTGAGGAGTTCAATAGAGTCTCATCTTATAAGACAGCCAAGGAAATCTGGGATGCCCTGGAAGTCATGCATGAAGGAACCACTGAAGTGAAGGACTCCAAGAGAAGAATGCTGAAAAGACAATCTGAGTTGTTCACTATGGGAGAGAAGGAATCAATCCAAGATATGATGACAAGGCTGACCATCATCGCTAACGAGATGAGATCTCTGGATATGGAGCTACCAAAAGTAGAGATGGTGGACAAGGTTCTGAATGTTCTACCTGATGCTTGGGAACCCAAAATGAATGCTATCATTGAGTCCAAACCTCTTAGATCCATTAAACATGAGGAACTGGTTGGAAGTTTGAAAACATATGAGATGATGAAGATTCAAAAAGTAAACCAATACCCAAGAAGGACAAGACTCTTGCACTCGAAGCAATTGAAGAAGCTGAGGAATATGTGGATTTACAAACAGTTGAAGCTGCAATGGTCGGTGCTCTGAGACAAAAGTTCAATCTGGGAAAGTTCAAAGGATTCAAACCAAACAAGGGAAGCTCTGGAACAAAGAACATTGTTCAATCCAGATTACTCAGAATGTTTTAAGTGTTTTAAGAAGGAACATGCAGTTGTGGATTGTCCAATGTGGAAAGTCGAGTGGATGAAGAATAGAGCTACTAAGGAGAAGGAGAAGGAGGCATTAAAAGAGAATGACAAAGACAAGAAGAAAATCAGACGACCTCCAAACTTTAGAGCAAAAAGAAGAAAGAGAAAGGAAGCTTTTTATGCTACATGGGGACCTACTGAGTGAATCTGACCAAGAAAAGGAATCTGAGGATGAGTCCCCACTAGCATTGATGGGATTGTCAAGTTCAGACGAGGAGGATCCTCGGGAGTTCAGATGAGGAAGAGACCCATCAAAGCCACCTGTGTTTGATGGGACAACTACAAGTGGTGGAAGAAGCAAATGAAAATATTTCTTCAAGCCATGGATTATAGTCTCTAGTTGATCGTAAAATGAGGACCTCATGTTCCTGTC
This sequence comes from Petunia axillaris subsp. axillaris, assembly GCA_029990575.1. Classification (NCBI taxonomy): domain Eukaryota; kingdom Viridiplantae; phylum Streptophyta; class Magnoliopsida; order Solanales; family Solanaceae; genus Petunia; species Petunia axillaris. Next base: position 52,247,311 of record JARKNS010000003.1, read on the forward strand.
AAGAGAGCAGCAAACAGAGTTCTGGTTCCAAAGCTGGTAGAAGAACTTGATCCCTAGGACTTAGACTGGTTGCAAGCAAATGCCAAAGCTGTGTTATACTTGAGAAAAGGGCTGACAACCAATGTGCTAGCAAAGGTACTTGAATATAAGTCTGTCAAAGAAATTTGGGAGAAGCTGAAAGAACTAGAGGAAGGACTCAGCCCTTATGGCAACTGATGGAGAAGAAGCCGCTCATTCACCAGATATATGTCTTTCTGATCTAAAATAAAAGTTGCACACATACTCTACTGAAAAATTGATTCTTATAACATCCACTTTAATTGAGGGTTATGAAAAGGTAAAAATTGAGAAAGATAAATTGACTGAAGGAATAAGTGATCTTAGAACAAAACACAAGAGTCTTCAAGAACAAAACATTGAGCGGGAAGAAATCAATGATGTTCTAAAGGGGCAGACTCTTGTGTCAAATTCTAAGATCTCAGAATTAAAATTGGAATTGAATCAGTTGAAGAAGAGTGTAAATGGTAAGCAAGTAATTAGTGAAGTTCAAACCTTTCTTGAAAATGAGCTTAAAAGAACAAATGAGATCCTGTATCAGGAAACTGAGAAAAACAGGATTCTAAAACAAAAGGTTGAAAAATCTGACTATGAGCTTACCAGATTAACAAAATGGAACAAATCCTTTGAGGCAATGAATTGGGTTCTTGAAAACCAGAACAAAGGAAAACAAGGGCTAGGATTCAAGAAACCATTTCCCCCATACAATCCTAAAAGCAAATATGTGGGTTTGCCCTGCAACATGTTGTGTACCTTTTGTGGAGAAACTGGACATTACAGACAAAGGTGCATAAATGCAAGCAATGCAAAGACCAAAAATAAAAGGAGTGTTCTACCTAAATGGGCTAAGAAAGATTTGATTTATCCATTTTCTTATAAGAAGGGACCCAAGCTTATCTGGGTTCTTAAAGCTAACCCTTGATTTGTTTTGCAAGCTGGAGTGAGAGTGAAAAACCCAAGTTGGATTCTTGACAGTGGTTGTTCAAGACATATGACAGGAGATATAAGAAATTTTCTCTCACTCGCAGCATTTCAAGGAGGCAGTGTAGCCTTCGGAGGAGGAAAAAGTGGTCATATTGTGGGAATTGGAAAAGTTGGGAGAACTCTGGATCATGCCATTGAGAATGTATACTGTGTTGATGGTCTCAGACACAACTTGCTGAGTATCTCTCAACTGTGTCATAGAGGAAATGAAGTGAGTTTCTCCTCTGTAGGGTGTATTGTGAAGAACCTACAGAGTGGAGAAATTGTTATGGAAAGGAAAAAGGGTGAGCAATGTATACAAAGCATCACTGAAATCACTGCCTGAAAACAACTTAACATGCCTTAATGTTCAAGAAAGTGATTCTCAACTGTGGCACAAAAGAATGGGACATGCTAGTCTGTCACAGCTCAACAAGCTGGTATCGACGGAGCTGGTTCGTGGATTACCAAATAAGAAATTTAAAAACATAAAAATGTGTGATGCTTGTGTTAAGTGAAAACATGTGAGATCATCCTTTAAATCTAAAAAGGTGGTGAGCACATCAAAGCCACTGGAATTGATACATATGGATTTTTGTGGACCCATGAGAGTCAGGAGCAGAGGAGGAAAGAGGTTCGTGTTTGTAATTGTTGATGATTATTCAAGGTATACATGCACCCTGTTCTCGGCATCTACGGATGAAGCCTTTGATAGCTTCAAAGATTGGGCTGGAGTTGTGCAGAAAAGGTTGAGCCTGGAACTGGTCAGTATCAGATCTGACCATGGCACAGAGTTCGAAAACTTAAAATTCTCTGAGTATTGTTCAAAACATAGCATTGATCATAACTTTTCTGCACCAAGAACTCCACAGCAAAATGGTGTAGTTGAAAGGAAGAATAGGTCTCTGGAGGACATGGCAAGAACCATGCTGCTATCAAGTGGTCTTGCAAGGAACTTCTGGGCTGAAGCAATAAACACAGCATGTTATTTGCTGAACAGGTGCTCCATAAGAGCTATTCTTGACAAGACTCCATATGAAATTCTCAGAGGAAGGAAACTGAATATTGCACACCTGAGGCCCTTTGGGTGTAAATATTTCTTCCACAATAACGGCAAGGAACCATTGGGGAAATTTGATGCAAGAAGTGATGAAGCAATATTCCTTGGGTATTCTACTCAAAGCAAGGCATACAAAGTGTTTAACAAAAGAACACAAACAGTAGAGGAAAGCATGCATGTGGTATTCGATGAATGATAAGAAAATCGATGAAAAGGAAGTGGATGATCAGGCCATTGGTCTTGTTCGGAATGATGGTACAGCTGACTCTGAAAATCCAGAAGAAAAGGAGGAATCATTCGAGGAAAGTGAAGATTCAGCTCCAAGAGAACAAGGAGTCAACATGTCTGGGGGAACAGCAGATGAAGCCGATGATATAACTAATCAGGAAGAACCTACTCAAGATGCTGCTGAAGGTTCTTCTCATCATATACAACCCAGACCATGGAAATATCAAAGTTCCCATCCGATGGAGAATGTGCTATCTGAACTGGATACTGGAATTATGACCAGATGTGCCTTGAAGAATTTTTGTGCATTCTTTGCCTTCCTATAATCCATGGAACCAAAGAACGTAAAAGAATCCTTGGAAGATCCAGATTGGGTGCTAGCCATGCAGGATGAACTACATCAGTTTGAAAGAAGCAAAGTCTGGCATCTGGTTCCTAAGCCAAAAGACAGATCAATCATAGGAACAAAGTGGGTGTTCAGTTGAGCATGGTACAGTGACAAGAAACAAAGCTAGATTGGTAGTTCAAGGATACAGTCAAGATGAAGGAATTGATTATGATGAGACCTTTGCACCGGTAGCTAGGATGGAAGCCATAAGAACGTTGATTGCCTTTGCTACTTACATAGAGTTTACACTGTATCAAATGGATGTGAAGAGTGCCTTCTTGAATGGTTACCTTAATGAAGAAGTTTATGTAATACAGCCACCAGGTTTTGTAAATAGTGAATTTCCTGATCACGTTTGCAAATTTGATAAGGCACTCTATGGTTTGAAGAAGCCCCTAGAGCCTGGTATGAAAGGTTGTTAGGATTCTTGCTAAAGAATGGTTTCTCAAAAGGAAGGATCGACAACACATTGTTCTTGAAGAATAAAGGAAAGGATCTATTGGTGGTTCAAGTATATGTTGATAACATCATTTTTGGTGCCACAGATGAGGTACTATGCAAGGGATTTGCTGAACTAATGGGTAGTGAATTCGAAATGAGCATGATGGGAGAACTCTATTTCTTCCTACGATTGCAGATAAAGCAGACCCCTGAAGGAACCATGATTCATCAACAGAAGTATGTCAAGGAGCTCTTAAAGAAGTTCGACATGGAAGGAGAAAAAGATATGTCTACACCTATTGCTCCAGGAACCAAGCTGGACATGGACGAACTAAATCCTTCTACAGATGAGACAAAATATAGAGGAATCATAGGTTCACTCCTCTATCTTACAGTCAGTCGACCTTATATTGTCTACAGTGTGGGACTGTGTGCTAGATTTCAGTCCAAGCCTAAGGAATCACATTTGACAGCTGTGAAGAGAATCTTGAGATACTTGAAGGGAACTCAGGATCTATGCCTATGGTACCCAAGGGGAGGTACTTTTGAACTAATTGGTTTTGTTGATGCTGATTATGCAGGTTATCTAGTGGACAGGAAGAGCACTTCAGAGATGGCACATTTTCTTGGTCCTTGCTTAGTTTCTTGGGCTATAAAGAAGCAGAACTCAGTAGCTTTGTCTACTGCAGAACCGGAGTATGTAGCAGCTGCATCATGCTGCTCACAATTGCTATAGATCAAACAGCAGTTTGAGGACTTTGGAATTAAATATGGAGCTGTGCCCATTTTCTGTGATAACACAAGTGCAGTGAACATTGCCAAGAACCCAGTCCAACATAAAAGAACAAAGCACATTGATATTAGACACCATTTTCTTAGAGATAATGTGGAAAAGGGTCTGATTACTATGAATTCTTGCAGGACTGAGGACCAAATTGCTGACATCTTTACCAAAACACTTAACAAAGTTCAATTTGAGTGGAACAGGTTGGATTTAGGGATGACCAAAATACACGGATAACTCAGCATTTGTTCCCCAAGGATTGGTTAGTTAAGTGTTCATTAACTTGTTTGTTACTATAGTTGTTATTGTCCAGTCTAAATTATGTACTTCATTAAGTATACTTGTTCAACTGAGTACTACCAGGTTGGGCTAATGTGTTACCATGAAAGAACCTACAGGGCACTTAGAAGGAACCAAGGCAAGCATGAGGAACCATGTCCAGTTACATCTACACAGCTATTTATGTTACGTGTCATAACTGATTTGATTGTCAAATATACGTGTGTCAAGGAAACCTTTCCATGTCTGTGTAACCGCCCAAAATTATAGGAATAATTCTTTTGTGGTTAGACTTCTACTAAACTCAACCGGACCCCACTTATTCAAAAAGCCTTAATTGGGTAAGTCTTTGTAACTGTCAAATCCTACACTTTTTCTGGTTTTAAAAAACATCAAAAAGCTGCTTCTCTTTTCAGCGCCATCATTACTGCCTATTCCCTAGAGAAACCCCAACTCCCCATTACTTCATCTCACAGTCGATAGGAAGAGAAAGAAACATACTTGCAAAATTTCTCTCTACTCCGTCCCCCCTCTCTCTCTAAAATTCAAAACAAAAAATCCTCTTTCAGAAACCCTAACCAAAATCACCATGTCACAAGCACAATCTTCATCCACCTCTCCTACTAAGACCTCAGAGACCCACACTTCTAAAAATCCACTCCCAAACCTCCTGCCTCTACTCTCACCGAAAGAATCGTCAAAGCTAGGGTGAAATTCCTTAAAAGAGCAGGAAAGAAGGGCTTCAAGAAGGTGGTTGCCAGACCCTCACTTCCGACGCCGGCAATACCAGTCTCCGATGAAAAACCGGTCGAGGTAAAGCATGACTCAACCCTAACTGATTCTATTGTTTTAGACTCTGTAAAAAGCCCTGGAAAATTGAGTACTGAAACTTTGCTTAAAGGATTAGATGAAATTGTAGAAAAAGTAGAGCCTTGTGGTATGTCTGATAGGGGGAATACTGGTGGGGAGAACTTGCAGGCTGTGCAGGAGGACTTTGTGCCTAAGATTAGTTTTCATGTTCCCTTAGTGACTGACAAAGCAGTGGAGGATAATGTAGTTGAAAATTTGTTGGAAAAATTGAGAGAAGAGGATTCTGCCGAGTCTCAAAAGGGCCCAGTCAACGAACCTAGTTCGGAGGCTGTTCCTATAGAGAAGGTTTATTTTATGAGTGTGTTGGAAGGTTCAGTTGGTATTAAACCAAGTTCTGTTGAACCCACTAAGGAATTGAGCCAAGAACCTGGATCTTGCTCAGTTCTTATTGTGGCTGAGGATGCAGAACTAGATTGGATTGACTCTGAGTGAGAAAAAGATGAGAAAATTCAGGATGAAGATGGTGAAAGTGAAAAAACTGAGGAATTATTGAGGAAAAGAAAACGAAGAGGGTGAAAAGAAAGTTTGGTGAAGAGGATGAGAAGCTGATGGGAGAGGAAGAAGAAAAGGAGGTTGTATTTGTGAGTGAAACAAAGCCAGAAACTGATAAGAGGAGAAGGCTACTGAAAGGGGGGAAAAGCTGTGTCTAAAAGCAGGCTAGTGGATGAGAGTGATGAGAACTCTCAGGATGAGAATGGGAGTGCTGACAAACCTACTGCTCAGACAGCACCTAGAAGGGTGGCTATCAGATCTGCTCTGAAGCAGCAGTTAGAGAAGGTGGAAAAGCTTGAAAAGAAGGTTAAGAAAGTGAGTGGTGAGAAACAGGAGAAGAATGTAGTTGAGGCAAAAGGGGAGAGTGATGAAGTAGGAAGTTATGTTAAGCCCAGTGATTTAGATACAGATAGTGAGGTAGAAAGCAAGAAGAAGAAGAAGAAGAAGGATACTGATGAGGAGGTTGACATAGCAGCCTTCTTTGCAAGGCACCAAGTATTGGCTGGAAGCATCTTGAGTGACCTACATGAGCACAACATGAAATCCCTACTAAGGAAGGTGGAGGATCAAGGCTGGTTAAAGCTCTTTGCTAAGGAGGGCAGGTTCCTGTATACTGATGAGATCAGAGAGTTTTACTCTAATTGTATAGTGGCTACGAGAAGCGTGTTTTCAGTTGTCAGGGGAGTGGAAATATAGTTTGGAAGGACAGAACTGGGAGTAATGCTTGAGGTCCCTGCTGAAGGTTGTTGCAAGTACATCAAGCTGAAGTGGCCTAAAAGGACTGATGGAGTAACACCTCTAAGTGTGGTGAAAATATTCTCAGGAAAAACCAAGCTTAGAAAAGAAAGAAAGGTTGAGAAGAAAGAAATTGAGCCTGCACATCAGTTACTTTTTGAGTTTGTTCATAGGTTTCTGTTGCCTATGGGAGAGGAACAGTAAGGCCTGTGCACTTGACTTGACTTACATGGATCTGCTGGATAGAGGAATAAGGATCAATCTACCTGGTCTGATCATCAGACACATAAAAAGGATTGTTGACATTGATCAAAAGCCACATTCTTTGGTGCATTCCTACATCCTGCAGCAGGTTCTTGAGCACTTTGGGCTACCTTTGGAAGCTGGAAAGAAGCCAACCATTCATCAGATGTTTGGCCAAAATGTGCTGAAAAATTATGATTTCTTCAAAGAGAAGAGAGCTTCCAAGAGACCAGTACAGGTCAAGCAAGACCAGCCTGAGGAAAGTGAGGACTTTGGACTAGATGAAGCAATTGCAGCTGTGAAGGAATTGGAGCAGCATGTTCTGGAAGTGAATGCAGAAAATGCTGAATTGTATAAGAAACTGGAGTTGAAGGATCAAGAAATTGATTGGTTGAAGATCGAGTGCCACAAGTATGAGGCCGAGCTTGTGATGGAAAGGGCCAAGAATACAAAGAATATTGAGGCACTTGTCAAGCACTTCAACTTGAAGACCTGAGTTCTACCTACTTTCCTTCATGTCCTTGTCCAAAACCCTCTTTTATCTCCCCATGTGTCCTTCCTTGATTTGTGTTCTTAAGATAATCTTTTAAAGTTGTGTACTTAATTGGGCTGTGTGGTTGTCATGGCCTGGATAACTGGTTTTAAATTTCTTTTGCTTGAATTGAATCTGTTCTTAATATATTTGGTTCTAATTGGGCCCTTAGCCTTATTCCTGTGTGCCTTATTTAGTTGACTTGTTTGCCTTATGCTCTAGATTGGATTGTACTAACTAGTTCTTGCAGGATTTTGAATCTTTTCGATGATGCCAAAAGGGGGAAGAAAGGAATGTTGGGGTGTTTGTGATCTAACTCATCTATTTTAAATATTTCAAATGTATTTTTGTTTCTGTGTTCTTGGTATTTTTTTCTATTCAGGTTCATTGGCAACATTTGTTTGTCATCATCAAAAAGGGGGAATTTGTTGAGGTAAATGTTTTGAAGAATGACAAATGAGTAGGATCTAGTGGTTCTAAAGGAGGACCTGGTCCTTGTACAGGCACGACTGATCGAAAAGATTGAGGGTTATAAATCCTTGCCGAACTAGGAAGAGTGGCACGTGAACAAGTATGCATCCTAATCAGCTAAAAGAGGCTGTGTCGTGGTTGTGTCTTCGAAGTACGAATAAGAGTTGGAACTAACCAAGGAAAGAGTCACAGGAAATCTTTTCTTGATATAATTACAAGGTTTCCTTGTGGAACACAACTAGGGTTCTGAAGCCCATATAAAAGCAAGTAGTTGATGCAGCCGAAACTCAGTTATTCACAAACAGAGAGTTGAGAGCATACACAGGCAATCTAGCAACTTTCAAAGTGACTTAACTGAAGGAGACAACTGGTGGAGTCAAATTAGTTAAATCTAGATATTCTGTCTAGGTTCTTGATTTGTAAGTTGTCTCTATTTGATACTATCATTGTTGTTACCTATCTGCTTACGTTAGAAGCAATTGTATTAGGTAAACCTTTGAGAGATTACTTTGTAAAGCTAGAGTTTAGCTTTGTTGAGTGATTAGGGTCTAGAGTGTAGCCCCTTGGTTACAGAGTTTTGTAATCTAAAACTTGCTCTTTGTGTTAGTAGATTGGTTCGAAAATCCTAGAGTGTGGGTCGTGGTTTTTAATTTCTCCCTTGATCAAGGAGTTTTCCACGTAAAAATACCATGTTCCTTGAGTTTGTTGTTTGTGTGCGTTGTGGTGTTTGCAGAGGAAAGCTGTCGAGTCAAGAACAAGGTTCTTGCCGATAAGAATCTGGTTCTCGGGAAAAATTGGTAGACACTATTCAACCTCCTCCTCCCCTCCTTCTAGTGTCAATAGGTGGTGCTTAGATTATAACAAAAGGGTTAGGAAGGGAGTGCCAGGCATAGAAATTGACCCACAAACTTTGGAAAGTAAAGAAACATTTGATGAAGAAGACAACATATGATAGTTATTTTTATTGCTTTATCACAGTTTATTAAGGATGTTTATTGAATATGTGTCGAGTTGGATGTTTTTCACTATGCTATTCTGTTCCTTAAATATATTATGATTATGTGTCTTATTTTTTGATTAGGTACTTCAAAATTATTTATGCTTTTAGATTTTGGAAATTTCTTTTCCAATTTGACAGGAATCATTGGTTTGAGCAAGTTTGTTGATATGGAAAGAAAAAGACAAAGAGATTCCAGTCAAGGAAGGCTTATGGTTAATTCTTCGGAGCAACAAGAACAAATGGTAGGAGCAGCAATGCCTGAACCACCTCAAAACTGGCCAAGAAGTGAAAGATAAGTTACTCATTCTGGTAACCTGTCAAGAAATGATTTACCTGATATAGAGAATTCCCCGAGTACTGCTTATTCTTATGTGATGTGATCTCTCTTGAATATTTTCACTTTGTGGATTTAGATACTTAACATAAGACAACCTTTCAGCATGACATTTTGGTTTAGTTACGCAAGTGATTTGTCAACTTTTAAATGACCCCCCCCCCCCTCCCTTTTTATCTTTCTTTATTTGCAGATTCTAGTGCGAGTGCAGGACAATCTAGGCAGCATAGGGGTCCTACTAAGATACACTCGGGACGGGGAAAAGATGGTGGCATTTTACATATTCGGTCGAATGATCTTACCCAAGCTGTTGGTCTAGAAGCAACTAAATTGAGTTCAAACCTAGGTGTCATAGCACGAAATGGTATCTTAGCTCCACTGAATTATAAAGATTGGAGGTTTGTACCTGATTTGTACATGAATAGAATATGGACTCTAATTAAGGTGCTTTGAAAAAAGAAAAAAGCTATATAATAAGATGCTTTACGGGTTTCTTATATAAACGTGTTATATGTTGAACATATATGCAGGAGAATACTGATGCAACTGATGATATGAGACGTATTTTGATGATGTCTGTTGGATCTAAATGGAAGGAATGGAAGCATGAAGCAAAGAAAAGTGGTTATGACCCATATGATAATGATATTGAGCGCTTAGCTAATCGCCCAAGCAGGGTCGAAGAAGATCAATGGCGGTCATTAGTTCATTATTGGAGCTCAGATGATGCCAAGGTATTCTTTTATTTCCCTTTAGCATCATTTTTACTTTTAATAAGAGTAAATACTGGAAAAGGATATTATTTTCTAGGAATGTGGATCTTTCTTTCTTCCTTTCTATTTTAGACAGTTCATTGAGGTAAAAAATTCTCCAAAAATACTTTTGCATAAACTGAAGAATTGGTACTCAAATAGGAAATACTTATTTACTGCTTCGGGAGTGTACTCAATAACTCTGAGTTATAATGCCTTTCTAGGGGATCAGTGTAAGTTGTCAGTAGCTATTTGGCCAAAAATTGTGTTTAATTCTAATATGTTGAATTGTGTCTAATTTACTAGGAGAAGAGCGAGAGAAACAAAGAAAGCCGGAAGAAGATGACAATACCACACACAATAGGAAGAAAAAACCTTCCTCATATTATAGATGAAGTCTGACATAATCACTATCTGTAAAAGTGTTTAAGGAATATATATTTCAATACTTCTTTCTTGCAGATTTTTTTCTAAAAATTTTTTGCTGAATGGTGTAAAGCCAACTCATCTTGAACTGTTGAAAAGAGCACATGTGAGAGAGAATAAAAAGCTGGTCAAAAAGATTGCTGATGAAGTTATGGTACATCCTATTCCTTAAATAGTTATAAAAATTCTGCATTCAACTATAAATTTTTGCTAACTATTTTATTGTATTTATATTTCTTTCAAAAGAAAGAGATGGATGACCTTGCTAAGATATATCCCGAGTTAAATGTCTATGGAAGTGCTCCAAATGATGTGTATGCACAAGTTATGGGACAAGACACTCATGGGACTGTTAGAACTCTAGGAAAAGGGGCAGCTCCAAATTTTGTTTATGGTCCAGCATACAAACGATCCCAGGTTGAGCAAAGGGATTTTGATGCAAGGGTTGAGATCAAAAAGCTACTTCAGCTATGCGAATTGAAATGGAGAAAGAGATGTCTGAAGCAAAAGAAGAAATGGAAGCAATGAAGAAAAAAATATTTCAAGCAAAAGAAGAAATGGAAGCAATGGAGAAAAGAATGTTAGAGGCAAAAGAAGAAATGGAAGCAAATATAGACATTAAAGTTAAAGCAGGGATACAAGCATATTTAGAGACTTTGGCTAATGAAGAGGTACATAATTTTTCTGCTTGTTCACAATTTTTTTCTTTTAACTTTAGTAGTAATTTATTTTTCATTTAATTGTGACAATCTTTTGTTGTAGGCTTCTGATAACTCAAATGAAGACCGCCAACAATGGTATTCACCCATTTCAGTTGCTCGCACAAAGAAGGTGAGTAAAAGAAATACTTGTTGTCTTTTTATTATTTGCCAGCTCTGTTTTAAACAATGATATGTTGTCAAATGATTAGTTCAGTTGAGGTACTCTTCATTTGTCCAGCTGTAGTTACTTTTAAAATTAATGTTCACTTGCCTGTTAGGATTTAAAAGAATTTTGTGTCTAGTTGTTGCATGGTATCTTTGTGATTTTTTTCAGGGAGTATAATACTATTAGGGGTTCTACTTAGTGTGATTTAGTTGGTTCCCTGGCTCTTTATGAAGTCCTTTTCACTTTCTTTCATTTGGTGATGCAAGAAGTATATGAATGAACTGAGTGCAAATATATTGTAATGTATATAAATTTCTTACATAGCCAGCCGTACTAAACTCGTGATTGAGGTGTAGCTGATTGATCTAATGAGTGAATTGATTGATTTTCCTGATGCATAGCTTGTTAGGTTATTATGCTACGGGTTTTTAAAAATCTTGATATTAATTCTAGAATTCTAACTATCCAATTAATTTTGGTAAATCGGCGATAAGGTTGATAGATTTGCTATACTTAAAAGCTAAGCTTCTAAGTTAAAAGCTAAGCTTCTAATCGATTGTGTGATACATTCCAATCAACAATACTCCTATTTTTTGACCAAATTTTGATTGGTAGATATAACACCTTCACATTGAAGAGGTTGAATCCTTATTATGATTTCTTGAATTGGTGCTGTTGAAGTATTATTGCTAGCTAGCTAGCTATTGTAATGGAAGAACTGTCTCCATCAATAAATTTTTTGGCAAGTTTCAATGACCAGTGCCTACAAGTAAGGCAAGAAAAGTGGGAATTGAGCCATCTGTAGATACACCGGACGTGGAAACCATGGTTGCATTTAGGCAAAATTTTAACTCTCCAATTCCAAATTCTGATAAGCATATGACACACTCAGAGTCAATTTTACATGTATGTGGTCCTGGATATGTTTTTCCATCCTACCACAAAGTAGAAAAAAATAGTTATAACTTGGCAATGTTAAGATTAAAAAATTTCCTTGTTTATTTTCCAGTAATCTTTTACAATGTTTGGATACTAATTGGATTTTATTGTTAGAGAATAGAATAATGTCTTCTATGAGCATAATTTAGGTTTCTTTACAACTTGCAAAATCCTTTGCTTCCTAACTTTGGAACCAGTGGATAACCGGTAGTTTGTTGTCTTGCTCTTTTGAGTTCTTTTATTTACCTTTATTTTTTCCTTGAAGCAATAGGCTTTTCTGTTGTAAATCGAGTGTTTCTTCTATTAAATTCTGATTGTCGTTCAATAAATTCCTTGTTCATATGATGCTCTCAGCCTTTATGGTAAAACTTTATTTTTAATCTGAATGATTGGAACTAGCAATGATTTGAAGAAATTACTAGACTTTTATTATATAAATTGTAGAGTAACCACTCAACTACTTCTTCTCAGGTTACCATAAACAAGAAGGCTCTGAATAGTGCAGATAGCACAAAGAAAAAGAAGTAGTTATGTTTTGAAGAACATACAAGACTCTTTTTTACTAGTTTTCCCTTTACCACATAGTTAGCTATATTGGCTATCTAGTTGTTCTTTTGTTTTATTTTTTTTAATGTTTGCTTATTGTGCAGAACTTTTGAAGGATGTGAGATCAAGTATTGGCTATGAAATTCTAGATTTGAGGAAAGATGGATCGATATATAATAGGCTTTATTGCAGAACTTATTTTGGAAGTTAGGGAATTAGTCTTATTAGGAATTTCAGTCTTCTATGATTTACTTAGATTTATGTTTCACTTGAGATAGCACAAATCATTCTATTTGACAATATCTAATTGGTAAATAGTATGCTTGCTTGTTTTATCACTACTTTGTTCTTGGATATTTTATTAGAAGACATTCACATTATGTATATTTAATGTTTGTTACATTGTGTATTAAGATTACATTTATAACTGTTTGCTTTTGCATAAATTTGTTTGTCATGATGAAAACTAGATAAAGGGTTATTTTTAATATTTTAGACAACTTAGGTTCGACAATAATTTTAATATCGGTAATTTTAATATGACATTTCACTAAGTTTCAAATAGATGTCACTATTCTTTGTTGACATTTACTTGCACGCCAAAATGGCAGTTCAGAAGGGTCGCAAAAAAGTGTCGTAAAGCTTTAATCGACATTAATCAAAATGTCGGAAAACTTAATATGACAGTTTATAAATAATAAATAAATGTCACAAAATTGTTTTGCCAATATTAGTGCAAGTGTCATAAATTTTAAGTGACATTTCATAAATATTGTAAATAAATGTTGCTAATTCTTTACGACATTAACCTAAATGTCGGAAAATTCCCGACACTAACATTAACGACATTTGATTCAAATATAAATTAAATGTCAGTAAATCGATTTGTGATATTTAAAAAGTATAAAATGACATTTATAAAATGTCGCCGTATCTCTATTTTCTTGCAGTGTGCATGAAGGGAGTATAATTTTAGCATTCTGGTCGTTTATTTAAGTTAGAATGCTTTGTTGAGAATGAATGAATGGAAACTGGTTAAAGGCATGACCTGCTAAGTTTTTCTTTGCCTGGTTGGTGTTCTGCTTTGGTGATCTCGGTTAAAACGATTGGGAACTGATTGTAGCTAAGTATAATCTGAACATGTCAATACATTACGAACCTGCATTCGATTTCCTGTTTGCTTTGGATCATGTTTAAGCATTTAAGTTATGGCCTTAGTAAATTTTGTTGTGAACATGTTGCAAGATACTGTTGTTGTTATTATAAGTCCCTTTAAGTCCTATTTAGTATTAAATGTCAATTTGTTTTTTGTGATGTTAGTTAACTTGGCTACTTGTTCCTTTTTAAGTCTGATTAGATTTGAGTATTTGACAACCTTTGCCTACAGTGAAATATGCCTTCTCTATGCTTGAACCTGTATAACTTGAAAGCTAAGTTCAATTGATCCCAAGAATCAAACCTGCTGCTGGTTCTCTTAAAATCTGGTTTGATTGTTTTAGCCTAAACTAGCTATAATGTATCTCAAGTTTCTAATTTCAGTAAAAATGCAGCTAAAGTGTGAGCTTGATTCTTTAGACTGTTTTGTTAGATAAAAGGCATGTCAATTTTTTTGAAAAGTGTTAGAGATGCAGACGGTTCTAGCTATAAGCTCAAAAGAAAAAGAAAAATAAGTAAATGGTGGAATACATAGCCAACAAGTTTTCCAGGATGCACTACAGCTGAATGTTTTCCCTCTCCATGGTTGCATAAGCTGGTTAAAAGTAGTTATGGCCTATGCTTCATTCACAAGTATGCATAAAATATAGGTCTATGCAGTTGTTTTCTTATGTTTGGTGTAATTTGAAGAATTCACAGAAAATATTTACACTCATGTCATACATTTTTGATGCGGGTACATCGAGGTTAATGAATGATCCATGTAATATCAGTCATGCCTATCTAGGCTCCAAGAAATGGGGGAATCGTAAACCAATTTCAGGACCATAATATATGATATTCTGAGAGATTGTGTTGCACATGATTCTATGTGATTTGAGGGAGTTAGAGTGAAGCAAAAGGTTGTTTGTTTTAGCACTAAAGCAATTTGTTTGCATGGCTTAAAGTAGTTGTCTATGGACGTAAGAGAATACGCAGAGTCTTTGCTTGTGGACTCTTGCCTTTACCATTAATAAAGAGGTGTACATATCATGTGCTTGTTTACTTGCGGAACAGGACATTCTATTGCTGAAATTATAGTATTGCAGTGAGTGACTCGCACCCAATTTTTATCAACTGTATTATTCCTTTCTTTTGCTTTGCCAGATTACATCATTTTCGTGACATGAGGTAAAAAAATAATCTGTATTTTTCTCTAATTTTAAATCCTCCCCACAGTATAATGCTCTTGATATTGTGGTTCTTGCTCAATGAGAGCGCAAGAAAAAGATGAAAGTTAATAGGAGAACCAGTTGAAATTGTAGAGTAAATTTGAAGGTTTAAGGTAGTGAATAACACATCCAATAGCCTGTATACTGTATGGTTTGAATCATTTTTCTCGTATTAGAAAACAACGCGCACACACTTCTAGAACATTATCCAGAACATATATTTATTTTTATTTTTTTTAGGAATTTGTGCGCTTCCCTTGAGAAAGACATTTTAACCTTAATTATATATAGTAATATCTGTCTAAAATATCCTTTATCTCTATTTTGAATTTCTAACTTTGTTAACACTCCATTAATTTGAGAAATAAGGGTGAATTGGTACGGAAGGAAGTATCTTATTAGACTTTGTTTTTTTTTCAATAATCCTATTTTATATGCTGCTGTAAGCTGTCTTGGTATGACATGGTCAATTTAAAGGTGAAGACGTGACTATTTTTTGGAAATTATCTAAGCAAAACCCACTATACAAAACAATGAGGCCGTGTCTATAGCCATTGTATGTTTATTTTGCTGAAATATTCAATGGATGCAATCTCTATTAATTAATACTGTATCAAATAGTAATATCTCATACGGATTCACTAATATGTTTCGAGAAAAAAAAAATCAGATGCATGATAGTCACAATTCTCAAATAATGTCTTTTCAAGCTATCAATTGAGAAACTTGGATGAGCCCAAAAAAAAAAAAAAAAAAAAAAAAAACTTGGATGTATTTTCATACACTTATGAAAGCATTATCATACATAGTAACATGAAGTTTAATCATTGTATAGGATATATTATAATGCATGAATTAATAATACAGGGGTTAGTAATATATGGATTGTATACAAGAATTTTTTTTTCGGTGTTTGAGTTTTGTATTAAAAATTGAATATAAAAAATATTATTTAAAATATATATTAATTTTTAAGTTTTAAATCAATAGGTTAACAATTATATCCTTGAATATGTAACGTTTGTTTAACCTAGATCCAATTTCAGGCCAATTAACAATTAAATTTGTATTTCCGGAGTCACGAACAATAGTTTAGATTAAGAGTTTAGCCAAATTAAATACGGAATTGCACTAATTACTAAATTATAAATATATGCACGATTTCCAATGATGATAATTGACGATATGGAAATAATAAGAGATAATCGAAAGTAAATAAGATTAAAGCGTGAATAAAATAGATAGAAGGAACCGTATCGGATCACTTGATCCCGATGAGGATTCCTCGTTTCTGATTATACTTGGAGTCTTGAGAACAAAGTATCCAGCGAATATAAATGATGAACAGTATTGAGAAAGAGTAAAAGAGAGTATTCTTATTGATATTGACATATGATAGAATGTATATTACAATGATTCGGAACGAGTGCTATTTATAGATCTGATAGACATCCGTTGGGCTTGTAACCGCTGGGTATGTATCCGTTGGATACGTAACCGCTAGATGTGTAACCGTTGCCTTCATGACCATTTATTAAGCAATCGCGTACGATTAGGTAACCGCTCATTCAAATCGCGCTGATTTAGGAAGCATTACGCTACTGCTCTGGGCCTGCTCGTGGTAACCGCCTGGCCAGTCATCTGTCCGTTAGATGTCTGTCCGGAGAAATCTCTGCCCGTACCACGTGGCAGACACGTGTCACTTTTTAAGTGACGTCGGTTTTTATCCAATATAGATAGTCCCCGCACTTCTCGAGCAGAGTTTCTGCTCGAGGAGTGGATGTGAATTTTGACGGGAAGTTTTATTTTGTAAAATCCAATCTTTATCTGCAACATGACGAATCTTGGTGACGTGCGCACTTCATCAGCTATATGACAAGTTTTCATGACGTGCGCATTAAATGCACGATGTAAAAAAGTAACTGCAACTGGCACGTCCGTCGTCCGCTTCGAAGTGATTACTGCGCGTCCCAAGGGTAAAAGTAATGATTTTAACCGCCTCAGTCATGTGCACACGTCCGTTGTCAGTTGCGAGGTGACCGCTGCACTTCAGGGCAATGATGCTGCTTCGAAACTCGGTGAAACCTACTTCCTCTTTTGACGGTTGGATCTGATCGTGGCCTCTTCGATAACCTCCACGTGTCTTATGGGAATCTGATGGGCCGGACTTTTTACTCCTATAAATAGGGGTTCACTAAATTTTAATACTTTTACTTGCTTTCACTCTACAATTCCTAAATCTTGAAAAAACCTTGAATATCCTTCAATCTTCCTTCCAATTTTCTCAATTCTTCTTGAACCATGTCTCCAAAGGCTAAGAAAAACTTAAACATGGACGCTGCCGTAGTTGTTCTTCCGCGGCTACTCCCAGACCTAGGGCCACTCAGGCCACTGCTGCAGAGATTATCCCCAAGAGGTGGGGTGAGTTGGAAAAAACTGCAATGTCAAGGCTTTCAACAATTATGGAGATGTACGCGCATGGCCAGCATACAGATTCAAGTCTGGGATCACATCAGAGATGATCCCATGGGATAGAGCGGACTGCGATTGGGATGCGAGTATTCCCCTTTTGTCGGTGTCTGAAAATGAGAATATTACTTCTCATAGGGCTGGGTGGACGGCCATGTCCACCTACCCATTTACAGTTGGTTGCAATTTACCCCTACATCCTGTACTCGAGAGGCTCTGTAGGGATTATTTTCTCTGCCCGGGGCAGCTGAGCCCCAGTATGTACAGAATAGTGACACTTATGGACTGGTTTGCGGAAGAAACCGGTCAAATTTTTGAATATGAGCATTTTATTTCTTTGTACAACATACAAATTTTTAAGGATGGTTTTGTCAATGCCAGAATGCGCGGGAGCAAGGGCTTGGTACGCAATGCGCGGGAGCAAGGGCTTGGTACGCAGTTCTGAGGACACAAATGACCGGGGTTGGCTACACCGGTACATATTCGTGCGCACCCAGTCATTGTCCTTCAACTCCAAGACTCCTCTCCCCGAGATCTGGAATAAGAGGCGTAAGTCCCTGAGTTTTCTTTTGGAATTTTCATGCTCCCTCCTCTCTTGTTCACTCATTCTTTTGATTCTTCATTAAAGCTGCCAAGCTACCCTACGACGAGCTCATATCGATTGGTGAGCTGACGGCATGGGTTGAGGCTATTCTGAAGAAGTTCCCTGCTGAGCAGAGGGAATGGGCGTACTTTGCTACGCAAAAGAACCTGACCGCGAAGACTCACAGTAAGAACTTTTCACTGTTGTAGCTATTTCTTCTCTCCGTGGCTTTGCCGTTTCTAATCACTTTTTCTTCTTACAGGTCTTGGCACACAGGGAGACTTCTTTCCTGTCCCTTCTTCTCATGACGTGCCGTCATGACCCGCTGTCGAGCCCGCGGATGAGGTCGCAGCTATAAGAACTTTAGTGGAGGCACTGCGCAGGAGGGAAGGCGGTGAGGAGCTTCTGTCCAGCAGCATTAGCCCCCTGAAGAGGAAGAAGAAAGCCAAGGGGAGGGCGGATGTCACGACCCAACTTAGGGCCGCGACGGATGACCAACACTAAGTGTCGATCATCACTAATCCTACTGATAATATGCTAACCATTATAACTGATAAACAGAATAAGCATAAACCTAGCTGATAAGGAGTATGCAATGCAAAAGGCTGACAAGGCTAACATAAGCTGACATACATAGCATGCTGACTGCACCACACAGGGACATATCTACAGGCCTCTAAGAGTGATGAACTGAATATACAAAGGACGAGATAAGGCCCCGCCATACCCAAGCTGGCTGATTGTACACATACCAAAAGATAAGTAACTCCGGGAGTAAGCGGAGTGACTCCAGTAGCTGATAGATGACCTACTAACGTGGTCCAAGCATTGATCTATCTGTACCTGCGCGGCATGAAACGCAGCACCCCAGAAAAGGGCGTGAGTACGATATGTACCAAGTATTTAAGCATGAGCATATAATATATTATAGCTGAATGAAACTGTACGGCTGGAATATAACTATGTAAATATGAGCTGGAGCATAGCAATATAGCTGGAAATCTGAAGAACGTACTAAACATGATCTGAATATAAACTGAAGTCTAGCTGAATCTGAAACTGAAGAGTGAGCTGAACTATACTGATAAATAACTGTAATATGACTGATAGCTGGTTACTAGAAACTGGAACTGATAACTGTCAACTGATACTGACGCTAAGAACTGGTGGCTGATAACTGAGAACTGATAAGTGGTACCGAGCTAAAACTGAACTGTTATCTGAACTGGTACCTGTCTGGTGTTATGGGCTATATCCCCCCAAATCAGGTAACTGAACATCTGAACTAGTACCTGTCTGGCGTTATGGGCTGTATCCCCCCAAATCAGGTAACTAAAAACCGGAACTAGCCTCATGTATAATCATGTAGTGCATACTGTGGCTACATACGCATATATAACAAACCTGGTGGGTGTTATGGGCTATATCCCCCCCCAGCCAGTAATATCTAGTCTCTCTGGTCAGAGTGTGTGAATGACACCCGGTCACACTAGGTGTTTCAACTCCCGCCTGAACCAGAGGGGCTGTATCCCCCAGACGGGTAGTATCACACGCGACCGGACTGTGTGTCCAATGTCCAGCCTCTATAGGGGACTCCAAATCACACATAACATGATCACAATATAAGCATAAGCATGTATGAGGCATAACACATGTGGCAACAATATATATGGACTCGAAGGAATGATAAGAAAACTCTGGATGGAATTGTAGACACGACCTGAAACTTAGAATTTGTCTAACTCTTTGATTTTTATAAAAATTTCGGCAGAGTTTCCACTGAAACTGGATGATACGCAAAAACAGAACCAGTACTATTCTATACACGGGAATGGATACCCGGATAAACTGATAACATAAACAAATTAACTGGATAACAAGATGAGAGTGGCGTAACAATTCCACGGATGTACATAATTTCTAGATAGTACCAGCGTCCTGTATTGCATCATAGTTTTGAGGGTGCAGATAAAAGTTATAGACATCATGGTCTTCATGAAAGTTATAGATATATGTCTTAGGATTCTGGAGATTCTTAAATCATCTTAATATCAATTCTGTATGAGGAGTTATGATCAATATACTAACAACTGTCCAAAGTTCAAAACAATTTTCCAGATTTTGAAACGTTTTGCCTTTCTGATTTGGACGTCTTTCACCTTGGATTTTAGTACCAAATTAAGTATATACAAGGTTTCCTTGGTACCATACAAGTTTCTCACAAGAAAAACTAAGTTTAAAACTAATAAAAGCTTCAAAATCTAAAAGATACATGCCTTGCCAAAAGAAAGGTTTAGTCTTACATACCTTTGATGTTTCTAGCTTCTAAACTTCGTTTCCTATGAATTCCACACCTTCTAAAGCTTAAACAAGCTATAAAATAGAATTTAGGTACTTTACTTAGCTATGAAGTAATTCTAAAACTCAAACTATAGACGAAATTGAAGGTAGCATAATGTTACCCTAATCGCGTAGAGCGTTTTGACGCAATCCATCTTCCGTTTCGAGTCAAGATTGATGTTGTTTCTTCAAAATCAAAAAATATGGATTAAAACTGAAGTAAGGTCTGATTAAGTCGTGGTTTTACTGGAAATTTCGAGAGAGAGAGAGAGAAATTTCTCTTTTATAATAAAAACATTTCATTTCTAGCCCTCTTTTGCGCTTATGTCCCTTTTTCTGGTCTAACTTCTGACGCTCATATCTTTTTATCTATAAGTTATATGAGCAAACCGTTAAAAGTGTTGGAAACTACACTCCAAGAACTTCAATTTGGTATATGATATGTCCCCAAAAGACTTCATATAATACATGAAATTAATTGCTGAAAAAGCTCCGTTACAAGGCAATTCCTTAGTCGGTTTTTCCGCAACTTAAATCTGATTTTTCCCAAACTTTATATTCAACATATAAACATCATATATGGTCATATTATTACTTTAAACTCACTTAAATCATTCTTAACATGATATTATAATGATATACGTCAATTTAGACGTACGGGGTGTAACAATATTCCCCCGTTAGGAACATTCGTCCTCGAATGTTAAATGAAGTATGTAGAAGCATTAAGCAAGGATCTGTTACATACTCGAAGTAATGAAGAGATGTGTATATTTGGCCCTCATGTCATTTTCAGCTTCCCAAGTTATTTCTTCTATATTATTGCTTTAATATAGCATCTTAACTAAAGGAATGTCTTTCGTCCTTAGTCGACGAATCTGCCTCTTTAAATTGCAACTGGCACCTCCTTATTAGTCAACTGCTCTGTGATCTATACATCCTTTACTGGTACAACTCTAGAAGGATCTCTGACACATTTTTTGAGCATGGAAACATAGAATACTGGATGTACCTCCTAAAGGTCTGCTTGAAGGTCTAACTCGTAGGCTACACGCCCAACTCGCCTGATAATCTGATATGGACTAATAAATCTAGGGCTAAGCTTTTCCTTCTTTCCAAATCTCATAACACCTTTCATAGGTGATACTTTCAGGAATACCTATTCGCCAGTATGAAATTCTAAATCTCAATGTCGATTATCTGCATAGGACTTCTGTCTGCTCTGCACTGCTAATAATATTTCCCTGATCAACTTGACTTTATCAATTTCTTGTTGAATTAAGTCTGGACCTATCAATTGAGACTCGCCAACCTTGAACCATCATATAGAAAACCTGCATTTGTGCCCATACAAAGCTTCATATGGCACCATCTGTATGCTAGAATGATAGCTATTACTATATGCAAACTCTATCAACAGTAGGTGACCATTCCAGCTGCTTCTAAAATCTAACACGTAAGCTCTAAGCATATTTTCTAATGTTTGAATGGTCCGCTCAGCCTGTCTGTCTGTCTATGGATGAAATACTGTACTCAGATACACCTGTGTCCCCAAACCTGTCTGGAACGATCTATAGAAATTAGCTGTAAACTGGTGCGCCCCCGTCTGAAATAATAGATACTGGAATACCATGTAGGCGCACTATCTCTCTGATATAAAGTCTGGCATAATCCCCTGCTCTATAAGTAGTTCTAACAGGCAAGAAATGAGCTGATTTAGTAAGCCTGTCAACTATAACCCAAATAGAGTCACAGCTGCTCCGCGTATGGGGCAAGCCTGTAATGAAGTCCATATTTACTGTTTCCCATTTCCATACTGAAATCTCTATTTCCTGTAACAAGCCACTAGGTTTTTTTTTTTTTTTTTTTTTTTTTTTGCTCGACTTTAACCTGCTGGCAGTTAGCACACTGAGCCACAAATTCTGCTATGTCACGCTTCATTTCGTCCCAACAATAAATCTGCTTAAGATCATGGTAAATCTTAGTCGAATTAGGATGAACAGTGTATCTGGAATAATGTGCATCTGTCATAATCTGTCCACATAAATCTGCAACATCAGGAACACAAAGTTTATCTTTATATATAAGAACCCCGTCACTAGTAACCTATATAATAATTTGGTTTTCTTCTGGCTATCTGCCTGTATTGAACTAGAACTGGATCCTCATACTGGCGCTGCTTTACTTATGTCACTAGGCAAGCAGTGGTTGCGTTATTAAATGCAACTTCTGCATCATCTGAATCTATTAATCTGACTCCCAAGCGTCCTAACTGCTGGAGTGCATGAGCTAAGTTTCTCTTCTGTGGCTGTAATTAAGATAAATTACCCATGGACTTATGACTAAGGGAATCAGCAACAACATTCGCTTTACCCGGATGATAAATAATATGCATGTCGTAGTCTTTCAACAACTCTAGCAGCCGCCTCTGTTGTAGGTTTAGCTCCTTTTGCTTAAATATGTACTGGAGGCTCTTGTGGTCTGTATAAATATCAACATGAACTCCGTATAAATAATGTCTCCAAATCTTTAATGCATGAATGACTGCTGCAAGCTCCAGATCATGGGTAGGGTAGTTCTGCTCGTGCTTTTTCAGCTGCCTGGAAGCATAGGCAATTACTCTTCTGTGCTGCATCAAAACACAACCAAGACCAATTCGAGAAGCGTCACAGTAAATGACATAGTCCTCAGATCCCTCTGGAAGTGTAAGTACTGGAGTTGTTATCAACCTGTTCTTTAGTTCTTGGAAGCTGTGCTCGCAAGAATCAGACCACTCAAATTTAGCTGATTTCTTTGTCAATTTGGTCGGTGGAGCTGCAATGGAGGAAAAACCCTCTATAAACTTTCTGTAATAACCTGCCAAACCCAGAAAACTACGTACTTCAGTTGGCGTCGTAGGCATGGGCCAATTCTTCACAGCCTAGATCTTCTGGTCATCTATTTTAATTCTTTCTGCTGAAACTATGTGGCCAAGAAATGCCACTGAATCTATCTAGAATTTACACTTTGAGAACTTAACATATAATTGTTGGTCCCGAAGAGTACCCAATACTGTGCGCAGGTGCTCCACATGCTCTGATTCAGACTTTGAATAGATGAGAATATCATCAATAAATATAATCACAAATAAATCTAGATAAGGGCTGAATACGCTATTCATCAGATCCATAAATACTGCAGGGGCATTAGTGAGTCCAAACGACATCACTAAAAACTCATAATGGCCATATCTAGTCCTGAATGCAGTCTTAGGTATATCAGATTTTCTAACTCTAACCTGATGGTAGCCTGATCGCAAATCTATCTTCGAGAAGCACTTGGCACCCTGGAGTTGGTCGAACAAGTCATCAATCCTGGGCAGGGGGTATTTATTCTTGATTGTGACTTTATTTAGCTGTCTGTAATCTATGCACATGCGTAGAGAGCCATCTTTTTTTTTTTTTTTTTTTTTTTTACAAATTGCATCGAGGCTCCCCACGGGGAAATGCTGGGTCTGATGAGACCTTTGTCTACCAAATCCTTCAGTTGTTCCTTCAATTCTTTCAGTTCTGCTGGTGCCATCCTGTAGGGAGGAATGGATATGGGTTGCGTACCTGGTACTGTATCAATAGGAAAATCAATCTCTCGTTCTGGAGGAAGACCAGGTAACTCATCTGGAAATACATCAGGGAACTCATTCACTATCGGAACTGACTCAAGAGTCGGTGTCTCCTTTTTTGAGTCTCGAACATGAACAATATGATATAAGCAGCCTTTTGAGATTAGCTTCCTTGCCTTAAGGTAAGAAATAAACAGACTCTTTGGCGATGCAGAAACACCCTGCCACTCTATAGCTAATTCTCCTGGAAAATGAAACTGGACTGTCTTCGCTCTACAATCAACGTTAGCATAACAAGAGGAAAACCAATCCATACCGAGAATAACATCAAAATCAACCATTTCTAGCTCAATTAAGTCAGCTGTAGTGCTACAATCGCCCATCATCACCGTGCAACCTCTATAAACACGCCTAGCTACTATAGAATTACCAACGGGAGTGGCTACCTCGAAAGGTCTAATAGCCTCTGGTACTATTTTGAATTTAATGGCAATAAAGGGAGTAACATATGATAATGTAGAACCCGGATCTATCAACACATACACATCGAGAGAATTTACCGATAGAATACCTGTGACCACGTCTGGTGAAGCCTCTTGGTCCTGTCGACCAATAAGAGAATAGGTGCGGTTCTGAGGACCGCCTGCTGTAGGAGCTCCACTTCGACCTCTACCACAACCTACTGGTGCCTGAGGAACTTGCCCCTGAGGGCGTGCTGGTGCTGAGGAAGCTACTGCTGATCTAGCTGGCTGGGCTGCACCACTACCACCCCTAGTCGGGCAATCTCTCATGAAATGGCCTGCCTCGCGACAAATATAACAAGTATCAACTCCTAACTGACATGGACCCAAGTGGCGTTTACCACAATCTGAACATCTAGGATATGTCTGACTGGCCGGTAGCGAAGTACCACGGCGCTGAAATCCTGAAGTCCGTGATGCTTGACTAGCTCTGGACTGAGGAGGTCTATCAGATCTCAGGGCACGAGACTGTGTAGGTATACTAGCTGGTGGCTGTCTAACACTCTGCTGTCTACTCGCTCCAGATGTCTCTCCAAACGAACCAGAAAATCTGCCCCTCTTGTGTAACACTCTATCCCTGTCGGCTCTCTGTCTCTGCTTCATCTCCTCAAGTGATAAAGCAAATGCCTGAATGTTATGTTCATACATGACTGCATAGCAACTGTCATACGCTCGTTCACTAGGTGTGGAGCTAGTCCCACTATATACCTGTGAATTCTATCCTCCATACTTACTACAACCGTAGGGGCAAACCATGCTAAAGAATTAAAGCAATAATTATACTCTTCTACACTCAAACTTCCCTGTCTCAAGGTCAGGAACTGATTAGCATGGGCTCCCTATGTCTCTATAGGCATATACTGATAAAGGAAGGTATCTGGGAATTCCTTCCAAGTCGTGGGAGTAACATCAGGCCGTCTAGATAGCTCCCATGTCTGGTATCACCCTGCTGCTAGGTTATGCAATCTGAATGCAGCCAACTCTACTAACTCTGTGTCTGACACGTGCATAACCCTCAACACTCTGGCTATCCTCAATAGAAAATCCTGAGGGTCTTCTCCTTTACGGAATCCGGTAAAGACTATAGGCTCTAGCCTGATAAAATCATTGATCCTGGATCCAACATCTCCCTGGGCATCTGCACTGTGTTGTCTACTCTAAGCAACTACAACACTGGTCGATAATCTGATGGCATCCCTCATTTCCTGCCCCTGACTATCAGGCTGAGAATGTGGAGGTATAGTAGCTGCAGTACCTCTAATATCACCCTGAACTGATAGGATCTGTGAGGCCTCAGATGGAGCCTCAGGTCTGGACTCCTCACTCTCATCCACCTTAGGTGGCACTCTCATCCACCTTGGCCGGCAATAACCTTGCCCTTCTGGGCAGCTGTTAATTTCTTTGGCGGCATCGCTTTGCTGAAATTACAATTGTTAGAGGGCTGAATTTTATAATCATGGCTCTATCGCACGATCTAGAGAAGAAAGAAAGACAACTGTCCTGAAGTGCCTTGTAGCCTCCTGTTCAAAAGTATGGCGCGCAACATACTCCTAAACAAGACTCTACTAGACACGGCCTGTAGACACCCTAGGACTGAACTGCTCTGATACCACTTTTGTCACGACCCAACTTAGGGCCGCGACGGATGACCAACACTAAGTGTCGATCATCACTAATCCTACTGATAATATGCTAACCATTATAACTGATAAACAGAATAAGCATAAACCTAGCTGATAAGGAGTATGCAATGTAAAAGGCTGACAAGGCTAACATAAGCTGACATACATAGCATGCTGACTGCACCACACAGGGACATATCTACAGGCCTCTAAGAGTGATGAACTGAATATACAAAGGACGAGATAAGGCCCCGCCATACCCAAGCTGGCTGATTGTACACATACCAAAAGATAAGTAACTCCGGGAGTAAGCGGAGTGACTCCAGTAGCTGATAGATGACCTACTAACGTGGTCCAAGCATTGATCTATCTGTACCCGCGCGGCATGAAACGCAGCACCCCAGAAAAGGGCGTGAGTACGATATGTACCAAGTATTTAAGCATGAGCATATAATATATTATAGCTGAATGAAACTGTACGGCTGGAATATAACTATGTAAATATGAGCTGGAGCATAGCAATATAGCTGGAAATCTGAAGAACGTACTAAACATGATCTGAATATAAACTGAAGTCTAGCTGAATCTGAAACTGAAGAGTGAGCTGAACTATACTGATAAATAACTGTAATATGACTGATAGCTGGTTACTAGAAACTGGAACTGATAACTGTCAACTGATACTGACGCTAAGAACTGCTGGCTGATAACTGAGAACTGATAACTGGTACCGAGCTAAAACTGAACTGTTATCTGAACTGGTACCTGTCTGGTGTTATGGGCTATATCCCCCCAAATCAGGTAACTGAACATCTGAACTAGTACCTGTCTGGCGTTATGGGCTGTATCCCCCCAAATCAGGTAACTGAAAACCGGAACTAGCCTCATGTATAATCATACAGTGCATACTGTGGCTACATACGCATATATAACAAACCTGGTGGGTGTTATGGGCTATATCCCCCCCAGCCAGTAATATCTAGTCTCTCTGGTCAGAGTGTGTGAATGACACCCGGTCACACTAGGTGTTTCAACTCCCGCCTGAACCAGAGGGGCTGTATCCCCCAGACGGGTAGTATCACACGCGACCAGACTGTGTGTCCAATGTCCAGCCTCTATAGGGGACTCCAAATCACACATAACATGATCACAATATAAGCATAAGCATGTATGAGGCATAACACATGTGACAACAATATATATGGACTCGAAGGAATGATAAGAAAACTCTGGACGGAATTGTAGACACGACCTGAAACTTAGAATTTGTCTAACTCTTTGATTTTTATAAAAATTTCGGCAGAGTTTCCACTGAAACTGGATGATACGCAAAAACAGAACCAGTACTATTCTATACACGGGAATGGATACCCGGATAAACTGATAACATAAACAAATTAACTGGATAACAAGATGAGAGTGGCGTAACAATTCCACGAATGTACATAATTTCTAGATAGTACCAGCGTCCTGTATTGCATCATAGTTTTGAGGGTGCATATAAAAGTTATAGACCTCATGGTCTTCATGAAAGTTGTAGATATATGTCTTAGGACTCTGGAGATTCTTAAATCATCTTAATATCAATTCTGTATGAGGAGTTATGATCAATATACTAACAACTGTCCAAAGTTCAAAACAATTTTTCCAGATTTTGAAACGTTTTGCCTTTCTGATTTGGACGTCTTTCACCTTGGATTTTAGTACCAAATTAAGTATATACAAGGTTTCCTTGGTACCATACAAGTTTCTCACAAGAAAAAATAAGTTTAAAACTAATAAAAGCCTCAAAATCTAAAAGATACATGCCTTGCCAAAAGAAAGGTTTAGCCTTACATACCTTTGATGTTTCTAGCTTCTAAACTTCGTTTCCTATGAATTCCACACCTTCTAAAGCTTAAACAAGCTATAAAATAGAATTTAGGTACTTTACTTAGCTATGAAGTAATTCTAAAACTCAAACTATAGACGAAATTGAAGGTAGCATAATGTTACCCTAATCGCGTAGAGCGTTTTGACGCAATCCATCTTCCGTTTCGAGTCAAGATTGATGTTGTTTCTTCAAAATCAAAAAATATGGATTAAAACTGAAGTAAGGTCTGATTAAGTCGTGGTTTTACTGGAAATGTCGAGAGAGAGAGAGAGAGAAATTTCTCTTTTATTATAAAAATATTTCATTTCTAGCCCTCTTTTGCGCTTATGTCCCTTTTTCTGGTCTGATTTCTGACGCTCATATCTTTTTATCTATAAGTTATATGAGCAAACCGTTAAAAGTGTTGACTACACTCCAAGAACTTCAATTTGGTATATGATATGTCCCCAAAAGACTTCATATAATACATGAAATTAATTGCTGAAAAAGCTCCGTTACAAGGCAATTCCTTAGTCGGTTTTTCCGCAACTTAAATGTGATTTTTCCCAAACTTTATATTCAACATATAAACATCATATATGGTCATATTATTACTTTAAACTCACTTAAATCATTCTTAACATGATATTATAATGATATACGTCAATTTAGACGTACGGGGTGTAACAGCGGAGCACGGAAGAAATCTGCTCGTAAGGCTTCCGTTGCTGCTGGGCAGACCTCAGCTGTTGGAGATGCGACCCCCTCTGACACCAGTGTACCTGAACCTGAGAAGGAGAGCGCCGGTGTGCTGAAGTCCCCGAGTCTGCGCGGGGAGAGGGTTTTGACAAGGAGGTAATCGACATCTCAGATGCTGAGACTGAAAATACTGAACCCCTTGTGTGAAAGCCATTTCTTCGTAGTGACAAGAGGAAAGTCGAGGAGGAGTCTGCCCGTACTCCGGAGGGGAGTCCCCGAGTTGATGACGGGGTGAATGCGGCTCCTTCTCGTTCAGATAAGAGGAAAGGAAAGGTTGGCGAAGAAGAAGAAGAAGGAGGGGTAGAGATTCTCCAAAAGGGTGACCAGGGTCCTCGTGTTTTTCGTTTTGAGGACTTGGAGAACGTGGCCGCTGAGGGGGAGGTGCCTGTCGGTCTACACGAATGCGACACAAGAGATCCTGGAGTGGAGGGTGATTCTGATACGTCAAAGACAAGGCTCACTCGGCGGACCACCATCAGCAGTCAGACTGGACTAAGGGACATTCGGGGCGTGTGCTACAAATTTGGTCTGAACTACCCCTCTGAGCAGGCTAGGAAGCCTAAGTACTGCGAGATGAAGTGCACTATGAAGCTAGCCCCCGATGTCAACTTCGTGACTAGGCCGAACAGTTTAGCCAAAGCAGTTTCATCGCTCATTGGTCCCCAAGAGGAGTGGACAATGAGGGAGATGAGCGATGAGGAGTTGGCTTTTTCTATCGCTGCCGACTCTGCCCGGGTAAGTGCTTTCCTTAATACCATTTGCGTCGGAAGTAATTTCGACTTTAGACTTCTAACTTTACTTCTTTTGCTTCTTCAGTCAAGTCTGATCGCTGCCGAGTTGATGTTCCGCTCCAGGATTAACGACCCTGATCAAGTGCTCGAACTGAAGAAAGAGCTGCTCAAGACTTTGAAGGAGAATGAGGTCCTGGCAGAGATGTGTGGTTTCCTTAGGAATGAAGTTAACCGGTTGGCTGAGACCAACAACAAATGTGTTGAACATATTAACGAACTCACCAAGGAAAAGGACCTTCTTTCTGAAGAGAAAGAAGGGTTCGCACAATCTGCTCGGGGCCTGGAGGCTCTGCTTGAAAAATGCCAGTCTTCGCTGAACAAGGTACTCGATGAGCGTGGATCTTTTGATATGGACCTGCAAAGGGCCAGAGAAGAGTCTGCTAAAGCCAGAGTTGAGCTTCAAGCCGCTAAGGACCAAGTTGCCCAGTCGATGAGCGTCCAAGGAGCGTTATCCAAGGACTTGGCCAACTTGCGTGATCAATTTAAAATCAAGGTGAAGCTTGTTATACTCGAGGCCAAGCGCACATTGCTCGAGCAGATCCACTCGGGTCAGATCAACGTCGAGGAAACGATGTTGAAAACAAAGCATGTTGTTCGCGAAGTGAGGCAAGTGCTGAACCTTTCTCCTGAAGAGTCTGAAGTTGATGAAGATGAAGATGATGATGAGAGCTCGGGTGACGATGATAGAGCCGATGGAGCTAGTGCGTCGGGTTCTGGTCGTAGTCCCTAAAATTAATGCCCCCCAAATTGATTAGGTTGTAGGTTTGTGTATCTGGCGAGAGCCGGATGGTTGGTTGTGGATAGAGGTCTCTTAGGGATTCTCTGATCCTTGTTTGGCCGGTTTCATTGGCCTTGATCACTCAACAAAAACTTCTGTCAGTCGTTTCGGCATTTTATTGTTTTGTCAGGATAATGTATATATTTTCAGATCTTTTTAATTCAATGACTGTATATAGCCTGAATCTTTGATCTTTCGTTTGGATGTGTTGTGGCCTTCGTGCCTTTTATCTAAGAGCTTTTTAGAAGTTTGTACTTTGCTAAGTTCTGGTCTTCAAAATTCTGTCCGAATATTTTAACTTAGCCTTTCCCAAGGAAGAGGTCATAAGTT
This sequence comes from Petunia axillaris subsp. axillaris, assembly GCA_029990575.1. Classification (NCBI taxonomy): domain Eukaryota; kingdom Viridiplantae; phylum Streptophyta; class Magnoliopsida; order Solanales; family Solanaceae; genus Petunia; species Petunia axillaris. Next base: position 52,277,727 of record JARKNS010000003.1, read on the forward strand.
GTGAATGATCTGCGCAGATGTTTCATTCTGACCGAGTCGTGGTCGATAGGTTCTGGCCGAGTTGTTGGCCTTGTGAACAACTTTGCTTATTGTTTTTATAGTTGAAAGTCGTCGCAGAAAATTTATAGTTTAACTCCGGCCGAGTCGCTGGCATCGTGAACGGCTTCTCTTATTTTCGTGGAAGCTTGTCACATAAAAAGTTTTGAAAACTCGCCTTTTCACAAGGTCTTTACCTTTTAAGAAGGTCTTATCTGGCCTGCAGGGGCCTCTTACCACCCTCCTTGTTCTTATGTTGAAACACGGGATGTTATAACATAAAAAGAGTTAAGGTTGGTCGTAGATAAAAGAACACATATAACCAAACGAGGAGTGTGTCCGTTGTGGGATTTGAACCCACAGCCGCGAAGTTGAAGAACTTCGAGCTCTACCAGTTGAGCTAAACGGATCTGGCCTTGTTTAGGCCGTTAGTACCATTTAGAAGAAATATAATGAAAGTAGGAATGTCATAAAAGTAAAAGGTAGGAAGAGAATAACTGACCGTTTTACCATTCAGAAGTGATACCTTTTGAGGTGAACCACGTTCCAATTGTTTGGGACAATTGAGACATCTGGTCATGCCAAACGATAAGATCCCTTGCCGATTGATGCGACTACCTTGTAGGGGCCTTCCCAATTAGGGCCTACCTTCCCTGAATTTGCTTCTTGTGTGTTTTAAGACACTTTTCTTAGCACAAAATCTCCAACTTGGAAACTCCGTACGCGTAGTCCCCGATTATAGTATTGTTCAATTCGTTCCTTCTGGGAGACTACTCGTACAAGTGCTAGTTCCCTTCGTTCTTCGAGGAAATCCAATTCTTCGGAGAGACTGATCGAGTTGGATTCCTCGGTTGCGTGTGCATACCGGAGGCTTGGTTCTCCAATTTCAACTAGGATTAGAGCATCTGCGCCGTATACCAATGAGTAAGGTGTCTCCCCCGTACTCATTTTTATTATAGTGCGATAAGCCCACAGTATGCCGGACAGCTCTTCCACCCAACACCCTTTGGCCTGCTCAAGGCGCTTCTTAAGAGATTCAACGATTATTTTGTTTGTTGATTCCGCTTGTCCATTAGCAACCGGATGGTATGAAGAAGAAGTAATCCTTTTGATGTGCAAGTCGTCGAGAAACCTAGTCACTTTCTGGCCGATGAATTGCGGGCCGTTATCCATGACTATTTCCTTAGGTGCTCCAAAGCGACACACGACATATCGCCAAAGGAAGTCAATGACCTCTGTTTGTCGTATCTTTGCGTATGCTACCGCTTCGACCCATTTGGTGAAGTAATCGGTGATGATTAGCAAGAAACGTACTCCTCTTGGCAGCAGGGAGAGGACCAACTATGTCCATTCCTCATTTCAAGAATGGCCACGGGGAGATTATTGAATGGAGCGGTTCTGCTAGTTGATGGAGAAGATGCGAAAACCTTTGACATTTATCACTGATGAAATCATTTGTGTCCTTCTCCATCTTATCCCAATAATATCCTGTACGAATCAACTTACGTGCTAATGCTTTGCCCCTAGAATGATTACCACAACAGCCTTCGTGGACCTCTCGCATCACATAGTTGATCTGGTTTGGTCCTAGGCACTTTGCAAGGGGCCCTGCGAACATCTTGCGGTAAAGATCGACGTTGATGATCGTATACCGAGCAGCTTTTATTCTGTGTTTGCGAGCGGCTTTCGCGTCATCGGGCAGAGTTCCGTGAAGAATATAGTTCGTGATTTCATTCCGCCAGTCCTAAGTTGTGTTTATAGCATTAACTTCGACTTTTCTCGATCTATGGTTGTGCAGAGGAGTTGAATGACAGCCGAGGAGCTGGCCGCCCCAATTTCTGCTACTGACCCTAGATTTGCCAGGGCATCTGCCTCATGGTTCTCTTCTCGGGGGATCTGGAGCGCTTCCCATTCGTCGAACTGGGCCAGGAGTTCTTTTACACTAGCAAGGTACACTTGCATTCTGGATTCTCGTGCAATGAAACCTCCGGTCACTTGGTTGACTACTAGTTGAGGGTCACTCTTGAGTTTGATAACGTTTGCTCGATAGCTTCGGGCTAACTCCAATCCTGCAATTACGGCCTTATATTCGGCCTCATTGTTAGTAATAAATGGGCACTTGATGGCCTACCTGACGGTCACTCTGGATGGGGTGATGAGAACCAGTCCAAGACCGGACCCTTTGACGCTCGAGGAGCCATCAGTGAACATGGTCCGGTCCATGCACCAGGGGCCTGCCCAGTGGCATCCTTTTCTGCCTCAGGGTATATATTAGCGCTAAAATCTGCTACGAAGTCTGCTAGGGCTTGTGACTTTATTGCTACCCTAGGCTGGTAGGTAATATTGAATGCACTTAATTCTATAGCCCATTTAACTAACCTTCCCGAAAATTCGAGTTTATGCAAACATTGCGCAAAGGAAAGGTCGTCACTACAGCTATTGAATGACCTTGAAAGTAAGGACGTAACTTACGGGCAGCAGTTACTAGTGCTAAAGCCAACTTTTCTAAGGGTTGGTAACGTGTTTCCGCATCAATTAGAGTTTTGCTAATGTAATAAATGGGAAGTTGCTTACCTTTTTCTTCTCGAGCCAAGACTGTGCTTACCGAAGACTCTGAGACTGCCAGGTAGATCAGCAAATGCTCCCCGTGTTGAGGTGTAGAGAGTAGTGGTGGATTGGATAGGTATTTCTTCAGATCCCTCAGCGCTTGTTGACATTCGGGGGTCCAGTCGAATTCCTTGTTCTACTTCAGGACATCGAAGAAACTCTTGAACCGGTCGGATGAGCGGGATATAAACCTGCGCAAGGCTGCCACCCTTCCGGTTAGTTTCATGACGTCCTTCCGGTTGTGGAGTACGTCTGGAATTGACCCAATTGCCCTGATTTGAGCGGTATTGACTTCAGTTCCACGTTGGGAGACGATGAAGCCCAGGAATTTTCCTGAACCAACCCCGAACGCGCACTTTTCTGGATTAAGCTTCATGTTGTATTGGTCGAGTATTCGGAAAGCTTCCTTCAAGTGTGCCAGATGATCTTCTGCTTGTTTTGACTTGATTAGCATGTCATCGATGTACACTTCCATGGTCTTCCCGATTTGATCGTGGAACATACAATTGACCAATCGCTGATATGTTGCACCTGCATTTTTTAATCCGAATGGCATGACTTTATAGCAATACGTACCTCTGCACGTTATGAATGACATTTTCTCCTGGTCGTTGGGATCCATCAATATTTAATTGTACCCTGCATATGCATCAAGGAAGGTGAGCACCTCGTGTCCGGCGGTTGCATCAATCAGCTGATCTATCCGGGGAAGAGGATACGAATTCTTCGGACAGGCTTTGTTTAAAGCAGTGAAGTCAATGCAAACTCGCCACTTCCCGTTTTTCTTGGCCACAACGACTACGTTGGCCAGCCAGTCTGGATACTTCATTTCGCGTACAGATCCAATCTTCAGCAGTCTATCAACCTCATCATTTATGATTTGATTCCGAAAAGCTCCCTGTTGGCGCTTCTTCTGCTTTACCGGACGGTGGTACTGGTCGACATTCAGCTTGTGAGAGATAATTTCTAGAGAAATACCCGTCATGTCTGTATGAGACCAAGCGAACGTCGTATGCCGCTCCTTGAGGAACTGAAGGATGTCTCCTCGTAGGCGTTCATTCAATTCCATCCCCAAGTAGACCTTCCGCTTATGTCCTTGAAGAGTTCTTCCGGTTCCAAAGCTTCCACGGTTGGTGTATAATTTTCCCATGCCTCTAGCTTTGCGATGAATTCCGGGACCTCGTACTTTGCTTCTTCATTTGTTGCGTTAGATCCCGGTTGCTGTAATTGCTATTTGTTTTCCTCGGGCAGCTTGAGGTCCACCGAGTAGCAATCTCGAGCAGAGCGTTGCTCTCCTCGTACCTCACGTACTCCCCATTCTGATGGGAATTTCAATACCTGATGATATGTGGAGGGAACAGCCTGCATATCATGGATCCATGGTCTTCCAAGGATAATATTATAGGCCATGTCTCCGTTGATAACATGGAACACTGCTTCCTTTGCCACCCCCTTCGACAAGAGTCGTGAGAGTGATCTCGCCAAGGGTCTTCTCGCTTGAGTTTTTGAAGTCGGAGAGAACTCGTGATACTGGCACGATCTTCTCCATTAGCTGCATCTCATTGACGACGCGTGACTGAATGATGTTCGCAGAGCTGCCCGCATCAACGAGCACTCTTTTGATATCATACTCGGCCACGCATCAACGAGCACTCTTTTGATATCATACTCGGCCACGCGCAATGTTATGACTAGTGCGTCAACATGCGGGAACTGCAAACCTTCCGTGTCCGAATCATCAAATGTTATTGTTTCTTCTGGCTGTGGACGCTTGGTCTTTGTAATAGAGACCTTTGCATACTTCTTCGCTGTGAAAACAACGGAGTCAACTTTGATCCCTCCCGAGATAACGTTGACTGTCATCTTCGGGGAAGATGCCCGTGGAGGGCCAGATTTGTTCTGTTGAGCCCTCGCATGGGTTTTCTTTCCCTTCTCGGTTAGAAGCTCCTTCAAGAACCCCTATTTTAATAGATGTGCGACCTCGTACCTTAAGGCCTTGCAATCTTCAGTGGTGTGGCCGTGGTCGCGATGAAATTCGCACCATAAGTCCTGGTTTCTCTTGCCTGGATCAGTTTTCATATCCTTTGGCCACTTGACCTTGTCTCCAATATCTTTGAGCGCTGCAATCACTTCAGCCATTTCTACATTGAAGTTTGGTAGACTCGGGGCTCCACGAGCGCTTGATTCTGATTCGTCTTCCCGTGATAGCCCTTTGTTGTTGCGACCGCGCCCTTTGGAGTTATTGCGTGATTGGTCAAGATACGGTTCATAACGTACATCTGACCTTTCCGACTCCATCTTTCCGCCAGAGCCACCGCTTCATGATTGGTTCCTTCCTCGGGCACTGGTTCTTATCAGCTTGTCTTCATCAATGCGTACCTTAGAATTATAGCGATTGTAGACATCTGACCAATCGGCTGCTGGAAATTCGCACAGAGATTCGTATAGCCTGCGCGTAGCCTCTGAGCTCTTGACATCCAAATTGTTTGTGAATGCAATGGCCGCCCATCTGTCCGATACCTTGGGCAGCAGCATGCGCTCCCGCTGAAAACGGTCCACATATCTTCGGAGAGACTCTCCGGGCTTTCGCTTGATTTCGAAGATATCCTCCACGCGAGTTTCTGTTTTCTGGGCGCCTGTGTGGGCTTTCACGAATAATTTAGCCATCTCCACGAAGGACCCGATGGAGTTTGGTTGTAACATTGAGTACCATCGTAGAGCTCCATCCACTAGGGTCTCCACGAATTTCTTCAATTGCATGGATTCGATCTCCTCATCGGTGAGATCACTTTCCTTTTTAAAATTGCTAAACATCATGAGCTGATCATTGGGGTCAGAAGTCCCACGATATCTAAGAATGTTTGTCATCTTGAATGTTTTTGGTATCGTTTTTTGTGCTGCTTCCTTCTTCCAAGGCCTTTGCGAGTAGCGTTGAACGTCAATTTTCTTCAAAGTAGGCGGGGCGCCTGGTATCTGATCAATCCTCTCGTGGAGAGATTTTTGAAGCGCTTCTTGACTCTCTTTGAATTGCTTGGCGAGTGCCTCCATGACGACGCTCATCTCAGTGGACACCGCAGATCCTCCGTTCTGATTTTGGTTTGCTTGGGTCGTCGGATCCATGGTTCCTCTGTTTTTGGCCGCATTTCGCTCTCCATCTTGCCTTGAAGTGTGTGAAGAAGGAACATCTCGACCTTGGGCTGCAGGACCAGTCCTCGTAATTGGAGGGATTTGCCCTCGAAGAGAGTTGATCGCCTCATTGATTCCTCTGTTGACCTCCGTCTGTTGCTGAATAAATTCAAAGATTGTCTCTTGGAGATTCCTTTGGTCAGGGGAGACACTCTTATGGCGTCGTCTTCTAGGCGGGGTCAAGCTCCGAGATTGTCCACGCCTGTACCATTGTCTTCTGGGTCCTTGGGAAGAACGTTCTTGCCCGTCAGATGAGTAGTCTGGAGAGTAATTAGGGCTGTTCTGAGGGGCACGTTCTTGACCGTTGTCGGCCACAGTTCGTTGAGAGTCGTTTTCTGCCATGTTAGTTACAAACAAAGGATCGACAGAAAAGAATACAATGCAGGGAAAAGCCAAACTATTAACCTATAGAGGCTATTGACCGGCTCCCACTGTAGTCACCAAATTGTTTAACCTAGATCCGATTTTAGGCCAAACTAGATTATAAATATATGCACAGTTTCCAATGATGATAATTGACGATATGGAAATAATAAGAGATAATCGAAAGTAAATAAGATTAAAGCTTGACTAAAATAGATAGAAGGAACCGTATCAGATCACTTGATCCCGGTGAGGATTCCTCATTACTGATTATACTTGGAGGCTTGAGAACAAAGTATCCAGCGAATATAAATGATGAACAGTATTGAACAAGAGTAAAAGAGAGTATTCTTATTGATATTGTAGACAGATGATTAAGAGGCATCCGTTGGGTTTGTAACCACCGGGTATGTATCCATTGGATACGTAACTGCTGGATGTGTAACCGTTGCCTTCATGACCATTCATTAAGCAATCGCGTACGATTAGGTAACCGCTCATTCAAATCGCGCTGATTTGGGAAGCGTTACGCTACTGCTCTGGGCCTTCTCGTGGTAACCGCCTGGCCAGTCATCTGTCCGTTAGATGTCTGTCCGGAGAAGCCTCTGCCCATGCCACGTGGCAGACACGTGTCACTTTTTAAGTGACGTCGGTTTTTATCCAATACGACGTTCATTATATAAGTTAATACCAATTTCTATACCTGTATTATATAAACTTATACACCATACCAACTATGCTCTTTAAAGTATATTTTAATTGGTATTTATTTCTATTGCAGATTGCGAGACACGGGAACAATAATTTTTTACAATGAACTTGATTGCTAGCACATATACTATGACTCAAAATATTTCACAAAATTATCGGAAAGTACAGTGTCTTTGATTTTCCAACAATATTATTATCTCATCATTCCTTTGAGGTAAGACGAACTGCAGTACCTATTATTCATACACTTAAACTGACTAGAGCCTTTTAATGAAATCCTTTTGTAGAAAAATAAGATATATTAATCTATTCTTATGCACCGCACGATATAATAGAGGCTAGCACTCTTTATTTATAATAACAAACAAAACCTATTTTAATTTTAACTAAAAAATCTATTCTAATAAGGTTTTCACTAAAAACCTTTCTACACATGTATTAAATAACTACTTGATAATGAAACCTAATCTATTTAGGTCTCCTATATCAACTTTGAATTAGTCTTCAACATTCTCCCTTAATTCAAAGTTGTATAGTCTTTGTTGTATTGGAGCACTTCTCTCCAATCTTCAAATTTGTTGATGTATTTCTCACAAACCTTCTATCGTTAAAGCACTTCTCTTCAACTTTCATTTGTGTTGGAGCACTTCTCTCCAACTTTCAATTTTATTGATGCACTTCTTATCAACGTTCATTGTTGAAGCACTTCTCTTCAACATCTTTTTTTTCTTTTGTCGTTGAAGCACTTCTCTTCAACATTCAATTGTTGGTGCACTTCTCACCAACTTGCACTTTTGTTAGAGCACTTCTCTCCAACTATCAATTTTTTTATCCACTTCTCCCTGATTTTTAGAGAAGAGTTTCTTCCTCGAAAGCCATATTTGTTCTCCCTTGCTTAAACTTGCAATCTTTTCTCAATCCTTTTAATTTTTTTTTTGTTTGGTGGTTGTTTTGGCCAGCGGGTGGCACATATTGGCCGGCACCACCCCACCGGTTGCGGAAGCTATTTGAATCTCTACCAAGATCGTAGAGGCTCTGCTACCATATAGAAAAATAACTCTCTAAATATTATCGATCTCAAGTCTATTCTTTTCACCACACGATATAATAGAGGCTAGCACCCCTATTTATAATAACAAACAAAGTCTATTTTAACTTTAACTAAAAAACCTATTCTAATAAGGTTTTCACTAAAAACCTTTGTACACATGAATTAAATAAACTACTTGATAATGAAACTTAATCTATTTAGGTCTCCTATATCAACTTTGAATTAGTCTTTGGGAGAATGTTAAAGACTAATTCAAAGTTGATATATGAGACCTAAATAGATTAAGTTTCATTATCAAGTAGTTTATTTAATTCATGTGTACAAAGGTTTTTAGTGAAACCATATTAGAATATATTTTTTAGTTAAAGTTAAAATAGGCTTTGTTTGTTATTATAAATAAGGGTGCTAGCCTCTATTATATCGTGTGGTGCATAAGAATAGATCAATATATTTTATTTTTCTACATGGTATTAATTGTAGATTACTATTTAACATTATTTCTAGGAGAAGACTTTTGAAGAGCAAGAGCTAGTATCATAGTTTTAAATCTCAAATTAACATACTTTTCCAGCTTAGAGTCACTTGTCAAGAAAAGTGGACATAGGTCAAATTACCAAAAGAGAAGGTAGATCATGACATTATCATTGTTTGTTAATCAGCAGCATGTTTTAACAATTTCAAAATGTAGTGAATCAATGCAGCTTTAAAATGGAAAACAAGATTTGTATTGTTTCAGCAAGCTTTCTTAACATATTTACAGTCAAGCGACTGATACGATTGAGGGATAAAAAAAAAGAAAAGATAGAAAAGGGATGTTTCAGAACTACACTAACAAACTAGCTAAGAATAATAAAAAACAACATAATAGCTTGTCCTAAACTCTATGGACTCTAGTATTTATATCTATCATAGTCTCTTTAGCCCATTAGTATTATTTTCTCCACCTGGATCCCAAGTGATATGTTGTCTCCTCTTTATGGGGTAAGTGCACGAAATGCTACTTTTGCCACTGGTCTTTGGGCACATGCCACTAATATCAAAATATTTAGTTTGTAGCCACTTTCGCTTAAAAGTAGAACTTCAGTCCAGGGTCCTGGATTGAAGTTCAGTCCTTAAAGATGGAACTTCAGTCCAGGGCCATATAGATTGAAGTTCAGTCCTTCAAGATAGAACTTCAGTCCAGGGCCATGTTGACTGAAGTTCAGTCCAGTCCTTAACAATGGAACTTCAGTCCAGGGCCCTATGGACTGAAGTTCAGTCCTAAAAGATGGAACTTCAGTCCGGGGGCCGTATGGACTGAACTTCAGTCAATGAACAGAACTTAAGTCAATGTTTATTTAGTAAAGGCCCAAAAATGACCTCTAGTGTAAGACCAATAAAAATAGTGGCCTCAAACTAAATACCGGTATTAAAAGTGGCCTCTGGGCGAAATTTTTACCCTCTTTATCTCAAATCCAGTCCCAAATACCTCTTGTAGATTAGCTTTTAGTCTAATAAAATCATAGATGGTGAAAAAACACAACATCATCATAATAGAGTAGAAAAGGTGAAAAAACTAACCTCATGTAATAATATGAGTATAATAGAGTAGTCTTACAGTAATGTACAACTTACTTATGGACATGGATTAGTTAATCCTTTAAATCATATGTGAGATTAATTATTAGTATTAATCGGTATCTAACCTTTTTAGAGAAGTCTATTTTATGCCTTTAAACTATTTTTAATCTTTTGAACTATCAATATGTCTTCATCCAAAGGTCTGTCAGTTTTTAGTTAGCCATTTCCCATAAGAAATGAAAATAAGATGGACAAACGCAAAAAAAAAAAAAAAAAAAAAAAAAAAAAAAAAAAAAAACAAGGAGAGCCAAAAACTTTTGGAGTTGGAGCAAAAGTTGATAAAATTTGTGCACCCCTACGATTGATTTCGTTTAATTTGCCCACCGTTTTTTGGGGGTGGGTTCTTAACAAAAGTTAACAAAACGGCCAAACTCATCTTCCAATCGTACTAAAAAGCTTTTGAAGGTTTTATTTTTCTATTCATATGTCGCATCATTTAACAGAAACATTAAGCAAAAGAACTTGTGTACAACTGGCTTTTTGGTAATATGAAATTAGCTCTAGTCAAGTTAGATGATTTGAGAAGCTCTCATTTAATTGGTTAATGATGCAAAATGGAAGTTTCTACGTACAAACAATACTACCATAGTGTTTGCACCTACTCCATTTTATCACTAAAAGAAAACTCATATAATAATAATAATAATAATAATAATAATAATAATAATAATAATAAATAGTTTTTTTATATGACATCATATTACCTAGATCAATAAAATAAATTTTAAACCTGATTGTTATGAACGGAAATAGACGTGGGACATTAGTAATTTCTATGTGGGACCCTGGCTGAGGTGAAATTGTTAATTATGTGTATTAGGGCTATCAGTTCGTTTTATATATTAGGGAATATGCCAGTAGAAAGGTAGGCAACCAGTTAAGCAAAGTCTGAGCTTCTCATCCCCAATTCTCTCTAAGCTTCTCATCTCCAATTCTATTTGTATCCTCTCATCCCCTTTCCCAGTCTTCTTCTATTGGTTCTGTTCTACTTTCAGTCATTGTAATTCTCTATGGTGCATATTCAATCGAGCTATTATCCTTGATTTATTGAGTTCAGTGAGTGACTTGTAGTAGTATTCACTATATTGGTGCTTTCATTTTCTCCATCTGCCATGTTCGACTATTCTCAAGCTCCCGTAATGGGTCGTTTCAATGGCTGTCACGACCCTTTTTGAACTTAAAGAATTATAAGTAGTTTTAAAGGCGGTGACGGTGTTAAAGGTACACAAATTATTAGAGAATTCGGAGTCGCCACTTGACAAGTTAGAGGTGTGCCAAGTCACCAAAGTGGTGTACCTAGAACACCTATGACTCGTAAGTGGTCTGCGTCAGAGTTCTGGGTAAAGATCTCGGTTGACTCGCGGGAAGGTGTTAGGCACCCCCGAGTCCTATGACAAGCACAATTGCTTTTATTGGCGCGTTTCGACTCTTTGAAGTTGTTTGTTATATTTTTTCCTTGATTTGTTACGCTTTGATTTGTTAATTTTAAATTTTGTCCGTTCAAATAAAACTCAAAATCGAGATATTATTGTGCAGGCACTTCACCCGAACAAAATCTTCCGACTTAAATTAGTTAATTGTGCAGGTACTTCACCCGAACAAAATCTCCTAACTTAAAAGAGTTAAAATGAGTTGCAATGCGAACAAATGGTTATTATTTGTTTCGGCCTACTTGAAATTGCCTAATCGAGTGTAGCGACATTATTTTTGCTTCAATATTTAGAGGTGGACTTTTGTTGCTCCCAAACGCACACGCAAGTATACGCGGTCGACAAGTAATAAAGTGATAAATCGAGTATCGTTCCCACGAGGACTATGCAAACTAATACTTAACAAACAATTTCTAAACAAACTACTCAGGGATCTTTTTCTTTGATGGCAAGAGTTTTTGTAACTAAAAAGCAGTAATTAAAGTGCTAGAAGTGTAGTCAAGCAATGGTGCAATACTTTGGTTGTTACCAATATTAAGAGGACGGTCCAGGGTCAGAGTTACGAACAATCCAGTTGAGTTATCCAATTGATTCCACTTCTTAAATCCCGGGTTACTAACTGACAGAATAAATGTAACTGTGAAAACCTTTCAGTTCTTCATAGTCTATGCAAGCTACTTCAATCCCTATATGTCTATAGGTTAAATCACATGCACGCATTAACGAATTCTGTAATGAGTTAAACTAGGCAAGCAAGTATATGTCTATCCTACTCGCAAATTGGTTCCCCGATGCCCGGGTTCACAAACTAGTTCTATTCTTTCTTATTATGTAATTAAATTCCCTCTTTCGAGTTCAATCTAAAAACCGTAGGTAATGTATAATTATCGAGCTCTAACAATTACACAAGTGAAATCAAGAAAGAATAAGTAACCTGTTATGGGATTCAATTAATGGGAATCAATCTTCAAACAATCAACTTTCATGTAATACTCTAACCCTAGAACGTAATATTTAGCCACGCATACTCATAATCACAAGGTAATGAATTGATGAAATAATGATGTAAATGATGTAATAGATGAAAGATTAGGAATAAACCCTTGTTCAATGAAGTATGGTGCTCTCAAATTGCTCCAAAGTATCAACTCCCCTTAAAAACTAAGTAAAATAGTATTTATAAGGTTTACAAAGGCCTGGTAATAAGTTAGACCCAAGCCTAGACGAAATAGGAAGTAAAAATCTGCTCCAGGGGCGCTATAACGGGCACCCCGCGCCCACGATCGCGCTACAACAACCAGAAGACGTCGAAATTGGCACGCCTTAGGGCGCGCCGCGTGGGAAACTGCGCCAGGGCACTGGGCGCTATAACTGGCGCGCCACGTGCCCTCGTGTGCTCAATCCAATCCTAAATCAATTTCCAATCATTCCTTGCTAAATCACGCTCCTAAAAGCTCCAAATGCACTGCGTAACAACCTACACACGCACGACATCAAATTAGTGCAAAGCCACATTCATAAACTATAAAACGAGCGAATAACAAGCTCAAACATGCGGAAATATTAAGGAAACATTGGCATAAAATGCCAAACATCACCACCCCACACTTGAACCTTTGCTCGCCCTCGAGCAAGTCACAACTAACTTCCCAACCTAGGTAAAACAGGTCTGCCTATGACTATGGTTGATACCGACCATTGAACCAATACACACATGACTACTATGGATCCACAAACATGCCAAAAATTTACCAAACTCAAAAATATGAGAACAACCACCCCAAAATAGCTCAAATGCACAAACCCAACTTATTGCAACCATGCTCCCACAAAATCACACATATCTACTCAACCAAGAACCATCAACTTCACCTATTTCATGCAAACCATGCGCCCTCACCAATATGAAGCAAAAAAGTACCCCCCAAAGATCACACACAACAATAAATATCATGAATAGAATGGGGCAATAACAAACGAATTCACTCACTCTCATGAAATTCTCACATGTCATACACAATGTACCATAGGCTTGCCCGTAGTGTAGGACTCCACTAATGTAAGCTCACTCCAATCGGGATTAACTAGGACTTTAAAAAGGTCGTAATGTAGGCTAAGGGGCGGGTAGGATACATATGGGTAGTAGTGACTACCTCCCTAAGTACTTTAATACATCACAATTAATTCAAACACAATTCTCATCAAAGCCACCCAATCAAAACTTCCACACACACACCCTCTCAACAAGTAGCATTTTTCTTTTAAGTACACACTAGCAAAGAATGGATATTCTTTTCTCTTTATTTCTTTTTCCACTATTTTCAATTTTTTTTCTTTTCAACTTTGCTCTTTTTTTTTTCTTTTCAATTTTATTATTTTCCAACCTTGTCAATGCTCATAAACAACTACTACACAATTTTAACAAGTATTCCTCTTCATTAGTTCCACTCAAAAACCTCCCAAAATCCAACCACAACTCCAAAACAATATCACAATATCAACTAAAGTGCTTAAGGAGTAAAGGGCCAAAAGAGAACAATTTAGAACAAGTGGGTAGGCTCGGGGTGTGGGTGCCAATAAAAGGGTCAAATAAATCACAACAATTTTTTTTTTCAAGGTGTATATGTAAGGGTAGGCAAATCAAAAGAAAGCCTTGTATCATTTCCCGACTAGAGCAAACCTAGGATTTCGCTTTGCACAACACGGGGCAAGTTCTAGACATTAATATGCAAACATGGAGCAAACAAGAACATGTCTCACACACACATTGCACATGATCCACACAAAAAGGTTCCATCAACAACTCCCAATCAAGCATCTAGAGTGCAACTTGTGGAAATTTAAGCACTAATGTACAAAGGTTCACAATAAAGTCAAGCAAGTGGACTCAAGCATCTCAAGGGGGTCGTTCCATTTTTTCCTAGGCATGCATCACAATTTAAAACCCAAGGACACCACAAATAGCACATGCAATCAATTCAAGTCCACCGGTATCAAACAAATCAAAGGCACCTAGCATTCTACCTATTTCCTTCGTCTAGGGTCACCTCTACTAACTATCCTAATCCTAAAAATAAAAACTACCCGGTTCAAAGGCCTCTCTGTGGAAAAGAACCGAGGCCATAAGAAAAACCACGGGGCGGATGACATGTACCACTACTAAAACTAAAAGGAAAATCTTTTTGGATTTTTTCATTGGTTTTCTAATTTTTTTCTTTTTCATATATCAAAGCAAGAAACAAATCAAAATAAAGTCAAGTGACAAAAGAAAATCCTACGGTACATGCATCCCTAACCTCAAAACTAGATAAAGGGCAGTACCACACCCCACCCCACACTTAAACTAAGAAATGTCCTCAGTGCGACAAAGAAGTAAGTGCAAAAGTAAAAAAAAAAACTGCCCTGAAATCCAGCTGACAAACACTGGGTGGTGCGCAGGAGTGTGGACCTAGTCCCCCTCCTCATCAGAGCCACCGCCCTCAGCATCAGTCGCCTCAGCCTCACTGTCCGGATCACGATCAATAATCTCCGAATCAGTGTTCTCAACCTCCTCCGGAGGCATCTCCACTGCTCGAGTCATGCCCAGCAGGCGTCTCGAGGAATCCAGTAAAGGCACGGTACGATCAAAGCTGTCATATCCAAGCCCGACTGCCGGGCCATCTGCTCCATCATCAAATACTGACGTGCAGACAAGTTGGCGTCTGTGTCCCGCCACTCGTCCGCCGTCAGTCTCACAGGTGCAGTAGCGGTCACACCCTTCACCGAGGCAATATCAAATGGCTTCCCGATGTTAGGGACAATGCGATCCCCGATCTCATCCACTGGGACGCCAGCATGCTCCAAATACCGGGTCAGGATGTTCCCAAAGTACAAGCGACTACATGAATCTAGCCCCCGTTGCTCTTTCATCACTCGCAACATATAGTAGCCGATATTGACCGGCCTCCCGGTCATAAAGAAATATACCATGCACGCCCGAGTCTTGGTGACCTCGGAATAATGAGAAGATGGTAATATGTGTGCATTTATAAATCGCATCCACACGCGAGCCAGTTTCAGAAACTGCGAGAAGAACATATACTTGTGTCTGCCGGACACACTTCGCTCCCACTTATGCGTGGAGCTCTCACCACAGAGTGTATCTCGCAGAGCCTTATAGTCAGGCTTTCTAATGAAATCCTTCAGCTCATCATAATCAGGGTCCGCGACCCCCAAGAAGGCATTCAATGCCGTGTGGTCTAACTTCACTTTCACCCCCCTCACCGTAACCATGTCATCCTTCTTCCATGCCTCCTCTGGCTCCCAGTTTGCGTAAAGTTCTTGCACTAAATCAAGGTTGGCATGCCCCGGTCTCTCAAATACCGAGTCCCAATGTAAAGCAAGTATCGCATCGGCCACCCCTCGAAATTTTTGCATTACCCCCAGTTTGTCAATTGCTTGCTCGGGGATGTACCCCGCAAGCCTCACATTTTTATACCAAGTTTGGCACTCACCTTTCTTCACAAAAGTGAGGCCATATCGTGTTTTTCCCCCGGGTCGTGGTATCGACACCGCGTCCTTAGGGATTTTTGCCTTGGCCTTTGCCTTTAGTTTGGCCTTGGGCTTGACCGGTGCCTTGCCCTTTTGCTTGGTAGAAGAAGGCCCGCTTTGGAGTGCTCTCCTCGGGGCCGAGGCGGATGAAGAACTCTTGCTTGGTAGAGGTGTGGTCACCATGGTACCTACACAACAATAGATCAATGTGAGATGTCAAATTAAGCACCAAAAATGCAATTCAAGCTCAATTGGTAGGGTACCACCCCACACTTATCACACACTCTATGTGTCAACCAACTCAACTCAATGGCACAAGCAACCCCACACTTAAACAAAACTAGCTTCGTACAAAATATGCCACGTTTGTGGTTTATCAAGATCAAGCTAGTGTGGGTGCATCATAGTCAATTCTTATGTATATGAGACACTTAATGTTCATAATAAGCCTAAGGATTGCATTGCTACTCAAGAATTCACAATGTTATACAATTTTCATCATTGAGGCTTTTTCACAAACACTTGGTGTGCACACTTTGAAACTATCAAGTTCAATGATTTTTGTAATGTGTTAACCCTCCCAAACTGTTGAGAGATCTCTTTTTACAAGTCACAAGCTAACTATCAAGCACAATGAACAATTTAAGCACCTCAAGAGCAATATTTAATCATAAGCTTGCAACTAGTTAAGAAACCTACCATGGAAAAAAGTAGTTCATATTACATGTGATTGAGAGAGAAAAGTAGGAATTTACTTACTTGAAAGTGTTAGAATAGATTGCAACAATATTGGGAATGATTCCAGGAGTTAGAGATGGATTGAGGAGTGTTTAGGGAGTAATTAGAGAAAAAATAGTGAAGAAAATAGTGTAGGAATCGGGTATAAGGGGTTGGGGGAAACCGGGTCGCGGGTCAAAACCCGTTTGACCCGGAATTTATCAAAAATTATGGCCGGGCACGTTGGCCTCCGCGGCACGGGCCTAAAGCGCGCACCAAATTGAAAATTCTGCTTACCCCGGCGCGTTGGGAGGCGCGGGGCGCTCCCAAACGCGCCAATCCTTTTGCTTCAGCTTGCAATTTCGCGCGTTGGGAGGCGCGGGGCACTACCAAACGTGCCCGAACACGTTTTTTCGCACCAATTTTCGATTCCAAGCCAAGCGCGGGACATGTCTCGAGGCGTCCCGGACCCCTCAATACATTAATTTCACCTCGTTTAGCTCTCCCGATACCTACAAAAACGACACACAAAAACAAAAAACTACGTGACACTATAAAACAAAAAATAACTAAACTATTACAAGTACAAACTCGGGTTGCCTCCCGAGAAGCGCCTTATTTAACGTCGTGGCACGACGGGTATTAATCAAGGGTCCCTCAAAGTAATGGAAGTACGGTGATACACCAAACCTCCCCAATAATGCTTCACCCTTTGACCATTTACCAAGAATGTGTTCTCAGAATCCGGGGCTTTCAATTCAACCGCTCCATGTGCAGTAACACGAACAACTTCAAAAGGCCCCGACCATCTAGACTTCAACTTGCCCGGAAATAATTTCAACCTCGAGTTGAACAACAACACCAGCTGCCGGGGCTCAAACTGACGACGCTCAATATGCTTGTCATGCCACTTCTTTGTCCGTTCCTTATACAATTTCGCATTTTCATACGCATGGAACCGGAACTCTTCAAGCTCATGCAATTGAAGCATCCTCTTTTCTCCCGCTAAGGCCATATCAAGGTTGAGCTTTTGAATTGCCCAATACGCCTTATGCTCTAGTTCAACAGGCAAGTGACAGGCCTTACCATAAACAAGCCTATATGGAGAGGTTCCAATAGGTGTTTTAAATGCAGTTCGATAGGCCCAGAGAGCATCATCTAACTTCATAGCCCAATCCTTCCTCGAGGCATTCACAGTCTTCTCAAGGATTTGCTTGATCTCTCTATTAGATACTTCCACTTGGCCACTAGTTTGGGGATGATAAGCAGTAGCCACCTTGTGGCGAACCCCATACTTGGCCAACAATTTATTGAACAACCGGTTACAAAAATGCGTACCTTCATCACTGATTATAGCCCGCGGTGTCCCAAAACGAGTGAAAATGTTTTTCTTCACGAACTTCACCACCACACTCGCATCATTTGTCGGAAGTACAATAGCCTCCACCCATTTAGACACATAATCAACTACTATGAGGATGTATTTATGGCCCATAGAAGGTGGGAATGGACCCATAAAATCAATCCCCCAACAATCAAACATCTCAATCTCCAGGATATTGTTCAAAGGCATCTCGTGACGCCTAGAAATAGTACCCGTTCTTTGGCAACGATCACATTGCTTCACTAAGGCATGAGCATCTTTAAATAAAGTAGGCCAAAAGAAACCAGATTGAAGTACCTTTGCAGTTGTTCGATCTCCACCAAGGTCGCCACCATAAGGAGAGGAATGGCAGCTCTGTAGAATCGGCTCTACTTCTTTCCTTGGAATGCATCTCCTACCTAGTTGATCAACGCCTATCTTGTACACATAGGGCTCATCCCACACATAAAATCTGCTCTCATGAAGGAGTTTACGCTTTTGCTCAGCAGTAGCCCCAGGGGGATACACATTACTCACAAGTAAGTTCACCATATCAGCATACCATGGCACCTCAGCTGCATCTAGAGCAAAAAGTTGCTCATCAGGGAATACCTCTTTAATCTCAGGCCCCTCATCTACATGATCTCTATTCTCCAGCCTTGACAAATGATCAGCTACTTAATTCTCAGTCCCCTTGCGATCTCGAATTTCTACATCAAACTCTTGCAATAGGAGAACCCATCGAATGAGTCTAGGCTTGGAGTCCTTCTTTTCAAACAAATACTGGATTGCGGCATGATCAGTGTAGACAACAACACGAGTGCCAACCAAATAAGATCTGAATTTATCAAAAGCATACACTACGGCTAGCAACTCCTTCTTAGTGGTGGTATAATTAGACTGGGCTGCATCAAGAGTCTTGCTTGCATAATAGATGGAGTGAAAGATTCTTCCAATTCTTTGGCCTAAAACAGCCCTAATAGCATTATCACTCGCATCACACATCAATTCAAATAGCAAAGACCGGTCGGGAGCAATGATGATTGGTGCGGTCACCAACCTTTTCTTCAACTCTTCAAATGCCTTGAGACAAGCATCATTAAACACAAATTTCACATCCTTCTCTAACAATTTGCACATAGGAGTGGAAATTTTGGAGAAGTCCTTTATGAAACGTCTATAGAACCCTGCATGTCCCAAGAAACTACGCACCCCCTTAACAGAGATAGGTGGTGGTAATTTCTCAATAACCTCAATCTTCGCTTTATCAACCTCGATCCCTTGCTTTGACACCTTGTGCCCAAGTACTATGTCTTCTTGAACCATAAAGTGACATTTTTCCCAATTCAGCACCAGATTTGTTTCTTCACAACGGCTCAGCACAGTATTAAGATTTTTCAAACACTCATCAAAAGAGTCACCAACCACTGAGAAATCATCCATGAATACCTCCACAAATTTTTCCACTATGTCGGTGAAAATAGCCATCATGCACCGCTGAAAGGTCCCCGGGGCATTACATAACCCAAATGGCATCCTCCTAAATGCATAGGTGCCATATGGACAAGTAAAAGTAGTCTTCTCTTGGTCTTCAGGAGCTATCACAATTTGATTGTAGCCCGAATAACCATCCAAGAAACTGTAATACTCGTGCCCTGCAAGTCTATCCAGCATCTGATCAATAAAAGGGAGTGGGAAGTGATCTTTCCTGGTGGCCTTGTTCAGCTTCCTATAATCAATGCAAATTCTCCACCCTGTAACTGTTCTTGTAGGAATCAACTCATTATGCTCATTCTTCACCACTGTCATGCCCCCCTTCTTTGGAACACATTGCACTGGACTCACCCACTTGCTGTCAGAGATAGGAAAAATTATACCAGCATCCAGCCACTTGATAACTTCTTTCTTCACCACCTCCTTCATAATTGGATTTAGCCTCCTCTGATGCTCTATGTTTGGCTTATGATCTTCCTCCAAGAGAATTTTATGCATGCAGAAAGAATGACTAATCCCTCTAATATTAGCAATGGTCCAGCCAATAGCTCTCTTGCGCTCTCGCAATACCCTCAACACCTTTTCAACCTGCACATCAGACAACAAAGAAGAAATGATCACGGGCAAGGTATTACCTTCACCCAAATAAGCATAACGTAAATGCGCGGGTAAAGGTTTGAGCTCAAGAGTATGAGCCCTCTCAATAGACGGTTTAGCAGGAGTAAAGGTCAACGGTCTATCAAGGTCCTCAAATTTCTTCCACCCTGGGATGAATCTACTCTGCATATTAAGAACCTCCAAATATTCTTCAATGTCATCATCCTTCAGGATATCATCATCATCACATAAGAATGCCCTTTCTAAAGAATCAACATTAGAAGCCAAGAATGACCTCTCATCAGCAGTCAACTCATCATCTACCACTTTTACCATGGACAACTCTTCATAATGAGAAGGAAGCTGGGTAGCTTTGAACACATTAAACACAGCTTCTTCCCCATTTACCTTCATAATCATCTTCCCAGCTCTGACTCTAATAACAGCATCAGCAGTAGCCAAAAATCCTCTTCCCAATATGAGAGGAACCTCAGGATCAGCTTCATAATCAAGAATAATAAAATCAACAGGTAATATAAACTGACCCACTTGTACAAGCACATCCTCAATAATCCCCTCGGGGCATGTCAATGATCTATCAGCCAGCTGCAGAGTCACAGTAGTGGGTCGTGGTTCACCCAGGCCTAGCTTCCTGAAAACTGAAGAAGGCATTAAATTCACACTAACACCCAAATCACACAAAGCTCGACCAACCTCATGTTCCCCAATTTTCAAGGGAATAGTAAAACTGCCAGGATCCTTCAATTTCTGAAGAAGCTTGCTTCTAACTCTGGAACTGCACTCCTCAGTGAGTGCAACTGTCTCAAACTCAGTCAGTCTTCTCTTGTTAGCAACAATATTGTTGATGTATTTAGCATATTTGGGAACATCCCGCAAAAGCTCCACCAAAGGAATATTTACCTGAATCTGACTCAATATCTCCAAGAATTTCTTGCATGCTGCATCAACTTTCTGTTTCTGAAGTCTCTGAGGGAAAGGTGGTGGTGGTCTCACAATAGCAGACTCGGGCTGCTTTGCTATCACTGTCTCTGCTTGTTTCTCCACTTCCCTATCAGCACTTGGCTCTAACTCACCAACAGGCTTCTTTGGCTTTGGGGGAACTTCTTCTAGAGCTCTTCCATTCCTCAAAGTAACTGCTTGCACAAATTCTTTAGGATTTTTCTCTGTATCACTCGGTAAAGCACCCCGAGGTCTGTTATTTTGTGCTCCAGCCAGCTGCCCCAATTGTCTCTCAAGATCTTTCTGCGCATTGCTCAAATCTTTAATTGTTTGTGCT
Source organism: Petunia axillaris subsp. axillaris (assembly GCA_029990575.1). Classification (NCBI taxonomy): domain Eukaryota; kingdom Viridiplantae; phylum Streptophyta; class Magnoliopsida; order Solanales; family Solanaceae; genus Petunia; species Petunia axillaris. Next base: position 52,298,729 of record JARKNS010000003.1, read on the forward strand.
TGAGATGCTTGATCATCAATGAGCTTTTTCTGCCCTGCAAGAATTTTCCTAAGCATATCCTCCACTGCATTAGACTGCTGTGGCTGAGTCTGTGACTGTGACCCCTGTTGTGGTGCATTTTGGGATCTCTCATTGCCTTGAGGCTGCTTACTATTATCCCTCCAAGAAAAATTTGGGTGATTACGCCAACCCGTGTTATAGCTATTACCATATTGATTGTGATTCTGACCCTGCGACCTGTTCTGATTACCCACATAATACACTGACTCTGGGTTAGATGGACAGACTTCAGTAGTATGATCTTCTCCACAAACCTCACAAAAGACTTGAAGTTGTTGCACTGGAGCTGCTGGTGGTTTAGCCTGCAGAGTCAGCTTGCTGATCTGATTGGAAATAGCATCCATTTTCGCCCTTAGCTCTGTAACTGCATCCAATTGACGTATCCCAGCAGATTTCTGCGTAGTAGCTCTGCCAACACCCTGCCAATCAGGATTGCTCTGTGAAAACTTATCAAGTAGATCATAAATCTGATCAAAATTTAAAGCCAATACTTGGCCTCCAGCAGCAGCATCTACCACGATCTTAGTGTGTTGGTTCAACCCCTCAACAAAAGTGTGTAATAACCTCATTAGATTGGTTGTGGTGTGGACAATCTCTCAATAAAGCTTTGAATCTCTCCCAGGCTGAATACAAAGATTCTCTTCTATCTGTCTGAAGGACATAATTTCACTCCTCAGCCGGGTTGTCTTGGCAGACGGATAAAATTTAGCCAAGAACTTCTTAGCCAAATCCTCCCAAGTAGTGATGGACCCAGACTTTTCAGCCTTTAACCACTTCCTTGCTGCCCCAATCAGTGAAAATGGGAACAAAGTCAAACGAACATAATCAGTAGGAACACCCGATGGTGTATAAGTATAACTGATCTCCAGAAAGTTCTGGATGTGTTGCTGCAGATCCTCATGAAGTAATCCAGCATATTGCCCCGTTACATGCAGCAACTGAATCATGCCGGGCTTGATCTCAAAGTGCCCGGTAATAGCGGGCTTCACAATACTTGACGCTATCCTCCCAGGCTAGGAAGAGCAACATCTCGCACTGCTACTGCTCGTTCTTCGGCCATCTCAACAGGTAAAGAAGCAAGTACGATTGCTAGTGCTTTTCGATCTCTCGCCTCTCTTCTTACCCTTCTCAAGGTTCTTTCAGGCTCGGGATCAAAAGGTGCGAGTGGTTCGTCCTTTCTATTCCCTTGCATGCAAAATCTGTAGCCTGAAACAGCACAAGAAACTCAACAAAAAAATTAAAACTGAATAGAAATTAACTAATCGTTCAAAAATAAATTAGTAAGTAATTAGTCCCCGGCAACGGCGCCAAAAACTTGTTGCTCCCAAATGCAAACACAAGTATACGCGGTCGAAAAGTAATAAAGTGATAAATCGAGTATCGTTCCCACGAGGACTATGCAGACTAATACTTAACAAACAATTTCTAAACAAACTACTCAGGGATCTTTTTCTTTGATGGTAAGAGTTTTTGTAACTAAAAAGCAGTAATTAAAGTGCTAGAAGTGTAGTCAAGCAATGGTGCAATACTTTGGTTGTTAACAATATTAAGAGGACGGTCCAGGGTCAGAGTTACGAACAATCCAGTTGAGTTATCCAATTGATTCAACTTCTTAAATCCCGGGTTACTAAATGACAGAGTAAATGTAACTGTGAAAACCTTTCAGTTCTTCACAGTCTATGCAAGCTACTTCAATCCCTATATGTCTATGGGTTAAATCACATGCACGCATTAACGAATTATGTAATGAGTTAAACTAGGCAAGCAAGTATATGTCTATCCTACTCGCAAATTGGTTCCCCGATGCCCGGGTTCACAAACTAGTTCTATTCTATCTTATTACGTAATTAAATTCCCTCTTTCGAGTTCAATCTAAAAACCATAGGTAATGCATAATTATCGAGCTCTAACAATTACACAAGTGAAATCAACAAAGAATAAGTAACCCGTTATGGGATTCAATTAATGGGAATCAATCTTCAAACAATCAACTTTCATGTAATACTCTAACCCTAGAACGTAATATTTAGCCACGCATACTCATAATCACAAGGTAATGAATTGATGAAATAATGATGTAAATGATGTAATAGTTGAAAGATTAGGAATAAACCCTTATTCAATGAAGTATGGTGCTCTCAAATTGCTCCAAAGTATCAACTCCCCTCAAAAACTAAGTAAAATAGTATTTATAAGGTTTACAAAGGCCGGGTAATAAGTTAGACCCAAGCCTAGACGAAATAGGAACTAAAAATCTGCTCCAGGGGCGCTATAACGGGCGCCCCGCGCCCACGATCGCGCTACCAGAATACGTCGAAATTGGCACGCCTTAGGGGCGCGCCGCGTGGGAAACCGCGCCAGGGCACTGGGCGCTATAATTGGCGCGCCACGTGCCCCAAAGCGCCAGGCAAAACTGAGCTTTTCCTTGCTCCGCAACTCACCTCGTGTCGTGCCCTCGTGTGCTCAATCCAATCCTCAATCAATTTCCAATCATTCCTTGCTAAATCAAGCTCCTAAAAGCTCCAAATGCACTGCGTAACAACCTACACACGCACGACATCAAATTAGTGCAAAGCCACATTCATAAACTATAAAACGAGCGAATAACAAGCTCAAACATGCGGAAATATTAAGGAAACATTGGCATAAAATGCCAAACATCAACTTTGCAATATAAATGTTTAGTAACTGATTCCATGTGCTCATATTGGCAGAATGCTTGTTCTCTTTCTTTCATTCGTTCTTTCCCCTTTATAAAACTAGGTTGGCATTTCATTATCATAAAATGTCTTCTTGCCCTACTTTGCCTAGTATTCACGGCCAAAAATGGTCCAGCATGACTAATTTCGCTATTTTAGCCATTATTTTTTCTTTCCTTTAAGAAGAATCCTTTTCTTCATATGCATGCCAATATTAGTTGCTATAATAGGCCTAAAATTCTATCTATTAAGAAATATGCTTAAATAAAATAAATATAACAACCCACAATGGTTCAAAACTACAAACTTCAATATTCTACCATTTTTTCCTCATCAACATAACAACTAGCAGGTTAGCAACAAAAGTTTAAACTTGACAAGTAAATAAACTTTAATGGAGCTTAGCAGGTTGTCCTTCATACATATTGAGGTCTTAAATAGGCCAAAATTTACAAGATACACAAAGTAAAGAAAATTACCTAATATGCAAAAACTCTTGAGCAAAACAGCAACTAAACCATCAGATATGTCCCAAACCAAATCAGCAACAACTCCAGGAGACAAGCAACAGCCAGACCCTCCTTACTCCCTTTACTAGAGAATTAAACTACTAAATATTATAGCAACCTTACTTTGAAACCTCAAACCTTCTCACTATAACCTGCACATTCTTTCTATTTTTTTTCACTCTTTTTGTTATGTTTTCTCTCTATCTCACATTATTTCAACTTTCTTTCAGAGCTGAAATTTTTTGCAAGAGAGTAGTTATCCAGATCTTTGTTGGTGTTTCTCTTTCTCTGATTTTTCTCATTTTTTTCTCAAGAATTTTGGTACTTTTGCTCTCCTTTTTCCAGATCTGAAAAATGTTTTTTTTTTAGAGAGAGTGAGAGAGTATTTTCTCAGATTGTCCACACCTCCAAAATGAATGCAAAATGAACCCCTTTATAGGCTGAAAAAAGTGAGAAGATATGGAGTGTGAAGCTGGAGAAAAGGAACAAACACATGTGACCTCCTTTTCTACTTTATCAGAGGAACTCAATGCTTTCAACTAGACAACAAAAACATAGCAGTAAAGCCTAGTTTTAAGGCTGCAAAATGTGCTTTTACTTTTGATTCTTTGACTCCTCTTTTAAAAGTGATAGAATTTTGAAACTTCCCTAAAAATCTATACCACTAAACTAACAAATCTAATCTTAATGAAATCTAACACTAAGATAAGTCCAAGACAAAAGGGAAAGCTCCCTTCACGTAAGCTGACTTGCACTTGACATAAAATGGGTCTAAGTTACGATGAATTGTAACAGACTCATGTTCTCACACACACACATAAACATGTAACTTTACCAACAATGAAACAAAATCCAAGACTGGTAGCTTCTGAGTTTTAAACAGCCTGAACAATTCAAATCAACCACCATGGATTAAAACTCAGAACTAATTGAAGAAGCATTAGTGAAGGAACAGGAATAATTAACAACAATAATCAGATTTATTTCGGACATTCAGATAGAACTGACCCTACGCAAACCAAACACTAAGCTAATCATACGACCTAAGCAATGATCTACTTGGAAAATTATCTAATTCAACAAGACGAGTCATGACATCCAAATATCGCACTTAAACAATACTAACACAAGGCGAAACAGGCCAAAAACCAACAGTTAAGCAATGAACTAGTGAAATTTGCCAATCAAACTAACATGAATCAACGGACAAGAACCAACTGAAATTTCATAATGAAAATGGAACTATGAGCGGGTTTGGATTAGTTCGTGTTCAAACATTAACAATCATCGCGAAAATCAACTACTTTCATTGCTTAATCAGTGAATAGACGACAAGAATACACCTTTCCTTCTAAAATCAGTGAACGAGTCTCATGTCAATAAACCAAGAGGATCGTGCTCATTCCAAGTGAAAACAATACATGATTCTTCATCCTAAACATACTTGAACAGATTTCTATTTCCAAGGACAAAATCCACAATGACAAAGACGACAAAATAGGTAAGGAAAACAGGGGAACTGGGGTTCCAAAATTTCTAACCCGTCGAGGCCAACTGCCTGGCCTCACACAGTGATTCGCAGCCAGCACTGCCTTCATATCGCCGCACTGGAACATCCCATACACCCGCACGTTCATAACAAACACCATAACAAGCAAGTCGACAGCCTCCACCAGTGATCAAAGCCAACACTGCCTCGCCAATGTATCGCCTCTGTTATCGCTTCCCAGTCCCACCACGGGCACCACTGTTACATCATTACACAGCTTATAGCCACCACTAACACCCCAACATCTCACGGTTCCAAACTCACTGCACCATCTCACACCCAATCGCAGCAAAAACATCATGACACCACCATTGTATATTACGACCCCCGTTCATAAAGCACACCAAAAGCCCGCGGCTTTTTAAGAAAAAATGGAAAAGGAGAAGACAAATGGAAGGGGTTTCGTGGGAATCTAAGCTCAAAAACATGTATAGGAGAACGAAATGAACCTGGAAATGTAAAACTTGGCCAGAAAAAATGGAGTTCCGCCGGAGCTAGGGTTTAGCCGATTGTTTAAGCTTCGATCTTCGCCGAATCGTGAGGATTTTGGAGAAATTAAGCTCGAATCAGGAAAGAGGGGAGATAGGCGAACCTGGAAATATATTTTTTTTTTGGTGATATTTTGGTGGTTTGACGGCGGCACGTGGTGGTTCTCGGCGTTTTCCGGTGGCCTAGCTAAATTTGGTCTGAGTTCTGTTTTGTTTTTTAGGAATTGGAAAAAAGTTAACAAAATGGAAAATTTTGGTATTTAAACTAAGGGTTGGGTCGGGTCAAGAATTGGGATTTGGGCTAGTCTATTTTTCTTTTTTTCTGATTTTCGAGTGGCCCAATGGTCTTTTTAGACTAATACAAACATAATTAATTAAAACTATTTGATTAATACTAAACGCACAAATTGTAAGACAAATTAATTAGCACATAGAGTCAATTAAATATTACTCCTAATTGAATCCTGTTTTTGGAAATTTTCTAACATTTTTTAATTAATTAATTAAAAATAGCCAGAGAAAAGGTAAAATCACATAACAATTAACACAGATATTTTATGCATTTTTATATTTTTTCGTGTCAAAATTAGGTGATTACAACGGCGAGTATCACTCTGTGGACTGGGTTTTACAAATGAAAAGGTATTTCTATGTTTATTCCATATTTGATTCCCTCAAGCTTCCTTTGGAATCATTTTGTCTAGATGGTGATGCTCGTGAGTGGTTTCAATAGTTGTATTCCACTAATCAATTTTGAGATTGGGATGATTTTATGGACAAATTGTTCATTTAATTTCGCAATCTAACTCGAGCACCTTTTGCCATTAATAGACAGCCTCTAGTCGCAACGACTACTCATCCCTATAGTAGTATTTCCAGTTCACCTTTATCTCAACCTCGTGATGAATTAGTAGGATGCACCAACAAGGCCGATGCGCACAAGTTGTTCGTTGAAATATCCGATAGGGACACTGACATGGAAATTGAAGATACAGTGATGAAAGATCATAACACTTGTGTTACTGATGGAGGAAATTCAGCAACTACAGTATCTCGGCTTTGGAGGATGGATCTTCAAACTCTGTGGCTATTTTCGAAGTACCCATTACGACGTAGAAAATCCTGACACAACCCTCGTCGCTCGAGTTGATTCTGATTTTGATATAGGGTATAAACGAGACTCGGAAGCAAGTAAAACACAATAACAAGAAATATAAGACGAGGAAGAACATAAATAGAAGAAAGAACGGATAAACGATTCAATATATGAATGATTATCCAAGAGGAAGGAAGGAAACTCGAACCTAATTCAAGAATTCATACTAAGATGAACTCCACAAGGTTCCAAGCTAAGAGATACATTGAAGCTAAGAGATACATTGAAGCTTCAAGCTTCTACAAGAAGGCCTTGCCTTTCTCAATTTTTCTATTCTCAAAGTCAAGCTAGCTAATGAAATGAAATGACTAAGTGTAGTATTTATAGGTTTTCCACACTTCTAAATGAAAGGTCTAAAAAGCCCCCAAGTTGGGTTAAAACACTAATGGGTCGTTTGGTTGGCGGGATTGGACTAATAGTCCCGGGATTAAATTTGGGACTAAATTAATCCCATGTTTGGTTGTTGAGATTAACTAAGTTGGGAGAGCTTTTATCCCAAAATCATGAACTAATCCCATATAGGAGGTGGGTTTATTTATCCCACTTTTAGTCCAAATTTTAATCCCGAGATTTGTAATCCCGGGATTATCCACTTTGAACCAAACGACCCCTAAAGGACACTTAGGGCTAATATAGGAATTACACAGAAAAGCTAGTAGAACTCCCGTCTTGACAATACAGGAGTAGGTGCTCCACCTAGCACAGTGGGCGGTACGCCCGAATCAGGGTGTCACAGAGTCGGCGGTTCGCCCTTTTACAGAGGCGGTCTGCCTCTTGCAAAATCCAAAGAGTTCTTCAAGAACTAGGCGGTCTGCCTAGTGCTGTGGGCGGTTCGCCCGTTGCTGTGTCGTTCCAAGCGCTCAAGTAAAAGCCCTTCAAGTCATCCCCGAAGCCTCCATCTTCAAAACTCTTCCAAACCAAATGTAGGTGAGCATTTAGATCTCTTTAGCTTGACTCCGAGCAAATGATCTTGAGGTAACTTGGATTGAATCATCTTTCCTTCTCCGAAGCTCTTGATCTTTCATCTTATGAATCCTTCAAGCTTGGCTCTTGATGGTTGGTGCTTAGCCTCAATTTGGGTTGCATCAGATTTTGAGGATGAAAACTGAACTCAAGAGGACCAGGTGTTTGCTAAAAGTTCTCATTTAACTGAAACCCAGGTGCTTAAGCCTATCATTTATAAGGAGTTATCTCTAGTTTCTTACGGTTGCTTGATAAATTTGGTGTCATCTGTTTCTGGCAATTCTAAAGATTATGTTGTGGCAAATATACAGGGAGAATATGTTTTGGGGATTGGTGGTAGTACTTTTGCATACCAGGTGTTCGACGAATTGTCGACTAGAGAACATGTTGTAGAAATTCATGCACCTCATCTCCACATTGTGTGGCATCAACGTGGCTTGGATTTACACTCGTGGGTTGATACTGAGCAAAGAGAATTTGCGCAACTACCTTGGGACCATGGAGGGATTATTGACACGCCGTTGGGTGGAATAACTCCGCCCATCTCTGTTATGGAAAAATCTGGTATTGCTAAGGCTTTTATCTAGAGATTTCAAAGATTGTTAGCTCTAGTGTTACTAAATTCAAGAAGGGTGCCAAGGTTGTGGCTCTTCTCACTCCTCTTATTAGTGGCAGATTTGTTACGAAAATGGAGGTAAAGAAATTGTGGGATACTGCAAAGCGTAAGAACTATTATGATTTGGAGGAAATTTGCTACTGTGATAATCAGATATTTTCGGAGTCTAGGTGTGCGTCAAAATGTTCCATAACTGCTACTTTTGCTCTAGGCGTGCTTAAATGGCTAAGAAACTCTGTTAATCTTTTGGGCTTGCCCCTGCCCAGTGCGGAAGTTTCTGATGAATATGTGTGTGTGACCGAATTGGCCCATTCAATGTTTGGTGCAGATGACACTTGCACCATTTTGCATGACCAAGTGCTTCGATGTTTATATAAATTTGCGCCAAAACATCCAAATGATTAAAAGCAGAATGAGGGGTCAAGTGGTTGTGTCTAGAGATGCTCACTAACTTACATAGGCTTTTTGTTTCTTATGTATTTTAGTGTTTCACTGCCAGATACATTATATCATTGGTTCAATAAGACCGTGTTTTTGGATGGATGTTGGAAAGTTAGCTTGAGAAGTGGTTTATGTACGAATTACACTACTCCAAACGTAAGCTATAGCAAATTTTGGTGCTTGCTATGGATCGCGAAGTTGGTTGAATCAGGCAAATGTCAAGGAGCTTTCTGAAGATGTGAAGCATGTCCTTACAGCAGCTCTTTTAGAGAACTCTCTGCGCGTAATTCATTCATCCAAGCAGGTAGACAAGGAAGTGGAACGACTTGATACTATGCTACCACTTAGTGCAGATCTTATTTCACAAATTATTGTTACTGCAGTGAACAAATCTCTTAATTATGAAGAGTTGCAAATGGATGCGTTGTGTGTGGAGCCCCTTGAGAGAGGTTTCGTTAGTGAGCTGTGTAAATATGTGAACATCGTTGGGATATGGCTGGGAAAGATGTCATTTGTTAGCTTGATCCACTTGTTTTTGGAGCGGGATACAGTAAGACATAGGTAGCAAATTTGATCTGAGGTTCTAAGCATTGGTGCATCTTTTATGATTGCACTAGTTCATATGAATTCTGCTTATGAATTACAGCATATTCAAGCTGCATGTCTCCTACCATGGCGAGGAAATTTTTTTTAGCTCTTCGTGGCTTCAAGATAGATCAATCAACTGAGGTGGAGTCACTAATTATGAAAAAATCTGTATTAACTGTGGTTCGCAAATCAAGTTTAAGCAAAGTTGCTGGGACCTTACTATCAACATATGAATACCTCAACCATAATGCTTGCTTGGTGATCCAAGATGGAGTTAATATGGACAGATCATTGCGGAGGAACCACTAATCTTAAACAAGAGTGATATTATTAATTTTAAACAACATAGTATTAACACAATTTGATGATGCAGCATATATTTCATAAATCATTGGCTATATTGGACTTGATGGGAGCGAGTATAGAAACATCTACTATATTACAATGCTCAATGTCACCATCCAATCAAGTGGTAGTGTTCCTTAAGGAATGTCTACTGCAAGCTTCATTGATCTTAATCTATTACTTATCTAGTAGTTGTAGTGATGCATATGGAAACTCAAGCTATAATAATATTGTGTGGGCTGCTGTTACAAGATTTGCCCAATGATGAGGCTTCTTCAGCAACTACTTCACTTCTCATACTGGAACAACCTTTGAAAGGACTGATGGTGGTCTATTTCTTGCCTCGAACCTTGAGGACAATGTTCTCTTCGAGGACAAGGGTATGGTTATGAACAGAAATAGACGTGGGACGTTAGTAACGGACCCTGGTTGAGGTGAAATTGTTAATTAAGTGCATTAGGGCTCTCAGTTAGTTATTATATATTGGGGAATATGCAAGTAGAAAGGTAGGCAATCCGTTAACCAAAGTCTTTGAGCTTCTCATCCCCAATTCTCTCTAAACTTCTCATCTGCAATTCTATCTGTATCATCTCATCCCCTTTCTCAGTCTTCTATGTTGGTTCTATTCTAGTTTTAGTCATTGTAATTCTCTGTGTTGCATATTTAATCGAGCTATTATCCTTGATTTATTGAGTTCAGTGAGTGGCTTGTAGTAGTGTTCACTATATTGATGGATTTGTGACATAAAATAATTTTTTGTTCTAAAATAGAAATTTTGAACATTATTAAAAACTCTTTATTCACTTCTAAAACGTGGTGTTTTGAGAAGAGAAGTAATGACGTAGTTTTGAAAACATATTAAACATACCTATAAAATTCACATATTGTAGATCATTCTTAGCAAAAAATTTCAACGTGACTCTTGATTACGGAGTTACCCCTCTAATAGCGAAAGCGTTACTCAGAGAGTAAAATTTTACTACACAAATTCGAATACAATACAATATTAAAGCGGGTACAAACATCATGTGGAAAATATATCGCCAGCCCCTTGAATTTGACATTATATTTCACTTAAAAAAGGTTCAAGTGCTTAACTAGGAAGAGTCTTAGTTGGAGTGTCTAAGTGAAATATAGTGTCAAGTTTAAGGGACTGGCGATGTATTTGGCCATATAAAAATGTATATTTTCTTTAAGAAAACCAATCCAATCATGTTATAATGGAAAGACGTATAAGAGTTGGGAGAAAGAAGCAAGCGTAACGTATGGACGTGACACAACACCGTTACTTATGATGCTGACTCTTCTTTTCACATTTACTCTCTCTTTTTCTTTTCCAACAAAATTTAGCAACAACTGCACGAATCTTTTTACAAAGGTTTCCCCTTTCTTGTCTCTTGTCTTTTTCATTTAATTCATTTTTCCAATTTCTTGTTTGTGTTTTTGCAGGTTCAGTTACAAATGATCAGTTTTATAATTCGTCGAAATTTCTGAACTTATTCTCTTCAGTTTCTAAATTAGAGTTGAGTCTCGTTACAGCTTGCTTTCTGCTTCAGGTTGGTTGGTTTCTTTGAACAAGTAAGTTACACCCTTTTGCTTTCTTGTTCACAACTTGTATCTTTCATCGTCTTTTATTTGACTTTTTTTTAATTAGCGTGAGAATTTGGGCTAAAGAATTAATCTTTTTGGTTTTTCTGATAATGGGTTTTGTTTAGTTTTCTTGGAAGATGAGTTGTGTGTCTCAGTTAGGATATACTGTGGGTTTTGTCTGTTACTATTCCAGCATATAGGAATCCGCTAGAGGTCTATCGGAAACCGCAGGGGGTAAGTTACATCTCATCATCCCCGTACTCCACTTGTGGGATCATACTGGGTATGTTGTTGTCACGAGAATCTGCTAGAGAATGGATTTTACTCCTTTCACCTTTTATTTTTTTCCCTTTTGGGAGGAGAGGGGTGGGGAGGAGGGGAATTTTTCATTTTAGCTTTTTTAAGTATTATATAAGCTTGAATTACTGTTTCTGACCTAACAACGAAAACTTATAAACTGAATAGTACCTTTTCGGATGACGGCGGTGTCTGAGCTAGCAAGCACCTCGGCTATTCCATCGGGTACTTGCTTGCTACCTCTCACTAGTAAAGGTATCTGGTAACTCTCCGTACCAAAGGCTTAGGCATATAGGAAGAAAGTACGTAGTGCTTTTTGCCTTTGCTGCAATTTGAAGCTGATACCTCATGGTTCTCCCCCTTCATTGACCACTTCATTGACCACTAGGCTACAACCTTGGGTGTTAAGCGAATAATTGAACACCAATGAAGCAAGGTTTCTTATACCGACTTGTTTGGACTAAGGTTACTGTTATTGGCAACTTACATGTTCAATGGTTGACATGAGTCTCTTTAACTTTGGTGAGATTGTATGATAGTAGTGTAGGTAGAGGAGTGAGATTTAGAGCATTCCAAGTTTTAGAGAATCTCTATATGGTTGACATGTTTTGTTGTTTTAGTCTTAGAAGGAAAATCACAGAGTACTGGAATAAGATGGACCCAATGGAATAGAGTGAACATAGATTCATCTATGTTCTACCCAACCAATAGTTTCAGATTGCGACATAGCAGTTGTTGTCAATATGAACACTAGATAGATCCCTGCAATTGCTCGACTTAACCATTATCCCATGCATCCAGAATACATTTAGAGTCTGGAGTGAGGGAAAATTAAAAAGATTGTTTGAAGTTTCAACAATGTAAGAAAGGATTGCATGAGAGCTGCTTTACTGTTTGAATATCTTCAATTATGATTTTATATAGTAGATACGTAGTTTGCTTGTTCTTCATAATAGAGGGTTGACCTTTGTTATGTGATCGTATATCTCTTCCAAAGATGAATATTTATTTACTATGCAAGATAATACCTAACTTGATGAACATGGAGTTTCAGTTTACTTATTAGGTGGTTTACTATGTGCCTCCTTTTTATGACTATCTTTGGATAATAAGAATTCTCATAACAGGAGAATGGCTGGGAAAGCGATGGTTAAACAACCAACATCTGCATTTGACTTTGAGATTGTTGAAAGTGAATCTGATCACCTTTCAACTGTTGTGGCATCTTCTAGCCAGAGTAGCCCATGGATTGACCCTGCAACTATTAAACTTAGACATAGAATTGGAAGGGGTCTATTTGGTGATGTTTGGTTAGCAACTCGTCACCAAGCCACTGCAGATTATGATGAGTATCATGAAGTAGCTATTAAGATGTTGCATCCTATGAAGGAGGAGAACATCAATGTTGTCTTAGATCGGCTGGGAAATTTGTTCACTTGGTGTCAAGGACTACAACATGTTTGCTGGCTCCAGGGGCTTTCTGTAATAAATGGAAAGGTACTATTTTCTTGTTATCATGTTAAGCAATAATTTGTGCTGCCTTTCTGAATTACTTTTAACGTTCCTGCAGCTATGTGTTATCATGAAGTTCTACGAAGGTTCAGTTGGTGATAAAATGGCTCGTGCAAAGGGAGGAAAGCTGTCCTTGCAGGATGCTATCAGGTTATATGTCCATTATTTGATCGCGAATAGGTTTTGGTCCCCATACTGAAGTATGTGTGTGGGAAAATATGATATAATGGTATGCATTCTGGTGATCATAACAGGTATGGGACTGATCTTGCTCGTGGCATAATGGAGCTACACTCGAAGGAGATCTTGATTCTTAATCTTAAACCTTATAATTTCCTTTTGAATGATAATGACCATGCTATTTTGGGGGATATTGGGATTCCTTATCTGCTTCTTGGAGTTCCTTTGCTAAGTTCAGATATGTCAAGAAGACTTGGCACCCCAAATTACATGGCTCCAGAACAGTGGCAGCCAGAAGTTAGAGGTCCCATATCCTTTGAGACAGATTCATGGGGATTTGGGTGCAGCATTGTGGAGATGCTGACTGGGTCTCAGCCATGGAGTGGTAAATCAGTTGATGAAATATATAAATCTATTGTAAAGAGACAAGAGAAACCACATATTCCTGGAGGCCTCCCTCCCGCCGTAGAAAATGTTATAGTTGGTTGTTTTGAGTATGATTTCAGAAATCGCCCTCTGATGGGAGACATATTGCATGCATTTCTAAGGTATCTAATTTATTTTGTTTTGTAAAGCAATTGACATGTACCATTTTCCTTCATTTGTCTTTAAGCTTTGCTGTATGTTTTATTTCTCTAAGAATCAAAGTTACAAAGCTGGTTATTTTCAGAATTTTATATCTGATACAGCCACTAGAATTTGTTTAAATGAAATCAACTAGCCCCGAAAATGGATGGTGCTTAAGCGCGCGAGCTACACCCGGCTGTTGGGGCAAGTGCCAGGCCCCAATGAGTAGCAGGGCGCTGCGGTCGCTGCAAAACCTTGGGCGTGAGCCTGGGCTGAGCGGCCGTTGGTGAGATCTTGGTGGTAGTAGCAAATATTCGGAAAAAAAAAAAAAAATCAAAGTATGTTTCACTGAGGCTTCAGTCTGGATTAAGGTATAATCTGAATAATTGTTTCCTTTTTTTTTTTTTTTTTTTGGGTAAATCAGCTCTAACTTGAATACCATACTATTAACTCAAGTTTTTTATTTTTTAAAATAAAAAATAAAATCTGTAATTCTCTGTTGCATTATGAGAAGTGTTCTTGCCCTTGGCTAGAAAAATGTGCTCTTGAAGATTTCGCTTTCCTTTTAAGACTTCTGGTGCTCTGCTATGAGAATGTGTTAACCAGAAACGTTTTTTCATTTGAAATTAATGCATCGCTCCAGTCACTAAGAATAAAAGAGAGTTTCGCGTAGTCGATTGGAGGTTTATCTCATCATTGCTGTATCTTCAAAGTATAATCTTTTAACTGTAAGTAGAGTGCGTGATTCTGGTTTTATGGAGAAGAACTCTAGGAAATTTCATATGTCGTAATTCTATTTCCATCTTTGGGAAGAAAATATTGGTATTGTTGTTACAACTTCATGGCTTAAATATGAGCTGAACACTATGGTGTGCAAATGTGCAAACTCATTTGATTCTCTTTTCTGATAACTAATATTCTAATGGGATTTTTTTTGAATTATTCATATTATGTATTAGAAGTATTTGGCCCTAGGGCTTTGGTCTAGTGGTAAGACAATTGTGATGTATTAATTAGGCACACGTCACATGTTCGAATCCTACCGCAAACAAAAGACTGGTATTTAAGTGGAAAAGGGTAGAGTGTTGGGCCCGTTATCACCTAGTTTCGAACCTTGCATCATTGGCCCTCATGGATTTTTTCAGCTATAAAAAAGGTACTTACTAGAAGTGTTTGACTTTGGTATTTGGAACAGTGCTTGTCCTTGGGAAATTTATCAACTTCCATTTTATTTAATTATTTTTTTTGAGAATGGTAACATATTTTTATTTAATTATGATATGTTAAGTAAAAGAGATTAGACAGTAGCCAGTGCGTATTGGCATGATGAACAGATATACTGGTGTGAATGCTATCTGAGCAGCGTACACCTTCTGGTGTAAACCAATTTTCCTAAAAACTATATATATTTGTTGCATATCATTTAGAGCTCATTCTATTTATAAATGGAAATCCTAAATACAGGAATTAAATGATGCGATTGTTGAGAAGAACGGAGCTATACAGAGGGGAAGAAATTAGAGATAAAAGTATCGTGTGGCCATTTCAGTTCTAGGAGAGATGGTTCAGTTCGAGTATAGATCAGTTGAAGTATCACCCCTCTTCGGCCTTGGCATCAGGAATCAATTCTTTAAGTTTTCTCCTTTAAAATGCTGCGGGTTTTATAATCTTAACTAATGAAGAAGTGCATATCTTTTAGTAACGCATGGTCATAATATGTAGATGCCTATCCAAGTAAAATTTTGCAGGTTCTTTATGTACCTTATCTAATGAAAATATTTTCGATACAAATGCTGAACTAAACTTTAGGCGTAATATGCTAATTAACCCCTTTAGTTGCACGATTTTGTAAGCTTCTAGTTGGTGAGAAAACATGTTTTAAATACCTCAAACCAATAGCGATGCTTATGTGGCGTTAATTTGGCTAATGTGGTGTAAGATTACGCATTGTTGGTGTGTGAATGTGACGATAACATCATCAGCCCTACTTGAAGGAGGAGGACGAAAGGGTGGATGAGCTTCCGCTGGAGCATTTTTCAAGGTTGCTGTTGTGATTTTCATGCCATGAATGGTCGCACTAGGTCAAGACCGCTGCTGTCTGTTCTCCTGCGGAATGGGACTCCTAAAAGGCCTCCTTTTTGCTCTGGTCGTCGCCCAAAAAGGCGGCCTTTCTTTTAGATTTATTTCCTAATGGCTGGCCACGAAGTGGTGCTGGTTTCTGGTCATCTTCAGATTTTTCATCGGAGAGGGTGAGAGAGGATGTCTTAAGTAGAGAGAAGAAAAACAGGATAGAGGTTCGGAGATGGAGAGGAAGCTGGCTGGAAAAGTTTTCTGGTGACGCCGAGTCAGAGTTCTCTCCTCAACCTTTTCTTTTATTTTGTCCTTGTCTTCTATCAAAATTATTGTTGATCTTTCATAAATTTGTGGGTTGTGTATGATATGTTATCCACGTGTGCGCATTTCATGAACACGTGTTGTGATAAACCATGCGAGGTGTTTGAAACATGCTCTTTAATCAACTAGGGGTTTTAGTTGGGACAAGCTTTGCAAAACCGTGCAAGTGTTAATTTGTGTGTAAAATCTTAATTTGACGCCTAATAGTTGGTGAAATTTCCTAAATCGGACAGCCTAAGGAATGAGAGGGAGGCATGGATTTGATGTCTACAAAACATTTAAACATCTGCTAATGGTTGCGCCAACCTATATGATGCGGCAAGGAATTTTTATCAGTAGATTTGTTAAATTTAGTACCCTAAAGATGGTAACTACATAACAGTTATGGCATGATACAAAGTGAATGCATTTTTTATTTTTATTGTTGATGTTTAGATTTTAGATGGACATATACTGTAGAAGGTTAGCATTGCACGCTTGGTTAATATGTGAATATTGGGGTTATTTTATTACATGAAATATCCTTAGAAAGTACTTATAGCAATAAATTTATCGTTTGTCAGTACCTAGGAGATTTTTTGAATCGAATCTGACAGTATCTATGTTTTACTATAATAATTGTCTCTTTTATTATTTAATTTGATCTGTTTTCCTGTCGTATTCTCTGACAGCCACATTAATTGATCTTTGTCAGACATAGAAACATTATTTACATTAAATCATCATAATTGCATCAGTAGGTATATCGGTTTTGTCATCCGGTGAAAACAGTTAAGAACCTGATGATTAGATCAGTTATGTAAGATGGATGGATGTGCATCACTACTAGAGTATACTTTAGCAATGTGATTTTTTACTTCATAGTTAAGTTTATTCAATCTACTCTACAGTTCACAGGAAGCAGCTTATGGTGATGGAGGCTGGAGAGAGCGGGGAAGTCGGCTTAACTTGGACAAATTAAGTGGAAGTGGCTATAGCAAGTGGTTGGTCTTGAAGGATCAGCTTCAAATAGGAGACACCGTGCGATCCAGGAAACCACCGAACTCATGTAAACCTGAAAACATGGAGGTACCAGAAGGTACCATTGTTGGCATGGAACGAGATACAGAACGAAATGGATTTGTGCTGGTGAGGGTGCATGGTATTCACGATCCTCTTAGAGTACATGGATCAACATTGGAGCGGGTGACATTTGGCTTGGCTGCAGGAGATTGGGTACGTTTGAAGAAGAATGGGAAGAAACATTCATCGGTAGGTATCCTTCACTCCATTGATCGTGATGGAAGTGTAGCTGTTGCACTCATAGGTTTGGAGACCTTTTGGAAGGGTAACTACTCCGAGCTTCAGATGGCAGAGGCTTACTGTGCTGGACAGTTCATAAGGCTGAAGCCCAATGTTTTTAGTCCTCGCTTTGAATGGCCCCGAAAAGGAGGTGGTAACTGGGCAACAGGTAGAATTTGTCACGTGCTGCCTAATGGGTGTCTCGTTGTGACTTTTCCTGGTATGCTAGTCTTTGGTGATGAAAACAGCAGCTTCTTGGCTGACCCAGCCGAAGTCGAAATCGTTTCTTTTAACACTTGCCCCGGTATTGTGAAGAAGTATCAGCACCTTGAAGACTTCCATTGGGCTGTTAGACCACTGTTGGTTGCATTAGGACTATTTACTGCCATGAAGCTTGGCCTTTTTGTTGGGAAGAATGTTGGGAGATCGAAGGTGAAGAAGGGGCACAACCCGGTGATACCCATTGAAGGTCAACAAGGAGATGTTCAAACAGCTGCTAATGCAGCATGGCTTCCCCCAAAGGTGGCAAGTATCATTTTCAGGGAAGGTGCAAGTGTAACAACCTCTAGGTAATCCCTAGTTTGTTTTCTCAATGCCAAGCTAAGATATTGCACTAACATCTTCAGGAACTTGGAGGTCCTATTTGCAACCTTAGTTTAGAGCATGCAAGTTTATGATTAACAAGTGTTTAAGATTAGTAAATGGATGGATTCTTGTAAATAACTCTACTGTTCATGTATATATTTCCTCCATTTACCCGTTGCAAGAAATTCAAGTACAGTGATACTGTAAAAATTCTTATACAGTTGGATAAGTTAAATCCTTATTATTGTGATAGCAGGATTAAGCCATGTCAACCTTGCTATCAAGCATTATTTCATGTACTAATTGAAAGCCAAGAAAACTTCATTAGTCAGACCAGAAAACTTCAAGCCAACCCCCGTCTTTCCGAGGAGCACCCAAAGCTTTCCACACTGCTTCAGAAGCATCAACTATATTATTCTTGCACCCTCCACTTGTGTCACATTCATCAACTACCATAGCTTTTGTACTCTTCCCATTTGCATAAATAGTGATCTTTTCAAAACGACGTCTTCCTTTACTGTACCATCCAGTGGATAAAGCCACCACTGGAATAGAATTATCGTAATATTTGCCACTACATTCTGAATTCTGATGGACCACCACCTGAACCGCCTTTTTCAAAGTCATTGATAGTTAAAATTGCCTTTCTGCGACCATTAACTAGAGGTGAATGTTTGTAAGTAGTGTGAAATTTTTCTTTGGAATTCTGACCCTCAACTGATATCATGTCATTAGAAGCAATGGAAACAAGGATCAAGAAAGCAACAAAATAAACTAGGCTAGGATAAATACACATGTTCATTTTTGCACTTAGTTTCGTTTTATGTGTTTGAGATTCTATTTTGTGGTGAGGAGCTGATATAATTGTTTTGCTATTTATATATGGATTTGCCGCCCAACAGTACTTGGAATATAATTAGTGGTGGTCAGGTAAATCCAGACCATGGAAAAACATTACTAATAAGAAAAGAACGGACAAGAACAACACAGTCTCGAACTGCTACGAGGAAAGTTTTTGGCTTTATTATTGGATAAACTTATTATACAGAGAACAAATTTTCCAATTCTCTTAATTATTTGTTTACTTAGTTGTGACATGTTAGGTTGCCGTTCACTCCCGTCTTTGAAAGTTAGTTACATACAATGTCCTAAAGCTTAAAGGATTTCTTGGAGCTAACTACCCAAGTATTGGAAGTTACTTTTATCTTATGAGGATTTTGGACATGCAACCAAGTAGGATGGTATTGAGATGGATAAGTACATTGATATAAGATTCAGCTCTACCTTGTAACAAAATTTATAAATAAAAGAAAAACAAAAAAGGAAGGGATGTTACAGAGTTACTATAAGGATTTATAACAAAGAAATGAAAGATATAGTTCTTGCATAACCCATTTCGCTTTCTATATATAGGCACCTTCACACAATAGAAATGCTCCTATTATTTTAGTCAGGTTCTCATTTGTAATTTGACAAATGGATCCTTTTCCTGGTTATATTTATGACAATACGTCTGCGCTTTCTATAAGAACTTTGTCCTCGAGATTCGAATCAGGGAATTTGTACTTAAGAATTGTCTTTGCTCTATCGGTGCATAGTAAACATATGACCAGAATACCATTCATTCCAATTTCCGAGGATGTCTCATAGCACCATCTTGCAACAGGTTGACCGTAAGCCTTCAATAAGAGATACATATCCCTTGTGTCTTCAATATTCAATGCAAGCTTCTGTCCACCATTTGTAAAACCAATTAATATAGTTATACGCAACAAGACCCCGACATATGCTTCACATCCCTATAAGAGCAATAGTACAGGGAAGAAGAAGAAGAAGAACATTCATTCCCTTGGCCTGGCCTAATGTATACGAATGTACAGTCTTTGCATTGGATGTTTGTTTTGGAGGAACATTGTAACACCTTGCATGAAAGCCCCATTTCCAAAGTGACAGAGAAGTTTCGAAGAAATTTAGCTATTGTTCATAACTCTGCATATTTTCCTTATTAGTTCTGCCACAGCAAGCAACTTATCCAATCAAGAGCTATTGCAGGGGTTTTTCTGTTGCGTAGCGATAAAAGTTTGTATCCAGTGCAGGTAGGAAATATAACTCCTACTCCAAAAGTATCAAGGTCAAATGTCTTTAAATTTAAGTATAACTTCAACAATTAAACTTCAAATTTTAAAATAATTTGTACATGATTAAAGAAAAAGGTCAACTTTCCATTTGGTAGGAAAACCATTCTTTTCTTCCTAATTAGTAGTAATTCCAAAAAGGAGACTATTTTAATCTTCTAACGGCTATTCATGAGATGGCAATTCCTCAGAAACCCATATTCTTAATCCAAATTACAGGGTGAAACTGCTTCTCGGTCCACTTCTACTTTTTTGCTGAATTCTCACTATCATCTCATACAAGGAGAAATGAAACAAAATGTCACCAGCATTCCAGCAATGGTACAATTATAATTTACAAAATTGTATTTGGTAATTGGGATGTAATCGGACGTACAACAGAGCTAAAAAAACAAACAAATATTCTAAGCTCATCTGCATCTATAGCAAGCAAATTGTTAGCCATGTATAGAGAATTGTCATTAGTTTCATAAACTCTACTGGGGTCTGACAATACCAGCTTCTTTCACCAGCTGCTCAGTCAAGGCTGAAAGCCTGGCCACTTCTGAATGGACTTCAGCAAGACACTCACCACTGTAGGCAACAGTTGCTTCAGTTTTCGGGCTGTCACTCAACAGCAGGCTGGTATCATAATCAGCCTCGACACTCAAACCAGCTTTATTCAGAAGGTCATGGCTCATTTCAGCGAGTTTCCGAAGGGCAGTAGTTGCAGCTTCAACTTCCAATTGTGCTGCTTCGAGTTGGAGCTTTTCAATTGCCAGGTCCCCAGTACCCTTCTCACCTATTCTTTCCTGTGCCAAAGCATAAATTTGCCTCACACTAGCCTCTTGAGTTATTTCCTTCATTTTATTTATTTCTTCTTCTTTATCATCTAATCTTTGAAGAACCATTTTGAGCTCCTCCTCTTTGAGTTTGAGAGCCCTTTGTGCTGCGAGAGCTTCCTTTTCCCTATTCCTCAGGCTTTCTCTGGTTAATTCAAGTTCATCTTCAAGCTGGTTCTTTTGCCACCTAACATTATCAGTTGATCTCTCCACCAGCTGAGATGACCATGTTTCATCGGCATGACTGAGTGGGCTCAACACATCATCCTTCGCAGAAATAACCAGCTTGTTAGTCAGGTCTACTATACGTTCCACAACCGTCTCAGCTTCTGAATATTTCATTTTCGTATCATTTAACTCGTGTTGCATCGCCTGCATAAATTCCTCTTTTTCTTTCAACATAGTGGTTGCCTGAATAAGTTGGACTTCTTGACTGCTCATGAGTACCCTTAGTTCAGCTATTTCCTGATTTAGTTCATCTAACGTCTTTCTTGAATCCAAAAGTTCCTTATCTTTCTCTTCCAGCATCAGCTTAAGAGAAGCGCACTCAGACTTCAAGTGCTGAATCTCTAATCTAGCATCTACTAGCTCTGACTCTTTGGCCTGAAGAAGATTCTGTGTTTCTTCAAATTCTGCCCTCTTACGCTCAAGCTCCTCTTGGAGATGAGATTTTTCCATCATAGCTGCCTTTAGAGAAGACCTCTCCATATGCAACTCATCTTGCAACTCCTCAGCAAGCTCCTTTTCCATGGATAAATCCCTTTCAAGTTCTTTATTTCGAGCCTCAGCAACCCTAAGTTTCACTTTCTCGCTCTCTACCTCAATTTGAGCTTCTTTCAAGCTTGTCATGTAAGACATAACACTTCTTCTTTGCTCTTCAAGCTCTCTGAGACGCTCTTCTAACAGATTTTCATGCTCTTCCATTTTCTCTCTCGAGGATGTCAAAGCTCTCTGAGATGAAACTAACTCAGACCTTACTTCGGCAAGTAACTTCTTCACTCTTCTGAAATCCTCAATGGTCTCATTTGCTTCTCCACCAAATTTAGATGTTTCCTCTTCTAATCTCTTCATTTCTTGCTTTGCTACAAGCCAATCCTTTGCTTGCTTCTCCAAATTGGATTTGGCAACTTTAAGTTTCTCTTCTTCAGTTTTCTGCAACGTTAAGAAGACTTCTAGCTCTTTCTCTTTCTCTTGAATTTCTCTTTGGAGATTTTGTAGTTCAGCCTCCTGCCTTTGAATTACTGCATTTGCTGTATCAAGTAGCTCAGCCTTGGTTCTGAGTTCTGATTCACCGTTAGCAGCTTCGTCACTTTTATTCGTCAACGCATCCTTCAATTTATTTATTTCCTCTGATTTTGAATCTAGAACTGTTTGTGCAGCAGATATCTCCTGATCTCTCTCCTTGAGACAAAACTTCAAATCTTCAAGTTCTGCAGCTTGAGATGCTAAGATAAGATTAGCCTGCCTTAGCTCATCTTCCAGTTTTTCCTGCCGAGAACTAGCAGCTGCAATCTCTTCCTCGCGTTGTTCAAGTTCCAACTTTGCATGGTTTATTTCATTGTACTCCATCGAGACTTTTCTCTCTGTATCTTGAAGATCTTCTTCCTTCTTCTTCAAGGCTGCAAGAGCTTCCTGCAAATCAGACTCCAGTTTGCCAAGATCGAGCCCCAGCTCAGTGACCTGAGGAAGATAAGGATTTCTGCCCATCTGTTCTTCTAGTTTCTGGGTCTGGGCAAACAACCTCTCAAGAAGAACCCTTGCAGGCTCTGTTGATCCATTACCATTGATATTTGATTTCTTGTTATCCAAGATTGACCTGACAATTCTTGACGAAGGACCCTGTCCATGATGAGTTGTCTTAAGCATTAATCTCTTCTTCCATTTTGGCGTCACAAAGCAGAACTGTACAAAAAGAGAGGTCATTACAACACAACATCATCAGCCATGGAGCTTCCAGCCAAAGAGAATGTTTTGGAAAAAGACCAAACCTGTCATTTATTCCTGGGCACTCCCACCACATTTCATATAGTACTAACTACCAGTGATAAGCAAGAGATGATGCATAAGACCAAGGCACTACACGACAACAGTTCCTATGCAGCAATTCAATTTGGTAGTACCATACAGTAAGATAACCGAACTAATGTTACTCCTTGGCACAGTGAATTTCTCCAGCAAATCGCACCATGACTAGTCAAATTCGATGATATGCAAGTAAGAGGCTCATACTTGACTCTTAAATTTTCTTGATTAGCTTCTCTTTTTCATTTTGTACAATGTGAAATTCATCAACAAGCAAAATAGTTGATAATTTCCATATTTCACTTCGAGATCCATCCCCATTACCAGGTAAAGAGTTAGAGTGAGATGGTCTCTTGCATCACATGATCATAACAATCTGCCACTGCCTCGTTCGAATTTAAGTATAACTTTCATTTCATACAACATCCGATCATGGATAGAACAGAACGGATGTAGAGGATTGATAAAGTTTTGATTGATTTCTTTCATCCATATATTCACTGAAAATCATTAGGGAACATAGATTCCCCATTGACCTTCAACAGACGAGGCAATAATCCATCTAAATAAATGCAACTAACTGGCTGCTTTCCAATTACAAACGAGTGAATCCTGATTCACTGTAATAACTAAATATAATCCTATCTACTCAGTAAATAACCTTATCTGCTACAGTCCTAATTCCTGCCGATACACCCGTGAATTGAGATCCTTCCATTTTTAACATCACTAAAACTGTTTCTTTTTAAGAACGAAAGGGATTTGTGCCAAAGTAACAGATGCCGGGAAGAACCAAAGTCCTTAGACACGTAATAGATCTTGAAGTACTAAAACCCACCTAGTATGCTATATTTCTCTCCAAATCCATAAAATAAGACAAAAATTTCACTCCTCTCAACTCAACCATCAGTAGTTTCAATCCTTATGGCACAGATACAAATTCTCACAATTGAAGCAAAATAACTACCTTTTGTCTATTAAAAAAATACTCTTTTTTTCGTTAAAACTGTCCATATGTTATAATGATGGTTTCAATAGGTGCACTATTAATAATAACCTAACTAATCGGAGAGGAAATGATCTATATGACCAGTTACAATTTGAATAAAAGAAAATGACTTTACAAAGATCTCACGTGTTTTATTTGACTACTGATCACCTACGTTATTTTGTTTCTGATCTATTGTGAAAATGCCCATAACTAAAATAATAGTATTTGTAATAGACTACAAACCAGATCTCCCATTAATAAGCAATATTACAAAAATAGAAAAGTAATTCAAAAATGACAAGTGTTCTATATATTATTCCCTCCATCCCAATTGATATGACACCCTTTCCTTTTTTGTCAGTCCCGAAAAGATTAGACATTTTTATATTTAGTAATAATTCTTTCTCAATCCCACAAATTTCTATAGTTAATTTTAAACAACAAATTTCAAAAGTTAATCCTTATTTCGTGCCAAGTCAAACTACTTTACATAAAAATACAGTAATAAGGAGGTAATTAAAAAGAAGAAAAAGGACTTTTACCTGCGTTCGTCGGCGAAGAGAGCAAAAAGATAAAGTGGCGTGCGGAGAAGAAAGCAACGCCATTTTTCACCTCGATAGCACATCTGCTCTTTCACTAAAACTCATTCAACTATTACAAATAATATGTGTATGTGAAGCTTGAGGTTAATGTACCAATGGCGGAAGGAGGCGCACGTTAGCAGAACACAGTTGTGAATTGGTTAAGTTGCGCCGGTTGCGAAATGATGCTGTTCTTATTCATGTGGTTTTCCCACTTTAGAAGAATAAAAGAAAAAGGTCTTAACGTGTATTACGTGGTTCTAGAGATTCCATCTCATCTTTTTTTATATATTTTAAACAAGTTATTTATTACTTTAATAAATTTCTTTAGAGAAAAGTCTAACCAAAATTGAATTATTATGGCGTTTAGAATAAAAATACAAAGAATCTAATGAATATAATATATAAGTGATTCTTCCACTTTTAACTAAAGTTTTCATGTTTAAATAAAAGAACTTATGATAGCAAAAGTTATATGTTAAAGGCAACATGCAGTGACGGATGAAAAATTTAATGATTTCGAATTTTAGTCTTTTTAAGTTTGTGATTTTAAATAAATAGTTATACATATAATACGACTTTCCTAATAGAATGCTCATTTTTTGTTGAAGAATTCTTAATATTTAATAGAGTATATTAAAAAGTGAAATAAACAACGCAGAGAAATGATTTATTAAAAGATGAGTTTTGGATAAAGCATTTGGAATTTCGTATGGTTTGATGATTGGTTGGTTCATAGTCCACAATGAAAAGTACTACTAATACAACTACTTTTGGACTTTGAATTGGACCGTTTTGTGTTGTAATGTAGCTAAAAGTAATGTTGACGGGCACGTGGACTTGCTTATTGCCACTTCTCATAAAACGAAAAGACAAGGTCAATTAACAATTTGGTGGTGACCAGATTTAGATAATCTAGTTATTTACATGATAAATGGGACCATCTTTATGTCGATCAAATTCACGACTTCACTGAAATTAAGGGTGGGCATTCAGCACTACACCCGAATATTGTAGACAGAGACTGAAAAGGAAGCTCGATCCATAAGGAGAGTCGTGGGCTAAGAGAGATTGTGAATGAATAGAGCAAGGAAAGAATCATTTTATGATTGAACTAGCTCAAGGCAAGGAAAAACTGTTTTTAATTGTGAGCAATTCGATATTACTCCTATCAAGTTTAACTTATTTGTCTAACGTAGTCAACATTTGATTAAGTAACTTTTCCATTTCTTCAATTGTGAAGAGCCAAAGGGTATTTTTTGTGAAACCTCCTTAAGAAAAGAAAATATAAACAGTGGCCTCAATCCTCTGCATGATATCATTAGCAAAATATAAACTTACGAATGAATATCTTTGTCAATATCGTAAATTGCAACGTTCAACTTGAAAGAAATGCTTCCTGTATTGATCTAAATCGGATTAAGTCAATCAATCCAATTTATAATAGATTTACAAGCAATATAAAGTATCAAAGTTGCAAATTAACGGAAGAAAATGAATAATCAGAACAAAGGTAAAGATTTCAATAATAATTGCTTTGCGAATACAATTGAACAGAATTTATGTAAGTATTTGTGAATGTCTTTACAAGGTAGACACAATGCTATTTATAGCCTATCACTCTAAGGACAATTAAGGCCATTAACCCATTCAGATCCTGGCTTCGCCCGCGATCTCCCCCATTAAATGCCGAGCCAATGGGTGGAGATCGTGAGGTGACTCTTCCGCTGAAGTCGAACTCACTCCCCGAGGTCTTGATTTCCTACCTCGGGGGTATATGCATGCTGATCACCGAGGCAACTCATCCTCAGAGCTTACCGAGGATCCCAACCCCGGGGCTTCGCTTTGGAGATACATTGTTTACCTCACGTCCAATCCTACAAACCTTCGTGTGACATGTTCTAAACCATACGCTCGAGGCGCCACGTGGAAGGCCATTTTACACCCAATACAGATAGTCCACCCACTCTCGGACAAGTGACGGAGCTTCCGAGGAGTGGAATGAGATTAGGCAGGAGATTGACGTGGCAACACATGCGCCTAACAATTCGAAAAGCCAGCCATCACTTCAACTTCTTGCCCGTTACACGTGGTGACCGTTGAACGGTCACACCGTTTTAATTTCCCTTCCCAAGGAGAAGCAATGATGATCCCTTCTTTATAAATACAACAACTTGATCATCTTCTCTTTCACTTGAAATTTTTTAGCAACAGTGAAATTTCCAAAGGAAACAAAAATTCTCATATAATCTTCCTCAAATCTTCTTTCAAAATCAAAGATTCAAAATCATCCAGAAAAAATGTCTGCAACAAATTCCATTCAGAACTCTTCAGGTCCTTCTGAAGAAAAGATCCCTGATGCCGCTACTATGATTATCGGCGGCGAGTTAGTTAACATCACTGAGCTGCTAAATATCATTATTCCGCTAGAGGATGTCAATGAAGCCACATCTAAAGCGGGTGGCTTGAATACTAGGTGACGCAAAGTTACTGCTGGTTACGATAAGTCCGACGAAGTGGATGGCGAGGAAGACGACGCTGATGCCGCTGATAAAATGAGTGTGGAGGAGCTGAAGTTGGAGTAGTTGGAGGATCTGAGGCAGAGTCTTCGAAGCCCAAGAAAATCTTCGCTGAGAAAGTACTCAAGCCCTATCAGATCATACCCTCGAGCTTCGAAATAGAAAAAGACTTCAAATCACATGACCAGTTAGACGCCAATAAGAGAAAAATAGAAATGTCCTGGTGCAAAAGACGCCAACCCTAATTACCCAAGCCCATGTGGCATTGGTTAGGAGGGATTTCAACTAGGCCCTTAGGTTCAGTTTCATGTGCCCGACCCGACTAGTAATAGTTTGGAGGGTCGTTTAGTGTTTGGATTGGCTAAGTCGAAAGGCTAAGGTGCATTTCACTTTCCAGCATTTAATTTTCTATTCTACCTTACCTTCCACAAAGGTGGGGTCGTGGTCTTGAATAATCGGGGCAAGTACTCCCTGATTGCAAAGAGTGAAGACACAGGAGACCGAGGCTGGTTCGATCGATACATTCTCTTACCAACAAACCACCTGTCTGCTGAACCTAGGTTCCCCAAGGTGTGGAATGACAAACGTAAGTGATCTTCTGCATAATTTATCTATCTTCCAACTCCAACCTCAGGCTTAACTTTTCTTCTCATACTTCGACTTTTGCAGTAAATAAAGTTCCATTCGAGCCCCCAGCTGACCTATTCGATTGGGTCCAAGCGATGATCAAGGCTCGAACTGGGCCCAAGAGATCATGGATGAGCATTGCCTCCGAGGCAGACAATAAGTGGGTGTGCAAGAGGAATAGTGAGTTGTCTGTCACAAGCCAATCTTCTTGGGGATTGCTCAAGGTTTCCTTCGCACTATTTTTGCCCTTTTCGTTGCAGGTTTCCCTAACAGCTCGACGAGCACCAAGCCCAAAAGGAAGAAGAGCAAAAACAGGAAGGGGAAGAAAAAGGAGGAGGAAGCCCTCGATGCTGATGCCAGCTTAATTGTAATAGAGAGCTTGGTTGGTTCTTTGAAGAAAGCTAAGACCTCCAAAGCTTCGAAGGGTTCCTCTAGTCAGGGGACCTCTTCTAAAGGTGATGACGACATCTTCATAGGTCGCTTTACTTCTATTTCGAAATCTTCTTCTTTTGCTCCTAAGCCTCCAATTTACACTCCCATTGCAGATTCAAAGAGGAAAATGAGGGCTTCGGAGAAGTCGACTAGAGAAGTACGCCAGCATACTGAGGCGAAAAACGACAAGCATGTTGCCGAATCCTAGTTCAAGTTGAGGGATGAAGCAGATGAAGGGGGGTCTGAGGTCCCCAAAAATATAAAAGTGGTAGACCTCGAGGGATCTGACCATGCGGTTTAAAAAGCCAAAGGTAAGGCTAAGATTTGTAAGGTCAAGCCAACCTTCTCCTCATCTAGAGAAAGGGTGACCGCTACTGCCCTTCGAGACAACTCCGATCCTCCTAGTGCCTCTGCTTCTAGGAGAGCTATGAAGAGGATCAAGGTCCCTGCTGACCTATGTCTCTTTGACGGCTCGATAGATGTTCCCATGAGTCTTATGGGACTATTCGAGCCAAGAGAGGAAAATCATGTCAAGGACATGTCCCCGGGGATGCTACTGGATTATTCGGCATCAAGCGCAGTTCAGGTAAATTTCGATGCTCATACCCATTTTCTTTGATCAACGTCCCCCTTCTAAAATTTTCTCCTCAAACTTTTCGAATAGTCTTTAGTACTCGATCAAGTCAATGCAAATTGAGCACCATCGGGCCGTGCATCTTCAATGTATAGGAGATGATTGGGACAAGCAGAAAAAATGGGGGCACAAAGCTGAAATTGTTGCTTTGAAGGCTCAATTGGACAAGTCTAACTTCAAGCTAAGCCAAACACGTGAAGTTGCTACTACTTCCAAGGCTCAGGTACAGGCTTTAAATGAAAGCCACAAGGCTGAGTGCTCAAGATTGAGCACGAGGTTGATGGACTTCGTGGAAAGTTGGACTGAGCCAACACCAAGTTTGCGGAAATCACCCAGGTATATCATAACAAACTGGCCGGTCACATGCTCAAAATGAATGAGCTAGAAGGTCGTGCGGTGATTCTTGAAGCTGAAGTTGAGCGCCTACGAGGCGAGAACACTACTTCAGAGAAAAGAGCCAAAGCCAAGTCTACGAGGGCTGAATTAGACAAAAGCTGGACCATCATTAAGACTCGGCTGAAAATGCTCGAGCAGTGCAAAGCCGGAGGGGTTGACTTGGACGCTGAGATTGTCAAGGCCCAAAATGATCCAGCCCGAGCCCAAGATATCATAGATGAGCTTCCTTCAAGTGAAGGCTCCGGGGATAATGAAGCCAATAGCAACGATGGTGAGGAAGAAAACAAAGAGGGGACTTACGAGGGGGAACATGACCCTGATGCTTAGTAGTGTCTTTTCTTCCCTTAGCTTTTGTTGTTGCCTTCGAGACTGAATGTATAAACAACTTTTGAGGCCTTCGGGCCTTCTTTAATGAAGTTTAATTTTTCCTTTCATGTGTTAGCCTTTACTTTGTTTAAAAGCTCGACAAGACACATAGAATAACTTTTCTTGCAAGACTTTATAAAATACTGATGCTTTGCTTAGAACGACGTCTCATTCCCACGCCGAGGCATAAAGAAGTAATCTCAATTGAATAATATAACTTCAGAAGTTAGATATTGAAACAAAGAAATGTTGAACCAAGTTTTTTTTCATTGATGAGTCGTAATTGGCATTTATATGAAACCTAGTCATGGTTAGACTTGGGCAAAATTTTCAAACAGAGCCATTATCGGGCGATAAATACAATGGAACTAAACTAATCTTCAGGAGACAATCCCAGTGTTTAGATAGCTAGTCTTCGGGTCCATTTGCAGTCCTCGGTATGAGTGGCTTCGAGTCGATCTTGAGTGCTGATATTCGACGAGAAATGCATATTTAGAGCCTTGTTTTGCCTCATATTTATAACCTTTGTGCTTTAAATGAGTTGATATCTTAGTGTTCTTGAGCTTATTATGTGTTTTTAATCATGTAAGAACGCACTTGGAGAAAATTGATGGACCTGGAGCTGAAATGAGAAGAAATGAACTTCGAAATCTGAGTAGAAGCCCGAGACTCGACCGGAAATCAAGATATGGATAAAAAATAAAAAAAATAGAAGATAGTAAAATATACCAGTTGCGCTGCGCTGGGCGTGGCGTTGCATTGCACGACGCGACAGGAGTCGATTTTCCATGCAATGCGCTGCGCTACGGGGTAGGCTTAATTTTTTGACATGTTGATTCCAGATTTATTTTGGATTCCCGGGCTATGTGGGTCTTTAGGGATGATATAAAAAGCGAACAACAGACCCAAAAATTAGAGCAATGGAGACTTGGAGATTACAAGAGTTTTTTAAAAAAATTCTTCCATTCTTCTTATAATTTATTCATTCATGAATATTTTTGACATGATTTTTATGAGCATGAGCGGTTAAGTTGCCCCATCTATGGTGTGATGGAACCGTTATTTAGATGATGTACGTAATATTTTGTGATTAAATCTAGTTTGAATTCTTATTCCTATTCATTCAACTACGTTTTGTATTGCTTTAAATTGAAGAACTCTCAATTGAATGTGTCCTTTTATTCTTGAGATAACTTGGAAAAGTATTTTGAGATAGAGTTAGTTGGATGACGATACTTTGACTTAAACTAAGGAATTATTTAGGTCAATTTACGGAGTGACTTAGGAATAATTTGCTCTTATCGTGATGTTTGTGTGTAGTCCATATAATCATCTTTGACTAACTTGGAAGAGTAGTTTGAGATAGTTGTTGCTCGTGATTAAAAATTATTAGCGACAAACTAGGAGTTCATGTCAACAGGAATAAGCAACCGAGATTGAGAGTGAGATAATCAGTACACTATCCCAATAACTGGGAAGTCATTGCCCTAGGTCTTTTACTCCTAAATTTTACTCTTGCTATTTACTATTTGTCATTACTTACGTGTTGTTCATTATTAGTTTTTCTATACAAAAACCATTATAAATTTCTCTTGAAATTGTTTGAACGAAAACTTGGTGAAATTAAGGTTACAAACTAACGTTGCTCTCTTTGGGATTCGACCCAGAACTTGTTAAACTGGATTATATTTGTAGTGACCGCTTAGTCCTTTTTATAAGGCAATGTTGGGTGGGGATCAAATTTTGGTGTCGTTGCTGGGAGCATCGGTTTCGTTTGTAATTTTTAAATAAAAGCTAAGTTTAGTAGTTTTAGCTATTTCTACTTTAGTCATCTTGATTCTAACTTTTAGCTTGTGTTTGAACAGGTGTATGCCCGCGAGAAGTTCAAAATCCGCTGAACTAGTTCAACCGGATCCAAAAATTGAGAGGACGTTCAAGGCATTGAACAGGGCCAATAAGAACAAACATCCACCAGTTTGAGAAGAAGTAGAGAGGGAAGTTGAGATGGCTGACAACATAGATGCAGCTCTGAATAACTGGGCTCAACCCACGTCTGATAACCTGGTAACTACCATTGTTGTGCCCGCTATCGAAGCAGAGAATTTTTAGATTACAAACACTATGTTGAACCTGCTTCAAAACAAAGGGTAGTATGCTGGGAACGAACATGAAGACCCACAACAGCACCTTCAGAACTTTCTGTCTGTTTGTACCACATAAAAGCAAGCTCAAGTGTCATCTGATGCTATTAAGTTGTTGTTGTTCCCATTTTCACTCATTAGAGAGGAAATGGCATGGTTGAACTCACTTCCAATTAATTTCATCACTACATTGGATGAGTTGGTTAAGCTGTTTTTGAAAAAGTTCTTCCCGCCCAACAAAACTGCAAGGTGGAGTGATGAAATACTGATGTTCAGGGAGAAACCTTTGGAGTCAATGCAAGAAGCTTGGGGATGTTTCAAGGGACTATTATTAAAGCATCCTCACCATGGGATTCCAGAGCAGATTCTGGGACAGAGGTTTTACATGGGTTTGAATGGTAATCTGAAGGCAAATGTTGATGCTTCGGTGGAGTATTCTTGAGCAAGAATTTCGCAGAAGCCAGACAACTATTCGACACCATGCAAAAAATTCAGGCTGGTCAACAAGGAATTTATCGATCATACCGATTGTTCATTCAGTTGCAGTTGATCCAAATTCGTCCAAAGATGAGCAGTTAGCAGCAATGATGACTCAGTTGCAATTGTTGACAAAGAAAAATGATGAGGTAGAAACCAAGCATGTTCATATACTTGATGCTACAAATGGTGGATTATGTGCCCCGTGTGCTATCCAACCGGTGTTTGATCCATTTAATAATGGGTTTGATCCTTAAACTCAGGCTTAAAGTGAAGATGCCAACTATGCGAACAATTATGGTGGCCAGACACAAGTAGCACAACAATGGGGACAACCACCTCAGCAAGTACAGTATCAGCCTGCATTACCACAGGGTTAAGTGGTGCCATACCAGAGGCAAGTTGGGTATAATCAACAGGCTCAGTAGCAGAGATGTGTACCACCACAACAACCAGCATCAATTCAAAAAGATGACAGTTTGTCAAGAATTGAAGGCATATTTCAGCAGTTGGTGGGTACTTAGGGAAAAATGCAAGAGCAGCTGACGACACATGAAACTTCTATAAAAAAACATTGAGACACAATTAGGCCAGATATCTATGGCCTTAAATAATCGACCCCAATGAGCTTTGCCTAGTGATACTGCAATCAATCCAAAGGATTTAGGCAATAAGTAGGTAGTGGCTGTGAGTTTGAGGAATGGTAGAGATCTAGACCAAGAGCAACAATTGTTGCAAGGAGGTGAAAAGACACTAGTCACCAATCAAAATGAAATATAGATAAAGCAACAGGGTGACTTGACTAATCTGGTTGTGAGATAGAAAGGACCCATCAATTCTAAAGAGAAGGAACCCATTAGAAAGCCTGCCAAAGAAACAGAAAAAGTGGTTGAAAGCTACAGAGCCAGTGGATCAAATCTCCAATAGAAAGAGGCTCCCTCCACCTTATCCTCAAAGGTTAGCAAAGCAACAAAAAGGTGAGAAATTCAAAAAGCTTTTCGAGTTACTAAAGAACTTGGAGTTAAATATCCCTTGATGGAGGTAATAAGAGAAGTGCCTAGGTATGTTAAGTTGTTGAAAGATCTTTTATCTAAGAAGGTCGACTTTGATGAGGTTGAGATGGTGGAATTGAATAAAGTTTGTAGTGTTGTGATCACAAAGCATGTTGCTGAAAAGAGGAAAGTTCCTAGCAATTCCATTATCCCCTGTGTTGTTGGGGATTTCACCATTAGTAAGGCGTTGTGTGATTCGAGTAAGCATTAATTTGATGCCCTTAGAGGTGTACAAGAAGCTAATTTTGACAGGAACGAGACCAACTTCAATACGTATTCAGTTAGCAGATTGAAGACAAAAGCAGGCGATGGGGATAATCGAAGATGTGTTTGTACAAGTTGGTAGCTTTATGTTCCCTGGTTACTTTGTGGTGTTGGACTGCCCCGTTGATATGAAGGTTCCTATTATTTTGGGCCGTCCATTCTTGGCGAGCAGTAATTGATGTTGATGTAGGGAAATTGACTCTAAAGCTGACACTTTGTTTGGAATAATGTTACCCATTGTATTTTATCGTATTGTTATTATGATTACAATGTTTGTTTTGGTTGTTACTTTAATTTCGTTGTATTATATTGTTAAGTTCCATTATTACGTAACAATGAAAAAACTCACTTTCTATTACAACCGAATTGGTGGTTTTGGATTGTTACGCCTTTTCATTTTTCCATCATGTCCTTAATTATAACTTTATAATTCTATTCTACCTTCTACCCTATTTTCTTATTTAAATACACCCAAATAACTACTTTGACCTCGTCTCCCTTCTTCTCCAGTTTTGGTACGTTCCGTGGCTTTTCTTTCTTTATATTTTATTTTTCATTCATTCTTTTCTTTCACATTTTTAACATTCTTTCTCTACTTTTCAAAAGAACTCATACTTATTTATTTTATTTGCTCAGGTTCCACTATGATTTGCATGAATTTTATAGCTAATATATTTACAAGGTATAGTTGGTGATAAACTAGTAAATATAAATTGTTTTAAATTATTTTAAAGGAAAATTTGTTACTTAATCTAATATTTAGAACAACTAAGGGTATATTTGTAAACTTATTAGTTATAGTACGATACAATTCAATCAAGACAAACAATAAGAATGTTACTAAACAACTGGAAACAATACAATCAATTCAAACATCGTATTTATAATACAACACAATACAATAGAGTACAATACAAAATAATAGATTATGAAACAATAGCTAACAATGATCCAAACAGAGTGTTAATGATGAAGAGATAGTGGTTGATATCGGGAAATTAATAAAGAGACCTTGGAATGACATCCATTTTTCTTGTGTTTAGAGTTTTGACCATGTGGTTAGGAAAGCAAATGATGTGTCGTTCTGCGACATTAAATAAGGCTCTCCTTGGGAGGCAACCCAAGAAAAATTGTGTGTAGTTTAGGGAAAAAAAATTGTCATGCGACGACGCTAAATAATGTGCTGATTGAGAGGCAAACCAATTTTCTTGCTTATTTTCATTTGATTTGTTTTGAAAGGATGTTACTTGGTGTGCTTTTTATTTTGCAGGTTTCGAATAGTATAGATTCTAAGTGTGAGGAGCATGCAATCTCTTATGTCTGCAGATATGCTTGGGGCGAAGTCTGAGTACCCAGTGCCCTAAGAAAGCACACAAGGACGTTCTTCAGGCTTATAGCCTCAGGGAGTTTCTCTATCACCCTTTTTTTGTTTTTAAAGCATCAACAGTAATGCATAATTTTAAGTGTGGGGTGGGAGTCCTCTAATTTGTGTTAGTAATCCTCTTGGATTTTTCTTTGTGCCTCGGTCCTTTTCCAGAGGATGTAGTTTGAACAGAGTATAGCATAGATTTCTTTTTAAGATTAGAGTATGTGATCTTTCTATTTATGGCGTGTCTTACATGAAAACTTAGGTTGGAATATGTGGACTACATGCATTCTTCATGGCTTGTATTGTTATGCCTTGATAACTGTTGAGTACCCTTGTGTGACGCCTAGGCTCAGGTTTTGACTCTCTTATGTGTTATACTCGAATGCATGCTCGCTTGCTTTAATTTGAGAACTAGAGTTGAACCATCCTGAGTAAATCGTGTGCCATGAGTGTGTGAGAATTTTTTTTTGCTCTGTGCTTATATTACAATGTCTAGAACTTGCCCCGGTTGTATGCAAAGCAAAATTATGAGTCTTGCTCAATGTAAGAAGTGATATAGACATTTTTTTGTGAGCCTATGAATTATTTGCCTACCCAATAAAAGTTGACCCTAGTTAGCTCATTTGAGGCTGAAATATTTTCGTTGGTAATCATATTACAAATTGAACTCTTTTATTTTGAATTGACTACATATTAAACCCTTTTACCTATAGTTAGAGGAGTTGGTTGTGGTTGAGACCAGTGAGATGAAAGCAATGTGCATTACTTGGAAGAAGCTGCTGGTGGGACTGATAAAAAAAGAAAAAAAATGAAAAAAAAAGAGAGAGAAAAAAAGAAAAGAAACATAGTCATTTACTAGTGGTTACTCTTGAAAGCTTAAAGAAAAGGGAAACTTTGGATGACAAAGAATTTTGGAACTTACGAAGAGTTGGGTGGAAAAAAATTGTGATTCAATTATGTGACGTATTAAAATTCTCCAGGGAGTGTTGACATCCAATTTTGTTCCGAAATGCTTGTCCGATATCTAATTATTTTAATAAGGTTAATTTTTGAAAATTAGAAGTAAATTAATTAATTTTAATGAAAAAGGGCTAAAAGTGCGAGACATAGCTTAAATTTTGTCCTATCTGCGCAAACCATTATATACTATCTACACTCCCCCCAATTTCAATCTCCCAACCCGTCTTCCCC
The DNA here is from genome assembly GCA_029990575.1 of Petunia axillaris subsp. axillaris. Lineage (NCBI taxonomy): Eukaryota > Viridiplantae > Streptophyta > Magnoliopsida > Solanales > Solanaceae > Petunia > Petunia axillaris. Next base: position 52,334,567 of record JARKNS010000003.1, read on the forward strand.
TTTCTCAACCCGCGAATGACCCGAATCCTAACCCCGATTCCCCCCAAATTTTGAATCAAAAAACGCCAAATCTTGTACTTTCTATGGTGCCATCTCCAGCTATGAATTCGTACACCAACCTTATCTGATTTAGAGACGTTGGAGGGGGTGGTTTGGGGATTTCTCACAACTCTAAAACCCTAAATCTAAATATAGAAAGGATGCTGAATAGTTTTTGACGGGGGATTTAGCGGCGCGGAGGAAAATAGGAAGGATAGCCATTAGGGACGTAGCAACTAGAAGAAAAGCAGAGCCTAGAGGAAAGAGCACAATACAAAAAACACACACAAGTTTATTTTATTTTTAGTTTAGTATCTCCTCTGGGTACAGTATTGTTCATTTTAGCTTTTGTTTTGCCACTTAGTCATACGGGTCGTCGACCTTACTCAAGTCGCTTGGTCGAGTCGCGTATCGCTTCAGAACCTCGCCTTAGTTCACTGCACAAAAACATGTTAGATCTAACTCCTTACTTTTTATTTCTGTTTTTATATTTTTTTTCTTTTATGTAAAACTGGTATTAGTAAAGCTACATGGACAGTGTATAAAACTGCAATATTAAGTGAAAACTATTTGAGTTTTACGGTAGAAATTAGTTAAAGATTGCATCTTTGTTAGAAATGTGGGTTTGTGTGGAGAAGAAAGATTATGTTGCTGCCTATTGATTTTCATGCCTTTAATATTGGATTTTGGCTTGATAAAAAATGTAATCTTTATCCGTTAATATGGCTGCCAGTTTAATGAACAACCTTAAGTATGATTTTTTAGTTTACATTGATGCTTGTTATGAAAAAAAATTAAATAGGTGAATGATTGTTAATCCTATGACAAACTAGGAAGCTAGTCCCCAATTCACCCTGTTTATTGTGATTTCTATAACTGAAAGTCTCCGGACTATAACTGTGGATTTATGCGCGTAATAAGTCGTTCTCTAGTTCAGTTTAGATGAGAGGTAGGCTGGATGTTGTTTCCTGCATTCTTATATTGTTTAGGAGGGAGTTCCTGATAGTTGCAGATGGTTTAAGTGGTTCAGGAGTAGTGAGTCTTGTTTCGTTACCTTTAATTTGGAGTTGTCGTTTTATATTAAATACAAATTGGGTCTATTTGAGCAACTGTGTGTAGGTTAAATAATTTTTGCAAATGAGTTTATTTATTAATTAATTTTTTATAATTCTTTTAAAAAAGAGCACTTATAAATATTTTGGAAACCTGTTGGATTAACCGTAATTTACGAAATTTCGAAAGTGCCTTAAAAATTTTCTTTCGAAATTAGTAAAACCTCTTACTTTAGATCTGTGAAAGACTGCATTTTTCCAAAAATAGAGTTTTTGCACGCATTTGCTTATTTGGTTCCCTGTTTTTACTTAAATTGGGTGGCGACTCCAAAAAAATCCAAAATAGTTAGCCCATCAGTTGATATTCCTAAATTTAGCCTTTCTATGTTATTTTTTGGGGTTCAACAGCATGGCGACTCCGCTGGGAGCAATAAAGGTTTTGACTTAAAGATTTCCAATTATTTGCAACTAGCATGCTTAATTTATTTGCTTTATTATATCTGTTTGTTTGGTTTGTTATAGAAAGCATGTATTACATTTTATTTGTGCATAGTCTGCATTCCGTTCATATTTCCTCCCTCATGGAGCCTGTCAATTCTCTTTCACCTCCTCGATTTCATCATGGGGCACCCGTTTGACGGGTAGTTACGCAGGAAGGGCATTGCCCTTACATCACTCTTTGAAATTTCTTTCGTATCACCAAAAGTTAGTTCGGGATATTGATGTTGCCTGGTTTTGTCATGGCCGGTTCTACTGTGTTATGAGGCCAGTTTTATCCCGCATAGGTCGAGTCAGCCTCAACCGTTAACCCACTCTTAGAATGAGCTTTTAGGAGCATGCATACATTAACACCTTAGTTTGGACATGGTCCTTGGTACCGCCTCCACAGTTAGGAAACTACCCTTACGTCAACGAGTTTTTGAAACCCAACGACAATACGTATTATGTGCTATGTGATAACGAATCCTCAATCCTAGCCATGTTTTGAGCATAATCAGAATTAGAATTTTGTCTCCTATTTTGTCTTTTAGGTTAGAAAATGGAAGAATTTAGCATAATCTTTGTGGTCATAGCAGTCCACGGAGAATTTGAGATCATAATGCAGAATTTTGTGAACAAGACAGAATTGCAGTCCGGGGGAAAGTTAGGCAGATTTGGTTTAAGTCTTTACAAAATGTGATCTGGTTCAGGTGTTTATGTAGGGTGTAGTAGTAGTTTTAGGGTGAAATTTTTGTGGATGCAGGTATGAATGTTGTTGGATTTTGCTAAATGGGCGATATAATGGAGTATGCAAGTTGCATACTAAGAGGTGAAGCCCCTGGTATCTTTTAAAGATTAGTGGGGTCTCTTTTATAAAGACATGTGTGTGTGCAGGTTCATGTTGACTGACCAGCTGCAAGTTTATGAAAATTGAAGTATGCTTGCCGCATACTAGAAGAGTGAAGCCCCTGCATCTTTAAATAACCAGTGGGGCCCTCCTTGAAGACCAATGAGGTCTTGGCTACCCAGAAAACTGGGAGGCTTGACTAAAGCGAAGGACCAATGAGGAGCCCCTATGAGAAAGTGTTATAATCTAAGCACCTCCTAAGGACACAAGAAGGAGGGGTTGAATAGTGTCTACCGATTTTTCTTTGCAAGGACTTGATTCTTCTAAGTCAAGAACCAGTTTGCACTTAGACACCATAACACACACAAACAAAAGGCACAAGGAACACGGTGTTTTACGTGGAAAACGCCTTGCTCAAGGGAGAAAAAGTACGAGCCACACTCTGGGATTTTAGGACTCAATCCACTAACACAAAGAGCAAGTTTCTGATTACAAGACTCTGTAATCAAGGGGCTACACTCTAGACCCTAATCACTCAACAAAGCTAAAATCTAGCTTTACAAAGTAATCTCTCAAAAGTTCACCTAACACAATTCCTTCTAAGATAAGCTGATAGGTAAAAACAATGATCGCACAAAACCAAGACAACTTACGAACCAAGAATCTAGACAGAATATCTAGACTCAAACTTGTTAACTCCGCCAGTTGTCTTGCTCAGTTATCTCACGTTGAAAGTTGCTGAATCGCCTTTGTATGCTCTCTACTCTCTATTTGTGAATAACTAAATTTCGGCTGCCTCGACTACTTGTATTTATATAGGCATCAGAACCCTTGTTGAGTTCCACAAGGAAACCTTGTAATTATGGCAAGACAAGATTCCTTGTAACTCTTTCCTTGTTTAAGTCCAAATCGTATTCGTACTTCGAAGATACAGCCTGGGCACCGCCTCTTTTAGTCTAACTAGGATGCATACTCGTTCACGCGCCACTACTCCTAGTTCTGCAGGGATTTGCAACCCTCAAATCTTTTCGATCAGTCGTGCCCTTCTATACAAGGACCAGGTTCTCCTCCGGAACCACTGGGTCCTTCTTTTTTGTCATTCTTCAAAATCTTTCCTCAACAGAAAGCTCTGTGAGCCTTGCAAAACCTAGGAAACTGTGAGGCTTGTCTAAAGCCAAGGACCAGTGAGGTTTTATTTATAAAAGGTCAATTGGAATCTTTTATGATTTGCAGTCTGCTATTGTGAAGGCAGTTGGAAATTTCACCCCTGGATGTTGTAAAACAATTAGGAGTTGTGCCTGGAGGAGTGTGGATGTTTACAAAAAGGTATGGAGGATTGTTTCAGGTTTTAGGCTTTTGGGCTTAAAATTTTGTGCAGATGTTGTGGAGAGCATGAATTGTGTTAGAATTTCGAGTTGACACCAACTTTTGGAAGATAGTTGGGATAAAAAAATTGCAGTGTCAAGGCGGAGAGATGATTGTTATCAATTATTGTTATTATTTATTGCTTACTCTAAATCTGAATTGCTCAGAACTGACATGAACTATTTTTCGTTACCACTTGTTTGCTCGATTAGGCTTACCTCCAGCACAAAGAGGTACCTTATAGGGTAGGACGCATTTGCATATTTATTTACGCTCAATTACTTGTGATTGTCACATTTTAATTACTTGCCTTATTTTATTTGCTCAAAATGCGTTAAATACTATGTGTTGTTTGCTTGTATGCAATCTTACGAATGACATGTAAACTAACATAGTTACCCTTTGAGGCTTCTTTTATTTTGTTTATTTCTCTAGCAGAAGTTTGAATCGTAAAGTGATTGACTATTCACATCCCGCAAGACTCAAGTTCTTATTGATGACCATTGCTCCAGCTTGTGAATGATGCAGCAACAGAAGCTTAATAGCATTGATTGAAAGAACTTGGAAATTGAACTTAGTAGCATTGCTTTCAATTTTAATTCAGATTGAGGCCCTGAATTGCATTGTACTTTAAAGTTTATGTTAATCTGAATCAACTCTATTAAATTTTATGAAAGTTGAAATAAAATGCATCGTATTCTTATAATATTATTTACGCTTGTGATTATATTTGTTTCTATTTTAAAATTAAAATTGATAAACCTGCCAAAACTTTGCTTGTGACGTATGGCAAAACAACTAGACAGTTTGAAAATGACGCACTGAAAAGTTACCTTCTCCGTTCTTGGATATCGCACTATTGTTAGAACTTCAACGGGGGCAGCCTTTATTTACTGGTATATGGCGTTGAAGAAATGTTATTTGAATGAAAAGAATTTTCTTCTTTTTAGAATTGCCCAAGAAGATGATTGGAAAGATGCAGAATGCGTAAAGAGTTATTAATGCTTGCTGATAAGACACAGTTCACATGCAATTTTATCAGAATATAATTATCAATGCATTCAAGTTCAGGAATTTTTAAACCGGGACAAATCTGCATTGAAGAAGATTTTCCTAGTCAAGAAAAAGCAAGGCACAAAATTGGCAAGGTCCTGATGTGGATATTATCCGGAGGACCATTAATTTCTTGCAGAAATAGATGCAGAACTACGCACAGTCTGATTCCCGCGGTGGGATACGTAGGCGCCTATATCGGTTTCGACCCTTTAATATTAAAATTTTCATTTCCCTCAAGAAGGACAACTGGGTAACTCTTGCAAAACGAGTTGAAGATGTAAAAGATAATAATTGGGGCAGAATTTTGGAAGAAACGGCGTCGATTATCAAAAGATGAATTGGAAAAATCTTGAGAATTGGCTAAGCGAACAGGGCAACATCTAAGACAAAGGACGTTCAGCTTGTTTTAAGATATGTTACAAGCTTGAGTCAAGGCAGAAATTTTCAAAATACATTTTTGACTTCATTTGCATACTTGTTTTACTTTCTATATTGCATTAAATTATTTTACGTTGCCTCTATTTTTTTAAAAAAACCTCTAGCTATTGAGTTCATGAGTCAAGTTTCTGAACATGATCGCAAATGCAAGTCCGAGGAAGACAAGGAAGCAGCAGGAGCCGCAAGTTCAAGACCAAGTCAGCGCAAATCAAACGCCCCCCTCCCTCCCAAAACTAACAATTGTTCTTTGAATGCAGAAATTTCCAAAGCAGCAAAATGAGGAAAACTAACAGCCATCAATTCCTCGGAGATTATTTGTCATACACATTGGACAATGTTGCCAAGATAACCGACCGAGATTGGAAGCGAATTAAGCATTAACTCCAGTTTTGCTCAAGGACAACACTCAATTCTTTATGGCTTCACCAAACATAAGCCGGACGGCTATTCTACCATTTATTTTATAAGTACCAACATCCAGTATATTGGTGACAACCGAAGACGTCACTTTATTGTCATTATTTACCGTAGATAATCGCTGATCTTATTTTGGCAAAATTGTTGTCAAAACTTGTCATAAACAATTGGTTGAAGTATTATTGGTATCGCAGACTATCAAGGATGTTATTATTGAAGATAATGACTTTCTATATTAGATCCATCGTGTACAATCGGGGGTATTATTCTAATGGCCTTCTTATATTGGAATCATCGTACACAATCAGATGTATTGTTCCAATGGCTTTCCATATTGGAATCATCGTACACAATCGGTGGTATTATTCCAATGACCTTCTTATATTATTCCAATGGCTTTTTATTGGATCCATCGTATACAATCGGTGGTATTATTCCAATGGCTTTCTTATATTGGATCAATCATATACAATTGGTGGTTTTATTCAAATAGCCTTTATATCGGATCCATCGTACACAACCGATGGTGTTATTTCAAGAATTTTCTACTTTGGATACAAGCGGTAGAATTATTCCAATGGCTTTTATATCATATCTATCGTACACAACCGATGGTATTATTTTAAGGGTTTTTCTACTTTGGATCTATCGTATACAATCAGTAGAATTATTCCAATAGCTTTCTATATGGGAATCATCGTACACAATCGGTGGTATTATTCCAACGGCTTTCTATATTTGAATCATCGCACAAAATCGGTGGTATTATTCCAACGACTTTCTATATTGGAATCATCGTACACAATCGATGGTATTATTCCAATGGCTTTCAATATTGGAATCATCGTACACAATCGGTGGAATTATTCCAATGGCTTTCTTCTATTGGATCCATTATATACAATTGGTGTTTATATCGAATTTATCGTATACAATTGGTTGCATTATCTCAACAGTTTTATTATAATTGTTTTATTATCCAGTCTGTCGAATACAATTGAAGATGCTACATTTATCAAGTCTATCGTAAACAATCGGAGACATCATGTTTACCAAGTCTACCATAGACAATCGGAGGCGAGATTCTTTATCAAGTCTATCGTATACAATCGAAGACATTATTATTGAAGCCTATCGTAGACAATCGAAGGCCACATTATTAAAGCCTATCGTAGACAATTGAAGGCATCCTTTATGAAGTCTATCGTATACAATCGAAGACGTTTTTTTTTCTTCTTCTATGAAGTCTACCGTAAACAATCGGAGACATCACATTTACCAACCTACCGTAAACAATCGGGGGCCTTGTTATGAAGTCTATCGTAAAAAATCGAAGACGTCATTATCATTTAAAACCTACCATAAATAATTGGAGGCCTTTTTATGAAGCCTATCATAGAAAATTGAAGGCGCTATTGTTATGGAGTCTACCGCGAACAATCGGGGGCTTTATTATGAAGTCTATCCTAAATAATCGAAGACGTCATTATCATTTTAAGCCTACCATAAACAATTGAAGGCCTTTTTATTAAAGCCTATCGTTGACAATCGAAGGAGCTATTGTTATGGAGCCTACCATAAACAATATGGGGCCTTGTTATGAAGTCTATCATAAACAATTGAAGACATCATTATCATTTAAAGCCTACCATAAACAATTCGAGGCTTTTTATGAAGCCTATCGTAGACAATCGAAGGCTCTATTGTTATGGAGCCTACCGTAAACAATCGGGGGCCTTATTTTGCAGTCTATCGTAGACAATCGAAGACGTCATTATCATTTAAAGCCTACCATAAACAATTGAAGGCCTTTTTGTGAAGCCTATCGTAGACAATCAAAGGCGTTATTGTTATGGAGCCTACCGTAAACAATCGGGGGCCTTGATATGAAGTCTATCGTAAACAATCGAAGATGTCATTATCATTTAAAGCCTACCATAAACAATTGAAGGTCTTTTTATGAAGCCTATCGTAGACAATTGAAGACGCTATTGTTATGGAGCCTACCGTAAACAATCGGGGGCCTTATTTTGAAGTCTATGGTAAATAATCGAAGACGTCATTTATCATTTAAAGCCTACCATAAACAATTGGAGGCCTTTTTATGAAGCCTATCGTAAACAATCGAAGGCGCTATTGTTATGGAGCCTACCGTAAACAATCGGGGGCCTTATTATGAAGTCCATTGTAAACAATCGAAAACATCATTATCATTTAAAGCCTACCATAAACAATTGGAGGCCTTTTTATGAAGCCTATCGTAGACAATCGAAGGCGCTATTGTTATGGAGCCTACCGTAAACAATCGGGGGCCTTATTATGAAGTCTATCGTAAACAATCGAAGACGCTATTGTTATGGAGCCTACCGTAAACAATCGGGGGCCTTATTATGAAGTCCATTGTAAACAATCGAAAACATCATTATCATTTAACGCCTACCATAAACAATTGGAGGCCTTTTTATGAAGCCTATCGTAGACAATCGAAGGCGCTATTGTCATGAAGCCTACCATAAACAATTGGAGGCATTATTATGAAGTCTATCGTAAACAATCGAAGACGTCACTCTCATTTTAAGCCTATCATAAACAATTGGAGGCCTTTTTATGAAGCCTATCTATCGAAGACAATCGAAGACGCTATTTTTATGAAGCCTACAATAAATAATTGGAGGCCTTTTTATGAAGCCTATCGTAGACAATTGAAGGTGCTATTGTTATGAAGCCTACCATAGACAACTGGAGGCTCAATCATGGGCCATTGCCGAAAAGGCGGCTTTTTTATCCTTATATTTTACTTAAGCCTACTTTATGTTTCTATAGATTGAAGTCCTTTATAGCCGTTCTTCCTGAAGATCAATGGGTGCCGCATAAACTAGTTGATTGGAGACGATCTTATCATTTGATATTGAAACCAGCATCTACGAGTTCTATTATCATTATCTATTTCTTGCTCCATTTATCAAGTCTTGTTTGCAGTTACTCGTTTACCGTTTGTCAAGTTTATTACAGGATTTTAGCAGCACCGCAGCAGCATTTGGAGCATAACGTGGAAGTCTTTCTTAGCAGTGAACTGGGGCAACCATTGATATGAGCTAGACTCGTCAATGAGGATCTGAAGAATCGCACTCGAACAAGAAAGTCTTACCTAATCTTTCATTCCAGATTAAGGGTCACTTTGAATTATTTCCTATTCGTGCGTCCTTTTCTGTCAATCGTGCGAGTCTTCGTATCTAAGTGTCATTGAACTACATATGGCCTGATTCTCTTTCAGCCCGAGATATATAGGCAACTTGGAAACTGGAGTTCGGCCATGTCTGTAAGCCTCGCATTTTGATCCCAAGAATCAAAATCTTGACTTTATCGTGACAAAATTGGCTTTTCGTCAACTTCTTTACCCTAAAAACTCTTTCATCCTTTTCGGGTAAAGAGGGGCAGCTGTTGACATCCAATTTTGTCCCGAAATGCTTGTCTGATATCTAATTAATTTAATAAGGTTAATTTTTGAAAATTAGAAGTGAATTGATTAATTTTAATGAAAATGGGCTAAAAGTGCGAGACATAGCCTAAATTTTGTCCTATCTGTGCAAACCATTATATACTATCTACACTCCCCCCAATTTCAATCTCCCAACCCGTCTTCCCCTTTCTCAACCCGCGAATGACCCGAATCCTAACCCTGATTCCTCCCAAATTTTGAATGAAAAAAAGGCCAAATCTTGTACCTTCTATGGTCCCATCTCCAGCTATGATTTCGTACACCAACCTTATCTTATTTAGAGCCATTGGATGGGGTGGTTTGGGGATTTCACAACTCTAAAAACCTAAATCTAAATATAAAAAGGATGCTCAATAGTTTTTGACGGGGGATTCAGCGGCGGGGAGGAAAATAGGAGGGATAGCCGTTAGGGAGGCAGCAGCTAGAAGAAAAGCAGAGCTCTAGAGGAAAGAGCGCAATACAAAAAACACACACAAGTTTATTTTATTTTTAGTTTACTATCTCCTCTGGGTACAGTTTTGTTCATTTTAGCTTTTGTGTTGCTATTTAGTCATACGGGTCGTCGACCTTACTCAAGTCGCTTGGTCGAGTCGCGAATCGCTTCAGAACCTCGCCTTAGTTCACTGCACAAAAACATGTTAGATCTAACTCCCTACTTTTTATTTCTGTTTTTATGTTTTTTTTCTTTTATGTAAAACTGGTATTAGTAAAGCTACATGGACAGTGTATAAAACTGCAATATTAAGTGAAAACTATTTGAGTTCTACTGTAGAAATTAGTTAAAGATTGCATCTTTGTTAGAAATGTGGGTTTGTGTGGAGAAGAAAGATTATGTTGCTGCCTATTGCTTTTCATGCCTTCAATATTGGATTTTGGCTTGATAAAAAATGTAATCTTTATCCGTTAATATGGCTGCCAGTTTAATGAACAACCTGAAGTATGATTTTTTAGTTTACATTGATGCTTGTTATGAAAAATAATTAAATAGGTGAATGATTGTTAATCCTATGACAAACTAGGAAGCTAGTCCTCAATTCACCCTGTTTATTATGATTGCTATAACTGAAAGTCTCCGGACTATAACTATGGATTTACGCGCGTAATAAGTCGTTCTCTAGTTCAGTTTAGATGAGAGGTAGGCTGAATGTTGTTTCCTGCATTCTTGTATTGTTTAGGAGGGAGTTCCTGATAGTTGTAGCTGGTTTAAGTGGTTCAGGAGTGGTGAGTCTTGTTTTCGGTTGTTTGAGTGAGTTTTGAAGGATGTAGTAGAGTTTGCAGGGGTCTGTTATGGTATTTATTTGTCTGGGGGTTTGTTTCAAGGGCTGCTTAGTTGAATTTGTTCAGGTTCTGGGGTTTTGGTTGGTGTCTGCAAGAAGGTGATGGTGTAAGTTGTTACCTAAGTGATATTGGTGTAGTTAGAAGTACTGTTGGATGTATATTAGTTGGCTAAAGGGGTCTATGGGTTCAGGTAAATGCTGGAATACCAGTTTCTTATATTGATATTCCTTAAGAAGCAGGGAGTATTGGAATACTGAGTTTGCTTTAGGATATTTGTCTGATGTAGCAGGTAGTTTAAGAGTATGTTCTAGATCCTTTTATGGTCTTCTAGGGGCTGTTTTATATGGGTGTGCAGTTCTGTAGCTCAAGAGTGTTTCAGGTTAGTTTTAGCAGGTAGTTTGGCAGGTGTTCAACGTGGTCTGTCCTCTGTGTGCAGGGGCTGTTGTGGAGTATGTATCTTAGTCTGTATGAGGGAGTTTTGGTAAAAGTTTGTAGTCTTGTTTAATGGTAGAGATGTCTGCTTGAGTATTGCCTCTTCATTGTGTCTTTTGATGTTGGCATTGCATATCCGAGGGTGGTGTCTAGCTCATGTAATCTGATCTAGTTATCTTATGTTAACTATCTTATCTGCAATATCATTTTTATGTGTTAGCTTGCTAAAATGAAAGGATTATTAATCTGCATTTTTTTTGGCTATGTTTTCTGTTAAAATATGCTTCATCCCTTTTACTAAAGTTGTGATTTAAATATCCCTATGATTAGTTGGAAGTCTTGAAGTTTGTTTCTTTTCAGTTTGCGTGTGTTTAGGCTTTTACGTCATGATGGAATCTTTCATAAAAGTTTTTTTCCCTTTACATTTATCTGAGAGTTTAAATGGTTAAAATGAGTTAATGCATTTTTTTTGTTTCTCTTTATTCTTTATTATAAGAGCAGAATTTAGTGTTTCTAGTAAGAATCTTATTTGAAAACTGTTTTTGGTGACAATAAGTTAAATTGCATTTTTTTAACCTGTGATCTAGATTCAAATGTTGGAAGTCCACGTATGTGTAGTTGGAGCTGTCTATAATTTTTTCCATGTTCTTTTTGTCTCATAGCTGCTATTTAAAGGCTGCTTAATGAGGCAAGTTTTGTTCAAAATTAATATGCATGTTCCCTGTTTCCTTTTGATTAGTTGTGCGAGTTTGTAAATCATGGTTACTCTGATTACATAGTCATTTGGACTTGAGAACATGATAAGAATTAATCAGTTATTATGATTTGCATCAGTTAGTGATAAATGGAATGGTTCTTGAACCCTCCCAGAAATGCACACAAGTATGCATCGGGAGTTGACTTCAACAAAATGGGATTTCAAAGGGTTTTCTTTGGAGTCGCCACCTAATTTAAGGATTATTAGGAACCTAAGTTAACTAAAGAGTGCATTTCTTCCTTATTTTAAAAATTAAAATAACTTCAGAGATTCTTAGATAAGTGGTTCTTTTAAATTCGAAAGAAGGTCCCTAGCGGGAGCACTTTCGAAAATCCGCTAAATGCGGTTAATCCGGCGGTTTTCACGAATTTGATTTAAATTATTTCAATAATGTAGAATAAATAAATAAAAGGGGTATAGATAAATAAGTAAAATAAAATAAAATAAATAATGGATAGTAAATAAGGGAAATAAGACAGGATAATATACCAATGATAAATAAATAAATAGGTGACAAATTATTAGGAATTAATTAAATGGATAAATGCTAATACTTGATTAATTAAATAAATGAATAATTAATTAATTAAAATTAGTTGAATTAATAAATTGAAACGACCTCGGTCAGTCGTTTCGGAAGTTAGGACTCCGATTGGCGTGCCGATAATTTTAAAATATTCGTAATGTCCATTAGGACCTGTCTGTAAAATTTGAGCTAAATCAGACCTCGTTTGGTAGGCATCGGAAGAAGGTTTCAGTTTTTATTGGCGATAAATATTAAAAAGAGATTTTTGAGCTCGGTTTTTGCCGAATGAGCTCCGATTCGAAATCCGAAAGCGCCGTTAGGTTCGTATGATTATTTGTGATTTTTGTAAGCTTTCGAAATTGAATTTCGATGTTGTTCGGCTAGTTTCCGCTAAAATGCCGAAAGTTAAATAATTTGACTTCTTTTCATTTAAATTCGCATCTTGAGTTTCGGGAGTCTGATTTGAGATCCGCCTTCGCGAGTATGTTACATATATTTTGTATAACTTGTATGCAAAAGTTGGAATTATTTCGAATATCGTAGGGTACTATTTTAATTTTCGTTAAAAAAAAATATATATAATAAAAGAAAAAAAAAAAAAAAGAAGAGAAAACAAAATGGGAAAAGACAAAAAAAGGAGAAAGAAAAATAAAATGTAAAAGTTTGGCGGTGAGGGTCATTGCTGAGATGAGCAGATATGTATAGGAGTGGAGAATATAATCAGAAACAAAATGGAAACAAGAAAACGCAGAGAAATGAAATAGAAAAATACCAGAAAATAAGAAAATGGGTCGAAAAAAAGTAGAATTTTCACCCTGCAACATTCAGGTAATGATCCTAATGTATTATTTGAGTTTATTACGTGTGTTTGAATATGTTTTAACGGTAAAACTTGGAATATTAGACATCGTTTTAACAAGTTCAATTAATAGTTTGAAGGGTCAAATGGACCCTGATAATGAAATTGATTATATATTCGTACTCAGTGAGTTATGGGCAACTTATAAATGTAATTTATTTGGGGTTTGGTTATGTGACCTTAAACCCTGTACATAGGCCTGGCCTGCGTATTGCGTATGCGAATAGGGTATCAGGTTCCTACCTGGATTGCCCTAAGATGTGAGGAATGAAGTCTTTAGCCTAATGTGATATATTTTTCTGCTTATTGAACACAGTGGGATCGTTTGGCAATGAATTCAAAGAATAAAGCGGTTGTTGGGTAGCAGTGTTAACTTCGGAATAAGGTAAGTGTTTATATCCATTTCTTTGGAGGCACCTGGCCTCGTGGATTTTCTACCACGTATTTCTTACGTGTGTAGCTGCCGATAGGCGTACTCATTACGCCTTAGCTTTGGATTTATATTATATATTATATGTTATGTCCTATTGTTGGTATTGTATTGAGGATTTGAGCATTGTACCCTGGCTGCGAGTTGGCATCTACTTCCCGGTTGTCGATGAGAGTCCCGCGCCGGTGAAGGGTTATTGCATCACATTGCATTCATATGCATTACATTGCATATCATATTGAGGGCAGGAGTATTCCGCCCCAAGAGCAGGAGTATTCCGCTCTTATGTCAGTTGGTATCAGAGCCCAGTTTAGAGTCTATCCAGACTAAGACAGTGTCTAGTAGAGTCTCGCTGATGGGTACGTAGACGTCCGTACTTATCTACGAGAGGCTATGATGGCATTTAGGAAGTTTCACTTCCTTTATTTCTGATCGTGCATCGGTCTAGGATGCAAAAGTATTTTTAATCCGTTCGTGGTAATTGTGAACCCTCGTGCAACAAATCGGCAAACGGTATGAGTTCAAGACGAAGCAGTCTGACCTGTGGTTAGCACTGACGAAGCCGCGAGTGTTTTGATCGTGCTGACGATCTAGTTACGGAGGTCCCAGTTGTACGAGCTCGCGATGGGCAAGGGAGCAGGGCCTTGTAGTTCCCTTGGCTCTCTACGATGCTTTACGAGAATCTTGGCGACGCAGATACCGTAAGAACCTATATGTTTTGGTTATCTTACGTTCCTGGTTGTTGATGAGTTTATGGTTTCATACATGTTTTCGGTTGTTTTCTGGCTCTGCCTTTTCATAATTTAAATAAAAGGAATTTTGTTTATCTATTTCTTTTCTCCCTGGTTTGAGAACCTATTATTTGATGGGCAGCCTATCAGGTTGCCGCATGTGCAGACGTTCGATTTCAGGGAGCTCCTTTTCCGGTTCTTAATATTGCTGCAGTAAATTATATTCCGGAGGTAGTATGTGTTGTACCTTTAATTGTTCTGGCTGGTTAGCCAGCCGAGGTATCAGTTCGGTCCGAGTGCCTAAAGAGGTTGCATTATTTTACGCGGTTGAACCTTCAGATATTCTTAAGCAAATACATCAGATAAACCTCGTAAATTTTTAAAATACAATGATGTCAGCATATCTTTCAGGCTCTTGATTATATCGAGCGGTATAGTGTTAATTATTCTTCTTTCCAGTTTCAGGGTCCAGCCTTGAATTGGTGGGCTGCTCTCTTATTAGCTAACTTGGTTCGGTTTCTTTTCTAAATTCGTGGAAAAGTTTCTTTCGAATAGCCAGCGAGATGAAAAGTGTTTCCAGTTGAGTGGATTGGACAGGGTAGCCTGTCGGTTAGCCTGTTGGTTTCAGAATATTCTATAGAATGGCTAAATACGCATTAGAACTAGTTCATGAGCCTTTCGAGAGATTTAGAGATTTATTGATGACCTTTATTTTTCCTTGAAATCCCAGATGGCTCGAGAAATTGAGGTCCGGATTTTATTTGATGTTGTTGTTAATATTGCCCGAAGGTTCGAGGCATACCATAAGTTAGAGCGGGAAAGCAAGAGTTCCCGTGGCCCTGGTAGGCAACCATGGTACCTCGGTTGGAGGTAAGAGTTCTGATATTTTGGGAGGTCACCTTCCAGGTTATCTCAGCTTGTAGAGCGTGATTCTCAGAGTGCGCGAGTAGTTCATCAAGATTAGACCCAGTTCTTCTCTTTATAGCTATCGACAATATGTCCAGCTTCCATTTTCAATGAAAATCTGTTATCACTGTCATGAGTCTGGTTATCCTTTTGAGTAGTTTTTCCTTACTCCAGCAAGTAGACAATCGTCCTTCTTCTTGCCCTCAGGCACCTGCACAGTCGCAGGAATTTCATTTAAATTTTAATCAATCAGAGAAATGCCACCATCCAGTAGAGGTCGAGAGCATGGTGGTAGTGGTTCTTCTAGAAGTAATTACCAGGGTAGTGGCTCGACTCAGCTGCAGAGGCAATTCTATGAACTGCTATTCTGGCAGGATGTTGAGGCATCCGATGTAGTAAACCCGTGTGTTTCTTCTTCCCTTATCTGTAAGTAAGATTTATCTTTCCGATCGATCTGGAAATGGTGTGTCTTATCATGTTTCGACGGTTTCCTTGGATGTCGTTTTGATTAAGAATTGGCTGTGGTAGAGGGGCGAGCTTCTAGTATGATTTATTCCTGGAAATTGTGAGACCCTACTAATTTATCTGGTTAAATATGAGAAATTTGACAGTGAGTATCGGTATTGTTGCTTGGCATCTTGTGCGCCTCATTCTGTTATAATGTCAAGTCATTTTACCTCTCTCCTCGGAAATCGGTGTTGGTAGGATGATGGGATTCTTGTTCGTCACCATCAGGAAGTGTCGTTGTTTCTTTCGGTGTAAAGTGGCTGGTAAATAATGCTCGATCTACGTATCTCCTCTTGGTTCAAGACGCTAGTACAGTCATGTTATCCCATAAGCTTATCTGGGTTATTAAAAAGGGTATTCTAGTAAATTGTCAGAGTTTCCTTCTTATTGGGAGGTTAAATTGGTATGGATGTTTTTCCATAAAGCTTATTTAGTGTCTATTTCTTCAATTATGATTTTTGGGTTAGCCTAACTCGGAAGTAGTGTAGCTCTGGGAGCCAAGCAAATAAAAAGATGATCTTCCTGAAGCTCTAATTATTTCTATCCTCAGTCCATTGCCATCTCTTCTTTGTTCGGCACTGGTAAGCTTGGGCAGTTGGTAGCCGCTTGTGATGTTCCCTGTGTTGAGCCAGAGTACGTGTTATTGTAACCGGGTAAGCATATTATTGTTTTGGATATCAGTTTATCCGGGTATCCATTCCCATGTATAGTATAGTGCTGGTTCTGTTTTTGCGGATCATCCAGTTTCAGGGGAAACTCCGCCGAAATTTTTATAAAAGTACCATCCATCAGGCGGTGGTGTTTACGGCAAAGGTATGGAGTTGTGAACTTGAGAGTTGCAGCTGTTTGGCAACTCGAAAGGGTAGTTGGTAGCTCAGGTCGGAGCCGCATTCTGTTTTAGCTAAATCTTCTTTAGTCCAGCAGGTTGTGCGGGGATGATTATTCCTATTCAATTAGCTGCACGAGTTTGTGCTTTAAGTGGAGAAGTCTTTCTTCAAAATACCGAATCGTAATATTAAATCTCTAAGGCGTTGCTGAAGCGTAAGCTAATTCTTTATTTCATCGACTTGTTCTATATTGAAAGGTATATCGAAGAGGTGATTATCGACTGAATCATGTTAACCCATTAAAAGTTTCGTGTATCTTTATTTCGAAAATATAAAACTCCTCTCTCATGATTGAGAAAGTGTCGGCTTAGTCCGAATAAATTGGGCTATGATGTTATCATATTATCCAAATATGTTTTATCCAAGAGTTGATGTGCGTGTTATAACTCTGATTCTGTAATTATGAGATAATGTCCGTGGAGTAGTTTATGAAGGTTGTGCAAATTCTCTTGTTATCTGCATAAATCTTTCTTTAGATTTAGGCTCGTTCGAGGACGAACGAGAGTTTAAGTGGAGGAGAATGAAACGACCTCGGTCAGTCGTTTCGGAAGTTAGGACTCCGATTGGCGTGCCGATAATTTTAAAATATTCGTAATGTCTATTAGGACCTGTCTGTAAAATTTGAGCTAAATCAGACCTCGTTTGGTAGGCATCGGAAGAAGGTTTCAGTTTTTATTGGCGATAAATATTAAAAAGAGATTTTTGAGCTCGGTTTTTGCCGAATGAGCTCCGATTCGAAATCCGAAAGCGCCGTTAGGTTCGTATGATTATTTGTGATTTTTGTAAGCTTTCGAAATTGAATTTCGATGTTGTTCGGCTAGTTTCCGCTAAAATGCCGAAAGTTAAATAATTTGACTTCTTTTCATTTAAATTCGCATCTTGAGTTTCGGGAGTCTGATTTGAGATCCGCCTTCGCGAGTATGTTACATATATTTTGTATAACTTGTATGCAAAAGTTGGAATTATTTCGAATATCGTAGGGTACTATTTTAATTTTCGTTAAAAAAAATATATATAATAAAAGAAAATAAAAAAAAAAAGAAGAGAAAACAAAATGGGAAAAGACAAAAAAAGGAGAAAGAAAAATAAAATGTAAAAGTTTGGCGGTGAGGGTCATTGCTGAGATGAGCAGATATGTATAGGAGTGGAGAATATAATCAGAAACAAAATGGAAACAAGAAAACGCAGAGAAATGAAATAGAAAAATACCAGAAAATAAGAAAATGGGTCGAAAAAAAGTAGAATTTTCACCCTGCAACATTCAGGTAATGATCCTAATGTATTATTTGAGTTTATTACGTGTGTTTGAATATGTTTTAACGGTAAAACTTGGAATATTAGACATCGTTTTAACAAGTTCAATTAATAGTTTGAAGGGTCAAATGGACCCTGATAATGAAATTGATTATATATTCGTACTCAGTGAGTTATGGGCAACTTATAAATGTAATTTATTTGGGGTTTGGTTATGTGACCTTAAACCCTGTACATAGGCCTGGCCTGCGTATTGCGTATGCGAATAGGGTATCAGGTTCCTACCTGGATTGCCCTAAGATGTGAGGAATGAAGTCTTTAGCCTAATGTGATATATTTTTCTGCTTATTGAACACAGTGGGATCGTTTGGCAATGAATTCAAAGAATAAAGCGGTTGTTGGGTAGCAGTGTTAACTTCGGAATAAGGTAAGTGTTTATATCCATTTCTTTGGAGGCACCTGGCCTCGTGGATTTTCTACCACGTATTTCTTACGTGTGTAGCTGCCGATAGGCGTACTCATTACGCCTTAGCTTTGGATTTATATTATATATTATATGTTATGTCCTATTGTTGGTATTGTATTGAGGATTTGAGCATTGTACCCTGGCTGCGAGTTGGCATCTACTTCCCGGTTGTCGATGAGAGTCCCGCGCCGGTGAAGGGTTATTGCATCACATTGCATTCATATGCATTACATTGCATATCATATTGAGGGCAGGAGTATTCCGCCCCAAGAGCAGGAGTATTCCGCTCTTATGTCAGTTGGTATCAGAGCCCAGTTTAGAGTCTATCCAGACTAAGACAGTGTCTAGTAGAGTCTCGCTGATGGGTACGTAGACGTCCGTACTTATCTACGAGAGGCTATGATGGCATTTAGGAAGTTTCACTTCCTTTATTTCTGATCGTGCATCGGTCTAGGATGCAAAAGTATTTTTAATCCGTTCGTGGTAATTGTAAACCCTCGTGCAACAAATCGGCAAACGGTATGAGTTCAAGACGAAGCAGTCTGACCTGGGGTTAGCACTGACGAAGCCGCGAGTGTTTTGATCGTGCTGACGATCTAGTTACGGAGGTCCCAGTTGTACGAGCTCGCGATGGGCAAGGGAGCAGGGCCTTGTAGTTCCCTTGGCTCTCTACGATGCTTTACGAGAATCTTGGCGACGCAGATACCGTAAGAACCTATATGTTTTGGTTATCTTACGTTCCTGGTTGTTGATGAGTTTATGGTTTCATACATGTTTTCGGTTGTTATCTGGCTCTGCCTTTTCATAATTTAAATAAAAGGAATTTTGTTTATCTATTTCTTTTCTCCCTGGTTAGTTATCCTATTCTTTGAGGTGGCTAGTCTCCCCCACTTATTGAGTCCTTTTGACTCACCCTTGTTTGTTGTTTGTTTCTTTTTCTATCTATTTCGTTTCGGCAGGTTCGCTCCAGAATTGAGTTCGCCACGTTGTGAAGGAGCGAAGACGACTTCAGCTGTCAGGGTGAGCCAGCCTTTATTCCGGATGGCCACCAGTTTATTGGTTACTATTTCAGTTGCATTTTTGCTCCCTTCAGGAGGTATTTGTCTTCTTTTGTACTCTTAGATGTCTGGTCTGGATAACCCTAAACCTAGTATGTTGGGTAGTCAGCTGTAATTTCTTTTGTACAGCTTAGAGGTATCAGTATGTCAGTGTTTTTTTTTTTAAGCCTTGTTCCTATTAATGAATTGATTTATATTTATTTGCCTAATTTAATTGGTAAGGGTTCGCCCGACGGGTCTAGGGAAGGATGTCGGGTGCCCGCACGGCCTAACCGGATTTCGGGTCGTGTCATAAATGCATAATTATAACTAATCAATTAGTTGATTAATTAAATTAGATTAAGTAAATAAATAGATAATAAATTAAAATTAATTAAATAATAAATAAATATAATTAATTAATTAACTAAATAAATGAATTAGATTAAATAAATAAATAAATAATTGAATATTTAATATAATAAATAAATAGGAAATTCAAATGCAAATTATGATGAAAGTACGATTTTAATCGAATTTGATTTGCACTCATTAATTGACAAATGATTCTAAACATCCATAAATTAATTGGCGATTTGCAAAGAGATTATACAAAGCATTCATATAAAAACAATTTAAGTAATTTACAATAACTATTCACAATTCAAATATCATTTCTATCCTACAAGGCTCCTAATCCGGTCTAAGGGGAAGTCCTATACAACATGCATTTTCTAAGGAAGCGGGAAAAGATAGAGTAAAGAAAAATAGAACCCGGAAATGCAACTCATAATTTGAGCCTTGAGTTTTAAAAGTTTCATTCACTTCTCGGGAAACTTGAATCCGGGATGTTATAACTCCAATGCAAGTAGCCGTCCCAATTTGAGTTTGTCAACTCGTCCCAAGTGTTCATGTCAAGAAATAAAAGGAGAAGGAAATAAGGATTAGAAATTGATACATTAATGCGCAAAATTTACGAAAGGAAGCAGAGTAAGCAATGCTGATTAGTGACCTTTCATTCTAATTCAAGCACAATTTTATGATCACAGAATAAATCAAACAGAGGCAGTCAAGTTCAAGCCAAAGATACAACTTCAGCTTAATGCTTCAAGCTTTTTTTTTTTTTTTTAAAGATAGAATCAAAGCAGAGTTAAGAGAAATTTCTGACAAACCGAAACTAACAAGTTATAGTCTTCATTTCAATAATATGATTTAGTTTTAAAGACTCAGAAACAGAGAGTAGCTTTATACCCTTTAAAATGGAATCAAACTACCCTTAGAGGCAACTGAATTAATTAACTATTAAACTGCAACTTAAGACTTAACAGAAGAAATTAACACCAGAAGAATATGCAGCACCAACTTACAGCAGACGAAAAGAAACTCAGTATGGCAAAACTTAAGTCTTTCTTTGGCGCATTGCCTTACTCCTATCACTTCAGACTACTAGAAAAACAAACTAACAAGGCATAGACAATGAAGTAACATGCAAACTACTGCTAGAACATATCTAGAACAGGGAAGGAATAGGCTATGCTAATGCCGGATCTTAAGGCTATAGACTGAGGAACAGATTGAATAGAAACCTAATGGGAAATATAACTTAAACATTTCAGAGCGAATCCTACAGAATCACCACAGGCAATGACAAAGAGAGATTAAGCTAGAAAATGAAACTAGCTCCTAAGCAATGAACTAAAGAAACACTGAATTAAACTCAAGACTATATGAAACTGATGCCAGAAGAGCTGCTACAAGCTTACCAGAACTGGACATTAAGAGGGAAATAAGCTGACATACATTAAACACAAAGCTGAAGGAATGAGAATGAAAAACATAACTTTAAACAGAACCTGGGATTTGAACTAGACTTTAACTACCAGAACCAATCTGCCCCACCTACAACTACCAAAACAATTCCCATCCACCTCAACAAACTACCAGGACGGGCTCTGACAACTTGCACATATACCAGACCTCTTGCTGAACTCATCCACTCTCAGCACAACCCCAAAGACAGCCTCTCTACACCTGTTAAGCAAACTGCAATCACCAAAAGCTTAAGCTGACACCTGACCTCTTCTAACATCCACTCTGAACTACTTGCAACCTCCCTAGCACCTCTCCTGAACACTCTACACAACCTGCAGCTACTGAGAAAAACCCCTCATCTAACTGTAGACCCTGAAACTACCTCCAAAACACCTAAAACACATGAGCTCCTACTAAAGCTATCAGCCACAGCTACCAGACCCTTAGCCAAACCTGCAAATACCCTCACACCTCTACAACTAAAACCTACTTCTCACCCTACCTGCAAACCAGAGCCCAACCCCTGAATAAACTCTAGACGTCCAGAACCAATCACTGCACACTCTCACACCCTGAACCTATATGCTCTTCACCGAACAGCCTGCACACACAGACTCACAACCTAAATTCAGCATTCTACTATACTTAAGCAATTTCAACCAACACAAGCACATATCCATAGGCCTTTAAACCCCCAGGAACCAATCTTCCAAGCTGAACATACCTGAGCCCCATCACTCCCTCTCCTAAGCCAAAACAGAACCAACAACACGCTCCTGCATACACATAATAAAAAAAAACAAGGCAAGCTAACTTTTCACTCACTTCACTAAAATGGAAAACAAAACTCCTCTGGACATATTGAACCAAAACAGCTTCCATCCACCTCTACAAACAACCAGACACTACCATGACATAACCAGAACCCCTGCAGCTCCTTTTGACAACCAGAACAAAAGCCAAGCACACACTCAAACCTTCCAAATCTACCCTGACCTACTGCTACACCCTAGACCTTTACAAACACCCCTGCAAACCACTTTTCTAACACCTGCATACTACCTGCTGCAGCTTGACATACCCTTGGAGCCTTCACAAACACCCCCAAAACCACCTTAGACAACCTGAACAACCAAAACCTATCTCACTAAACCACCAGGAACACCCTCATTGCCTGAACTACCACTTACTACTCCTGAATCAAACTACAGCACTCACCATGACTAGAAAACCAAGTCCATATACCAAGTACTTCAACCAAAAACATAAATCAAAACAAGGAAACATCCGCTACCATTGAAGCTCCAAACAACTCAGCATCAAGACCAACTGACTCACATATTTATCGGGAAAAACAAAGACATTTCTTTACTCGCTAGTCATAAGCATATAGAGTAGATTTCAAAAACAAGCATACAAGAACATTCAGAACTAAAGAAACAAAAACTGAAAACAAGAAGGGAGAATGATTATACTTGCTGCAATGCAGTGAACTAGGAGCGAGGATTCGAAGAAAAACGATTCGAACAAACGAACAAAGTCGACGACTTCAAAAGCGAAGCGACAACACAATGCTTTAACAAGGACTAGACCATTGCCTTTTTATAATTTTAAATGTGCTAGTATTTTAGCTGCTGCTGCTGCTTCCCCTCATATTCAAAAACCTATAACCCCCTAAAAAATGAAAATAAGGATCTATATATACCTGATGATTTAGGGTTTTAGCTGCGATATAATTTCTTCCAAGTTTATACCCAAAATCGACATTTTACCTATGAGATAAGGGTTTGAATCGTCCATCCCAAAAACATGGTACAATTCTTGCCCTTATCCCAAAAGAAAATGTCCATTGGGAATAAACAATGGCTCGGATCGAACCCATTTCAAAAACGGATGGCTGAGATTGATACAGCTGCACACGTACGGAGAAAGTGATATGGCATCTAGAGGGGGACCAGGGAGTACGGTTTTCTTGGACTGATGTGGGTTTTGGGGGGAAAAATCGAATGGGAATCGGGTTTATCACGGGTTAGGGATTTGAAAACGGGTTAGGATTAGGGGAATTGGGTCACGCAGGGATTGGGAATATCTGATTAAAGAGGGGGTGTATATTGTATATATTGTTTTGCGTAGATAGGCTTGATTTTAGTCACAGGAACGTAATTAGCCTTCAATTGAAGATAAAATGGGGAGAAGAGGTGGATTGCACGGGTAGGTGGGGATTAGGCTAGGTATTGCGATTTTATCCCTTTTTTTTTAATCAAGATTTCAAATTTTTCACTTTTAAATTTATAAATTGACATTATTTTAAATAATTAGATACCTATTAAACTTTCGGGACAAAATTGGGTGTCAACAATGGTGCTTCAGCTTATTATAATCCTAAGGTCCGCATGTTTGAGTCTTGAATAGTTAAAGAATAATTTTTTATATATGATATTTTTAGTTAAATCTGATTTGTAGTATGCAGTTCTTGCTAAAATGTTGGAAGAAGTAATCTTGATAGCATGTTTACAGCTTGAATTTGCTTTCATAAACCATCTATGACTGCTACAACATCTTCTTTTATGTGTATACATAAATGTCGTTGTCTGATTGCTTAGTTGTTTGCTTTTATCTTATCTTAATCACCTTGTGTACTCTTGCTAATTTTCTTTTATTTACTTGTTTCTTGCATGATGCACTTCCCTGGGATGAGTTCCAACTGGAAACTCGATCATTCAAGTTCAACAATTGAGCCTATTTGCACAATCTTGTGTCTACGATCAAACTCAGCCGCAACTTCGATGTTATTTCATAATCCGGTCGTATGATAAACATTTTCTAGCATCTTTGTTATGCCTTCAATCAGCCTTCCGGGTTCTACCATTTTAACTTATCTTATTATTGATGTTAGTAAGTAAATTATTTGTACTTAAATACTTTATTTGTAGAAATATTCATTTGTTAATATAAATATTTGATTATTTGGACTATTACTTTACTTTATGTTCATTACCTTTAATTTGGAGTTGTCATTTTATATTAAATGCAAATTGGGTCCATTTGAGCAAATCCGTGTAGGTTAAATAATTTTTGCAACTGAGTTTATTTATTAATTATTTTTAATAATTCTTTTAAAAAAGAGCACTTATAAATATTTTGGAAACCTGTCGGATTATCCGTAATTTACGGAATTTCGAAAGTGCCTTAAAAACATTCTTTCGAAATTAGTAGAACCTCTTACTTTAGAATCTCTGAAAGACTGCATTTTTTCAAAAATAGAGTTTTTGCACGCATTTGCTTATTTGGTTCCCTGTTTTTCCTTAAATTTTGTGGCGACTCCAAAAAACTCCAAAAGAGTTAGCTCATTCAGTTGATATTCCTAAATTTAGCCTTTATGGATTTATTTTTGGGGTTCAACAGGGAGGTTAGTCACTATTAACTAAATGTATCATACCTGTCCTGCAGCCTACATTACAACCTATGAAAGTCCTATTGATCTTAGACTGAGTGAGCTTATATTAGTCGAGTCCTACACCACGGGCAAGCCTATGGTACGTTTAGTTTTATACATGACTTCATCCGGAGAGTGAGTGAATCTTGCATTTGTGAAGTCCCAACGTTATTTGAAATTCTATATGTGAATGAGACAGTTTACTTGTTGTGAGGGTACATGGTTTATGAGGAATTGGTGAAGTTATTAGGCTCCTCAGTTAGAGTAGGTGAGTGAGTATGAGGGTTGGTGTTGATGAGTCAGTTCTTGAGGTTAGAAAATTGTGCGAGGGAACTTGGTAGTTTTAAGTATTCTTGACAGTCATATATTTGTGAAGAATAGTGTAAAAAGTGCATATGTGCCGTTCTAAGATTTCCTATAAAACATGGCCATAGGTAGTGTCATCATTGCTAGCTAAGTCCAGGTTTTGCTCGAGGACGAGCAAAGATTCAAGTGTGGGATATTAATATTCGACGAGAAATGCATGTTTAGAGCCTTATTTTGCCTCATATTTGTAACCTTTTTGCATTAAATGAGTTTATATCTTAGTGTTCTTGAGCTTATTACGTGTTTTTAATCGTGTTAGAACGCACTTGGAGAAAATTGATGGATCTGGAACTGAAATGAAAAAATAGAGCTTTGAAGTCTGAGTAGAAGCGCGAGACTCGACCTGAAACCAAGGCATGGATGAAAAGAATAAAAAAATAGAAGAGAAGTAAAATTTACCTATCGCGCCGCTGGGTGTTGCGTTGCGCGACGCGACAGGGTCGAGTCTCAAAGAGCTGAAATTTTGGAAATCCTGTAGAAAAAGCCCTACCGCACCGTGCTATGCAATGCACTGCTCGACGCTGTAGGCTTAATTTCCTGACATGTTGATTCCGGATTTATTGTTGATTCCCGGGCTACGTGGGTCTTTTGGGACGATATAAAAAGCGAAAAACATACCCAAAAATGAATTTTTGACCTGAGAAGGAGCAAAAGGAGGCTAGAGTATCGGAAACTTGGAGATTACAAGAGTTTTTCTTAAATTTTTCCATTCTTCTTATAATTTATCCATTCATGAATATTTCTGACATGGTTGTTATGAGCATGAGAGGCTACGTTACCCCCATCTAGGGTGTGATGAAACCGTTATTGGATGACGTACTTAATATTTTGTGATTAAATCCAATCTGAATTCTTATTCCTATTCATTCAACTACATTTTGTATTGCTTTTAATTAAAGAGCTCTCAATTGAATGTGTCTTTTTGTTCTTGAGATAACTTGGAAAAGTATTTTGAGATAGAGTTAGTTGGATGATGATACTTTGGCTTAAACTAAGGAATAATTTAGGTCAATTCACGGAGTGTCTTAGGAATAATTTGCTCTTATCGTGATGTTTGTGAGTAGTCCATATAATCATCTTTGACTAACTTGGAAGAGTAGTTTGAGATAGTTGTCACTTGTGATTGAAAAATACTAGCGACAATCTAGGAGTTCATGTCAATGGGAATAACAAAGTGAGATTCGGAGCGAGATAATCAGTACATTATCCCAATAACTTGGGAAGTCATTGCCCTAGGTCTTTTACTCTTGCTATTTACTATTTGTCATTACTTACGTGTTGTTCGTTATTAGTTTTTCTATACAAGAACCATTACAAATTTCTCTTGAAATTGTTTGAATGAAAACTTGGTGAAAATAAGGTTATAAATTAACGCTTCTCTCTTTAGGATTCGACCCAGAACTTGTTAAACGGGGTTATATTTGTAGTTACCTATTAGTC
This sequence comes from Petunia axillaris subsp. axillaris, assembly GCA_029990575.1. Taxonomy (NCBI): domain Eukaryota; kingdom Viridiplantae; phylum Streptophyta; class Magnoliopsida; order Solanales; family Solanaceae; genus Petunia; species Petunia axillaris. Next base: position 52,360,884 of record JARKNS010000003.1, read on the forward strand.
CTTTTTATAAAGCATAGTTGGGCGTGATGAATTGAGGACCCGAGCACTGTATTTCGTTCCCTCCGCTTCCTGAAAAGGTCAAGCAAAGAAAAATGGGGGTCAGTTTAGAACTATTTGACCTAAGCATTGGAGTGTTTACGGCTCGTTGCCGTATGTGAAAATTTGTTGACGAAGGGTAACGTACCTGGGTGTCAGAAATAATACCGCTTCAAATTAAAAACATTCCAATTCGAGGGTTCTGGTTTGTCTTTCAAGTTTTCCAGCTTGTAGGATTCTTTACCAATAAATCCTTTGACCCGATACCGCCCTTCCCAATTTGCAGCGAGCTTGCCAGCATTCTTTTCTTTGGTAGACTGGTTCGAGGCCCTCAACACACAGTCTCCAACTTTGTAATCTCTAAGTTCAGCCTTCTTGTTAAGATAGGCCTCGATCTGCCTCTTTTGAGCCATCAGTCGAACCAAAGTTAGTTCTATTTTTCTCTTAAGCAAGTCTAACTCCATGCGCATTACTTGATGATTTGATTTTTCGGTAGTATGAGCATACTGGAGACTGGGTTCACCAACTTCCACGAGGATCAATAAATCCATCCCGTAGGCGAGAGAGAAAGGGGTTTCACCGGTGCTATTCTTTTCAGTATTTCGCATTGCCTACAGCACCCCGGGAAAGTCATCAGGTCACGGGCCTTTTGCTTCATCAATCCTTTTCTTGATGTTCTCAATAATCACCCTATTCGAAGATTCAACTTGAGTATTAGCACTTGGATGATATGGGGTTGACACAATCCTCTTTATGCCCTATTTATTTAGAAAAATTGTGACATTCGAGCCGATAAATTGAGGATCGTTGTCGCATGTTATCTTCATCAGGACACCTAACCGAAAGATGATGTTCTTCCAAATGAAACTAATTACCTCTTTTTGTCTAACTTGAGTAAAAGACCCTACTTCTACCCATTTGGTGAAGTAATCAGTCAGCACTAGTATACACTGAACATTGCCTTTAGCTTTCGGAAGTGTCCCAAGTATGTCCTTCCCCCACTTCATAAAAGGTCATGGCGACACGACCTAATGTAGAGGCTCGGCCTATTGATGAATTATTCAAGCATTTCACTGGCACTTGTCACATCTTTTCATGAAGGCCTTAGTGTCTGCGCTAATGTCCGGCCAATAATACCGAAAAATTTGTGTATTACAGTTTTTCCTCTCAAGTGGTTGCCACATTCACCCTCATGCACTTCTCTCATCAGATACTCAATCTGCCGCCGACCTAAACATTTGGCCATCGGGCCGCAATACATCTTTTTGTACAACTGTCCCCGAATCATCGAATATGAGGTGTAATCACCTAATTTTGGTATAGTTTAAATTAATTATAGTTAAGCTTTATGTGATTTTAATTATTTAATTAGCATAATTGTTTTGTTCGAGTGGCTTGTTAACTAATGATTTTGTAGTAGTGTAAAAGTTAGATATGGGCTGAACTTTGAATTAGCAAAAGAAAGGAAAGTTGAGGCCTAATCCTATGACCGCCTGGCCAAAACCCGAACCGGCCCACACATCCCCTATATAATCAGGAAAACCCCTCCTTTTGTCATTTACACCCTAAGGGGTCGTTCGCTTCACCCTAAGTTATCCCGATTACGGGATTATAGTCCGACCTCCTATGTGGGATTACTAATCCTACAATTTAGGCATAAAATTTGTCCTAGTATTAGCTAATACCTAATACCAAACATGGGATAAATATAATCCCAAATTTAATCCCGGAATAAGTAATCCAATCCCTCGTACCGAACGACCCCTAAAGTCACATGGACTTCGCCAAGCCTTGGCAAAATTTATAACATCCACCGGAAAACATAAACACCACCAGCTCTACCGCCTCTTCGCCGCATCACCACCGCGGCTCCCTCGCAAACCACCACCGAAAAAAGACACAATGTACCTTCCCACTCTTTTGAACCCCCTCTTTCCATTTTTACAACTCATTTTCCAAAATTCCATCCCATTCGCAGTAGATATGGTCGACAGTGCGGGCAACATTTTGTTTTCTCCGACGACTTTGCTTTTCTTCTTTTTTTTCTCTTACCCCGACCCTCTCTTTCCCCTTTTTGACTAAAAGACCTGAAAAATGGTAGTTTTTGGTCCGATTAGGGAAAGACAGTGATTGGAGGTTTGTGTTGGTTGTGTGATACAAGATGATGTTGTCGCTATGACAAGTTGTGGCAGAATCTAGGCAGCGGTGAGCAAAGCCGAGGCAGCAGGGAAGGCAGCGTTGCTATGGCCGGTTGGCTGTCCACGAAGAGGCAGTTGTGATGATAGGCGACGGCAGCATTGCAGTGTTGGCTTTTGACATCGGTTAGAGGAAACCCCATCTTTTTTCCCTTGTTTCTCCTTTTATCAGTTTGTTTGTCATAGATTTAGCTATAGTACTTAGCATATAAGAATGAGATTAGTATGCTGGTGTAGTTAGTGTGTTAATGTACAAATTGAAAATATTTGTGTATGCAGGTCTATTCATATATAAGAGTTGGTGTCGGTTTGCCTAATTTCTATTGCAGTTCTCTTTTCCATGTTTCAACTATGAATCATATGTTTATGTGTGAAATGGTATACATTGGTTTTGATCTTCGTTTGAGCATGAATGCTCGTATAAATGAAACTGTATCTGTTGAGATTCTTATGTGTATGTGTAGAGTAGTTCACACTCTTGTTTTTTCTGTATTCCATGAAGGCGTGAGCTTCCCATCATTTTAATGTGTGAACATTAGTCTACTATTTTACGTTCTTGTCGTTGAATCTGTATTGAGCATGAAATTAAGATGTGTGGGAGTACATGTCTCTGGGAGGGATCAAGGTAGCTGGCAGTTTAGTGTTTAGTTTGCTTTAGTATAGAACTTGCGTCGTTTGTTCTCATGTTCTTGTATGACATTTGGCCTGAAGTGCTGAGGTGAGGGATGTGTATAACCGCATAAAGTGTCCAGAATTAATTTCACTAGTCCTTTTGGTTTAAATACGTTCTCAGTCGATTTTGGATGTATTTTAGTTCTTTAAGTGTTGTTTAGTCTTAGTTCAAATGTGTTCGGCTGCGAGTCGAATCCGTACACATTGAAAGTTAACTATTTTGAAATTTTAATCTGAGTTTCCAGTTTAGTAAGTTTGTTTTTCTGTGAGTTTTTGTTGAACTTGGTCTGGTGGAGTTTTATTTTCATGTGTCTTATGCCAAGTCAACTGGGAACTTGGTTTTGGCTTAGTAAGTGTAGTATCAGAAAAAATTTCGCCCAACAGCCACTTTTAACACTGATATTTGGTTTGAGGCCACTATTTTCTTTGGTCTTACACTAGAGGCCACTTTTGGGCCTTTACTAAATAAATATTGACTTAAGTTCTGATAATTGACTGAAGTTCAGTCCATACGGCCCCTGGACTGACGTTCCATCTTTAAGGACTGAAGTTCAGCCCATATGGCCATGGACTGAACTTCAGTCTATGGTATGGCCATGAACTGAAGTTCCATCTTTAAGGATTGAACTTCAGTCCATATGGCCCTGGACTGAAGTTCCATCTTAAGTACTGGACTGAACTTCAGTCCATATGGCCCTGGATTGAAGTTCAATCTTTAAGGACTGAACTTCAATCCGGGCTCTGGACTGAAGTTCTATCTCTTTAAGCAAAAGTGGCCACAAACTAAATATTTTGGTATTAGTGGCCTGTGCCCAAAGACCAGTGGCAAAAGTGGCCTTTCGTGCACTTTCCCCGTAGTATCAACTAGTTAGTTGTTGGCTGAAAATTGGTATGTACTTATGCAAATTTTCAAGTAGAATTTGTGGGATTTAGCTTGTTGTAAGTTAGGTCCCACTAGACCTCAACTAGGGTAGTTTATATTGTCAACTTTTAAACATATAGGGGCTGAAAAGTAGTCCTAATAGTTGTTGTACTATACTGAATATAAGGCTAGAAAAATAGGTAGTATACTAAAGTGAGTAGGGGTGTGGGCTTATACTTTTGTACAAGTCCATACTCTACCTTTTGACCTTTATTTTTGACCATAAATAGAGGCTTTAACTCCTCATTTAACAACCAACAACATTCTGGAAAAAAAAATAGCAGAGAAAGAGAGAAAATTAGAGAGTGAAAAGAGAGTAATATTTTATAAATTAAGAGTAGGGGTTTAGAACCAAAAGGCATCAACACTAAGAGCCTTTTGGGGTATAAACTCCAAAGTTTGAATCAAGTTTAAAGGGGTTTTAAGGAGATGTTCGTTGCTGAATTTTGGGTGGATTGTTGTGTTCGTTGCCTATGGTTTAGCTAGTGGATCGACTTAGCCGCGCTCTAAGGTCTCGTATTTAGGTAAATACAAATTCGACTTTGTATTTATCATGAGTTGTTTGGTATTAAAATAATTTGAAATCAACATGTCTACAAGTATTTAAATCTATGAGTTTAGATATTGAGTATGTCGTGTTTATGTTGATTATTGAAAAAGTATTAGTTATATGAATGCATATTACAATTGTGTTTATACGTGTTGATTTATTGAAGCTGTTGGTGTAAAATTGGCGGAAACATGTTAAAATTAGCAAAATTAGACCTGTCTTGCAAAAAAATTAAAATCTAGATTATTTTGATAAAAATGGCCACATGATGCAATTTTGTGAAATCTGGATAAGTAGGTAACTGCAGTAATGTTTTTCATGCTTAAGACCAGCTTTAGAATTGAACTCTTAACTTGTTTTAACATGTGAAACAAAAATCTGGATATATTTGAAAAATGAGCTGAAAAATAGGACATAAGTGAAAAGTGTGATCACAACTCGTGCAATATTAGACAAACGTAGGAGTAATTTGCCAACAGACTTTAAAATCAGTATTGGATATGGCTAAAACTTAAAATTTTGGAATTGGATAGATATTTGCAAAAGTAGATCTAATAAATTCGTAAAGCTGAACATTTCGACCCATTAAATTTTGGGATAATTACATTAAAAGACAAGCAAAAGACAAAAATTACTAAAAATCGCCCATATTTTCGAATCTTACCCGAGTTGTCACCCTTTTCCCGAGATAGGGGTCGCAGCAAGTTTATACAATTTTATACAAATTTATACACATGTATAAAATTGTATAAATTTGTATAAGTGTGTATATGCGAGTAAATAAATCTGTATATTAAGGATGTTTATATGAATTTTTACTTTTTTTGTGTATATTATTGTATTTCTCTCATTGCTACGCATTTATCTATGTATATTCATGTATAATTTATTTTTTGGGGGGAGATTTGTGTGTATAAACTTGTCCAAAGCAATGATTTAGACGCAATAAACAATATAAATTCAGTAAAATACAAAAAAAAATAACGATACCACTGGCGGGAGAGGGTGTCTGCCGGCGACTTAGTGGCTGGGGAGGAGAAGATTTGGTTGCTAGGGTATTTTTTATGGAGGAGTGCTAAAATTTATAATTTTTGGGATGGATGCTATGCATGAAAAAAAATATGGCCTCCTATTTGTAATTTTGGGTAGTGGACTGCCTATTTTTGAAAATTTTCCAAAAATTTTGGTCTTTAAATTGTATTTTACATAAACAGGCCCTTTGCTTTAGATAAACAATCACTTTTTTGGAAAACAATTTACCTTTTGGCAAGTACCCCACTTTAATAAATGGTCTCATCATTTGACAAATTAATCATTTCTTGAGGTCAATTGAATTCTTTTGAAATAGACCAGTGCTCTGTGAGGTTAGAAAAGAATGATACACTTTTAATTTTCTAGATTAAAGTTTAAATTTGATCGCTCCTTTATGAGGTTGGAAATGAATAATACACTTTCAATTTTTCAGAATCAAAGCGTGAACTTAAATGAACGGAAAAAATATAACAACCATTTTTAATAAATTAAAATGCTACAATAAAGCAATTGTGCCCGTCTTCCCGAGAGTCAACTGAGAACCTTACCCGAAATCTCTGATGCAGACCATTTAACGAGTCAAAGGTGTTGTAGGTACACCACATTGGTGACTTGGCACACCTTTAACTTATCAAGTGGCGACTCTGAGTTTTCTCTGAATATTTTGTGCACCTTGAAATACCAGTCACTACCTTTAAATTAGAAAACCTCTTTAACTAGAATTTCTATTTTTTAAAAAAAAATAATAATAAATAAAATAGCGTGACAGGAGGCTGCTTGTGTCCTAAGCTTTTTGGCTTCCTTCTTATCCACTGGCAGAGTCCATGAGTTCAAGTAAGAGATAAACTTGGTTCGCTAATCCCAAGTATTCCTCAGTGAATTAACTTCCAACTTAATCATTTCCACTGTAGATGAGGGGAGCTGAACAATCGAATCAGTCCCGAGTGTTCTTCTTCGACGGCAGAGCCCAGTATGACTAAGGTGTCGGCCTCGGCATTTTCTTCTGAGGGATCTGTTTAATTCTCCATTACTAAAACTTAGCCAGAATTTTTTGAGCTTGGGCTAAGAGTTGATGTATCCTGGGTTCTCAAGCCGAATAGTCCCCGAGTACATGATTCACCACCAGTTGTGAATCACTTCTCAATTCGACCCTTTCTACTCCCATTTCCTTAGCCAGTTCCAATCCTGTTATGACGTCCTCGTACTCCACCTCATTGTTGGGCACTTTCTTAAATCTGATTGGATGTCTCATTTTTCCCCCGTGGGGCCTACAAAAACTATTCCAAGACCTGAACCCTTTGAGTTAGTAGCTTCATCCGTGTAGAGTGTCCAAACCCCACAGGTCAGCTCCTTGGGTATTAAGTTCTCCTTTTCAGCCTCAGGGAGAATCTTAGTGCTAAAATCAGCCACGAAGTCCGCCAATACTTGGGACTTTATGGTTGTTCGAGGCTGATAAGTGATGTCATATTCACTCAACTCAACTGCCCATTTAGTTAACCTTCCCGATAATTCAGGCTTATGCAATATATTTCTCAAAGGAAAGGTAGTAACTATGACTATATGATGACACTGAAAGTAGGGCCAGAGTTTTCGAGCAGTAACAACCAGGGCAAGTGCCAACTTTTCTAGATAAGGGTACCTGGTTTCAGCATCGATGAGTGTTTTTCTCACATAGTAGATTGGTTGTTGTTTTCCATCCTCCTCACGAACCAGGACTGCGCTTACAGACACCTCGGACACGACCAAGTAGTCCAACAATGTTTCTCCATCTTTTGGTCGCAAGAAACGGTGCATTAGCTTAGTAATATTTCAATTCATTCAACGCTTCTTCGTACTTCGGTGTCCATTCAAAGGCAGTGTTCTTCTTTAAGACCGACAAGAACTTATGGCATCGCTCAGGGACTTCGAGATGAATCTACTCAAGGCAGTGATTCGGCCAATTAGGCGTTGAACTTCCTTAGTCCCCGAGACGATGCCTCGATGAACCTCAAAAACACAGGCTCTAATCTTTTCAGGTTTGCCTCGATGCCTCGCTCAGAGACGATGAACCCAAAAAGCTTTCCTGAACCAACCCCAAAGGCACACTTTTCGGGATTCAGCTTCATATTGTATTCCCTCAAAATGGAAAAAACTTCCCTCAAATGATTTGGATAATCCTCTATCCGAACCGGCTTGACTTGCATGCCATCTATGTAAACCTCCATTGACTTCCCGATGTAATCTTTGAACATTTGACACACTAGCCTTTGATATGTTACTCCAGCATTTTTGAGTCCGAAGGGCGCCACTTTGTAGCAATTCGCACCTCGATCAGTGATGAATGAAGTCTTTTCTTCATCCTTCGGGTCTAACAAAATATCATTATACCCCAAGTATGCATCCAAGAAGGTAAATAGTTTGTGTCCAGCCATGGAGTCTATCAACCTATATATTTGTGGTAACGGATATGAATCCTTGGGACAAGCTTTATTCAAATCGTGTAATCCACGCACATCCTCCATTTGTCGTTCTTCTTTAGCACGACCAAAATATTGGTAAGTGATTCAGGGCATTTGACCCTCCTCACGAAGCCATTATCAAGTAGCTTCTTCATTTCATCTTCAATCACTTTTTTCCTCACACTAGCATGTGGCCTTTTTGTTTGCTTCACCGGGGTGTGGTGAGGGTCCATATTGAGCTTTTGTATCATAATCTCTGGATCGATCCCAACTATATTGGTGTAGGACCAAGCAAAGAAATCATCGTTGGATTCAATAACTCAAGAACAGCTTTCTTCGACTCCGGGTCCAACTCCAAGCCGACAAACACCTTTCCATCTGGAAATACCTTCGATAGCGCAAAGGATTCTAATTCCTCGATGGTTGAGTTCTCGACTTTCTGCTTCCGAGGCTCTTGAATACACATCAGGATCTTTTCTACCACACCTTCTTGGGGATCCGTTTTAAAAGCTGAACCCCTGTTGACACCCAATTTTGTCCCTCATTTTTCTAAAATTGGCCATAATGTGCATTAGAAATCATGCATTTACGTGCGTTATCCTCTATTTATATATTATATATTTAAGTGTGGCTATATTATGTAACTTTTGCATCATTTAGGCTATTTGTCAAAACTGTGACTATTTGTGAAATTAGTACATTCATAATATTAGTGGCTATATTATATAATTGCGTCATTTAGGCTACATGTCAAGTTTATTTTAATTTGTGATTATTTGTGCAAATTAGTAAATATTTGTGATTATATATATTTAAATAATTTAATTTGAGTTCATTTAATATTTATTTGTGCATTTTATAATATATGTATATCTATATTTCATTTTTACACCTTTAAGTTAAATATTGGCCAATTGAAGTGTCCAAATTCTTTTTTATTATTAATTCTTCCATATTTCAAAATTACTACCCAAAATTCTTTATTTATCTTTATTTATTTACTTACATTTTACTCTGAACCTAGCAAAATTTCATAACAAAATACATCCTTATTATTTGAATTTTTAAATCTCAAACCTTTTTCCTAATTCTACCCTGATCTAGACCAAATAATAGTCTAGATACGTCTTCCCGTCCAATTTCATCCCCCCAAATCTTCTCCTAAATATATCCTTATCTTATTCTTAAAAATTCTCCAATGTCCCTACCCCACTTTTAGTACCAAGTTCATTTCCTAAATCTAATCCCCAATTTTTCTCCAATCTCCCTAAATCTCTCCCTTGATTCACTCCCATTCACAATCTCCCTAATTCATCTTCTTCCTAATTTTAGGTCACCCTTTTCCCCACTTTCAAGTCTACATACATTATTGAGGAAAATCATTCAAATCCCCCTCAGATCATTCCCCTTAATCTTATCTAATCAAATCTCTCCCATTAAGCCTAAATTCCCCAATCACCCCCCATTTTCCTTAACCACTCTTTTTCAAAAATACTATAAATACACCTACTTCTCATATTCATTCATCACTTACTCTCATCTTCTCCTACACACATCTCCTAACATATTGTTTCATCATCACTTGCAATTACATCTTCTATACATATTCCAACATTCTCACTTCTCACAACTTAACCACATATTTTTCTACACTTCTTTTATCCTTTAACACACCACTCCATTTGTTGTGTGTTGAAATGCGTGAAATCATAAGATATGTTGAGAATGTGAAGTGCTACTTGAAAACTGAAATGCTTTGCGTGAATCTGAAAATCTGAGTTTTACTTAGTTAATGCATGACAGGTTTTTTTTTTTAAAGATTAAATTAGTGCAGGGAGCTGGCTTATTTCTGCAAAATTGAGTATTCTGAAAATCTAACAGTAGCATGAAGGCTTTGCATCTTTATTACAACTTAGTTGTTTTAATTTGGAGGCCTACTTTTAAAGCTTTTAAAAATATTTTGCTTACATGATATTATTTGACTTGTGTGATTTGCCTGACCGTACTCTTTATGTGACGACTAGAAGAGTCTAGATTGGGGCATTAACATAATTAGGGAGTCTAGTCATTTTACATTTATATTAGTAGTCTCAATGGCCTCCGAGACATTAAGTGGGACGCTAGTAAACCTTTAGGACGTTTAAAATATTAGCTAGCGCTTTAGTTAAATACTTAAAGAGGGTATGGGGGTTAAAGGGAAATAAGCACCTCGGAAGTGATGAAATTACTCGAGCTATATATTGATAGTGGATTTTGAAACTATCGTCCCTTATGAAAGCCGGGTTCTGATCCGAATAAGATAATAAAACCTAGGGTTATTCAAACGTTTAATTAGTTAGCTATTTATTATTTTGTGGCTATTTGTACAACATGATTACTGTTTCAATTTGTTTATGCAATACATTAAATTGCCTATTTTACTTACTTTGCACCCCATATCTCTTTTGTCTATTTTATTTAGATTTTATCCTTTTATAAGTAATATGTTAAATCCAATATAGTAATCGGTCGGGAACCACGTTTAGTGGAACTTAGGAGGTGCCTAACCCCTTCCTTCTAGGTTATTTCGAACACTTACCCGAATCTCTGACTCGTAGACTAACCCGGAGTTAATTCTTTAAATGGAATTAGAAATTAATAGGTGACCTAATACGCCTAGGAAATTTATTAGGTGGCGACTCCACAACTCTAACTCCAAACGAGTTCACCCAGTCAAATCCGAAACCCGACTCGCCTCGAGTTGAGTCCAAAATCGGGTGCGACAGAATGGCGACTTCACTGGGGATTAAATGTTCTAACCATTACGATTTTTTATATTGGGTTTATTATTACTTTTATTATTCAATACTAACTTTTTCTATTTGCAGGTGGGTAGCCTTTATATTTTTGCAATTTTTTGATATTAATGAATTATTTGTCGCATTTCGTTGAATGCATTTCATTCATACTCTTCCACTCCTGAAAAATTGACACTTACACACACACGGCGACTACGTGGATCCCAAGGTCGCTTCACCACAAAAAAATCTTTAGGAGGAACGGCTAGAATCTAGTTGGTCCGTGGTACAACCAACAATTCTAAACGTTCCCACCCCTTGGTTGTCCGCCTGGGGGAACCATGTCCTTGTCTAGATTACCCAACTCTTAGTCGCACTCAGTTCAGAAATCATGCATCATGTCATATTTAGGAAAATTTTGACTTCGGCTCATGTCTAAGTCTATTAGTTCACCATATTTGAACGAACCAAACGGATCTCCGACCCTAAGGGACGTTTAAATATGTTATGTGTGCATCTATTTAAAGTTGAATGTGTCTAATGTAGACCATTTGTTCTCAAAGTATGGATCATCTAATTATTTAGTTTTGTTGGAGGATGCCACAAGTTGAAAATTTGGAAGATCAAATAAAATAGATTTTAAATCGATCTTTCTACTTTTGTGTAATAAAGTCAATTATTTATTTCTATAAATGGAAATTGTTATAGAAATCAATTATTTATTTCTATTTACGTATGAATTTTTCTTTATTCATACCAAACCAATTATTTTATAAAATTATTTTCGGGTTATGAACGAAATTAATTTTTCTATTTTTATGAAAACAAAATCATAGACTTTAAATTAATTTGTGTTACTTTAATGTAACAAGATCACTTATCTATTCCTATTTTCCTAAAAAGGAGAAAATATGTTGTTTCTACATTTATTTAATAAAATTATTTTCCATTCATTTATGGGTTATGAGAACAAATGGGATAACGCACGATACACGTTCAATTTTAAATACCATACTCAAACTTAGGAAGGCTTAACATCCTTGGTATGTTAAAGTCCATTAGCCAACTTCGTCCAAATGACGCCTATCATGCATCTTATATGTGTTGGTCTTGTTAGGCCTGCCTCCGATACAAGAGAGGTCCCTTGCATTATAAGGAGTGATATATTTTGCATTTTGATAATTATTACCTCGACACTAACTTATTGTTTTTGTGTTAAAGTTTTACTCCCACTCCTGAGGTTGACCTGTGCATTCTGGCCGAGCATCAGTACCGGACGAGAACTAAGGGACCAGTTACAACTCCCCCCCCCCCCTTCACAAACTAGAAGAAGAGGAAAGCGAAACATCATGTCTGAATTGAATAATGCTGCTCTTGGTGATGATAACATTGGGAATAATGGGACACCCCGCAAACTTGCTTTGGTTGGGTATGATGAACATGTTGCTACCTTAGAGCAAAAAGTTAAAGAACTTGAAGAGTGGTCAGTTTACCCGTTGGAAACTCCGACCATTCAAGGGAATCAGCCGATCCAAGTGGGTCAGCCCGCCCTAATGGAAAGGACCCTACAAACCCAACTGATCCCCCTGTTGGTTACCAAACAAACACAACCAGCTCCTTACCAAACAGCACCACCTGCTACCTACCAAAGCGCACCAACCGCCAGATATCAAGCACCGCCTCCCTATCCAGCACCACCATCTACTTATCAAGCACCACCTCCTACTTACCCTACTTACCCAAACACAAGCCTACCTCACACAAACACTGCATATCCACAGCCTTACAATCCCATGTTCACTGCCGAGACCAAACAACTCACTTCACCCATCAAAGACCATGACAACTATGAATGGGCGCAGGATGAAGCCAATGATGATGGCACAAAAGAGAAAGTTCGTAAGCTGGAAGCAGCCTTTAAGAAGTTTGAGGTAGGCAAAACTACTAAAGGTTTAGCTTATGAAGATTTGTGTATCTATCCTACCTTGAAATTGCCAGACGGATACGAGATACCAAAGTTTGACCTGTTCAATGGCACTGGAGACCCTATGGCACATTTGAGAACATATTGTGACAAGTTGATTGGAGCAGGAGAAGACGAGAAAGTACGAGTAAAGCTATTCAGCCGAAGCTTGACCGGAGAGGCTTTGAGTTGGTTCTCTAAGCAGAAGCCTGGCACATGGCTCGGTTGGGAAGACATGGCAGCAGATTTCGTAGAACGATTTGGGTATAACACTGAAATGGTACCAGATCGTTTCTACCTGGAAAAGTTGAAAAAGAAACCTACAGAAACGTTTAGAGAATATGCTACGAGGTGGAGAGCAGAAGCTGCCAAGGTGCAACCCGCTATGGATGAAAGGGAAATAGTGAACATATTCATCCGCATTCAAGAGGACGTCTATTACGATAAGCTGCTGCATATGAAAAATCAGAAGTTTGCTGATGTAGTGTTGATGGGAGATGACGTAGAAGAAGGACTGAAAAGTGGAAAGATTATTAGCCTAGCTGCACTACAAGCTACTAATAAGGCTATCCAGTAAGGAAATGTGAGTCTCTCCAAAAAGAAGAAAGACGAAGTCTCTTTTGCTGCAACAATTCAAGACCCTGCTTTAACCCACTATTACCAAACCCCACCACTATACCATACATACCACCTGAATATCCCGTTTACAACACTCAACCCACTCGGCCTATATTCCACACCCCAGCACCAAGCCGTCCATCATACCAGCAAAATACTAAGACCAACTACCGAAATACATCACCATACTCTCCTAGGCCTCGCCCTGATGCAAACCAAAGACCCAAAAGAAACTACAATGCATTAGCTAAATCTCGCACCCAATTGTTCGAGAGATTGAGAGCTGCTGGGCTTATTGTCCCAATCCCTCAAAAGGTGCAAGACAATCCTTCACCACACTTTTTTTATAGCAAAAGGTGCGCATACCACTCAGGTGGACCGGGGCATGAGACAGAGAGATGTTTTGCATTGAAAGATAAGATTCAAGACCTAATAGATGAAAAGGTCATTCACTTGAAGACACCAAATGTGCACAATAATCCACTACATAATCATGGAGATGAGGTGGTGAATATGATTGACTTCGGCGAAGAGTGCAATCTGGAAGGCACGATTATAAAAGCAAAAACAGTGTTTGATAAACACGAGTTTGGCATGGGCTAAGTCTTGGTTTGCAAAGGAAAAAGTATTACAAAAGATACAAGAGGTTATCATTCACTAGAGCAGTTTGTTCCGACACTGAAACAAGCATCCATCTTTTCAAGCTGCATGAAAACTCTCAAGGGAGAAGGACTTGTCGAAGGTGCTCACGGTATAGAAGATGAGCTGACCGGTCTAAAGGAGCTATTCATGGAAGAATATGATGCGGCTCTTGAAAAGCATACTGAAGCCCTGAACATCTAGAAAGCTGAAGCTGAACAGCTGAATCTGCAGCACATTTCAAGCATGCCGAGAACCTTAGTGGAGCTGGGGCATTAGTTATTTTCTTAAATAAAACACGCCTCCGAGTCGTTAGCTTTTATTTTCTTTTTCTTTTTTTCAACTTTGTTGCATCGTTGTTTCCTTTCGAAGACTTTTTCTCAAGTCCAATAATAAAATCATTTTCATTTTTATTTTAAGTATGCATCTTTCACTATCAGCAAAATTATTTTAATTCCATTGAATCTGCGACTGCGATGTGAGGAAGCAGTCCAAAACGACGAGTACAAACCAGGCTATGGTGATTTGACAAAAGACATTTGAGGAACTTCATGAAAATCTTATAGCAGACAATTGAAGCGAGAGCATCAAGAAGATATTGAGAAAATGACTTAAAGCGACACAGTAGAAATACATATAAGGAGCGGAATTGGACAATCCCAAATGGGCCAAAAACATACTGGAGCAAGTGACGGACAAAACAAGAAATATAAAGGCAAAGGAATTTAACAAGGAGTTTAGCAAATTATAGTTGGCCCTGAAGTAGAATTCTCTAAATCGAGAAAAATGAACAAGATCCTTTGAGATACAATCAAGAGAGACTACAAATCGAGCAACATTCATCTTTATTGGATTTGAACTACGTCGCGACCTAATTCCGTAGGCAGCCTACCCAAGGCACGGTCACATCATAAGAGAATTTTATTGGACAATGGGGCAGAATTTTTTGAGTTATCCCTCAAAAAATTCAAAGAGTACATTATAACACACTGGACCTCAAAAATTCTAGAGAATACAAGCAGCACACTGGGGCAGAAATTTTGAGCTTCCCTCAAAATTTCAAGATGAAAGATCTTTGAACAGTAAATGGACATAGAGGAGATTATGTCCAAACAACACGTCGCAATATATGATTCAATGGAACAAATTTGCATTACTCTTTAAAAATAATTTTCAAAAAACACATGCATATCCCCTTTCATTCTCCCTTTTTGCCCACAGCTCGACTAAGGTTTGACACTCGAAAAGAGAGATATTATAAAGGAAACAATTATACAAGATGCAGCAGCAGAGTGCAGTACCACGAATGCGCAAGTCAACCTCCCCCAAAAAACTCACAATTTTTCTTTGATTGCAGATTTACACAGGTACCAAGTATACCTAACAACTCTTGCAAAGCAAAATCTATCAGATTATCAGAGCATAGAATCTACATCGGTGGATATATAGGGTCCGCGTCTGTGGACATGATATCAATTTGAGAAGTATAGAATCCATGTTGGTGGATGTATAGGGTCTGCATCGGTGGACATGACAAGCATAGGATCCATGTCGGTGGATATATAGGGTCCGCAGCGGTGGACATGACATCAATTTGAGAAGTATAGAATCCATGTCGGTGGATGTATAGGGTCTGCATCGGTGGACATGACAAGCATAGGATCCATGTCGGTGGATATATAGGGTCCGCAGCGGTGGACACGAAATAAATTTGAGAAGTATAGAATCCATGTCGGTGGATATATAGGGTCTGCATCGGTGGACATGACAAGCATAGAATCCATGTCGGCGGATATATAGGGTCTGCATTGGTGGACATGACAAGCATAGAATCCATGTCGGTGGATATACAGGGTTCGCAGCGGTGGACATGACATCAATTTGAGAAGTGTAGAATCCATGTCGGTGGATGTATAGGGTCTGCATCGGTGGACATGACAAGCATAGAATCCATGTCGGTGGATATACAGGGTCCGCAGCGGTGGACATGACATCAATTTGAGAAGTGTAGAATCCATGTCGGTGGATATATAGGGTCTGCATTGGTGGCCATGACAAGCATAGGATCCATGTCGGTGGATATATAGGGTCCGCAGCGGTGGACACGATATAAATTTGAGAAGTATAGCATCCATGTCGGTGGATATACATGGTCCGCAGTGGTGGACATGACATCAATTTGACAAGCATAGGATCCATGTCGGTGGATATATAGGGTCCGCCTCTGTGGACATGGCATCATTTGACAAGCATAGAATCCAAGTCGGTGGATATATAGGGTCCACAGCGGTGGACATGATATCAAATTTGAGAAGCATAGAATCCAAGTCGGTGGATATATAAGGTCCGCAGCGGTGGACATGATATCAATTTGAGAGGCATAGAATCCATGACGGTGGATACATAGGGTCTGCATTGGTGGACATGACATCCATAGAATCTGCGTCGGTGGATATATATAAGGTCCGCGTTTGTAGACAATTCAGCATTTGAAGGTATAGGGTCCGCGTTTGTGGGCATAGTTCAGTGATCTGAAGCAGAGTAAGAATCTGCGATTGTGGATGATGGGTTCCGCGTTTGTGGGCAGTTCAACACAGGATCCGTACCTGTAGATACAGTTCAAAATTGAAAGCACCTTAAGTATTGAAGAGACATATGATCTGTGTCACTGGACGGAAAGTTTGGAGTCCATGTTTGTGGACGAGGTATCAATCAAACAAGGGTAGGGTCTGCGTTTGTGGGCATACTTCAACAATTTGCAGCAGAGCAAGGTCCGCATCGGTGGGCATAGCATTAGAAAGACATTTGGATGAGACATCAATCAAACAAGTACAAGACAAAACAACCCCTCGGCTCAACAGGGAAGTTTACTTTACTTTATCTTTATATCTATTGCATTTATCATGATTTTGCTGCAGGGTACTCCCCGATTTCTCGACAAGCCCCTGTGCCATACTCTCACGCCTGTTCCCAATATCACTACCAATCATGCAACCACAAAACCTCAAACACATACAATGCAAAGCCTGACCCTAACACCCACAAGCCACCTATCTTGCCGAGTTCCGAGCTATAATTCCGTACTCGCATTAGTGGTCTACCTAATCCTTCCTTGTCGATTGGGTGTCAGTCTCGTATTCCTTCCTAATTCGTGCACATCTGCGTCAATCATGCGTGTTTTCGTGCTTAATCGAGCCCATCCATTTGAATCGTGCGCATTCATAAAACTCGCTCCTCAAATATTTCCCAGCTTGGTCAAGGCAGTATTGAAGGCGAGATTACTCATTTATCGAGATGAAGTGGATACTATGTCTTTGTAAACTCCTCTTTATGGGTGTGTCGTGCACCACATCTTCATAACTAGGATGATTATAAGCCTCTTTTCCCACGCTTGATCTATCGATGTTATTTCATCTTCGACAATACCTTTGCTTTATTCTTCATTCATCTCGCCAAAAGGCAAAGCATACACGAATCTAAACTTTACATAATTGGATAAGTTTAGTCTTTACATCCAAGATCGTGCGTCAAAAATATATCACACAGGCAACATGCCATTCTAGAACTACACACGGCCTGATTCTCGTGAAACCCGAGATATGTAGGCAGCTCAGAGACCATGGTTCGGCCAAAAACACCCCAAAACTCCTATTCTTCCCCTTTCAATCTTCTGCCTGCTGGTCGTGACAAAATTGGCTGTTCCGTCAACTATCTTTGCCCGAAGACTCTTTCATCATCCCCGGACAAAGAGGGGCAGCTGTTGACACCCAATTTTGTCCCTCATTTTTCTAAAATTGGCCATAATTCAACTTAAGGGTGCAATATGACTATTTGTGCAAAATGTGCATTAGAAATCATGCATTTACGTGCGTTATCCTCTATTTATATATTATATACTTAAGTGTGGCTATATTATGTAACTTTTGCATCATTTAGGCTATTTTTCAAAACTGTGACTATTTGTGAAATTAGTACATTCATAATATTAGTGGCTATATTATATAATTGCGTCATTTAAGCTACATGTCAAGTTTATTTTAATTTGTGATTATTTGTGCAAGTTAGTAAATATTTGTGATTATATATATTTAAATAATTTAATTTGAGTTTATTTAATATTTATTTGTGCATTTTATAATATATGTATATCTATATTTCATTTTTACATCTTTAAGTTAAATATTGGCCAATTGAAGTGTCCAAATTCCTTTTTATTATTAATTCTTCCATATTTCAAAACTACTACCCAAAATTCTTTATTTATCTTTATTTATTTACTTACATTTTACTCTGAACCTAGCAAAATTTCATAACAAAATACATCCTTATTATTTGAATTTTTAAATCTCAAACTTTTTTCCTAATTCTACCCTGATCTAGACCAAATAATAGTCTAGATACGTCTTCCCGTCCAAGTTCATCCCCCCAAATCTTCTCCTAAATATATCCTTATCTTATATTTAAAAATTCTCCAATGTCCCTACCCCACTTTTAGTACCAAGTTCATTTCCCAAATCTAATCCCCAATTTTTCTCCAATCTCCCTAAATCTCTCCCTTGATTCACTCTCATTCACAATCTCCCTAATTTATCTTCTTCCTAATTTTAGGTCACCCTTTTCCCCACTTTCAAGTCTACATACATTATTGAGGAAAATCATTCAAATCCCCCTCAAATCATTCCCCTTAATCTTATCTAATCAAATCCCTCCCATTAAGCCTAAATTCCCCAATCACCCCACATTTTCCTTAACCACTCTTTTTCAAAAATACTATAAATACACCTACTTCTCATATTCATTCATCACTTACTCTCATCTTCTCCTACACACATCTCCTAACATATTGTTTCATCATCACTTGCAATTACATCTTCTATACACATTCCAACATTCTCACTTCTCACAACTTAACCACATATTTCTCTACACTTCTTTTATCCTTTAACACACCACTCCATTTTTTATTATTTTATTGGGAGCCACATTAAAAACTTGTCCAGAAGCTCGTATTGACAAAAGTTATCCATTCATTGGAAGGTAACTTGTATTGAACTTTTCTTAGTATTTTGTGCTAACGTTGCAGGTAAAACTACAACTATATATAAGTTACTGCTATGTAATGTGAATATTTGGTTAAGCATGGGCCACCTTCTACCCTCTATTTATTTGTTGTGTGTTGAAATGAGTGAAATCATAAGATATGTTGAGAATGTGAAGTGCTACTTGAAAACTGAAATGCTTTGCGTGAATCTGGAAATATGAGTTTTACTTAGTTAATGCATGACATGTTTTTTTTTTTAAGATTAAATTAGTGCAGGGAGCTGGCTTATTTCTGCAAAATTGAGTATTCTGAAAATCTAACAGTAGCATGAAGGCTTTGCATCTTTATTACAACTTAGTTGTTTTAATTTGGAGGCCTACTTTTAAAGCTTTTAAAAATATTTTGCTTACATGATATTATTTGACTTGTGTGATTTGCCTGACCGTACTCTTTATGTGACGACTAGAAGAGTCTAGATTGGGGCATTAACATAATTAGGGAGTCTAGTCATTTTACATTTATATTAGTAGTCTCAATGGCCTCCGAGACATTAAGTGGGACGCTAGTAAACCTTTAGGACGTTTAAAATATTAGCTAGCGCTTTAGTTAAATACTTAAAGAGGGTATGGGGGTTAAAGGGAACTAAGCACCTCGGAAGTGATGAAATTACCCGAGCTATATATTGATAGTGGATTTTGAAACTATCGTCCCTTATGAAAGCCGGGTTCTGATCCGAATAAGATAATAAAACCTAGGGTTATTCAAACGTTTAATTAGTTAGCTATTTATTATTTTGTGGCTATTTGTACAACATGATTACTGTTTCAATTTGTTTATGCAATACATTAAATTGCCTATTTTACTTACTTTGCACCCCATATCTCTTTTGTCTATTTTATTTAGATTTTATCCTTTTATAAGTAATATGTTAAATCCAATATAGTAATCGGTCGGGAACCACGTTTAGTGGAACTTAGGAGGTGCCTAACCCCTTCCTTCTAGGTTATTTCAAACACTTACCTGAATCTCTGACTCGTAGACCAACCCGGAGTTAATTCTTTAAATGGAATTAGAAATTAATAGGTGACCTAATACGCCTAGGAAATTTATTAGGTGGCGACTCCACAACTCTAACTCCAAACGAGTTCACCCAGTCAAATCCGAAACCCGACTCGCCTCGAGTTGAGTCCAAAATCGGGTGCGACAACCCCCTCTATCGTCAGACCCCGGGTGCATTGATTGCTATTTGGATGATCTACTTGGGATGACTCCAATCTTCAAGGCAACTGAATAACATTTTCTAGCTACTCGTTGCTCACCTCGGATTGAATGAATTCCCAAAAGAGTAGGGAATTTGATGACTTGGTGAAGAGTGGATGGCGTGGCTTCCATCGCATGAATCTAAGGTCTCCCGAGGATCACATGTAAGCCATGTCCTCAGGCATAACCTGGAATCTGGTTTCTTTCACAACTCCTTCTGCACAGGTAGTGAGTGTAATCATACCCAATGTTTTCTCCGTCGATTTATTGAAGCCAGTGAAGACGGCTGCCTACGGGATGACAAGGCTCTTCAACCACATCTTTTTCACTGCCCTATAGCATATAATGTTCACCGAGCTCCCGGGGTCAATCAAGACTCATTTGATGTCCAAGTCGTAGATTCTTAACATAATGACCAAAGCATCGTGATAAGGAATCATCATCCCATTAACATCGTCATCATCGAAAATGATTTCTTTACCCGAACCTCCAATTCGAGTTATTTTCTCCATCATGATAGAGAGCTTTTCAAGTTTCTTCGTGGCGGAAAAGTTCATGTCGTTTACCTCCGAACCTCCTGTAATAACATTCACAATCCTCTTGGAAGATGGGGCCCTCAGTGGTTGTCCATCCACCCTATTCTTTATAGAATTCTGCTTTCCCTTGTTAGTCATGTACTCTTTTAACATGTCCTTCTTCAATAAATGGGCCACCTTGAGAAGCAAAGCTTTGCAGTCCTTGGCCAGATGCCCATAATCAGCATGAAAGACACAGTAGAGGTTTTGGTCCCTTTTCCCAGGGCCGTTCTCATATCTTTTGGGAGTCTCACCCCCTGATCAGTCATCCCTTTCAACACATTCACCAACTCTGCATTCGACACATTGAAATTATATTCAGAAATGTGAGGTAAATCCTTCTCTTTAGACACTAAGGATGGCCCCGCGGTGCCCTTTTGATTAACATTTGTGTTAACCTTCTCTCTGAGCCATTGGCTCACATGTTGTCCTCCGATTCTTTGACTCACGTGTTGTTATTGTGAGTTGTAAGGGTCATACCGACCCTTCGAGTTTCCATGTGGTGTTTCAGCACGTCGGGAAGACTCAGGGCGATTTCCATAACCAGAACCCTGACCAGATGCTCTCATTCCACTTCCTCAAATCTAACTTTAGTAGTGGCTCTATCGTGCAACTCATCCCATGTTCGAGCCTGCCATTACTGGAGATCTCTTTTCAACTCGGCAGCAGCCTCGGAATTACTGACATTCCTTTCAAATGCCATGATTTCTAAATTGTCATCCATTATTGGCTATTCCATTCTGTCCGCTTGGAAGCGCTCGAGGAAGTCATTAATAGGCTCCCGGAACCATTGCCTAACCTCGAAGATGTCCTCTTTCCACTTGAGGATCTTTTGTGCTCCAGTATGGATTTTAATGAATAAATCAGCTGCTCATTAAAGTTTGAGATAGACTCGGAGGGTAGGTGCATATACCAGCATAGTGCTCCCTTTTCTAAGGTAACTCCAAATTTTTTCAAGAACGTGGACTCCTTCTCCACTGGGCTCAGATCATTTCTTTTCGCCATGGCCATGAACTCAGCCACGTGATCAGCACGGTCGGTCGTACCATCTACTTTGTCATGATCTATAGCTTAAAATGTTTTGGGATAAGAGCGGGGCAACCTCGGGCTTGTAAGCTTGCTTTTTACATTTATCGATATCTAAAAATCTTTGACTCTTCCTCACCCCGAGGACGTTTCGAGCCATTTTTCGAATTGGGCTTCGAAATCCCTTTTTCACTTCTCAAAGTCTTTTGAGAAGCTTGTTTTCGCCATCGTAGGAGCCGTTCCAAAAGACAGATTGACTTGTGGAGCAGTCCCCAAGTCTCCAGGCATAACCCCGTTTGGAGGTCCCCCTGTTGTCGTGCCCATAAGAACGAAGTTTGAGATGCCTTCAACTGGAGCCATGGGTGGAGTGTTGGTGGGAGTAGCATTGTTTCTCGTATTTCTTGATATGGTTTGTAGCGAACTACGAAATTCAGCATTGACGACTGCTTACTCAACAAGTTTTCCTTGAATTTGTTGCAAAACGTTCATACCATATGCATTAAATACATCATTCGACCCTGATAAAGAAGGGTCAGTTGGAAATGGAGGCGCATGCATTCCGTCACCTGGTGGAGGTAGGGTTATAAATACTCCACCATCAGTTTTCCCATCAGGGCGCAGTTGATTTTCATTAACACTTTCGGCATTATCAGCTGTCCTCAAGAATCAAAGATGTAAATATGAACAAATGTGTCATACAACTTTGGAAGAAAGCGTAATTGCTTGATCCCCACTAATGGCGCCATTTTGTATTGGCCTAAATCGGACTAGGTGAATCAATCGCATTTGTAATGGGTTTACAAGCAATATAAAGTATCGAAGTTGAAAATTAACGGAAGAAAATGAATAATCAGAACAAAGGTAAAGTTTTCAATAATAACTGCTTTGCGAATACAATTGAACAAAGTTTCTATAAGTATTTGTGAATGCCTTTACGAGATAGAAACAATGCTATTTAGTGCCTATCACTCTAAGAACAATTAAGGCCATTAACCTACGTTCATATCGTGGCTTCGCCCACGATCTCTCCCATTAAATGTTGAGTTAATGGGGGGAGATCGTGAGGTGACTCTTCCGCTAAAGCCAAACTGACTCCACGAGGCCTTGATTTCCCACCTCGGGGGTATATGCTTGCTGATCACTGAGGCAACTCATCCACAGAGATTGCCGAGGATCCCAACCTCGGGGCTTCGCTTTGGAGATCACATTGTTTACCTCGCGGCTAATCCTACGAACCTTCGCGTGACATGTTCCGAATCATGAGCTCGAGGCTCCACGTCGACAAGCCATTTTACACCCAATACACCTCCTATAAAAATTGAATTTTTCACATAAATCGACTAAGTATCTTTTTATTTTTTTTTTGGTTTTGCTAAACTGGCCATAATATTATAGTATATAATTAAGACTGCAATTAGTTACAACATGCGACTCTTCTATCTCTTCGTTACAATTACTTCGCCACCACAACAAAGGATACTGTGAGATTGAAAGGATACTCATATTTGACATACCATCGATTATATGTATAACATGGAAGACGTACATGTTCAATGTCTTCAATGGAATTCTTAAAATGTTTCACTTTAGAAATATGAAGACTTCACATAAAAATATCATATTGTGTTCTTTTATAAATGGACCTTTTAACCTTAGAAAATCCTTTTTGGGCTTTGGATTGATACAAAAACGACTTTTTTGTGCAACCTAGTGTATATTCATATCTAAATTAGAAGTTATTAGATGGAGCTCTTTAATATTTTACCTAGAAGATATTAATTACTCTATTCAAAATCACGCGAATAACTCGTGTATTAGACATAACTAAGAGACATCTGCGGTGTATATATATTTAGTAATTTGAGGGTTTCTTTTATTAGTTTTAATAATAAGAATTTTGTTTAGTTTAATATAAATATAATAAAAAGAAGTTTATTTTGTACTCTATCTGTCTATCCATTTTCATTCCTAAAAAATACCAGATGAAATAAAAGGCTTAGAAGAGAGATAATGAACTTATATGATAGGGTCTTCCAAAAGCAAAGGAATGATCCATTTTTTAGTTAACTGATCTGATGGGTCCAACAAATAATTAATTATAACAAATATCTAAATAAAAAAATAAAAAATAATAGACTAAGATTCTAAATATAAATAAAAGATAATAAATAAATGCCTTCAATGGAATTCTTAAAATGTTTCAATTTAGAAATATGAAGACTTCACATAAAAATATCATATTGAGTTCTTTTAGAATAAACTTTTAAATTCTGACACAAATGTATTTTCCCTTTATATTTTTGTACAGTAAATGTTAATGAATAATACAATTATTGCAACCAAGAATTACAAAACTATGACACCATAGGCATAGGCAGTGATTTGCCTCTTTGAACCCGTTAACAGTGGCTTAGCCAAAATGATCTCCACTAATTTTAATGAATAAATTCCGGACGGAAATACTCTTACAAAATCTTATAATGACACTTATATCCCGCTCTCAGTTTCTCCTAAGTGCTGCCTCTGACTTTGGCATAGGCAATACTTGTTTTTTAATCTCTTTCCACATTCTCCCAGATAACTTGCAATGTTGTCTAGCAGACATTTGCCCCTTCAATCTCTTTCTACATTCTCACATGCAACACTTTTCCTTTGATATTTCTCGAAGAGATAGTGCTTATCGATTCATAACTTGAAGTATTGAAATTCCGATCATTTTACTAAAATATTCTTAAGTGGGGACAAAAAAAGCAGCACCAACCATTTGTTAGGATATGTGGTAAAATCATTATTAGTTGTCAATCCCACTTAGATAATTAATGACTTCTATATAGAAGTTTTTGCACGAGATGAACATTTCCCGTGCCACGGCTATAATTTTGATCCATGTAAGAAAAATCGGACAAAAATAGCCTTTTTTTTAGCAATCGCCAGATTTTTGTATTTTACAAAGATTTAGTGAGCGCCATGACAACCATTGAGTCCTTGCTACTAGAAATATCTGATGATCGCTAAATGGGGCTATTTTTGTAAGATTGTTCCTCATGGAGTTAAATCCATAACGAGCACCAAAAAGTTTTCTATTTTTGTAAATCTCCCTTCTATTTGTGGGCTAAAATATGAGATTAACAAAAATAGGACACGTCAGTACAATGTTTACTTTTTTGTGCTTCTTAAAATTTGTTTAACTTTTCATCAGAATTCAGTTAAAATTTTCTGGCGAATCGTCATAAAGAACTAAAACTTAAACACCTCTTCCACTAGAGTTAATAATTAACACTAGCAATCGCCGAAGTCACTCAGCAAAATTTGTTGTCAAAATTTCTCGAGCAAAGCCCAATCAGACATAGTGTTGGATTAGGATAAATAACATTTCTAACCATTTAGCATACTGGCCCTACATTTTTTCTGGTCGTTGAAAATTCTGCACAAAAGCTAACTAATTCATCCAAATAGTAAATTTAGGTTATGCAGTAATTAATAACCTAAAAGATAGCAAAACTTATCCTCTTGAACCTCAATAATTTTCTACAATTACGGGAAAATAATTATTTATATTTTACTAGGGAACTATAATTATCTAGTAGCCCTTATTTTGCTAGTCTTTGAACAAATGCCACTTGAATTTCTTTTCAACTTTAGTATTTTGTTTTGAGTTTTCGACTTCAATAGTTGATACCCCATTTTGGCTCTTGCCAACTTAACTTTTTTATGTTTTACTTTTCAATTTGGCGCAATCCTTTTTTAATGATCATAAAAATTTGTTGAGACTACATTTCAATAAAATTGCATAAATATTCATATACACAAAATATCAATAATACAAATTATTGGTATACACAAGATATATCAACGTGATAAATTAGTAAACACAAATAAGACAACAATATGCAGTAGATATGCACAAAATATAACATAAAATATACACTAACATAGACTAAATATTAAAACAATATGCACAGATATATATATTTAAAAGCACTTATTCGAGTTTTTCTTGTTCCACCTTAATCATTTAGTTTTATTTTTCAACTTTGGTGCAGTCTCTTTTGAACGATTAGAAAAATTATTGTGACTATTTGAATATTTCAATAAAATTGCATAAACATTCATACACACAAGGTATCACTAATAATCGTTAAAGCATATTGGAATAATAAAAAATATCAATAAGATAAATTGATAAAAATATACATATAATATGCATATATAAAACATCCAATGTACATTAACATAAATAAAGTATAACACATCTATATTATACAGAGGATATGTATAATTTATACAATAGTAGAGAACCTGAGAGGAGAGAGAAAAACGCTCTCGGTGCATGTTAAGCAAGGAATGCTATTGTAAGCCTTCATCGATTTTTCTTCGACTCCAAGCAACTACCGAGAATAATGGAAACAGAATCACGAACAATGATGCCGCTGACTGGAGTACCCCAATCCCTACCTCCATTGCAATTGTTCCAATGGAGGAAAGGAATGGGAAGTGCCCCAAAGATCTTTCAGAATCCCAATCAGATTACCGGAAAATCCAGTAGAGGTCAAAGAGAGCATACCAACGGTAGCAGCACACAAATTGACATATAATGCAGGCCCAGTGGGAACAAAGGGGACACACCAGAGACTGCTCCTATCACATACCTATGCAACGTATGAAACTGCAATACTATCTGTCTAGCATGAAAGAGGGTGTTAAGGTGCTTAAATTGAATGAAACTGAAATCCAGTCACGGTGGAAAAAATGGAGCTGCACATCAATAGGACATGTTTTGGGAAAAACCCTCCATTTAAAGAAATGTTAAAATTTGAATATGTTGTGTGGGATTTTGTTGCTACACCATAGGTTTATCTCTATAAGGATGGTTATTACATATTTAGATTCAAAAACAAATAGGATAGGGATGAGATCTTTCAGGGTGGCCCATATACGTTCAACCTAAAACCTATCATGCTCCAACAATGGGTCCCTAACTTTACTCTAGATAGAGATGCAACTCGGGTTTTGCCACTATGGGTAAAATTCCCTAGTCTGCCAATTGATTTTTGGACTGGAGAAATCTTAGTCGTATAGCTAGTTATATTCAGAAGCCTGTGTGTGCAGACAGATTAACAGCAGAGGAGGAACATATCTCATACACTAAAATGCTCATAGAAGTTGATATAACCCAGCCTCTACCTGAAAAAATGCGCATAGATGATGTCAACGGTAAATACTTAGAGCAGCAAATAGTCTATGAGTAGAAGCCCATATTATGCCAAGATTGTTTGCAGCTGGGACATGAAATTGGAAAGTGTAAAGAAGAACCTGTTGTACCGGTGGAAAAAAAGAAGAACAAAAAATAGAAGCAGAAGGAACCACAAATCAAATGGTAACAAAAAAGTGCCGGGGATGTTGTGCAAGAACAACCAGAAGAACTTCAAAGACAAGATATACAACAAGCACCTAAAATAGAAGCAAAAGATACTCGGATAAATGATAAATCTCAGCAGGAACTCACAGAGATGCCACAGCAAAGAACAGCTCCTAGGAAGTCGGGAGAAAGGGTCAGGGGAACAAAGCTCATATGGTAAATAAAGCTAGAAACTCAGCTCCTTGTAAAATTGATGAGAGATTAATAGGGAACAAATTCAGGGTGTTAAGTGAAGCAGAAGAGGAACAGACAAAGGGTCCTGAGCAGCCCTTATAGAAGAATCCTCCATGATTTTGTAAGCTTGGAATATCAGAGGGCTTAATAAGCCCTTTAAGCAGAGGGAGCTCAAATCCTTCTAGCTACCAAATAAAGTAAGCTTAACAGGATTCTTAGAAACAAATATATATATATATATATAAAAGCTGATGGAGTGAAGAGGTGTTGACACCTAATTTTGTCCCTCCATTTTTCGCAATTTGGCTATATTTAATTAAAATTCATAACAGTAATTTTCAAAATAAAACTACATTAGACAACATGCATTTACGTGTGTAATCGTATGATTAATCCCCTATTTATATAATATTTATTTAATTGTGATTATAATTTCGTAATTGCGTTCATTTAGGCTATTTTTTAAAATATGTGTGCTATTTCTGTAATTTAACGCATTACGATATCATTTAATAATTATTTGCGGCTATTTATATCTAATTAGTATTATTTGTGGTCATCTATATTTATTTATAATTAAGTATATTTATTTATAATTATTTACAAAATTTCCTATTTTTATACTAATTATTTATATTTATAAGAATTTTAATTAAATACTAGCCAATTTGTTATTTTACAATTCCATTTCTATTACATCTAGTCTTCGTCATCACCCTTTGTCCATGTGTATGCCACCTCAGCCTGCGTCTCATTAATACACATTTTTTAGTGTGTGTACAATTCGTTATAGCATAAAGTACACACACATTAGGCATGTGTACAACTCACTTCAGACTATGGTACAACCCTCTCAAAGCACATATACCATTACACATCAGCCACTACAATCACACACATATACATATACCCGCCGACGTGGCACGATCTTGGCCCTCCACGTTCCCCATCCGACGGCTTAGAGTGAAGCTTCCCTTTTAATATTACACTTCACCTCATTTCTAAAACCCTAAATCACTCCCTCTCCCCTTTCCTAAACTCAGCCAGCCGCCACCTTCTCTCCTCTCACCCCCTTCCCTCCATTTCAGTCTATATACACCACGTCGAATCCGCTGGAACTCTGCCATTAACGCCACTATCACCGCCGTGACCCTTCTCCTCCTTCCTATCTCTGATTACACGGGGGCAAATCTCCATTTCGATTTCTCTTTTACCTCATGGAATCCGGAATAGGAACAAAGAAATTGGATACGAATTATTACAAATCCGGATCAGAAATGGCGAGAATCGCATAAAAACATCACAAATAAAAAAGGCAGAGCACGGGTTCACAGGAGAGTTCGAGAATCTCTTCAAATCAGCGGAAATCAGGTTATTTCTTTTCTTTATTACGTGAGAATCATCCACAAGCTGATTATAATTCATTTCCTTTTTGGCCTGGTTGAAAGTGAATCTGGAATGCCTATGTCTATTTTAAGTTAGGGCCTTCAAATATTGTTGAATCTAGAACCTATCTCATCTAGATGCTTAACCCGATATAAGTTATTTATTTGTTTCTGATTTTGGGGGACGGATTAAAAGGCATTGATCCTATGGTTGTTTTAAAGATTAAGGTTGAACCTCGACATATATATTGCAAGTATCTTCCTTTTAAACAGGCTCAATCACAAGCTGAATTAATGGATTTCCTTTTTTTGAATCGGATTAGCATGATTTCTGGGTGTTCACTGTCTCTGCCTTGTCTTTGCCTTACACTATAAAAGGTTTAATTACACAGAATCTCCAACACCTATTACACATGATCATACACTTTCTACACCTCTAATACAAGCTGGAGATACCTCTGGATCTGCTCCCTCCTCTACTGGAACAACCTGTTTTTCTTCAGTCCTTCTTCCCTGTTTTATTTCCCTCTAAATTCTGAGGCATTCTTCTTCTCTAAATCATTATTGAAAGTGGTGGAAAGATGAGCAAGGTGTTGGTTGATTCTAGTTTTGTTTGCTACCTGTTGGCCTACACTAAAACTTACTATTTGTTGCTCATTTTTTCAACATCGCAAAGGTATCTCTAAACTGATTGGATGAACTAATTGGTGTTGCATATCTGTTATAGAACTCTTATCTGGCTGCCTGTGGTTATAATAATATTTGTTGTGTGAGTTGTTTGGGTCCGTCATAGACCATCTTCTAACCGTTTTATGCAGGTTTAAGTTGTCTTTCAGTTATGACATGCATTTTCTGAAGTTGATATTAAAAGAATACATTGGTTCACTTGGTTGTACAGGGCACTACCCTTTCTTTTAAACTCTTCCCCTAGACCTTTTTTATGTATTTGCTAGGTATTCCCTTGGTGTATAAACATTAACACAGATGCAGCAGTGAAAGTTGCTTTGAAAATCAATAAAGCAGGCTGCACAGGGGCCATTTCTAACTCTGCTCTTTAGTTTTTATGTGTGTAAAGGCTAAAATCGCAGCTTAAGTTGAAAATTGGTCTATTTATGCAAATGATAAAACTGAAAATGGCCAGAAGTGATTAGCAGGTTTTAAAACTGAAATTTAGAAGTCAAAATGGTTTGTCTTATGCAATTTGGAAGCCTTTGAAATTAGATTACTTTCTTTAAAAGGTTGAGAATGCAAGACTGCTTTAGAACTAGCTATTTCTGCAAATTATATATGCTAGAATGTAACAATACATCTTGTTTTATTGAAAGTGGCTGAAAATGGAAGACTGTCTTAAATTAGATCACTTCTGCAAATTTGATAACGTTACTGGCAGTACCTAATTTGAATTTAATGTTATATCCTTTTTACTTGTTTTATTAATTCGGAGGCCTACTTTGAAAGCTTTTAAAATTTTTTTGCTTACATAATATTATTTGATTTGTGTGATTAACATGACAGTTTATTATTTGGCGCCTAGATGTCTAGATTTGGGGCACTTAATACACTTATGAGAGTCTAGATATTTTAATTAGTAGTCTCAATGGCCTCCGAGACATTAAGTGGAACGCTAGTAGACCTTTAGGATGTTTAAAATACTAGCCAACGCTTTAGTTAAATACTTAAAGAGGGTATGGGGGTTAAAGGGAATTAAGCCCCTCGGATATGATGGAAACTACCCAAGCTATATTTGATAGTGGATTCTGAAACTATCGTCCCTTACGAAAGCTGGGTTCTGATCCGAATAGGATAATAAAACCTAGGGTTGTTTATTCAAATGTCTAGTGGTTATTTATTATTTAATTTATGTCTATTTATGCAACATAACTATTATTCTAGATTACTCATCGAAATATATTGAATTGCGAGAAATTTTGATGCGTAGCCATATTTGGACGCACTCAAAGAGTTTTATCCACTGTTTGAAAATTCATTGAGAAATAGCCAAAAATTTGTGCGCACACTTACGCTCCATTAGCGTTGGAAAAACACCCCAGACTAGTCCCATAACAAAATACTGGGGCTTTGAACAAAACTTGTTCAAAGCTCAAGTATTTTTTATGGGACTGCTGCTTTATACAAAGTCCCATAACAAAATAATCCCTTAACAAAATAATGGGACCTTGAACTAACATGTTCAAAGGTCCCATTATTTTGTTATGTGACTTTATCCCATAACAAAATAATGGGATTTATTCCATAACAAAGGTTCCATCAAAAGGATAAATCTCCATATTTTGTTATGGGACTTTATATATAAAGCTTCAGTCCCATAAAAAAATACTGGGGCATTTTACAAGTTTTATTCACAGCCCCAGCATTTTGTTATGGGACTGAAGCTTTATACAAAGTCCCATAACAAAATGCTGGGGCCTTGAACAAAACTTGTTCAAAGCCGCAGTATTTTATACTGGAGTTAGTTTACTGAAGCTTCCCAGTATAAATACTGGGGATTTGAACAAGTTGTTCAAAGCCCCAGTATTTATACTGGGATTTATCCAAAGGTGGCTATTTCTCAGCGAATTATTTTTGACGGCTACAAATCAATTAGCGCGCGCCAAATAGGTCTCTACACGAAATTTTTACTTAAATTGCCTATTTTACTTACTTTGCAGCCCATATCTCTTTCGTTTGCTTTATTTAAATTTTGTTCTTTTATAAGCATTATGTTAACCCAATATAAAAATCGGTCGGGAACCATATTTGGTGGAACCTAGGAGGCGGCTAACCCCTTCCTTCTAGGTTATTTCAAACACTTACCCGAATCTCTGACTTGTAGGCCAACCCGAAGTTATTCTTTAAATGGAATTAGAAATTAATAAATGACCTAATACGCCTAGGAAATTTATTAGGTGGCGACTCCAAAACATCCTAACTCCAAACGAGTTCACCCAGTCAAATCCAAAACCCAACTCATCTCGAGTCGAGTCCAAAATCGGGTATGATAGAATGGCGACTCCGCTGGGGATTAAATGTTCTAACCATTACGATTTTTATATTGGGTTTATTATTGCTCTTATAATTTGTATTCAATACTAACTTTTTCTCTTTGCAGGTGGGTAGCCTTTTATATTTTTGATAATATGATATTTAGTATATTATTGTATTATCTGTTGCATTTCGTTCATATTCATCTACTCCTGGAAAATTGACACTTACACACACACAAACGATTACGTGGATCTCACGGTCGTTTCACTCTCAAAAAATCCTTTAGGAGGAACGGTTGGAATCTAATTGGTCCATGGTACAGCCAACAATTCTAAACGTTCCCACCACTTGGTTGTCCGCCTTGGGGAACCATGTCCTTGTCTAGATTAGCCAACTCTTAGTGAAGACTCTTTTGGGATCATTCATCACGCCATATCTAGGATCATTTTGACTTCGGCTCATATCTAAGTCTACTAGTTCATCATATTTGAATGAACCGAACGGATTTTCGACCCTATGGGACATTTAAATGTGCTCCGTGTGCATGTATTTAAAATTGAACGTGTCTAATGTAGACTATTTGTTCTCAAAGTGTGGATCATCCGATTATTTTGTTGGAGGATGTCACAAGTCGCGAAGACTTGGAAGATCAAATAAAATAAACTTTAAATTGATTTTTCTACTTTTGTCTAACAAAATCAATTATTTATTTCTATAAATGAAAATGGTTATAGAAATCAATTATTATTTTTTTCTATTTACATATGGAATTTTTTTCTACAAAACCAATTATTTTATAAAATTATTTTTGGGTTATGAACGAAAACTAATTTTTCTATTTTTTATGAAAACCAATCATAGACTTTACACTAATTTCTTCTACTTTTAATGTAGCAAGATCAATTAGTATTCCTATTTACCCAAAATATGTTATCCTACATTTATACAATAAAATCAATTATTTTATAAAATTATTTTTCTACTAATTTTAGGATTATGAGAACAAATGGGATGACGCACGATACACGTTCAATTTTAAATATCATACTCAAACTTAGGAAGACTTAACATCCTTGGCATGTTAAAATCCATTAGTCAACTTCGTCCAAATGACGCCTATCATGCATCTTATATGTGTTGGTCTTGTTAGGCCTACCTCCGATACAAGAGAGGTCCCTTGCATTATAAGGAGTGATATATTTTGCATTTGGTAATTATTACCTCGACACTAACTTATTGTTTTCGTGTTTAAGTTTTACTCCCACTCCCGAGGTTGACTTGAGCATTCTGGCCGAGCATCAGTACCGGACGAGAACCAAGGGACCAGTTACAACTCCTCCCCCCTCACAAACTAAAAGAAGAGAAAAATGAAACATCATGTCTGAGTTGAATAATGGTGCTCTTAGTGACGATAACATCGGGAATAATGGAACACCCCGCAAACTTGCCTTAGTTGGGTATGATGAACATGTTGCTACTTTAGAGCAAAGAATTAAAGAGCTGGAAGAGAAACTAACAATGGTCAGTTTTCTCGTTTGTAACTCCACCCATTCAAGGGAATTAGTCGATCCAAGTGGGTCAGCCCGCCCAATAGAAAAGACCTTACACACCCAACTGATCCATCTGCTACTTACCAAACAGTACCACCAGCCACAGCACCACCAGCCACATACCAAACGGCACCACCTGCTACTTACCAAACAACACAACCAGCTCCTTACTAAACAACACCACCTGCTACCTACCAAAGCGCACCAACCGCCACATATCAAGCACCGCCTCCCTATCCAGCACCACCAGCTACTTATCAAGCACCACTCCCTGCATATCTTACTTACCCAAACACGAACTTACATCACACCAACACTACATATCCGCAACCTTACAATCCCATGTTCACTGCTGGAACCAAACAACTTACTTCACCCGTCAAACACCATGAAAACTATGAATGGGCAGAGGATGAAGCCAATGATGATGGGACAAAAAAGAAAGTTCGTAAGCTAGAGGCAGCCTTTAAGAAGTTTGAGTTAGGAAAAACCACTAAAAGTTTAGCTTATGAAGATTTGTGTATCTATCCTACTTTAAAATTACCTGATGGGTACAAAATACCAAAGTTCGACCTATTCAATGGCACTGGAGACCCTATGGTTTATTTGAGAACATATTGTGATAAATTGGAGCAGGGGAAGACGAGAAAGTGCGAGTAAAGTTATTCAGCCGAAGCTTGACTGGAGATGCTTTAAGTTAGTTTTCTAAACAAAAACCACGCACATGGCTCGGTTGGGAAGATATGGCAGCAGACTTCGTAGAAACATTTAGGTACAATACCGAAATAGTGCCAGATCGCTTCTATTTAGAAAAGTTGGAAAAGAAATCCACTGAGACGTTCAGGGAGAATGCTACTAGGTGGAGAGCAGAAGCTGCTAAGGTGTAACCCGCCATGAGCGAAAAAGAAATAGTCGACATATTCGTTTGTATACAAGAGGATGTATATTACGACAAGCTGTTGCATATGACGAACCAAAAGTTTGCAGATGTAGTGTTGATGGGAGATGACATAGAAGAAGGGTTGAAAAGTGGAAAGATTATTAGCTTAGCTGCACTACAAGTTGGTAATAAGGCTATCCAGGCTAGAAATGGGAGTCTCCTCTAAAAGAAGAAGGAAGAAGTCTCTTTTGCTGCAAACATTCCTGACCCCGCTTTCAACCACTATTATCAAACACCACCACCATTCTATCCCTAACTTCACACATCATCTGAAAAATCCATCTACAATATTCAACCCACCCGGCCTATATTCTACACCCCAGCACTAAGCCGTCCATCATACCAGCAAAATACTCAAACCAACTACTGAAATGCATCACCATACTCTCCTAGGACTCGCCCTGAGGCAAACCAAAGACCCAAAAGAAACTACACTGTATTAGCTGAATCCCGAACCCAATTGTTCGAGAGATTGAAAGCTGTCGGGCTTATTGTCCCAATCCCTCAAAAGGTGCCAGACAATCCTTCACCACACTTTGATTACAGCAAAAGGTACACATACCACTCAGGTGGACCGGGGCATGAGACGGAGAGATGTTTTGCATTGAAAGATAAGAGTCAAGACCTAATAGATGAAAAGGTAATTTATTTGAAGATGCCAAATGTGCACAATAACCCACTCCCTAATCATGAAAATTAGAAGGTGAATATGATTGACTTCGGAGAAGAATACAATCTCAAAGGTACAATCAAAAAGGAAAAAATGGTGTTCGATGAATACAAGTTTGACATGGGGTACATCCTGGTTTGCAAAGGAGAAAGCACTACAAAGGACACAAGGGATTATCATTCACTAGAGCAGTTTATTCCAACTCTGAAACAGACTTCCATCCTTTCAAGCTACATGAAAACTCTCGAGGGTGGAGGACATGCCAAAGGTGCTCGTGATGTAGAAAATGATCTGACCGGTCCAAAGGAGCCATTTGTGGAAGAATGTGATGCAATACCTAAAAAGCATACTTAAGCCCTAAACATCCAAAAGGCTGAAACTGGAGTTATGCCGAACAACTGAACCTACAACACATTTTGAAAATGCCGAGAACCTTAGTGGAGCTGGGGCAATAGTTGTTTTCCTAAATAAAACACGACTCTGAGTCGTTAGCTTTTGCTTTCTTTGTTTTTCAACTTTGTTTCAACGTCGTTTCCTTTTGGAGACTGTTTCTCAAGTCAAGTAATAAAAGCATTCCCTCTTTTTATGCATCATTCACTTTCTGCAAGATCATTTTAATTCAATTGAATTTATGATAGCGATGCGAGAAAATAATCCAAAACGATGAGTACAAACCAGGCTATAGTAAAAGACATTTGAGGAACTTCATGAAGACCTTATAGCAGACAACTGAGACAAGAGCATATTTTAGATGACTTACAATTCAAGGCAAAACAGTAGAAATACATATAAGGAGCATAATTAGACAATCCCAAACGGACCAAAAGCATACTCGAGTAAGTGACGCTTATGGATAGCAAAGAATATGCACAACAAGCAATAGAATGACAAAGGCGTTTACCAAGAAAGTTAGAGCAAGACGGTTGATCCTAGAATAGAATTCTCTAAATTGAGACAAAACTCGGATACAATCAAGAGATACTACAAATCAAGCAACATTTGTCTTTATTGGATTCGAACTACGTAGCGACCTGATTTCCAAAAAGGGATACGTAGGCAGCCTACTCAAGGCACGATCACATCATAAGAGAATTTTATTAGACACTGGGGCAGAATTTTTTTAGTTTCCCTCAAAAAATTCAAAAAATACAAGCAGCACACTGGAGCAGAAATTTTGAGCTTCCCTCAAAATTTCAAGATGAAAGATCTTTTAACAACAAATGGACATAGAGGAGATTATGTCCCAACAACACGTCGCAGTCTATGATTTAATGGAATAAATTCACATTACTCTTTAAACATTATTTTTCTCAAAACACATGCATATTCCCCTTTGATCTCCCTTTTCGCCCACAGCTCGACTAAGGTTTGAAGATATTACAAGGAAGAAATTATATAAGATGCAGCAGCAAAGTGCAGTACAACGAATGTGCAAGTCAACCTCCACCCAAAAACACATAAATTTTCTTTGATTGCAGGTTTACACAGGTAAAGCAACATCATCTTGACAAAGCATAGAATCCATGTAGGTGGACATATAGGGTCCGCTTCGGTGGAAATGATCACGCATAGAATCTATATCGGTGAATATATAGAGTCCGCGTCGGTGGACATGACAGGCATAGAATCCATGTTGGTGGATATATAGGGTCCGCATCGGTGGGAATGACATGCATAGAATCCATGTCGGTGGATATATAGGATCCGCATCGGTGGGCATGACATGCATAGAATCCATGTCGGTGGATATATAGGGTCCGCGTCGGTGGGCATAACATATATAGAATCCATGTCGGTGGATATATAGGGTCCGCGTCGGTGGGCATGACATGCATAGAATCCATGTCGGTGGATATATAGGGTCCGCATAGGTGGACATGACATGCATAGAATCCATCTCGGTGGATATATAGGGTCCGCATCCGTGGGCATGACATATATATAGAATCCATGTCGGTAGATATATAGGATTTGCATCGGTAGGCATGACATATATAGAATCCATATCGGTGGATATATAGGGTCCGTATTGGTGGACAGGACGTATAAAATCCATGTCAGTGGATACATAGGGTTCGCATCGGTGAGCATGACATTATTTGAAGGAGCATAGAATCTGCGTCGGCAGATATATAGGGTCCGCAGTGGTGAACGCGACAACAATATGCAGCAGAGTAAGGTCCGCATCGGTGGGCATAGTATTAGAAAATACTTGGATGAAACATCAATCAAGCAAAGCATAAGACAAAACAACTACTCGGCTCAACAGAGAAGTTTACTTTATTTTATCTTTATATCTATTGCATTTTGCTGCAGGATACTCTCCGATCTCTCGACAAACCCATGTACCATGCTCTCACGTCCGCTCCCAGCATCACTACCAATTATGCAACTGCAAAACCTCAAACACTTACAAAGCAAAGCCTAACCCTACAGACAATGCCTTTGCTACGCCTGCAACCTACCTATCTTGCCGAGTTCCAAGCTGCAATTCCATGCTCGCACCTGTGATCTGCCTAATCTCCCCTTTCCGATTGGGCATCAGATTCTTGTTCCCTCCTAATTCGTGCCCATCTGTGTCAATCGTGCATATTCTCGTGCTTAATCGTTCTCGTCTGCTTGAATCATGCGCATTCATAAAACTCGCTCTTCAAATATTTCCGAGCTCAGTCAAGGCAGTATTGAAGGCAAGATAACCCATTTATCGAGATGAAGTGGAAACTATATCCATGTAAACTCCTCTTTATGGGTGTGTCGTGCACCACATCTTCATAACTAGGATGATTACAAGCCTCTTTTCTCACGCTCGATCTATCGATGTTATTTCATCTTCGACAATGCCTTTACTTCATTCTTCATTCTTCATTCATCTTGCCAAAAGGCAAAGCATACATTGAATCTAAACTTTACGTACTGGGACAAGTTTAGTCTTTACATCCAAGATCGTGCGTCATAAACATCTCACACAGGCAACATGCCATTCTAGAACTACACACGGCCTGATTCTCGAAAAACCTGAGATATGTAGGCAACTCAGAGATCGGGGTTCGGCCAAAAATACCCCCAAACTCCCATTTTCCCCTTCCAATCCTTTTGCCTACCAGTCGTGAACAAATTGGCTATTCCGTCAACTATCTTTGCCCGAAGATTCTTTCATCATCCCCGGGAAAAGAGGGGAAGCTGTTGACACCAAATTTTGTCCCTCCGTTTTTCGCAATTTGGTTGTATTTAATTAAAATTCATAACAGTAATTATCCAAACAAAACTATAGCAGACAACATGCATTTACGTGTGTAATAGTATTATTAATTCTCTATTTGTATAATATTTATTTAATTGTGAATATAATTACGTAATTACATTCATTTAAGCTATTTTCTAAAATACATGTGCTATTTGTGTAATTTAATGCATTACGATATCATTTAATAATTATTTGCGGCTATTTATATCTAATTAGTATTATTTGTGGTCATCTATATTAATTTATAATTAAATATATTTATTTATAATTATTTACCAAATTTCCTATTTTTATACTAATTATTTATATTTATAAGAATTTTAATTAAATACTAGCCAATTTGTTATTTTACAATTCCATTTCTACTACATCTAGTCCTCGTCATCACCCTTTGTCCATGTATACGCCACCTCATCCTGCGTCTCATTAATACACATTTTTTAGTGTGTGTACAATTCGTTATAGCACAAAGTACACACACATTAGGCATGTGTACAACTCACTTCAGCGCATGGTACAACCCTCTCAAAGCACATATACCATTACATATCAGCCACTACAATCACACACATATACATATACGTTCCCCATCCGACGGCTCAGAGTGAAGCTTCCCTTTTAATATTACACTTCACCTCATTTCTAAAACCCTAAATCACTCCTTCTCTTCTTCCCTAAACTCAGCCAGCCGCCACCTTCTCTCCTCTCACCCCCTTCCCTCCATTTCAGTCCACATACACCACGTCAAATCCGCCGAAACTCCATCATTAACGCCACTATCTTCGCCGTTACCCTTCTCCTCCTTCTTATCTCTGATTACACGAGGGCAAATCTCCCTTTCGATTTCTCTTTTACCTCGTGGAATCCGGAATAGGAACAAAGAAATTGGGTACGAATCATTACAAATCCGGATCAGAAATGGCGAGAATCGTATAAAAACATCACAAATGAAAAAGGCAGAGCACGGGTTCATAGGAGAGTTCGAGAATCTCTTCAAATCAACAGCAATCAAGCGGAAATCAGGTTATTTCTTTCCTTTATTACGTGAGAATCATCCACGAGCTGATTATATTTCATTTCCTTTTTGGCCTGGTTGAAAGTGAATCTGGAAAGCCTATGTCTATATTAAGTTAGGGCCTTTCAAATATTGTTGAATCTAGAACCTATTTCGTCTAAATGTTTAACCCGATTTAAGTTATTTATTTGTTTCTGATTTTTGGGGACGGATTAAAAGGCATTAATCCTATGGTTGTTTTAAAGATTTAGGTTGAACCTTGACATGTATAGTGCAAGTATCTTCCTTTTAAACAGGCTCAATCACAAGCTGAATTGATGGATTTCCTTTTTTTGAATCGGATTAGCATGATTTCTGGGTGTTCACTGTCTCTGCCTTGTCTTTGCCTAACACTATAAAAGGTTTAGTTGTATTTACATTTTGGGATCATCTCGGAACATACAGAATCTCTAACACCTTTTACACATGATCAGATACTTTCTACACCTCTAATACAAGTTGGAGATACCTCTGGATCTGCTCCCTCCTCTACTGGAACAACCTGTTTTTCTTCAGTCCTTCTTCCCTGTTTTATTTCCCTCTAAATTCTGAGGCATTCCTCTTCTCTAAATCATTATTGAAAGTGGTGGAAAGCTAAGCAAGGTGTTGGTTGATTCTAGTTTTGTTTGCTACATGTTGGCCTACACTAGAACTTACTTGTTGCTCATTTTTTCAACATCACAAAGGTATCTCTAAACTGATTGGATGAACTAATTGGTGCTGCATATCTGTTATAGAACTCTTATCTGGCTTCCTCTGGTTACAATATTATTTGTTGTGTGAGATATTTGGGTCCGTCATAGACCATCTCCTAACCCTTTTATGCAGGTTTGAGTTGTCACTCAGTTATGACATGCATTTTCTTAAGTTGATATTAAAAAAATACATTGGTTCACTTGGTTGTACAGGGCACTACCCTTTATTTTAAACTCTTCCCCTAGACCTTTTTTATTTATTTGCTAGGTATTCCCTTGGTGTGTAAACATTAACACAGGTACAGCAGTGAAAGTTGCTTTGAAAAGCAATAAAGCAGGCTGCACAGGGGCCATTTCTAACTCTGCTCTATAGTTTTTATGTGTGTAAAGGCTAAAATTGCAGTAAAAGTTAAAAATTACTCTATTTGTGCAAAT
Organism: Petunia axillaris subsp. axillaris; assembly: GCA_029990575.1. Lineage (NCBI taxonomy): Eukaryota > Viridiplantae > Streptophyta > Magnoliopsida > Solanales > Solanaceae > Petunia > Petunia axillaris. The sequence continues at coordinate 52,401,179 of JARKNS010000003.1, forward strand.
GATAAAACTGAAAATGGCCAGCAGTGATTAGCAGGTTTTAAAACTGAAATTTAGAAGTCAAAATGGTTTGTCTTATGCAATTTGGAAACCTTTGAAATTAGATTACTTTCTTTAAAAGACTGAGAATGCAAGACTGCTTTAGAACTAGCTATTTCTGCAAATTATATATGCTAGAATGTAACAATACATCTTGTTTTATCGAAAGTGGCTGAAAATAGAAGACTGTCTTAAATTAGATCACTTCTGCAAATTTCATAACGTTACTAGCAGTAGCTAATTTGAATTTAATGTTATATCCTCTTCACTTGTTTTATTAATTCGGAGGCCTACTTTGAAAGCTTTTAAAATTATTTTGCTTACATGATATTATTTTATTTTTGTGATTAACATGACAGGTTATTGTTTGGCGCCTAGATGTCTAAATTTGAGGTACTTAATACACTTAGGAGAGTCTAGATATTTTAATTAGTACTCTCAATGACCTCCGAGACATTAAGTGGGACGCTAGTAGACCTTTAGGACGTTTAAAATATTAGCCAACGTTTTAGTTAAATACTTAAAGAGGGTATGGGGGTTAAAGGGAATTAAGCCCCGCGGATATGATGGAAAATACCCGAGCTATATTTGATAGTGGATTCTGAAACTATCGTCCCTTACGAAAGCCGGGTTCTGATCCGAATAGGATAATAAAACCTAGGGTTGTTTATTCAAATGTCTAGTGGTTATTTATTATTTAATTTATGTCTATTTATGCAAAATAACTAATATTCTAGATTACTCATCAAAATACATTGAATTGCCTATTTTACTTACTTTGCAGCCCATATCTCTTTCGTTTGCTTTATTTAGATTTTGTTCTTTTATAAGCAATATGTTAACCCAATATAAAAATCGGTCGGGAACCACGTTTAGTGGAACCTAGGAGGTGCCTAACCCCTTCTTTCTAGGTTATTTCGAACACTTACCCGAATCTCTGACTCGTAGACCAACCCGAAGTTATTCTTTAAATGGAATTAGAAATTAATAGGTGACCTAATACGCCTAGGAAATTTATTAGGTGGCGATTCAAAAACATCCTAACTCCAAACGAGTTCACCCAGTCAAATCCGAAGCTCAACTCGCCTCAAGTCAAGTCCAAAATCGGGTATGACAAGAGGAAAATGGGGCAAAATGGTCTTGTTTTTTTAACTACAATGTAGAAGCTAGAGGCAGAATTTGGCTATGCTAGAAACATCAGAATGTCAAGGTCCATATTGTGCTAGCAAGACCACAACTGGTTCATTGTTATATTGAGGATAAACGACCTCTATTCAGAAGTTATGTAACATTTCTACGGGCTGAATACATAAATAGGAAAACTGGATATATGGAGAAACTTGAGAGCCATATTCTCAACTATGAATGAAGCTTGGTTAATCCTATGAGACTTTAACACTATGCTGACATCTGATGATAGGATTAATGGGGCACCAATGCAAAGTTCATAATTAAGAGACTTACAAGAATATATCACTAATATAGGGTGGGGCTATTAACTAAAAGATTATGTGATTATACCTGGTGCAAAAAGAGAGGAGCAGCTGAAAGAATATATAGTAGAATTGACTGGAGCTTTGGGAACCCACAATGGTTTCTGCAAGATGGTCACATTGAAGCCTTGTTTGGAGATCCTGGATGCTCTGACCATTCTTCTATCATACTCAACACGGTTACACAAATAGCCAAAAAGAAAATTCCTTTCAGACTACTCAATGTATTGCTTCACCACCATAATTTCTCAGAGATAGTACATGGTACATGGGCTCAGCAAGTTCAAGGATGTCATATGTACAATGTCTGCAGAAACTGAAGCAACTAGGAAGGCAAGCAAAGCAACTGAACAGACAGATGTCCAAACTGGAAAGCACTATTGCAGAGTTGAGAGAGTATCTACACAGAGTACAGGGAGAGCTGAGTACTGACATGTTCAATCAAAACCTGATTGATGAAGAAAATAGGGTGATGCTAAATCTGGAGAAATGGGTAGAGATAAATGAAAAAATATTGAGACATAAGTCAAGAGCTATATGGATCTAGCATGGAGATGGCAATACAAAATTCTATCATGCTCATATGAAGGCTAGACAGGCAAGGAACAACATAGCCTCTATTCAAGATTAGCAAGGGCTCAGACTAACAGAGCCAACTTTGATACAGCATGAGTTCATATACTTTTTTAGGAAACTCTTAGGCACCTCAGCAACAGAAATGCCTAGACTAGATCTTACCATTGAAAAATATGGTCCTGTTCTGACACTCAACCAACAAAAGATGCTAATTTAAAAAGTAACGAAGGAGGAGATAGTTTAAGCTGTGAAAGCACTACCAAAAGACAAGTCATTTAGGGTAGATGGATTCCCTGTTGAATTCTTTCAAGAGTACTGGACACTATTGGGAGATGAGGTAACAAATGCTATTATTCAATTTTTTGAAAATGGTAAAATGCTTCAGCGTATAAATTGTGCAACTGTTGCCTTAATTCCCAAAGTACCTAGTCCAAACTTTGTGAAAGAACTCAGGCCAATTGCATGCCGCATAACAATTACTAGGTAATTGCTAAGATCCTAATAGCTAGACTACAATTGGTAGTGGATTATCTTGTCAGTTCTTCACATTCAGCTTTTATCAAAGAAAGGAGCATCTTAGATAATGTGCTGATAGCTCATGAATTGGTAAAGGGGTATGGTAGAAAGGGTGTGTCACCAAGATGTATAATCAAAGTGGACATAAGAAAAGTATATGACTCTGTAGAATGAGATTTCCTGCAAATGGTGTTAACTGCTTTTAGATTTCCTCATAAGTTTGTTAACCGGATAATGGTCTGTGTTTCAACTATCAGTTACAAACTATTGATCAAAGGAACTTGAAATAGGAATTTCAAGCAAAGAAAGGGCTCAGGCAAGGGGATCCAATGTCCTCCTGCTTGTTTGTTTTAGAGATGGAATACCTTCATAGAACCCTGAGCCAACTAAGGAACAACCCTTGTTTCAGTTATCACCCTAGATGTGAGAAAATGAAACTAGCGCATATATGTTTTGCAGATGATCTACTCTTGTGCTGTAGAGCTGACAAAGAATCCATTACTCTGCTCTTCAAAGCTTTCAATCACTTCTCAACAGTGTCAGGGCTACAAGCAAACATGGAAAAGAGTGCATTATACATTGTTGGAGTGCCTACCAGTTTTATAGAATATATTTTCAATGAGATGCATTTCACATTGGGAGAGCTGCCATTTAAATACCGTAGAGTTCTTTTATCCTCCAAGAAACTCAATATCCACCAATGTATGCCTCTAGTAGAAAAGATTATATCAAGAATAAGATGTTGGACATCCAGATTCTTGTCCTACAGTAGTAGGGTACAGTTGATTAAAAGTGTTCTATTCGAGGTCCAAACATATTGGGCACACTTTTTTCTACTTCCAAAGAAAGTGTTACACATGATAATAAATGCTTGCTCGAACTTCTTATAGACAGCTGTAATCACCTAATTTTGGCACGAAAATTAAAAAAATAGCTTAAAATAGCTCAAAATAGGCGAGCTAACTTTGTAGGATTTTCGCCGAATTCTAGTCTTTTATGTTAGCTAAAATTTGTCATTTAAATGAAAAAAATTATTTAATTAACAAAAATACTTGCTATGTGTGTAATTGTGATGTTGCATTTTAATTGTGAAAATATTGCAATTTGTGTAGTCTTAATTCTAGTTTATTGTTTATGCTTTAATTTGTTTAAACTCTTTTGTGGCCATTTGTAAATTCAAAAGGAAGAATTAATCAAGCCCAATTCACACAACCCGCGACCCGCTTTATTGACCATCGACCCGGCCCGTTACCCTTTTATTTAAAAGCCATTTCTTACTATTTTTGGTTAATTTTTTCCCTAAAATCACAGAAAAAACATATGCTGCTAAATGTTTCCCCTTCGCCGGATCTCCGCCACCGGTGACGGCGAACCTGCTCTCTCCGGCCAAAATTTACGTCACCTGATGCCTCTTCATCTCTTCTCTCCATTCCCACCATCAATTTCTCTAAAATAACAAGTGGATCGGTGTGAATCGGGACTTAAAAATGCGGTGGAACCCTAACTCCGACGGCTCAATTTTTCCGGTTGTACTATACATCTACGACCTTGTCTCACTATCCTCTACTAACTCTTGAAGGTATTTTTCCATTTTTCATTTACTCATTGGGGGTGGGGCTGTTACGGCGATGATGTTGATGTGTGTGCGTATGTGGTGACGGGAAGGACTAGTTTAATAAGGATTGGGGTTTGATTTTGATACAATGGTGTGTGCGGTGGCGAGTCTGTTTTGGTGAGATAAAATGACTTAGAGGGCTGTGATGATTTGTTTTAGTGCATTGGGGAGGTGTTGTTGTAATGGCGAAGGCAGTGTTAGTAGTGAGTCGACGAGGCTGGTTGCGAGGCAGCGGGTGACGAGGTCGCTGTGATGGGGGGTGTACGGTGATGGCCAAAGCAGCCGCTATGTTGTCGATGGGTGAGGTGATGCAGCTGGTCCGATGCAAGCAAAGCAGAGGTGGTACAACTGTGACAATAGTGCTCGATTCGTTTGGCTTTGCGAACCAGCGATTGTTTTGACGTTTGGCTCAGTGGCAACTCGACACGATGGTTGCAGTAGTGATGGGGTAAACTCACTGGTGTTGATGTTTGTTTCAGCTTAACGGGTTAGAAGAAAATCCCCTCCCCTTACCCCTCTCCTCTATCAGCTTATCTTAACTGTCATGGATTTAAGTTAGCATGAAATTGAAGGCATTTTGTAGTTTACATGAACTTATAGCTTCAGCGTATACATGTGAGTTGCGAATGAATGTTGCTTCGTATCTTTAACTAATTCTATCTTTGATAATCAATGGATAGAATCGTATGTTCGTATCAAGAAGAATCTGTGTATTTGTACAAGCTCCTCAATGGTTTGTGTGGGACAGTTTAAGTGTGAAAGTTTTGTTCCTGATTGTTTGTGCATGTTTATCTAATAAATGTTTTGTCTTAAGTTCTGTATTAATATTAATTTGTTTGGGTTCTGCGTTTCTTATCCGATAGGAGTGACTTGTGAGGTCGTTTCTTGACTATGAGAGGGTGAACACAATGTGGGACTTGTGAACATGAATATGTATGTTTTGCCATTGGACTTGCTGTGGAACCTTAAAGAGTTAACTAGGATTGTTCTAGTTAGATTTTCTTCTTTTTTTACAAATCCTTTGGTCACTGTGACCATCTCTAAAACTTTAGATGTTGTTTGGTTTAGATTTTGGTAAGTTTGGTCTCAGTTTAGTTTGGTTTAAAAGCTGAAAATTTGTAAAGAAAAAGAGATTGAAAGTCAAATAAAAAGACAAAAACTGGCAGCAAAAAGTAAGAGATTCCCTGGCACTTTGTTTGCTAGTCTTCGTCCATTGCAAGTCTAAGGCACGCCTCTGGCTTTGGCATTTAAGGGGGTTGTACTTTTATCTCCCTGGACATTCCAGCTTTGGGCTATTTAAGAGAGGGATTCACTCTCATTTGGGGGGAGGCATTTCACTACACAGACACTTCACAGAAACCACTCTCAAAAGAAAAACACACCAACAGAGGTCTGAAAAATAAAGAGAATAGATCTGGAACACTAGACATAAAGAAAAAAAAGAACACCTCTCTCTACCACTTTCATATCTCCAGGAACACTTTAGATCTGAGAGTGAAAAAATATTGAGAGCAAAAGAGAAAAATGAAGTGAGTAATAATGAGAGTTGGTTGAGATTTAAGCTTGAGGTTTTGAAGTCTGAAGTTAAGCTTAACATGAGCTTGTAGTCGCTGTGTCCTTGTTGTTGTTGCTGCTGAGTTGCTGTTTGCTTAGCTTCCTTTGGTCTTGCTAAACCTTGAAATTGTAACTCACATTGGTAAACTTTCCATCCGCTGTTATTTTGTATGCATTTTTTGCCACTTTAATGGCCTGACTATTAGTGAAAATACTTTGTCCTGATCGTTGAAGGTTTTGAAATTAGTCATCAAAAGGCCTGGTCCAGATCTGTATGAACTTGTTTGCGGACCAGGCCCAAAAATTATTTTATTTCTATATTGATGTTTGTGTCTTGTATATTACATGTGCCATGTTTTAAATAATAAGTTAGTGTTGTGTATTTGCCACTTCATGTTAGAATAAAGGTTGATGTTAAGTAAGCAAGACGCTGATTTAAATTCAAGGTCAGACAAGCAAGGATATTAAGCTGGTCAGAATTGTAACAAGTAGATAAAATAGGACAAGGAATGCAAATCTAGAAACGAAGAGTTTCTGATAAGGAAGACGTGAAATCTGGATTTTCAAAAGCAAACTAAATTTGAAAACTGATCCTTTTTTAGATTCTTAATTGTTTACTTTTTAAAGTTGCCAAGTAATATAACCTATATGTTTAGGTTACAACCAAGTAAAGCTTTTACTTAGCTTACGCAAAATTGAAAGAAAGTATCAATTACATGATAGTAAAATACTTAAGTTAAAAAGTTAATAACTCCTAAGATCCAGCATGTTCTAAGTGCGTTTAGGCAATTGTTTAGAGGCGCAATCAAGACAAATCGCTCAAATGTTTATATGGAATTCATTTATATTGGAAATTCGAACGAATATCGTGTTCGGGATTAATTTTCAATAGAGTATCCATCAATGAACGAGCGAATGTCTATATGAAACTCAATTAAGTTAGAAGATTTCGCTCGAGCGGGTGCTTGCGTGATTATATCTAACCGAGTCTTCATTTGAGTGAATGGACAATTTTAACTTAAAAAAAAAATAAAAATAAAAAATAAAAGAAGAAGAAGAAGAAGTGTTTCCCTTTTTACAGTAAGACCTAGAAGCTGAATGGTAATTTTATATATGTCACAGTGTACTAAATGTTAAGGGTAATAAATAAAGGCAAAAATATAACAAGCAATATTTACGAGTGGGCATTATTTAAAAACCACTCGGTTAGGCAAGTTGATATGCCGATTCAATACTTAGTTAAATTTAATTCAATTGTTCATTGGAATTCATCTAAAGTCAAGAGATTTCGAACGGGTGAAGTGCCTGCGCGATTAAATTGGCTTAAGTCGGAAGATTTCGTTCGGGTGAAGTGCCGCACGATTATATCCTGATTCGAGTTTCATTCGAACACAAAGAACAAATTTAATAAATCAAAGCGTAACAAATAGAGGCAAATACAACAAACAAAAATTCAAAGAGTCGAAACGCGTTAATAAAAGCAACTGTGCTTGGCACATGACTCGAGGGTGCCTAACACCTTCCCGAGAGTCAACCGAGATCCTTATCCGGAACTCTGACGCAGACCATTTACGAGTCAATGGTGTTCTAGGTACACCACTTTGGTGACTTGGCACACCTTTAACTTGTCAAGTGGCGACTCCAAAAATCTCTCAATAATTGTGTACCTTAGAACACAGTCACAGACCTTTTTAAACAAATAAGTTTTTTCTTTTTTAAGAAAAAAGAGTCGTGACAACAGGAGCAAATGATATCTCTAAAAGAAACTTGGTGTCATGGCAAAGGTGTGCTTACCAAGATCAGTTGGTGGGCTGAATGTACTGGACTTCTACAAATGGAACAGAGCAGGAATAAACAAGCTACTATGGGCATTGTCACAGAAGTATGGCACCTTGTGGGTGCAATGGGTGCACACTTTCTACATCAAGAGGCACAACTTGAAAACTATGAAGAGTCCAGCCCAGGCTTGATGGATTGTCAGGAAAATATTTGAAGCAAGAAGTTGGGAAGTTAGTTTACACTAGGTAAACCAACACAAAATCTGACAAAGTATATAACTCAGGGTAAGTTCAGCATCACGAAGTGCTACTTGGGCATCATCCCACAGATGCAAAAAGTCCACCGGAAAGCAGCTACTATGGTAAGAAATGTGCTACCAAAACATTAGTTTATATTGTGGTTAGCCATTCTAAACAGGCTGGCCACTGTTGATAGACTAGCCAAATAGGGAATAATTGTAAGTCAGGATTGTGTACCGTGTAAAAGTCAGCAAGTAGAATCTCTTCATCATCTATTGTTTGAGTGTAATTGTTCAAGAACTCTATGGAAAACACTCATATAGTGGATGGACATACACAACCAAATTAAACTTTAGAGGAAGAGGTCGACTGGATATTACAAAGGGTGAAAGGAAAAAGTGCTCAAACTAACATTCTGGGGTTCATGTTCTCAGTTGTGTTATACCATATCTGGATAGATGAAACACCATATGATTCTAAGACAAAAAGACTCAAGTGCATATTGTTAGAGAAATTACATAACAACTGCATGTAAGAGAACAAGGCGTTCGTAAATGGAAAAATGTATTAGAAATGTTAAGAGATTACCCTGTCTAGGAAGTTGCTTTATTGTAATACTAGATAAGGAAAATAGTTATTAGAGGATCAACCTTAGAGTCAAAAAAGATTGACTTGTACTCATGGATATTGGTTGAATAAAATTATTTTTATTTGGCCAAAAAGAAAAAATTATACAATAGTCTCACTATTCTAAAGTACATATGTGTTAAAGTAGTTGAACTAATAATATTTTACATTATCAACTATATTATTTTCTCTTCTGTGTTATTCCACTATTATACTTTTGATATGCATTTAGAGTATAAGTCATCGATGAAATTCTCAATCAAGGCATTGTATTCTCCATATGATATGCAATTAATATACAAGTATATGTCTCACTTATTATTCAAGGTCACCATACATTGCATACATGCTATGCATATAATATGCATGAAATATATTGTATTTCCTCATATAGCTTGTCAATCGACTAATGCACATGCACTCATGATATTTAATAACCACCGTATAATATAAAATCATAAACTATAATATAGTAAGATTAGATTAGAAGTGATCAAATTCTTGAAAACTTAAGGAATAATAGTAATCCTTGCAAGTACTGTAAAATCCTCATCCTACGTCTAACTATAAAATTCGCCTTCAATGTAAAATGTAGGACTAAAAAAATTACTTGATTTGGTGAAATTCAAAACGAAGATAGAGGGTTGAAGAGGCAAAGAGAATGGTAGTGTCCGGATTTAGTGTTCAGTAGATGTTTGTATTGGAGAAGAAAAACTTTGGAAGACTAGAAAAAAATTCAAGATCTAAAATTAAAATAATAATAATAATAATAATAATAATAATAATAATAATAATAATAATAATAATAATAATAATAAGAAAAGGAGAATTAGAAGATTAATATTGCTGTTAATTATATAGAAAGAGAAAGGTGTATGAAATGACGTGGTGGAGTTGGAATTCTTCTGTTGAAGCTTCCCTCGAGATGCTGAAGAGATGGGAAGAGTTGTGTAACTTTTTCTTTTTTTGGTAAGAGATGCGTAACTGATTTGAATAAACATGATAATTTCAATTTAATTGGTATTGATAAATAAATATTAAAATAATATGTATATATCTACCATACAATACGGAGTGAATATACAATATAGATACACGTTTACGTTACACATTTTTCAAACATTATTGTGCCTCAATTTTTTCATCATAGTCATAAAAAATTAAGTAGATGTTCCAATATATGATATTTGTCTCAATTGAGTGCTTTGATCAAAAAAGAAAAGAGAAGAGGGGATGAAGGTTTCTCTATGGAGCTTGAAGAGGGAAAGACGGTGGTAGTGTCCAGATTTAATGCTTGATTTAGTGAAGTGAAAAAAATGACAAGTGAGATAGTGTATATCTCTTTGCCTGAAATTAGGAGATAATTGATAGTGTGTGAATATTTAATTAATAGAGGAAAGATATACTCAAAAAAAAATAATTGTCATAACTCATCATTTCTCTTAAATATAGACATTCAAATGGGTAAATATTTCATTAAACAGAATGACTATAAAAAAGTTGAAGACATAAGATTAAATATCTATAGATCAAAAGGGATAATGTGTTTATTTTATATTTTAAATACTTATAAATGTCTATGTCATATAAATTATTGCAAATATTTTTTTGAATAACAAGTTTTTAATTACCCAACAAGAAAACGCCAGCAATTATAATATTTTTAAAAAATAATCATAACATAAAATATGGAAGTTTTCTGAATAATAGCCACTAAAATTTTAGGAAATATTATAAAAAATTAAGTAGATGTTCCAACATATGATATTTGCCTCAATTGAGTGCTTTGATCAAAAAAGAAAAGAGATAAGGGGATGAAGGTTTTCTCTATGGAGCTTGAAGAGGGAAAAACGATGGTAGTGTCCAGATTTAGTGCTCGATTTAGTGAAGTGAAAAAAATGACAAGTGAGATAGTGTATATCTCTTTGCTTGAAATTAGGAGATAATTGATAGTGTGTGAATATTTAATTAATAGAGGAGAGATAAACTCAAAAGAAAAAAATTGTCATAACTTATCATTTCCCCTAAATATAGACATTTAAATGGGTAAATATTTCATTAAACAGAATGACTATAAAAAGTTGAAGACATAAGGTTAAATGTCAGCAAAATACATACTTTGGTACCTTAACTTGTCCTGAAAACACAATTACACACTCCAACTTTGCGGGCGACCCATCACCCCCCTTAACATTTTCGAAGTGGAATTAATACCTCCTAGAGACATATACAACCAGTTGCACCATAGAAAGTGTTTCACACTCTCTTTATGATTTGACCACGTGGCAATTTGTCAGAAATGATTTTTTTAAAAAGTGCTTTTATTTTTATCATGCTTTTTTTATTTTATTTCTTATTTTTTCTTATCATTTTTCTTTAAATTTTCTTGTTCCCTCTTTCTTCCCCACCAATCTGTCGCTGCCTCCACCTATCTCCACCAATCCACCGCTGCCTCCACCTTATCTCCACCAATCAGCCGGCGCATCCAAACACAAAATGGAAATTCAATCCAAAACAAACTCAAATAAATTCACCCAAAATCACCCACATACAATACCTCTAACTATCCAAATACCCCATCTCTACAACTCCCAAAACCTTTGCAGATTTAAACCCGCCCCAAATCTTGTAGACAAATTTTGTCAAACAAACCCAATTAAATCTGTAGAGATGATGAAACTTAATAAAAAAACTTGACGAAATTCATTCCTCTTTTAATTGTAAAACTTGTAGGCAGATAAAAATTGATGCTATAATCTAAATTGAAGCAGCAAATTAACATATGAAAATCGAAATTATGATAACCAAAATTTTTATTAATAAGTTGACAGTACCACATCAATATAGATTAATAATTAGTATGTAGGAAAAGTGTTTAATGGAAACCAGAAGAAGGAAATATTGGAGGAGAAAGAACGGTGAGGGAAAAAAAGGGAGAAAAGAGAATGGAAAATTTGAGAAAATAAAGGAAAAATAAAAAGATAACTTAAAAAATAATTTGTTGAAAGGCAAAAAAACGTAAAAATGAGTAAGAGGGGTTGTAAAATTTAAATTGCAATTAGTTGTATAATAATCTCCAGTTTATTCAATTGTTACTAAATATTTTACTGTTCACTCGCTATTATTTTTTCTTTTTGCCACGTCATCATTGAAGGGGGAACTAATTCCACTTCGAAAATGTTAAAAGGGAGGTGATGGGTTGCCCGCAAAGTTGAAGTGTGTAATTTATTTTTGGGACAAATTTAGGTACCAAAGTATGTATTTTGCCTTAAATGTCTATAGATCAAAAGGGATAATGTGTTGATTTTATATTTTAAATATTTATAAATGTCTATGCCATATAAATTATTGCAAATATTTTTTTGAAACAAGTTTTTAACTATCCAACAAGAAAATGCCAGCAATTATAATATTTTTGAAAAATAACCATAACATAAAATATGGAAGTTTTCTGAATAATAGCCACTAAAAATTTAGGAAATATTTTCTGAAATTCTGAAGTAACCAAAAAAAAAAAACTCCTGCATTTTGTTCAGAATTCTAGGAAATTTCATGCGACTTCATATTTTACAATATAATGAAACTTTTTCAAGACTTTCAACTAAATCCCAGAAAATTGTACTGATTTTGTCTCGTATGATTGTAGGTTGTTATGAAGTGCAATTGGAGCTTTAAAGAGCATGATCGAGCAAGAAAAGATTGGAATTTGATTGAGGATTGGATCGAGCATACGAAGGCACGACGCGAAGCAAGCTGCGGAGCAAGGAAAGCTGAAAATGGGCAGGCGCGGCGCGCCCCTAAGGCGCCCAAGCTTCTGGCGCATTTTGGAGCACGGAGCAGGGCTATTGCGTGTGAGATTCGACGGGTTCTGCCTAGTCGAGCGCGTTCCGAAGCGCGGGGCGCCAGCTATAGCGCCCCTGGAGCAGGTTTTTAAGTCCTATTTCGTCTAGGCTTAGGCGTAACTTATTTCTAGGCTTTTGTAAACACTATAAATACTCTTTTACTTAGTTTTTGAAAGGAGTTCAGACTTTGGAGCAACTTGAGAGCACCATACTTCATTGAACAAGGGTTTTACTCCTATTCTTTCATCTATTAATCATTTCATCATTATTTCATTAAATCATTGTCTTGTGATTATGAGTATGCGTGGCTAAATCTTTCGTTCTAGGGTTAGAGCGTTTCATGAAAGTTGATGTTTGAAGATTGAATTCCATGTATTGAATCCCATAACGGGTTACTTATTCTTTCTTGATTTCACTTGTTTAATTATTAGAGCTCGATAACTATGCATTATCTATTGTTTTTAGATTGAACTCGAAAGAGGGAATTTATGAACGCAATAAGAAAGAGTAGGGCTAGATTGTGAATCCGAGCATCGGGGAACCAATTTGTGAGTATGATAGACATATACTTGCTCACCTAGCTTATCTACTTACAGAGTTTGTTAATGCGTGCACGTGATTCAACCCATAGACATATAGGGATTGGAGTAGCCAGCATAGACCGTGAGGAATCGAAAGGTTTTCACGGATACATTTAATCTGTTAGTTAGTAATCCGGGATTTGAGAAGTGGAATCAATTGGAAAACTAAACTGGATTGTTCGTAACTCTAACCCTGGACCGTTTCATTAATATTGTTTACAACTAAAGTTTGCACCATTGTTTGACTGAATTTCCACCATTTACATTACTGTTCTTTAGTTAATAAAACTCTCACTATTGGAAAAGACCCCTGGGTAGTTGTTAAGAAATTATTTGTTAGGAGTCCAGTCTAAATAGTCCTCGTGGGAACGATACTCTACTTATCATTTTATTACTTGTCGACCACGTATACTTGCGTGTGCGTTAGGAGCAACAAGTTTTTAGCACCGTTGCCGGGGACTAAATAATTGACTGTTACTTTTTGAATGATTACTTATTATCTATTCAGGTTTAATTTTTTGTTGAGTTTCTTGTGCTGTTTCAGGCTATACAGGTTTTGCATGCAAAGGAATAGAAGGGACGAACCACTCGCACCTTTTGATCCTGAGCCTGAAAGGACCATGAGAAGGGTAAGAAGAGAAGCGAGAGACCGAGAAGCATTAGCAATTGTACTTGCTTCCTTGCCCACTGAAATGGCAGAAGAACAAGCAGTAGCGGTGCGAGATGTTGCTCTTCCCAGCCTGGGGGGAGTGGAATCTACTATTGTGAAGTCCGCTATCACCGGGCATTTTTAGATTAAGCCCGGCATGATTCAGTTGCTGCATGTGACTGGGCAATTTGCTGGATTACTTCATGAAGATCCACAGCAACACATTCAGAATTTCCTGGAGATTAGTGATACTTATACACCAACGGGAGTTCCTACTGATTATGTTCGCTTGACATTGTTCCCGTTTTCACTGATTGGCAAAGCAAGGAAGTGGTTAAAGGCTGAAAAGCCTGGGTCTATCACTACTTGGGATGACTTGGCTAAGTTTTATCCATCTGCCAAGACAGCCCGGCTGAGGATTGAAATTATGTCCTTCAGACAGATAGAAGAAGAGTCTTTGTATTCAAACTGGGAGCGGTTTAAAGCTTTGCTGAGAGATTGTACGCACCACAACCAATCAAATGAGGTTCTGGCACATACTTTTGTTGAAGGGTTGACTGCGCATACTAAGATCGTGGTAGATGCTGCTGCTGGAGGCCAAGTACTGGCCTTAAATTTTGACCAGATCTATGATTTACTAGACAAGTTTTCGCAGAGTAATCCTGATTGGCAGGGAGGTGGTAGAGCTACTGCATAGAAATCTGCTGGGGTACTTCAATTAGATGCAGTTTCAGGGCGAAGATGGATGCTATTTCCAATCAAATCAGCAAGCTAGCTCTGCCGCAGACTCAACAGCAGGCAGCTCTAGTGCAACAACTTAAAGTCTTTTGTGAGGTTTGTGGAGATGATCATGCAACTGACATCTGTCCATCTAATCCAGAGTCAGTGTATTATATGGGTAATCAGAACAGGCCACAAGGTCAGAATCGCAATCAATATGGTAATAGCTACAACACCAATTGGCGTAGTCACCCAAATTTTTCTTGGAGGGATAACCGTGAGCAGCTACAAGCCAATGACAGACCTCAAAATAATTTTCAAAATGCACAGCCGCAGGGGTCACAGTCGCAGGCTCAGCCACAGCAGCCTAGTTCAGTTGAAGATATGCTTAGAAAAATTCTTGCAGGGCAGCAAAAACTCATAGATGATTCAGCAGCTCAGGCACAAACAATAAAAGATTTGAGCAATGTTCAGAAAGATCTTGAGAGACAAATGGGGCAGCTAGCTGGAGCACAGAATAATAGACCTCGGGGTGCTTTGCCAAGTGATACAGGGAAAAATCCTAAGGAATTTGTGCAAGCAGTTACTTTGAGGAATGGAAGAGCTCTAGAAGAAGTTCCCCCCAAAGCCAAGGAAGCCTGTTGGTGAATTAGAGCCTAATGCTGATAGAGAGGTGGAGAAAGAAGATGAGAAAGTGATAGAAAAGCAGCCCGAGCCTGCTATTGTGAGACAACCACCACCTTTCCCTCAGACACTTCAGAAGCAGAAAGTTGATGCAGCATGCAAGAAATTTTTGGAGATCTTGAGTCAGATTCAGGTAAATATTCCTTTGGTGGAGCTTTTACGGGATGTTCCCAAATATGCTAAATACATCAAGGATATTGTTGCTAACAAGAGAAGATCAACTGAGTTCGAGACAGTTGCACTTACTGAAGAGTGCAGTTCTAGAGTTAGAAGCAAGCTTTCTCAGAAATTGAAGAATCCTGGTAGTTTTACTATTCCCTTGAAAATTGGGAAGCATGAGATTGGACGAGCTTTGTGTGACTTGGGTGCTAGCGTGAATATAATGTCTTCATCAGTTTTTAGAAAGCTAGGCTTGGGTGAACCACGACCAACTACTGTGACTCTGCAACTGGCTGAAAGATCTTTGACATGCCCCGAGGGGATTATTGAGGATGTGCTTGTACAAGTGGGTCAGTTTATATTGCCTGTTGACTTCATTATTCTTGATTATGAAGCTGATCCTGAGGTTCCTCTCATCTTGGGGAGAGGATTTTTGGCTACTACTAATGTTGTCATTAGAGTTAGAGCTGGAAAGATGATTATGAAGGTGAATGGTGAAGAAGCTGTATTCAATGTGATCAGAGCTACCCAGCTTCCTTCCCATTATGAAGAGTTGTCCATGGTGAAAGTGGTAGATGAAGAGTTGACTGCTGATGAGAGGTCATTCTTGGCCTCTAATGTTGATTCTCTAGAGAGGGCACTCTTGTGTGATGATGATGATATCTTGAAGGATGGTGCAATTGAAGAATATGTGGAGATTCTTAATATGCAGAGTAAATTCATCCCAGGATGGAAGAAATTTGAGGAGCTTGATAGACCGTTGACCTTAACTCCTGCTAAACCGTCTATTGAGAAGGCTCCTACTCTTGAACTCAAACCTTTACATGCGCATTGCGTTATGCTTATTTGGGTGAGGGTAATAACTTGCCCGTGATCCTTTCTTCTTTGTTGTCTGATGTGCAGGTTGAAAAGGTGTTGAGAGTGCTGCGAGAACGCAAGAGAGCTATTGGCTGGACCATTGCTGATATTAGAGGGATTAGTCCTTCTTTCTGCATGCAAAAAAATTCTCTTGGAGGAAGGCCATAAGCCATCTATAGAGCAGCAGAGGAGATTAAATCCAATCATGAAGGAGGTGGTGAAGAAAGAAATTATCAAGTGGCTCGATGCTGGTATTATTTTTCCTATCTCTAACAGCAAGTGGGTGAGTCCAGTGCAATGTGTTCCTAAAAAGGGGGGCATGACAGTGGTGAAGAATGAGCATAATGAATTGATTCCTACAAGAACAGTCACAGGGTGGCAAATTATATTAATTATAGAAAGTTGAACAAGGCCACCAGGAAAGACCACTTCCCACTCCCCTTTATTGATCAAATGCTGGATAGACTTGCTGGGCACGAGTATTATTGTTTCTTGGAATGGGTATTCGGGCTACAATCAGATTGTGATAGATCCTGAAGATCAAGAGAATACTACATTTACTTATCCATATGGCACCTATGCATTTAGGAGGATGCCGTTTGGATTATGTAATGCTCCTGGGACTTTTCAGGGATGCATGATGGCTATTTTCACCGACATGGTCGAAAAATTTGTTGAGGTATTCATGGATGATTTCTCGGTAGTTGGTGATTCCTTTGATGACTGCTTGAAGAATTTAGACGATGTGCTGAGCTGTTGTGAAGAAACAAATTTGGTGCTGAATTGGAAAAAATATCACATTATGGTTCAAGAAGGCATAGTACTTGGGCACAAGGTGTCAAAGCAAGGGATCGAGGTAGATAAAGCGAAGATTGAGGCTATTGAGAAATTACCACCACCTATCTCTGTTATGGGGGTGCGTAGTTTCTTGGGATATGCAGGTTTCTATAGGCGTTTCATAAAGGACTTTTCCAAAATTTCTAATCCCATGTGCAAGTTGTTGGAGAAGGATGTGAAATTTGAGTTTAATGATGCTTGTCTCAAGGCATTTGAAGAATTGAAGAAAAGGTTGGTGACTGCACCAATCATCATTGCTCCTGGCTGGTCTTTGCCATTTGAAAGATGTGTGATGCGAGTGATAATGCTATTAGGGCTGTTCTAGGCCAAAGAATTGGAAGAATATTTCACTCCATCTATTACGCAAGCAAGACTCTTGATGCAGCCCAATCCAATTATATCACCACTGAGAAGGAGTTGGTAGTTGTTGTGTATGCTTTTGATAAATTCAGATCTTATTTGGTTGGCACTCGTGTTGTTGTCTACACCGATCATGCCGCAATCCGGTATTTGTTTGAGAAGAAGGATTCCAAGCCTAGGCTAATTCGATGGGTTCTCCTATTGCAAGAGTTTGATGTTGAAATTCGAGATCGCAAGGGGACCGAGAATCAAGTAGCTGATTATTTGTCAAGGCTGGAGAATAGAGATCATGTAGATGAAGGTCCTGAGATCAAATAGGTATTCCCTGATGAGCAGCTTTTTGCTTTAGCGGCAGCCGAGGTGCCATGGTATACTGATATGGTGAACTTAATTGTGAGTAATGTGTATCCTCCTGGGGCTACAGCTGAGCAAAAGCGCAAACTCCTTCATGAGAGCAGATTTTATGTGTGGGATGAGCCTTATTTTTACAAGATAGGCCCTGACCTATAAGCTAGGAGGTGCATTCCAAGGGAAGAAGTTGAGCCGATTCTACAGAGCTGTCATTCCTCTCCTTATGGTGGCCACCTTGGTGGAGATCGAACAGCTGCAAAGGTACTTCAGTCTGGGTTCTTTTGGCCTACTTTGTTTAGAGATGCTCATGCTTTTGTTAAGCAATGTGATCGTTGCCAAAGAACGGGGTACTATTTTAGGCGTCACGAGATGCCTTTGAACAATATTTTGGAAATTGATCTGTTTGATTGTTGGGGGATTGACTTTATGGGTCCGTTCCCGCCTTCCATGGGCCAGAAATACATTCTCGTGGTGGTTGATTATGTGTCTAAATGGGTGGAGGCTGTGGCACTTCCAACAAATGATGCGAGTGTGGTGGTAAAATTCTTGAAGAAAAATATTTTCACTCGTTTTGGTACACCGCGGGCTATAATCAGTGATGAATGTACTCATTTTTGCAACCGGTTGTTCAATAAATTGTTGGCCAAGTATGGGGTTCGCCACAAGGTGGCAACTGCTTATCATCTCCAAACTAGTGGCCAAGTGGAAGTGTCCAATTGAGAGATCAAGCAAATCCTTGAGAAGACTGTGAATGCCTTGAGGAAGGATTGGGCTATGAAGTTAGATGATGCTCTCTGGGCCTATCGGACTGCATTTAAAACGCCTATTGGAACTTCTCCATATAGGCTTGTTTATGGTAAGGCCTGTCACTTGCTCGTTGAGCTAGAGTATAAAGCATATTGGGCGATTCAAAAGCTCAATCTTGATATGGCATTGGCGGGTGAGAAGAGAATGCTTCAATTGCATGAGCTTGAAGAATTTCGTTTCCATGCTTATGAATTTGCAAAATTGTATAAGGAACGGAAAAAGAAATGGCATGACAAGCACATTGAGCGACGTCAGTTTGAGCCTGGGCAGCTGGTGTTGTTGTTTAATTCGAGGCTGAAGCTATTTCCAGGCAAGCTGAAGTCTACATGGTCGGGGCCGTTTGAAGTAGTTCGTGTTACCGCACATGGAGCGGTTGAGTTGAGGGCCCGTGATTCAGAAAAGACGTTCTTGGTGAATGGCCAAAGGGTGAAGCATTATTGGGGAGGTTCGGTGAATCATCGTACCTCCATTACCTTGAGGGATCCATCATTGATACTCGTCGTGCCACGACGTTAAATAAGGCGCTTCTCGGGAGGCAACCCGAGTTTGTACTTGTAATAGATTAGTTGTTTTGTGTCTTATAGTGTCACGTAGTTATTATTTTGTTGTGTCGTTTTTGTAGGTATTGGGAGTGCTAAACGAGGTACAGTTGATGTATTGTGGGGTCTGGGACGCTTTGCGGCATGCCCCGTGCTTGATTTCGCGCTTCGAATCAAAAGTCGGTAAGAAAAAATTTGCTCAGGCGCGATTGGGAGCGCCCCGCGCCTCCCAACGCGCCTGGATGATCAGTGAAAGAAGAATTTCGAGCGCCTTAGGCACGCCCCGCACCTCCCATCGCGCGAGGGCGAGCATAGTGTCCAGATCTTTGAGCGCCTTTGGCGCGCGCCGCAGGTCCATAGCGCCAGGCAAATTTTTTTTGAAATCCGGGTCCAAACGGGTTTTGACCCGTGACCCGGATTTCCTTTCCCCTCTTTACCCGATCCCCCTCCCCTTTCCTTCATTATTTTCACTCCAAAAACTCTCCCATATCATTCCTAATTCTTGAAATTGATTCTAAACTCTTCAAGTAAGTAATTCTCTTCCTTCTCTTTCTATTACATAGTAAGTTAACAATCTCTTTCCATGTTTAAATCCCTAACTAGTGTGCAAGCATGTTGATCAGAATTTGATCTTAAATTGCTTATATTCATAATTGTGCTTCATGTTTAGCTTGTGTATTCTTAAAAAAAGGATCTCCCAAAATTTGGGAGGGTTGATACACTACTTTAGCCATTGAAATTGCAAGTTGAAAATTGTGCACACCAAGTGTTTGAAAAAATGCCTCAACTATGAAAAATGCTTAACCTTGTGAATTCTTGAGTGGCGATGGTATCCTTAGACTTAAGTTGAGCATTGGGTGTCGCACATGCATAGAATTGGCTATTTTGTAACCCCCACTAGCTTGATCATGAATTCCACACCAGTGGCAATTTGTGCAATGCTTGTTTTTTTGCTAACTGTGGGGTCGCTCGTGGTTATGAGTTAAATTGTTGATACATAGAATGAGCGATAAGTGTGGGGTGGTGACCCACCCAATTAACTTTGTGCTTGAATTGAAATCTCACATTGGTATTTTTGTTTGATGCAGGCACCATGGTTATAACATCCCACAAAATGAGTTCTTCCTCCGCCTCGGCTCCAAAAAGGTCACTACAAGCCGCGGCCTCATCGAGCAAAACAAAGGGCAAGGCACCGGCCAAGCCCAAGGTCAAGGCCAAGGCTACAGTTCCTAAAGATGCGGTGCCTATCTCAAGGCCCGGTGGTAGGACGAGGTTCGGCCTCTCCTTTGTGAAGAAGGGCGAAAGCCAAACTTGGTACAAGAATGTGAGGCTTGCGGGATATATTCCCGAGCAAGCCAATGATGAGAGAAAGTTGATGCAAAAGTGTCGGGGTGTGGGAGATGCCATTCACGCCTTGCATTGGGACTCGGTCTTTGAGAGTCCGGGCCATGCTAACCTCGACCTTGTGCAAGAGCACTATGCCAATTGGGACCCAGATGAAGCATGGAAAGATGACAACATGGTCTCTATTCGGGGTGCGAAAGTAAAACTGGACCACACTGCATTGAACACCTTCTTGGGGGTAGAGGACCCCGATTATGACGAGCTGCGAGAGTTTATAAAGAGGCCTGACTACAAGGCCATGCGAGAGGCATTGTGTGGTGAGAGCTCCACTCATTGGTGGGAGCGATCTGAGACAGGTAGACACAAACACATGTTCTTTTCGCAATTTTTGAAGACAGCTCGAGTGTGGATGAGGTTGATCAATGCACGCATCATACCTGCGTCCCATTATTCTGAGGTCACCAAGACTCGGGAGTGCATAATTTACTTTTTCATGACCGGGAGGCCGGTTAATATTGGCTACTACATGCTGAAAGTAATGAGAGAGCAAAGGAACTCGAAGACATGTAGCTGATTGTACTTTGGGAACATCCTTACCCGGTATCTCGAGAAGGAAGGTGTCACAGTTGATGAGGTTGGGGATCGCATTGTCCCCGACGTTGAGAAGGCATTTGATATCGCAGCAGTGAAGAGTGTGACCACCACTGCACCAGTGCGATTGACAGCAGACGAGTGGCGGGGCACAATCACCAACTTGTCTGCACGTCAGTACTTGATGATGGAGCATATGGCCCGGCAGGCTGGCATGGATATGGCTGCGCTTGATCGCACAGTTCCTTTATTGGAGTCTTCGAGACGCCTGCTGGGTATGACTCAGGCGGTGGTGCTACCCCCGGAGGAGGATGAGAACACTGATTCGGACATCGTAGACCGTGATCCGAACAGTAAAGGTGTGGAGACAGATGCAGAGGGAGGTGCCACATATGTGGAGGAGGAGGATTAGGACTGCACTCCAGCGCACCGTCCATTGTAGGCCAACTGGCCTTCAGGGAAGTTTCTTTACCTTTGCACTTTTTATTTTTAGCACTGAGGACACTGCTTGATTTAAGTGTGGGGTGGGGGAACTCCCCCTTATTTTTGAGGTTAGGGATGCATGTACCGTTAGAATTTTTCCTTTGTCACTTGACTTTATTTTTATTTGTTTCTTGCTTTAATATATGAAAAAAAAAATTAGAAAACCAATGAAAAATTTCAAAAAGATTTTCTTTTTAGTCTTTGTTAGTGGTACATGTCATCCAACCCATGGTTTTTCTTATGACCTCGGTTCTTTTCCACGGGGAGGCCTTTGAACCGGGTAGTTTTTTTTTTCTTTTTAGGATTAGTATATTATTAGTTATAGGTGGCCCTAAACGAAAGAAATAGGTAGAATGCTAGGTGCCTTTGATTTGTTTGATACCGGTGGACTTGAACTTATTGCATGTGCTATTTGTGGTGTCTTTTGGTTTTAAATTGTGATGCATGCCTAGAAAAAATTGAATGACCCCTTGAGATGCTTGAGTCCACTCACTTGACTTTGTTGTGAACCTTTGTGCATTAGTGCTTAATTTTCAACAAATTGCACCCTATTTGCTTGATTGAGAGTTGTGATGGAGCCATTTTCTGTGGACTGTGTGCAATGTGTGATGTGAGGCATATTCTATTTGTACTCTGTGTTGCATATTGGTGTCTAGAACTTGCCTCGTGTATGTGCAAAGCGAAATCCTTGGTTTGCTCTAGTCGGGAGATGATACAGGTCTTCTTGGATAAGCCTTTTTACCTTGAGTTGCCTAACCTTATATGCACCGTTGATTGTTGTGATCCCTTTGACCTTTTGTTGGCACCCACACCGCAAGCCTACCCACTTGTTCTAAATTGCTTTCTTTTGACCCTTTACTCCTTAAGCACTTTAATTGATAATTTTATATTATTGTGGAGTTGGTGGTTGAAGTATTGGGAGGTTTTTTAGTGGAACTAATGAGGGGAATATTTGATAAGTTGTGAAGTAGTTGAAAGAGCATTGGCAAGGTTTGGAAAGAAGTGAATAGAAAAAAAAAAGTAAAGAAAAAAAAATCTGAAAAAATTGGAAAAAGAAATAAAAAGAAAAGAAAGAGTATCCATCCTTGCTAGTGTGTGATTAAAAGGAAAAAAATTGCTACTTGTTGAGAAAGGTGTGTGTGAAATTTGTTGGTTGGGTGAAATGGCTGTCTTTGATGAGACTTGTGCTTAATTTGTATTGTGATGTATTAAAGTGCTTAGGGAGGTAGTCACTATTACCCATATGTATCCTACCAGCCCCTTAGCCTACATTACAACCTTTTTAAAGTCCTAGTTAATTCTGATTGGAGTGAGCTTACATTAGTGGAGTCCTACACTACGGGCAAGCCTATGGTACATCGGGTGTGACATGTGAGATTTTCATGGGAGTGATTGAATTCTTTCTATGCTATTGTCCCCGTTCTATTCTTGATATTCATTGTTGTGTGTGATATTTGGGGGACACTCTCTTGCTTCATTTTGGTGAGGGCGCACGGTTTGCATGAGTAGATAGGTGTGACTTTGTGCGAGCATGGTTGCAATGAGTTGAGTTTGTGCATTTGAGTTGTCTTGGGGTGGTTGTTCTCGTGTTTTGAGTTTGTTATGTTGTTGGCATGTTTGTTGGACCCATAGTAGTCTTGTATATATTTGTTCAATGGTCGGTATCAACCATAGTCACAGGCAGACCTATTCAACCTAGGTTGGGAAGTTATTTGTGATTGCTCGAGGGCGAGCAAAGGTTCAAGTGTTGGGTGGTGATGTTTGGCATTTTGTGCCTATAATTCATTAATATTTCCTCACGTTTGGATACTTTATTCGCGCGTTTTCTAAGTTATGAATGTGATTTTACACTGATTTTGTGTCATATGATTGTAGGTTGTTATGAAGTGCAATTGGAGCTTTAAAGAGCATGATCGAGCAATAAAAGGTTGGAATTTGATTGAGGATTGGATCGAGCACACGAAGGCACGACGCGAAGCGAACTGCGGAGCAAGGAAAGTTGAAAATGGGCAGGCGTGGTGCTAGGCGCGGCGCGCCCCTAAGGCGCCCAAGCTTCTGGCGCGTTTTGGAGCTCGGAGCGGGGCTATTGCGTGTGAGATTCGACGGGTTCTGCCTAATTGAGCGCGTTCCGAAGCGCAGGACACCAGCTATAGCGCCCCTGGAGCGGGTTTTTAAGTCCTATTTCGTCTAGGCTTAGGCGTAACTTATTTCTAGGCTTTTGTAAACACGTGATTCAACCCATAGACATATAGGGATTGGAGTAGCCTGCATAGACCGTGAAGAAATGAAAGGTTTTCACGGGTACATTTAATCTGTTAGTTAGTAATCCGGGATTTGAGAAGTGGAATCTATTGGAAAACTCAACTGGATTGTTCGTAACTCTAACCCTCGATCGTTTCGTTAATATTGTTTACAACCAAAGTTTGCCCCATTGTTTGACTGAATTTCTACCATTTACATTACTGTTCTTTAGTTAATAAAACTCTCACTATTGGAAAAGACCCTTGAGTAGTTGTTAAGAAATTGTTTGTTAGGAGTCCAGTCTAAATAGTCCTCGTGGGAGCGATACTCTGCTTATCATTTTATTACTTGTCGACCACGTATACTTGCGTGTGCGTTGGGAGCAACAAAACTCCAGTATATTTTCATGGAGTTTAACCTAGAAAAGTGAAAATTTCAAGATCTTATTACTGGAGTTTTGATTTTTTTTGTACTGGGGTTTAACTTTGCTATATTGGTTTGGGGAAAATTTAGCTTTCAACTTTTGTTTGGGATTACTTTTGCACTGGAAATTGATGAGTTGAGTTAGTAAAAATTTGACCCTGTAGTCTGTTTGCGCCCCGCTAATGAAAACATGCAAGCGGTACAAAACTCTTTGAATACTAGTCAGATCCGAGAAACACGAGAAACTACTTGGATTCTGAACTAAATTTTTTAAAATCTCAGTATATTATACTGGAAGCACTTAAATATGAATCCCAGTAAAAAATATTGGGACTTTTAACATGTTAGTTAAGGCTGTCTACCGGCCCGGTCCGGTCCGGTTCCGGTGCGCCTTGGCCGGTCCGGTCCGGTCCGGCATAAATGTAAAAAAAAAAAAAAAAATCAAAACCGGCCCGGTGTCGGTCCGGTCTAACGGTGCATTTGCACCAATGCCAGGTCGGAACCAGTACCGGTTCGACCCGATCCGATACCGGTTCGGTTCGTGTATTTTTATTTTTTTTAACTTAATTTTTTGATTCTTTGAAATTGATAAAAAAAAAATATGGTAGACTAAATAAACAACACAAAACACATATTTTATTCAATAATACGACACTACATTAAGTTGGAAATGCATAATTAAAGACTTAAAGACTTAAAATGACATGCTAGAAAATAAAAACTAGAAAATAGACTAGAAATTAGAAAAATAAATAAATCTTCAACTTCAATGACTCAATTGTCGCGCTCGCCCAGATATTTTCCACCACCACGAGCTGCCCATTCTGGGCTATGGTGGTTTTCCAAGTGAGTGTTAAACTTCCCCGTCCCTCCATGATTTGCTCCAGTTTGATAAATCCAAATTTTCTGACAAAGAGTACACTTAGCATTGCCAGTATGATGATTTTTCGTGATAAATTCCCAAACTTCGGATCTTCCAGTTCTTGGGTTGGAGGGACCTTCAGTAGTAGCACATTGAGCTTGAGTAGGAGTATTTGCATTTGCAGCCATTTTTGATAGAAAATTTATAAAATAGCCTTTGATAGAAAATTGTAGAGAGAAAGGAATAGAAAATATTGAATTGTGATTAATTTGATGAAATATGGGAGTATTTATAGGAAAAATAGGTGGGGGAAGGGCTATTGGGGGCGTTTATGAGGGTGGGGGAGGGAAAAATAGCCGTTTAAGGCCGTTGCCAACGGCTATTTTTCAAAAGGGAGCTGAAATTTTTGTGTTGGGCCGGTCCGGCCCGGTATGGACGATTTTTTTTTTTGTTATCTTTTTGTTTTTAATTTGAAAGTAGTTTTTGAATTTTAAATTAAGTATATGACTAAATAAAAAATAATAAACACTTATAAATTGATAGCAAGGCATATAACTTGCTATTTTTTATGTAATAACTTACTATACTACTAGTATTAAGTATTTAGTATTTTAGTATTTAGTATTTAAGTATTAAATTGCAAAAGTATAATTGAGAATATATAAAACAATGATAACTTAATAGCAAGACATAACACTTGTTATTTTTCAAACTTAATACTAGGTATTAATTTAGTAGTATTTAGTATTTAGTATTTTAGTATTTTAGTATTTACTATTTAATAGGAGTATTTAGTATTTACTAGTTAGTATTTAAGTATTGAATTGCAAAAAGGTATAACAAATGATAATTGAGAATATAACAAAGGATGATAACTTAATAGCAAGACATAGCACTTGTTATTTTTTCAAAATAAATACTAAGTATTAAGTTAGTAGTATTTAGTATTTACTAGTAGTATTTAAGTATTGAATTGCAAAGAGGTATAACAAAGGATAATTGAGAATATAACAAAGGATTATAACTTAATAGCAAGGCATAACGCATTTTATTGAATAATTTTTTTTTTTTTTTTTTTGCAAAGTACATAGTACATACTACATAGATATTAAATTGCAAAACTACATATTAATAAAAAAACTTCTCATTTTCTGAATAATTTCTTCTGGCACCTCTGGAGGAACCGGTGACAAAGATTCATCTTCTTCATAATCATTTTCATTGTCCATACTTCCATCACCTGATAAAATTTCGGTTGCTGCTTCTGCATCTACTACTTCATCTTCTGCAAATCCAAAATTTATTCGCTCCGATCTAATCCAATCTCTGAATAATACGGCCGTCTCCATTGCTTCTTCCTTCAATGAATGTCTATGATCTCCAATTTGTAATCTTCCTTGGCTAAACGCGCTTTCTGAAACAACTGATGATGCTTGAATTGTTAGAATATCCCGCTCCATTTTTGCTAAAACTGGAAATTGTGCTTGTTGATCCTTCCAAAATGGCAGTAGTTGATCGCTTCCAAAATACTCAATTTCCTTGCAACCATGAAGTAAATAAACATCAAGCTCGTTGAACCGTCTGCTACTCAATTGCCTGCTAGAAAGCCTTTGATTAAGGCTGGAAAAACTTTCCAATCCGGCTGCAGCTCTTTTACTCGCCTGCGTTGAACTTGATCCAGCTCCACTTGGAACAACATTTTCAGCTGCACTCCTATATCTTTCATAAATCCGTTGGCAATCTACAATTACCTGCGCACAGACTGTTTCTACACTTGGTGTTTCTTCATCAGTAATTCTCAAACTCCGATAAATTTCTCTAATAAGCATTTCGGTATCAAATCGTTTAAAACAGGGATGTAATACAGAAGCAATGCAATAAAGTGGTGGAATAAGAAAAAATATCTTTTAAATTTTTCAATCATTGCTTCTACGGCTTGTTCATAACCAGGCACTAATCTATAATCGCTAAGTAATTCTGCTATTCCAGCTATAAAATACAACATGGTAGTAACTGTAGGATAATATTGATCGGAAAATTCTTTAGTAGCATAAAAAACTTTTCTAAAAAAAGAAGAAAACGCTCAACAAGTTTCCAATCAGATTCTTCTAGGTGATACTCTACAGCCACTTTGCCATTAAAATAACTAGTTATAACCGCTCGTAAAGTGTAAGCAACAGACAAAGAGTCATATACAGTGTTCCACCTAGTTGAAACTTCCTTAGGAACTCTTCTAGGCTGCAAACCTTCTTTCATACACTCTACCTGAAAAGTCCCTCCATCTATCCGGTTTTTTAGATTTAAAAATATAACTAATTGCGAGTCTAACCTTCACAATAGTAGGATCAAATAATTGAAGGTCATCTTTTACAACTAAATTATATATATGACATGCACATCTAACATGAAACAATTCTTCAAAAGGGGGATGCAATACGGTTCTTAACTTACCAATAGCAAAATCATTGTTTGCAGCATTATCAAGAGTTATACTTAAAATTTTGTCACTAATAAAATACGCCTTACAAATATCAGAAACTTCTCTCTTAATAAATGTTTCCGTGTGTGGTTCATTAACAGCGCAATATGCTAAACTTCTTTTTTGCATTACCCAGTTAGGATCTATCCAATGACAAGTAAGTGTTAAATAGTCATACCCATTAACACCACGACCAAAATCAGTAGTAAGACAAACTCTACAATCAAAGTGATAAATATGTATCGTAAATATTGTCTACATTCATTTTTAAATTTTATAATATCACTTCTAACCGTAGTTAAAAGATGGATTATATACGATTTGAATATAACGAACAAAACCTTGACAAGAAGCAAATGTAAAAGGTAAGCACTCTACCGCAATCATTTTTGCCATTTGTTCCCTATCTTTCTTCTTATCATAATGCATAAGCGCCCCCCCCCCCCTCCTCCCGTCACTGGGTTAATTTCCTGTTGAACTCCAATACCTTGCGATGGAGCCATTCTCTTCCCTGATCGAGTGCCACCCGGCCTCTTTTCCCATTCATCTTTATAATGGTTTTCTAAGTGTGTTCTCAACTTCCCTGTCCCACCATGATACCTGTCGGTTTTAAAATCCCAAACATTTTTACAAAGATTACATTTAGCGGTCTTAGCTGGAACATTTTTAGTCATAAATTTCCACACATCCGATCTATCTGGTCGTACCGCTGGTTCTCTACTATGAGGCATAGGTGGTAATTCAGATTCAGTTTCTTCAAGTTCACCATGAAATTGACTAGTGGGTGTTTCATCTTCTAAATTAACCCCTTCAGTATTTTCTTGATATCGTGCCTATAACATATCATTATCTGGTGGTTGATCAAAATCAAAATCATGATAAAATTGTGTGTCATCTTCCTGAGTAAAATCATCTAGATGAGAAGGAGCGCTACAAGTACCAATTGGTCTTTTGCCTAAAGCACGACTACGTCTATCATCCCCCCTCCCTCCCTCGGTTAGAAGCACGTGATCTACGACCGCTGCCCGTACACCCAGTAATTGATCTCCACAGTCCAGACATTATTATAATTTATAAGTAAAGAAAACAAATAAATTACTAAAATATGCTAGAAACAATATTGCACAAAAATTAAAATAGATAATAAGAAGTAAGAACGAGTTTACTTGATGTCGTGAACTTAGAATGTAGAACTTAGGAAGTGAAAGTTGAAACTTAATCGGAACCGCACCGAACAATTTTCCACTTCACTCCAAATATTTTTTTGTAATGCAATTTAGCACTTAAACCTTTTTTGCGATAGCAAATTTGAATTATTTAGCAAATAGCCTTTATAGAAATAAGAGAGATTTAGAGAGAATATTAGAGAAATTGTGAATAATTGATGAAAAATTGTGGTATTTATCGAAAAAATAGGTTGGGGGTATGGGGCGCCTAGGGGGGTGGGGGAGCAAATAAGGCCGCTTTTGGCCGTTGGGCCAACGGCTGTGGGTGAAATAGCCGTTGCCCAACGGCTATTTTTGCACCATCCAGCCAAGTTTTTTTTTTCGGCCCAAATTGGTCCGGTTTTGTCG
Source organism: Petunia axillaris subsp. axillaris (assembly GCA_029990575.1). Taxonomy (NCBI): domain Eukaryota; kingdom Viridiplantae; phylum Streptophyta; class Magnoliopsida; order Solanales; family Solanaceae; genus Petunia; species Petunia axillaris. The sequence continues at coordinate 52,429,998 of JARKNS010000003.1, forward strand.
GCTCATTTTGGAGGTGACGGGTTGGGGGACGAACAGTGCCAATTTTTTCTTATTTGGTCCAGTTTGAGCCGCTCCGGGTCGTCCGATCCGGTGCAAACCGAACCGTTGGACAACCTTAATGTTAGTTCACTAGTCCCAATAATTAATACTGGAACTTTTAATATGAAGCTCCGGGATAAATGTGAATCCCTTAAATATGAATCACTTAAAGATGAATCTCTATAAAAGATACTGCGACTTTGAACATGTTAATTCAAAAGTCTAAGTAAAAAATATTGTGGCTAGTCTGGGTGTTGTCAACGCTAATAGATTGTAAGTGTGTTGCGCGGTAATTTGGCTATTTCTCAATTAATTTTAAAATAGTGGATAAAACTCACTTACGGCGTCCAAAATTGGCTAGTTATCAATTTTTCACTACTTGATTAAATGTGTAAAAATTTAGTCACGTAGCCTGTTTTGACCGCGTTAAATGAATACTAGCCAGTGATGCAAAACTGTTTGAAGACTAGCCATTTTTGGACAAATCATAGTTTGTTCAAAGCCCCAGTACTTATACTGGGAAGTTTCAGTAAACTAATCCTAGTATAAAATACTGGGGCTTTGAACAAGTTTTGTTCAAAGCCCCATTATTTTGTTATGGGACTTGGTATAAAGCTTCAGTCCCATAACAAAATACTGAGGCTGTGAACAAAACTTGTTCAAAGCCCCAACATTTTATTATGGGGACTGAAGCTTTATATATAAAGTCCCATAATAAAATAATGAGATTTATCCCTTTGATGAGATCTTTGTTATGGGAATAAATCTCATTATTTCGTTATGGGATTATTTTGTTATGGGACTTCTTCAGTCCCATAACAAAATACTTGGGCTTTGAACAAATTTTGTTCAAAACCCCAATATTTTGTTATGAGACTAGTCTGGAGTGTTTTTCTAATGCTAATGGGGTTTAAGAGTGCGCGCGAATTTTTGACTATTCTTCAATAAATTTTGAAACGATGGATAGTCCCCAATGAACACGTCCAAAAATGGCTACTGATCAAAATTATCCATTAATGCGTAGTGCCAAAGAATGGAAGACCCAATATGAGGATTTTCATAAAACTTGACCCCGTAGCTAGTTTGTGGCGCTAAATGAGAGCTAAATAAGAACAATAAGCATTTGAAAAGTTTTAGAAAAATAGTCACATTTAAGAAACACGAATTGTTTTCGAGAAACATCCACAAAAGTTTAGGAAAATTTTCTGCGATTTTAAATTAAAATTTTAAAAGTCACATAAAAATTTTCTAGAAGAGCAAATATGAATACTTTGAACTAAACCTCTAAAAATTTTCTGAAAATTTTAATGGCCTTAATAAAATGCATGTTTTTCGAAAAAAAAAATTGACTATTTTTTCTTAAAATTTGTAACTATTGGATGTTTTTCTTAAAGCGGTTTAAATTGACTAGTCATCAAACTCAACTGAATTTTCCAAGAGTTGAAAACGAAGGCCTACAGAATTCAAATGGTACATAAGACTTGCGCTCATATTGATTTTCATGTCATAGCAACTACAACAATATAAATCTCAAAAAGATGATTTATGTAGATTTAGAGTTGCAAAGTACCGTTCAAGAAAAGAGCGGAAAAAAGTTGAGCATTTAGGTTATGCTTCAATTATCTGCACTCATTTTGTTGAAATAGGAATTGAAAACGAATGGGAGTGATTAAATCGAACAACATTAAAAATTTGACTCGACGGAATAAAAAAATTATTTGAGGAAAAACTCATCAAAAAATTTCACCACATGTAACCCCTTATTTTTTGTTATGCCTTTTTGACCCCACTTAAGAATAATTTAGGAAAATAGCCTCTGAGGCATCACTTAAAGTTATAATTCGGCAAGTGTTGCCTGTGAAGAGATTGAATGGGCAAGTGCTGCCAGGCAACACTTCAAGTTATCCGAAAGAATGTGGGAAGAGATAAAAGGGCAAGTGTTGCCTCTTCGAAAAATATAAAGGGCAAGCGTTGCCTGCCAAGAGATTGAAGAGGCAGACAACACGTCAAGTTATCTGGGTGGGAAGAGATAAAAGGGAAAGTATTGCCTATGCAAGAGGGGTCAAAGTCAAGTGTTGTTAAGAGGCAACACTGAGAAAGAGATGACGGGGCAACACTTCAAGTTATTTAGGAGAATATGGGAAGAGATAAAAGGACATGTATTGTCTATGCAAGAGGGGGTCAAAATCAAGTGTTTCCAACACTTACGAGATAGGAAGGGCGGGATGCGGGCATTATTATAAGATTTTTTAGGGGTATTTCTACCCGAAATTTATTCATTAAAGTTAGTGGAGATCATTCTTGCAAAACTACTTTAAACGAGGTCAAGAAGGCAAACCACTGCCTATGGTGTCATAGTTTTGTAATTACCGACAACTCATCATTTAGAGGGCCCTATTTCTGCAAATAGTAGAATAAGAATATTGTTTCTTTATTTTCTCATAAACAAGAAATAAACCCATCAAAAGTGAATTTAAGATTTAAACTTTATATTTTTTTAAAAAGTATAAACATTCCGTTGGTCGTGTTAAAACATTCAAGATCTCTAAAAGAAATATAAGAAAGGAGAATAAAAAGATTAATGATGTTGTTAATTAAATAGAAAGAGAAAGGTGTAGGAAATGACATGGTGGAGTTGGAATTCATCCGTTGGAGCTTCCCTCGAGATGTTAAAGAGATGGGAAGAGTTGTGTAACTTTCTTGTTTATCTTTTGGGTAAGAGATGCATAACTGATTTGAACAAACATGATAATTGCAATTTAATTGGTATTGATACATAAATATTAAAACAATATGCATATATTTACAACCCAATAAGCAGTGAATATACAATATAAATACACATAATATACATGTTTATGTTACACTTTTTGCAATTACCATTGCACTCCATTTTTTACATTATAGTCATAAAAATTTAAGTAGATGCTCCACCATATGATATTTGCCTCCATTGAGTACTTTGAGCGAATAAGAAAAGATAAGAGAGGATGAAGGTTTTCTCCATGGTGTTTGAAGAGGAAAGGGGATGGTAGCGTCCAGATTTAGTGCTCGGTTTAGTGAAGTGGAAAAAGTGACAAGTGAGATTGTGTATATCTTTTTGCTTGAAATTAGAAGATAATTGATAGTTAATACATGAGAGAAAACTCAAAAAAAAAAAAAAAAAAAAAAAAAAAAAAAAAAAAAGCTGTCCGGACCCATCATTTTACCTAAATATAGACATGTAAATGGGTAAGTATTTCATTAAACGGGATTACTATAAAAAGTAAAAAACATAAGGTTAAATGTCTATAGATTATTAAAAAAAAAGGACAATGTGTTTATTTTTTATTTAGGACACTTATAAATGTCTATACCATGTAAATTTTTTTGGATTATTTTGATGAATAACAAGTTTTCTGTATCATAGTGTTTAAACACCATTTCAGAGTGTACCAGCCTATTTCAATAGATGTTTCAGATTGTTTCAATGATATTTTCAAGACTGTATCATACTGTTTCAATGCCGTTTCAGACTGTATCAAACTGTTTCAGCACTGTTTTAGCGTCATTTCAGACTGTATCAAACTATTTCTGCATTGTATCTAGCCGTTTCTAGACTGTTTTAACATTGTTTCAGCTCTATTTCAAATTGTTTCTAACTGTTTCTGAATTATTTCCTCATTTTTTGCATTGTTTCACTAAACCAACAATCATAGCTTGTGCAAACTAATATACCACTCATAGAATCTAAAGTCATCTCATCTCATATGTTAACTGTATCAGTTGAGAGACTGAGATTAGATTCCTGCTCCGAATGAATAACTGTTGATATTTCAGTGCAAAAATCATCAATAGCATATTTACTCTCCTCGATCTCATCCAATTGAAGCTCACAATCAAAGATAGAATTCTTGATGCCTTCACCATTTGTGCCAAAAGATCCACAATGGCGGAGAACTGGTGGAACGAATTCACAGGGCTCTAACTCATTGATTTCAGATATCTTCTCAAATGAATTTTCCTGTGAAGAAAAGAAGGCTTCATTTGAGAACAACTTATTACTGATTTCAGTTTCAAAATCTTCCTTCAACTCCAGATTTAGTTTTGATTGGAATACCTAGCGACCACGCACAAAACAGAGAAAGAAACAAATCGGGAACGATGAGAGACGGAGGAGATTGGAGGAGGTGGAGACGCCAGATTTTCCATCGGAGAATCCATCGGCGGTCGTCCCTTTCCACTCATTTTGTTGCTTGCTCCGGTGGTGGAGAGAGAACAGGGCAGCGGAGAAGTGCCGCGCTGGCAACGGCGATGACGACGGCGTCAGAGACGACGAGGTAATATGGATATAGCGTCGGGGAGGCAGGGGTTTTGGGGTATGGGTGGTCGAGGAGTTGGGAAGGATTTTTGGGGTAGGGCTTGAAATTAGGGTTTGTTTGAATAAGTGTGATTTATCTTGTTTATTGTGAAATGTGCTAAAAAATATTGCTATGTATTATAATTTGAAAACTATTGCTATTTTCAAACAAACCCTAATTTCAAGCCCCACCCCCAAAATTTAAAAAAATATTGCTATGTATTATATTTGAAAAGTATTGCTATTTTTTTTGTAAATAAGTGATCAAAATTTGAATATTTTTGTAAAAAACCCCTTGGCTGTATGAGTAGTGCCAAGTAAAAATTTCGTGCAGGGGCCTGTTTGGCGCGCGTTAATTGATTTGTAGCCGCCAAAAATAAATTCGAAATAGCCACTTCCGGACAAATCCCAGTATAAATACTGGGGCCTTGAACAAAACTTATTTAAAGCCCCAGTATTTATACTGAGAAGCTTCAGTAAACTAACCCCAGTATAAAATACTGGGGCTTTGAACAAGTTTTGTTCACAGCCCCAGCATTTTGTTATGAGTTATGAGACTTTATATATAAAGCTTCAGTCCCATAACAAAATGTTGGGGCTGTGAACAAAACTTGTTTAAAGCCCCAACATTTTGTTATGGGACTGAAGCTTTATATGTAAAGTCCCATAACTCATAACAAAAAGCTGGGGCTGTGAACAAAACTGAAAGTACAAGGGGGGTGAATTGTATCTTTTCTAGAAATTCCTCAGTCGACTGCTTTACCGAGACAGTCAACTAATACTGTAGCAGAATAAAGATACGCAATAAACTGTGCAGTAATTAAAGTGCAGAATATAAAATTGACACAGCGATATTTTATACTGGTTCGGAACCAATGTGGTATCCTAATCCAGTCCCCTTGGGTTGCAAAGGAGTTATCTCTTTAGCTCTTTGATTTTGGTTATAAGGTTTGTGGTTTTTCTCGTTCACCACCAACGATCTACAAGGTTGGTTTTGACACGCTCACCAACAACGCAGTGATGGTTTATCGCTAACCAAAAACGTCTTTCCCTGATGGTTTTTCCACACGCTCGCCAACAACGGACTTGTCTGATTTATAGCTAATCAGACCAACTTCTTGACACAACTATTACCTCTATCCCAACTCTCTTTCTTTTCTTTTTGTACACTAGTAGACTCTCAAGAATACAATGATTTGTAATAAGTAAAAGCTAAGAGAGAATGTAGAATGTCAATAGAAGCGTATTTTCTCAACTAGTGACTTCTTGAATATATAGTAGTAGATCTTGAACTAGTTGTTGATACTTCTTTTTGCTTGATGATTGCTCCTTGATATTGTTTCCATAATAAAAGTTGATTGAGAGGAGCCTTTATTGTGACGAGATAATCAGCCCAAGAGAATTGATCCTCAAAAAGATTGAGACCCTTTTTGAGATCTTTTTGAGAATAAAGTAAGAGCTATTTTCCTTTCATAGATATTTTTGACCGTTGGAGACAAAACTTCAAGAATGGTTTGCCTACTTTATGAACTTGGTCTCGTCTGGATGGTTCATTGCATGAACCTGGACAATAGAAGAGATTCTTTTGAGCTCATGTAATTGCAAGCTGTAATCTCTCTTAACTGATTGATTTATGTATTAATGTCCAACGTGAAAGTGATCCATTTCCATGTTCCAAACATATTCTCATATCCACCATTCCATTATGGCTATTTAAACTCTCATTTGTACTCCTTAATTGGTGGATTTTTTACCAGTACTTGAATGAAGCCTCCATATAATAAGTTGCTAGAATACCAATAGATCTGCTCCTTCTTGTCTTCGTTCTTGCTTTGAAAGTAAATATATGTTCCTTGTAGAGAACAATTTAAATCATTGGCTGCTTCAAATAAAGTTCTCTTTGACACATAATATTTTCCTTTTCCTTTCAAGGAAACTTTCATTAAATTACTTAACAATCATAGGCATGATTATCAATTAGCAGCACCTCAATTGATTTGTATCCTTTCAAGAATCCTTTCCATGTGTATTGAAGCTTTCTTTCTTACGTCTCCACTTTCTTACCATTTGAGTAAAAATATGTTCTCCAAAAATAGCTCATGATATTTTCCATATGCAAAAGGTGCTGACTCTTTTGGATAAAAGCACTCCTTTCTTGTCTTGGAAAATAAATTCATCCCGTAACAATATTTTTCCAATCTTGTATTGCAAGAATACTTTATACTCTTTCCATAAAGAAAAATCCCATGAATGGTATTTCTTCCAATTCCTTTCATTGAGTAGAAAATCTTCCTTTGTAGCAATTTCTTTCAAGTAAATTAATATTTGAATTCCAAAATTCAAATATTAATTCTTCCATTAAGCGGAGATCAAATCTTGGAAAATAATATTTTCTCCAGTAATAATCTCTTCTTGAACTTATTTGGATCTTCACCATTTTCTTCTCATGAGCAAACCTATACAAGAATAGAGTAACCACGAGTAAATGTTTACTGACTAAAATAACTTGGTTTGTTATCATCAAAATCAATAGGTGAAACCTTGAGGCTAAAAATCTCCCCCTTTTTGATGATGACAAACTAACATGTACAAAACTCCTCTTTACTCTGTGCATTTTATCCAAATTACATGATTTTGTACACACTATTTTCTCCCCCTTTTGACATTATCAAAAAGGTGGACAAACTTTCGCAAGTATTCAAGCATCGAAACCATTTTAAAATTTTGAGATATTTTCAAATATCATTTGGCATACAAATAAAATGCAATGCACATTTTTAATTAAAACTTAACTAGATGATCACGACCTTTTAATGAGATAGATAAATAAATCAAAGATAGTAAAAAGGATGTGAACTTCCCTGAATCAGTGATCTCCCCCTGAGTGTGTGCGCTTCGATCTTTGAAGCTAAGCACGACAGTAGGTAGATGCTCCCCCTTACTTCATGCTCTCTCCTTATATCATGTCTTAAAGTGCTACCAAAACAAATATCTTGTACATGAAAATATTATTCCCTTTTGTCATTATCAAAAGGGTGGAATATGGAGTGTAGTCAACTATAGAATTTGTAATAGACAGGTATGATACAGTCAACTGGAAACTTCTATTATAGATCTATATAGACTCATAACTCGAAGCATTAACTTACATTCAAATTCCAAACATGTAACAGATCCACAAACTGAAAATATCCCTACATCTTACTAAGGATCGTAATTCATAAGCAACTAGGGATCATACTTCATAGGCACATGATTCATCTTGGACATATAAGTCAACTAAGAATAACAGAATATCATCATTTGAAAATCACAAAAAAAAAAATTATTGAGAACATATGCTTCTACAACTCGAGTTGGTGAGAAAATATATAGGTAAAGCTTGACTTAAATGAGAAACCTTGAGACATGTCTGATCAATCAAAATATTTCTAGCCATTTAAGCACACATGACATAGATGAATATTTAGAATCAAATGACCAATTTTTCGAGATACTACAACTTCTATATGCTAGAAGGCACATAGAATAAGGTAAGCATATAAAAGTCAATTGAGTAGTATGTATTTATTTTCACCATGAAAGGATACATCTTATCCACCATTTCCATACCAATTATTTTCCTCAATGTGAAGAAACATTCGCATGGTGAATTTTTCTTACCTAAGGGGAACATACATATTACCCTTCATCTAATGGCATAGACTGAGTTGTTGACTCTGGTAGATGTTCCATTGAAGTTCATGCGCTCCAACTTTTCATGGATAAATAATCCACCCTTACCTCTCTTGAGTAGTTCCTTTGAATATTTGGCTTTATTGAAGAAGCTTCTTGCTAGCTTGTATGAAACTTGAAGAAGAGGGTTAATTCTTCATCATGCTCATCTCGAAGTTGATCATCTCAAAGAAGCTTAATAAATTCTTCAATCAATTTTTATTAATAATATCAAGAATGCAATAAATATTTACAAGAGTAAATTTATAAAAGAGAAAAGAACATTTTTGTTGTGTGAAACCTTGGGCTACAAGTCTACCCTTGTTTCTCACAACCTTACCCTTCCTTCAAGCTCGAATCTGAATACTTAAGATTGTAGTATAGTTGGCTTGATAATAAATCCCCCTACCTGGTCTTTTCCAATTTCTTTTCAGTTCTTCCGAAAATGAAGAAGTGTATGATACACTACTTAATACTCCTTCATGGATTCTCCATTTCAACTTGTTCAAATATCATTTTATTGCTTTGTGTCTTACTTGTGCCCTTCAACTTCAATTTACACTTTTGCTCAATATAATATTAGTTTAAAAAAATAGTATCCATAGGTTTCTATTCAACTAACATTCTGAAAAGAATTAAGGAAGTGTAAGTTAAAAAAAAATTGAATCTTACCAATAGTCCTTACCATGATGGAGAATACGTTTATGCGGCAAAGAGGAGGAAACTGATTTTCCTGCCTTTCTATATCTCATGTGAATAATTCTCCAAGATATATTCAGAGATAATTATATCATGAAGCAAATGGTAATAACAAGACTTTTAACACAGAGTATTAAACATATGGTTATCAAACAATATTAGTGAGTCAAACATAGTAGAGAGCAATACCTCACATTATTTCATTTTGGAGCCACAAGGAACATGAGAATTGTTAAGCTTATAAAGAGAAGGTCCCAAAACGGATAATCTTTGGACTCACCTCAATTATCTCAGATGTATTATACAAAGTGATCCAAGCATATAATTCAAGTGAGTCATGGATAAGCATCAATACTAGAAACACGTACCTTTATCTTTCCAACCATCGGAGTCTTAGGATAGCTAAATATATAGTATGCAGAATATTCTCAAAAATAACTTTCTTCCACTTGAATAAGACATTAATGACTAACCAAGAAAATATGTATCACAAGTGATTTAATTCAACAATTATCTTAAGCACAAAGTTATGAATCAAGCGTGTGTGATATAAAAAGAAGTTGGCAGGCTTGCTTAACTAATATGACATGTTTCATGTTAAATATGCAAGACATAATATTCATATATAAAGCATCTATAATATGGATATTGACTTTTTCATTTCAATCAGATTACTAATAAAGAGCAGAGAGTTGACTCAAACCAGGTTAGTCGACTGTACTTAAACCAATTGAGATGTCCAATTTCAGTACAGTTGGAAGAACTTGAATGACCTTGATCAGCCTCTGTGCACTTACATTTATTCTCTTTAAGGCTGGACTCAAGGAGTTCCTGCAAAACATATTAGTTTGTTTTTGGTACCCAATTCTCTTTGGGTCCTTCATGGTTAGTAACATGTGTAGGGGATGAATGTATTTGTTTGGGTCTCCAAACACATCTCGATCTTATATGATCTCTAGAATAATTGCATGCATATGCTTTATGTCCAGAATTACCACAATAATAACATGTAATATAAGAAGTAAAGTATTTACCTGTAGATGCTGAGTTAGTCAACTTAAAATAGTTATGAGTCGACTTATCTGGTGTGAAGTGTTTGCTAGTGGATCCCTTCTTAGTTGACTTGGAGCTGTTATGGAACTTAGTCGACTTGTCTGAACGAACATGGTAGTGGCTAGATGATTTTTGCAATTTGTTGATTTGTTTGCGTAGCTCAGAATTTTCTTCATGAAGTAAGGCACTTTCACTCTCATATTCTTGAAGATAAGTTTCCAAATCTTTCTTTTCTTGTAGAAGTAATTTATTTTCAATCTGATACCCTTCAAGCCGAATGTTCTTCTCTTTCTCCTTTTCTTGAATTAACTTATTTTCAATCTGAAAATTTTCAAGCTGAATATCCAAGTCTTTCTTTTCTCTTTTCATCTTCTTGAGTTCTTTGAAAAGTTTTTCTACATCATCTAGAACATTGTCTAAATCTTCTTGAAGCTCGAGACAATTATCACATTCAAAAGAACTTGTCTCACTAGTTTCATTATTGGCCATGAAACAAATGTTAGCCGGTTCTTGATCGGTTTTATCTCTAGATTTGTCAAGAATTGACTTGACTGCATTCTCCTCATTTTCATTGTATGTCCCTTCATAAGTCGTTTCCAACTTATCCCATATCTCCTTTGCAGTTTTACAACTTGAGATCTTGCCATATTCTTCTCCGCTCATAGCACAGTAGAGCAAGTTAATTGCTCTAGCATTTGTTTGCATAACATCAAGTTGTTCCTTCGAGTACCTAGTTGTAGAATTGGATTTGATACCTTTAGATTTCTTTCCTCCACCATTTGGAATGGGTAGTGGTCCATCCTGGATGACTAGCCAAGCTTGGTAGTTAATAGATTGCACATAAATTCTCATTCTTGACTTCCAATAGCCGTATCGTTGTCCATTAAAGTATGGCGGTCTATTGGATGAATATCCTTCTTGAAGGATCTCCCCCGTGATTTGATAATCTCCCATGGATCTTTACTCACTTGCTGTTAGGCAAAAATAAAGATGTGAGACGTGGCTCTGATACCAATTGAAAGTACAAGAGGGGGGTGAATTGTATCTTTTCTAGAAATTCCTCAGTCGACTGCTTTACCGAGACAGTCAACTAATATTGTAGCAGAATAAAGATACGCAATAAACTGTGCAGTAATTAAAGTGCAGAATATAAAATTGACACAGCGATATTTTATACTGGTTCGAAACCAATGTGGTATCCTAATCCAGTCCCCCTGGGTTGCAAAGGAGTTATCTCTTTAGCTCTTTGATTTTGGTTACAAGGTTTGTGGTTTTTCTCGTTCACCACCAACGATCTACAAGGTTGGTTTTGACACGCTCACCAACAACGCAGTAATGGTTTATCGCTAACCAAAAACGTCTTTCCCTGATGGTTTTTCCACACGCTCACCAACAACGGACTTGTCTGATTTATAGCTAATCAGACCAACTTCTTGACACAACTATTACCTCTATCCCAACTCTCTTTCTTTTCTTTTTGTACACTAGTAGACTCTCAAGAATACAGTGATTTGTAATAAGTAAAAGCTAAGAGAGAATGTAGAATGTCAATAGAAGCATATTTTCTCAACTAGTGACTTCTTGAATATATAGTAGTGGATCTTGAACTAGTTGTTGATATTTCTTTTTGCTTGATGATTTCTCCTTGATATTGTTTCCATAATAAAAGTTGATTGAGAGGAGCCTTTATTGTGACGAGATAATCAGCCCAAGAGAATTGATCCTCAAAAAGATTGAGACCCTTTTTGAGAATAAAGTAAGAGCTATTTTCCTTTCATAGATATTTTTGACCGTTGGAGACAAAACTTCAAGAATGGTTTGCCTACTTTATGAACTTGGTCTCGTCTGGATGGTTCATTGCATGAACCTGGACAATAGAAGAGATTCTTTTGAGCTCATGTAATTGCAAGCTGTAATCACTCTTAACTGATTGATTTATGTATTAATGTCCAACGTGAAAGTGATCCATTTCCATGTTCCAAACATATTCTCATATCCACCATTCCATTATGGCTATTTAAACTCTCATTTGTACTCCTTAATTGGTGGATTTTTTACCAGTACTTGAATGAAGCCTCCATATAATAAGTTGCTAGAATACCAATAGATCTGCTCCTTCTTGTCTTCGTTCTTGCTTTGAAAGTAAATATATGTTCCTTGTAGAGAACAATTTAAATCATTGGCTGCTTCAAATAAAGTTCTCTTTGACACATAATATTTTCCTTTTCCTTTCAAGGAAACTTTATTAAATTACTTAACAATCATAGGCATGATTATCAATTAGCAGCACCTCAATTGATTTGTTTCCTTTCAAGAATCCTTTCCATGTGTATTGAAGCTTTCTTTCTTACGTCTCCACTTTCTTACCATTTGAGTAAAAATATGTTCTCCAAAAATAGCTCATAATATTTTCCATATGCAAAAGGTGCTGACTCTTTGGATAAAAGCACTCCTTTCTTGTCTTGGAAAATAAATTCATCCCGTAACAATATTTTTCCAATCTTGTATTGCAAGAATACTTTATACTCTTTCCATAAAGAAAAATCCCATGAATGGTATTTCTTCCAATTCCTTTCATTGAGTAGAAAATCTTCCTTTGTAGCAATTTCTTTCAAGTAAATTAATATTTGAATTCCAAAATTCAAATAGTAATTCTTCCATTAAGTGGAGATCAAATCTTATAAAATAATATTTTCTCCAGTAATAATCTCTTCTTGAACTTATTTGGATCTTCACCATTTTCTTCTCATGAGCAAACCTATACAAGAATAGAGTAACCACGAGTAAATGTTTACTGACTAAAATAACTTGGTTTGTTATCATCAAAATCAATAGGTGAAACCTTGAGGCTAACAAAAACTTGTTCAAAGCCCCAGCATTTTATTATGGGACTGAAGCTTTATATATAAAGTCACATAACAAAATACTTGGGCTTTGAACAAGCCCAGTATTTTGTTATGGGACTAGTCTGAGGTGTTTTTTCAATGTTAATGGAGCTTAAGTGTGCGCGCAAATTTTTGGCTATTCTTCAATGAATTTGGAAACGGTGGATAGTCCCCAATGAGCACGTCCAAAAATGACTAGTGATCAAAATTTTCCCAAAGAATGGAAGGCCCAATATGTGGAATTTTCTATAAAATTTGACCCCGTAGTCAGTTTGTAGCGCTAAATGAGACATATTCGGTATTTGAAAAGTTTTAGAATAATAGTCATATTTAAGAAACAAGAAATTTTTTTGAGACATAGCCACAAAAGTCTCAGAAAATTTTCCAAAGTTTGAGAAAATTTTCCGTGACTTTTAAAATTTTTTGGGAGAGAAAATATGAAGACTTTGAACTAAACTCCTAGAAATTTTCTGAAATTTTTACTGTGGTTGGTCTTTAAAAATATGCGTGTTTTTTTTAATAAATTTGGCCACTTCTTCTAGAAGTTTGTAACTATTGGATGTTTTGCTTAGGCTTAAAATTTGACTAGTCATCAAAATGAACCAAATTTCTCCGATGTTGAAAACAAAAGGGGGTAAGTGCACTAAAGGCCACTTTTGCCACTGGTCTTTGGGCACAGGCCACTAATACCAAAATATTTAGTTTGTGGCCACTTTTGCTTAAAGAGATAGAACTTCAGTCCAGAGGCCGGATTGAAGTTCAGTCCTTAAAGATTGAACTTCAATCCACGGCCATATGGACTGAAATTCAGTCCAGTCCAGTCCTTAAGATGGAACTTCAGTCCATGGCCATACCATGGACTGAAGTTCAGTCCATGGCCATATGGACTGAAAGTTCAGTCCTTAAGAGATGGAACTTCAGTCCAGGGGCCGTATGGACTGAACTTAAGTCAACTATCAGAATTTAAGTCAATATTTATTTAGTAAAGGCCCAAAAGTGGCCTCTAGTGTAAGACCAAAGAAAATAGTGGCCTCAAACTAAATACCACTGTTAAAAGTGGCTGCTGGGCGAAATTTTTACAAACAAAAGCCTACAAAATCAAAATGGTAAGTAAGACGTTCGCTCATCGTGATTTTCATGTCATCACGACTGCATCTCAAAAAGACGATTTATGTAGATTTAGAGTTGCAAATAACCGTTCAAGAAAAGAGCGGAAAAAGTTTTAGCATTTAAATTATGCTTCAATTATCTGCACACACTTTGTTGAAAAAGTCAAACAATATTAAAAATATGACTTGACTAAAAAGAAAAATTATTTGAGCAACAACTCATCGATTAGACGACGCTATTGCTGCAAATAGTAGAAACAGAACTAAATATTGTTTCTTTATTTTCTTATAAACAAGAAGTAAACCAATCACAAGCGGATTTAAGATTTAAACTTTATTATTAGAAAACATATTTTTTCGACGAAACTTTCTGGCAAAAAATGACTCATCGGAAACGGTCTCCATCGAAATATATTTTTTGGCAATTTTTTAAATTTTAGAACAACGATTACAAATGCTGGTAACTGGAATCTGAACTTAATTTTGTGCATATTTAATAATTTTCTCTAACACAAATTTTATATTTAAACAAAATAATTGACTTTTGTTACGTATATATTCAACATTAAATTCGTCCCGAACGCAAATAGTATATCTTATCAACCTAGCTAAATAGATGATGGAAATATTGCACATGCATGCATTGTCAAATCCAATTGACAACTTAGTTCTATGGTCGAAACTTTCTTCCCTCACGTGTTGGTCAAAAATGTTATAAAAGGGAGGAGAAAGAGATTTCATTATTTTCAAACCTTATCTAAGAAAAAGAGTCAGCTAAGAAATTATGACAGCTTGGGGTTATGCAGATCTTAAGAAGATCGGCATTGTCAATCCGATGAGCTGACCTATTATGAACATTAGCCTAAAACAATCTAGTTGTGGTCAAATTTTCAAGATTTTCTTTTTACGTTTGTTAAAAGACAAAGCCATGTCCAATGTTATCCAAAGCACGCCTACCACCTTTAATCACTTAAGATGCGACAAACATGTCTAAAAGATTAAGGAAATGATAATAATACAAAGAGCAGATTAGGATAGATTTCAATTAAGTATATCTTATGCTAGTCTTCCTTAGTCCTCATTAATTGAAAGAAAACGACTGACTTGTCAACTGACACAATCATTTACTAGTTTTTATTTAATTCTATAATTTAGTACTAGTACTGTTTGATTCAGATTAATCAGTGCTTTAGAATAAGTATAATAGAAAAAAGACCATCATGAGGTTAAAGTACTGCGTTCACTATACGATTAGGAAATTAAATATGATAATCAGATGATTGTCTAGCTGAATAATCAAGCTGGGGGAGAAGATTTAGTTAAGATTAGGTTGAACTGTTAGGATAAGTTTCAGTATTTTTCTCTGATAGTAGTATTTCTTAACTGAATCCCCTCCAGTATTGGTAGCTCCAATATTATTCAATACCCGTTAGATCAAAGACACATGCCTACTAAAAATTGTAAAAGTCGAGTTTGCATATTCCATCTTTCTCCATTTCGTCTTGCAAGTATATAGTTTCCATTTTGAATGATTTGATGACATTTCGGAAGATATTCTATCTTTCTCCATTTCATCTTGCTCCAATTTGAGTTCATAATTCTAAAAGTCAATGAGTTCAATACTGAGATTCTTGAATGTTAAAACGCATAAAATTAAGAAAATTTTACACCACATGACTACCCTAATAGCTAAATTACCCAAATATTAATACTTTTACTATATTTACAAAATATAACAATAGTTTTTAAAAATTACCCTACATACCATTTTTTTTCATTTCACACTCTCCCCCAAACATAAAACCTTAATTTCTTCTCCCTCTCTCGCTCTCCCCTCCTCCACCTACCCACCCACCCGCCGTTTCCATCGCCGTCGCTGGTGCTGCTATTCCTCCGGCGAACAAGAGCAACCACCATTTCTCTGCTTCTGCTGTTTGCTTCTATTTTAGGTCGACGTTGTCGTTGCTGCTGCTGCAGTGCAGCGGTGTTGCTCCTCTGCGGCGGCGCTACCGTACTGCATCGGCGGCGGCTCCGATCGTTATTTTTTGGCATGCTTTTTTTCGATTTTCTCCTATTATTTTTTAATTTTATTTTGCATGTGTATATATCTGTATGTTTATGTATGTATTTGTATTTTGTATTTACATATTTAGATCTGCTTCTCCCTCTTCTTTTTTGTTTTTGTTTGTTGGTTTTGTATGTATATTTATTTGTATATACACGTATAAGGTTTGTATTTATATGTATGTGCATGTTTTATTGCATAAATACATTTAAGTTTTTTCTGAATATCTAGTTGTTTTTATTTTGTATATTTTGTATATTTGTTTATTTTTGTATTTGAATTGCATGTTTGCTAATATTTTTGGTTATGTATTTGTATATTTTTGTATATAGTAGTATTTATATGTATGTGTGTGTCACATTTTTGTCCATAAACCCCTTTGTATATCTTGTATGTGTGGTGTAAGTAAGTGTATGTTTTGTATATTCTAGTTTTATATATGTTTATGTACTTTTATTGGTTAAATCTACTCTTTTTCTAAGTAAAAATGTGTATTTTATATGTTTCAAGCTTCTTTATATTGTTTCCAGATCTTTTTTTTAATATATATATATATATATATATATATATATATATATATATATATATATATATATATATATATATATATATATATATATATATTTCTGGTGACCTGCCGCCGCCGGCGACCGGCTGCCAGTGATTGGCTGTGAAGCTACAGTGTAGCAATGGGTAAGGGAGGGGCAAAACCTTAATTTGTATGGTTTAGATGGATTTTGTATATGCTATGTAAAAAAAAAAATTATTATTTTTTATAAAGTGGTATAGTATTGTTATAGTTTGTAATATGGTGTTAAGATTGTATATATTTGTAATTGTCCCTAAAATTAACATCATTAATGGCCGTGATCGTTCCATTTAAATTGCATAAACTTTTGTTGAGTAGCGTGATGATCGCCAATGGTTAATTTTTAGATCGGCAAAAGAAGCATTTTTTTTTTTCTTTTATGACGGTTAGCCATATGATTCATCAAGATTTTTCTTAAATTAAAATTTTGACAATCTACCAGAAAGTAACTCCAAGTTTTGACGTCAAAATTAAAAATTAAACGCTTTTATAATGGGGGTCAAAAATGAAATATGTCGCTGAAGTATCTTATTTCCATTAATCTCCATCCAAATTGCGAGAGCACTAGCCACTACTTCTTAACATCGTCGAGACAAATCAAAATGACGTGTCAAATTTTATCCAATCAGTTTTCGACAGAAAGAAAAAGAACAATATCACCGTCATTGGAAACAAGTGAAATATTCATATCATAAGATTCAATCTTAACCACTTGCCCCTATTGACGTCTAGTTGTTTGTTGAGGAATAAATGGTAGAAAATCTTGCCATAATCTAATTCCTTTTCTTTTACATCAACCCCATTTTGGATATAATATATGACACTGATGCAACGTGAAGTTACATGTTTGTCAATGAATGCAGATGGATCAACTCTTTTTTCACTCCAGAAAGATCGTTTTACCTATCGCATCTTTAACTTGTGCTATAAAATTAAAGAACGCAATTTTATTTAACTTCTTGTCCATCTTGTTCACTTTAATCATGTAGTCCCTCCACTTCATAAAGAATGTCATTATTTGCGCTTTGAAATTTTGACCGTAAATTTGAACATAAAATCTTTAAATTTTTTAAGTAATATTTATATATTTAGAAACTACAAAAAAAGTACTATAAGTTACAATGACTAATATTTAAAATATTTAAAAGACATATGAAAGTGTTGCAGTCAAAGAAAAATTTGTCTGATTTTTAAACCTCAGAATCTTATTATTCTTTGTGAAACAGATGAATACCGCTACTTAAATTTTTTCTACAAAACACGGTTAGATAATTCCTTTGAATTTCCTTTTTTATAGTACTAACTTATTCTCCAAAGAGGATGCTTCTCAAAAATCATTGCGGGAGTCTAAAAGTTTTTGACACTAAAAATTTTATGAAAAACATCGACTTTCATGTCTTCTCGTTTCTCTGTCTCATGTCAAATTTTACGATAATTGGAGAACAACATTATCTTCGTCAAGCTTACTGTCCACCTTTTAAGATTTTGATTGCAGCTATGTGACTACTAGCCTGTTTGGGATTGCTGCCAAAAACTGCTTATTTTGAAAAGTACTTTTGGCGTAAGTACTTTTTAAATAAGTACTTTTGGATAATAAGCAGTTTGTGTTTGGACAACTCATTGGAGAAGTACTTTTGATAAATAATTTGTGTTTGGTTAATCGTTACGAAAAGTACTTTTCCGTGTCAAATTACGAAAAGGATATCCAAGTTCATATTACATTTGGATTAATAAAAACAAAAAAATAATTTTGAATATTTATCATAAAAGATTTTAATTAGAAAATTTATTTAGTTAAATGTAAAATATAACGTAAAAGATATAAATTTAAGTTATTGAACAATATAAAATATAGTTAAATCAAAGTGATAACGGAATTAGGAATTTCTAGTAATCACTTGCTTTTAAAAGATGATTTAAAGAGTAGGACATCCTATATACGGTTGATAGTAATACTTAGAAATAAAAATTAGTTCTGGAGGAAGAAGATTGTAAAAGTACGTAGTAGAAAAAAATAGAAAAAAGAAAAATATAATTGTATTTTAAGAGAGATATGGTTAATTTATAAGGAATAATATGGTAAATATGAATTCTTGGTAAGGATATTTCTGTCTTGAAAAAATTAATAAACTGCTTCTGCTTCTGCTAGAAGCAGATATTTGTAGCTTCTCCCTAACAGCAGAAAAACTGCTTCTGCTTCTACCTAAAAGTACTTTTTTTTAATTGCCAAACACCTCAAAATTCTAAAAAAAGTACTTTTATTGAAAATAAAGTACTTTTGACTTTGGAGAAGCAATGCCAAACAGGCTATACATCATAATAACGCCATAGTCTATTAAAGGTATGGTATGTGTTTGCACATACATATTTTCAAAAAATTATGATCAATTAAGATGTATATTCACTTTATGAAATATCTAACTATAGTAAAATAATACTATGATTATATGTAAGAAACGCGGTAAGTTTTTACTATTATAAGATACCATGAAATCTTTGTAAGTAGTAAAATCATAAAAAGGTCTGATTTTAAGTATGCTAAGGTTTTCAATGATCGCGTTATCATTGTGTGTCCCCGAAAACACAGAGAGGGGCAAGGGCCCTCTAAATTTTATTTACAGTACACCGCGCGTGCACATGAACAGGATTTTTGGTACGTGTAATCTTACCTGGGGCCATGCCAACTTATTCATTGCACGCTTTCCTGTAGCGCGTGTTAGCCATTCTCGAAATATCCAGGGGAAATTTTAGAGCGTGGAGATAACGTGTGATGAGTTGTGCTGTGGATATTGGGGAATTAAATGTGATGTTGTCATCCATATCTACTAACGGGCCCACCACAATTAAAGAATAATTGTTGTGTGGAGAGTGAATATATATATATAATATAGGAGAAGACAACGTCATTTTCGCAAAACAATTTTGTATTTCCCAAAAAATATATCAGGTTTTACAATTAGATTTATATTTAGTTGAGTCTTAGGCGACCGTTTTATATCTCAATTTGATCGTTTGACAGACAGTTTACGTGAACGAATTAATCGACCTCAAGAGTTTGATGCGGAAGTAATTCTAAAATCGATGTCGAATAGATTCGGTATCAAATGAATTCGATGTCAATTAAATCCGATGTCAGGCAAGGATATGAATGTTGTCTAACAAGTTCGAACTCAATGAAAGGACAATGATATACGATGAAATGACTTCGTTTTATCAAGATTCACAATTATCCGAACACGATTATGATACTTGAATCAACGAAAATAATAGCGATACGATGACAACTAAGTGAAATGAATAAACGTAACACAGGAACGAATGAACAAACGTAATCGACAACAGATCCGATGAACAAATCAAATAGCTGCCAAATGAGTGACGATAACAGATTGTCTCAATTAAACACAGATTTAAAGATGTTACGATCAAGATAGATGCAGATCTAAACGAAGCAAGTAACAATTAAATAATCAAAGCAGTAAAGGCTTATTGTATTTGATGGATCGATGGATGTTGCTTCAATGGAAAGAACAGGTCTCCCTCCACGTTTGAGCCAAATCACGATCGAAGCTTTAAATACAATGATGGTTTCTGACGTAACAAATTGATAAAGGTAAATGACTGTTGAATATTTTCTTAACAAGAGAATAGTGGTTTGAAGAATAGAGTAATATTTTGCTCAGATGAACGTATCCAAAAATGAAAATATAGGGCCCTATTTATAGGTTGAAATGGAGGAGAATCCCCAAACCCTAGCAGACTTCCACTTCCCCACGTTTCTCATCCCACTGTTGCACGTCGTCATCTGCTCCACTAAATCCGCTTTATCTGTTCCGATATTTTAGAGATGAGGGTCAGTTTGATCTGATCTTCAATAATGTTGTCTCCGATTTTATCCGATCAACATCGCATAACCGAACCAAATCAAACCGAAGCAAACTCTTTCCGATCTCATAACTTTTCGAAGTGAATACGCATATCGGATGCGATCGAGTTCGCTTCTTTCGTGATCGGACAGAAAACAGACCAATACAAATTTTAATGAAAGAAAAACGACAAAATTCAGGAGTAGATATATAGGTAGAATATTATATATATAGTATATATATAGATAATCATAAAGGACACAAATTGGGTTTTGTTTTGGTATCATTTTTGCTAAAACAAGAACATTAAGATATACTATGAATCATCTCATTTTAATCGTTTTAAATCAATTGATTATGATTTGCTAATTGCTACCCATTATCATTACTCACAACTACAAAGAACTATATTTTGGCGTGTTACATCTATTATTTCAAGGCATTTTAAAAGATTTGTCATTACTGTATTTTTATATCTATTCGATTCACCAATTTTGACATATTCATTAAATTACTTAACTTTTGAGATCTTTACTTATCAAATTAAACTTCAAATCCAGTAAAATACATAAGGCACTAATATATTTATTTGTGGTTAAGGCACTATATATATCTATACATATTATGTAGTAGTACATAAACAATAAACCAAAACAAGTACTACTAAACTCCATATCCAAGTAAATACTACCTATAAACTGAGGCAAAAAAGAGCATGCAACTATGCAAGTGAATGGCTCCAATTCTACAAGCACTAGTACTAATGTTTCTGCTTTTGTTCCCTCCCTATATTTTCCTATGTAGTTTGTTACATTTATTCTCTCTCTGCATTTTTCTATCTTTGTTTTAAGCAGTAAAATTTATTCATATATAGTGCTTTCACTGATGATTCATAATTACGAGTATTAGCCTAAACCGATTTAAGACAACAAATTGAATTTGGGTTGAGAATACAAGCAATATTAAGTATCAAAGTAGAGATAATAAGCAAAATCAAATGTAAATGACAAAGAAATGACAAGATTTCAATATATGAGACTGAGTACAAATTTTGCCAGAGTTTCTGTATATATTTCTAGATAATTACAACGTAGAAAATGAAGCTATTTATAGATGAGCAAGTTTAGGCTATGTTTCCCAAGTTTGACCACTCCCATACCCACATCCTGCACCTCTGATAATGGAATTAGTGGGCTGAAGTAGTGGAAAGTTGTGTTAGTGGAGCTGGAATAATCTACCGAGGTCTGAGTTGTCGACCTTGGTAATGCAGACTTATTGATTCAACCGATGTAATACTTTACTGAGGCGCAACTCGAACTATATCTTTAGTTGTTGACTTCGGTGATTTCACTTTCTACCTCGATCCATCACTTGCAAACATCTGTTCGGTTAACCCTGAATCATCCCACCGAAGTGCCATGTATGCAAACTAATTTTTATCCAATATATTATGGGGTCGTTCGGTTGCTCGTTTGAGGGATTCATACGCGCGCAAAACTCTGCGTTAATTTAGCGCAGCGTTCGGTTAGTTTTCTGTGAAATTTTAATGCCCGCATAAAATTAGTGCAACGTTTGGTTGCGTTTTTGTATATTCCACATTATTAATACCTGCATTATTAATACGGAAATCTATGTATTATTTTATGCGGGGTACAAGGTAGTATTAATAATGTGGGTATTAATAACGCAGGTATTAAAATTTAAAATGACAAAAATAACCCTAATTATGAGGATATTTTAAAATTTTATTTAAGGAGTAAATAAATATTTTTAATAATAATATTGTTTGTTAATTTGTAATATATCAGTAATTCAAAAAGTAGTTCCTACGTTATAATATATGCATGGATAATTCCCACATTACTAAACCATGCGCTAACTAATACCCGCATTATTAATATCCACATTTTAATACACACATTACTAATACCCACATTACTAGTACTAATGTTTCTGCTTTTGTTCCCTCACTGTATTTTCCTATGTAGTTTGTTACATTTATTCTCTCTCTGCATTTTTCTATCTATTTGTTTTGAGCAGTAAAATTTATTCATATGTAGTGCTTTCACTAAATCAATGAATTCATAATTATGTGTATTAGCCTAAACCGATTTAAGACAACAAATTGAATTTGGGTTGAGAATACAAGCAATACTATGTATCAAAGTAGAGATAATAAACAAAATCAAACATAAATGGCAAAGAAATGACAAGATTTCAATATATGAGACTGAGTACAAATTTTGCCAAAGTTTCTGTATATATTTCTAGATGATTACAACGTAGAAAATGAAGCTATTTATAGATGAGCAAGTTTGGGCTATGTTTCCCAAGTTTGACCGCTCCCATACCCACATCCTGCACCTCTGATAATGGAGTTAGTGGGCTGAAGTAGTGGAAAGTTGTGTTGCTGGAGCTGGAATAATCTATCGAGGTATGAGTTGTCGACCTTGGTAATGCAGACTTATTGATTCGACCGATGTAATACTTTACTGAGGCACAACTCGAACTATCTCTTCAGTTGTTGACTTTAGTGATTTCACTTTCTACCTCGATCCATAACTTGCAAACATCTGTTCGGTTAACTCCGAATCATTCCACCGAAGTGTCATGTATGCAAACCAATTTTTATCCAATACATTATGGGGCTGTTCGGTTGCTCGTTTGTGGAATTAATACCCGCGCAAAACGCTGCGTTAATTTAGCGCAGCGTTCGGTTGGTTTTCTGTGAAATTTTAATACCCGCATAAAATTAGTGCAACGTATGGTTGCGTTTTTGTATATTCCACATTATTAATACCCGCATTATTAATACGGGAATCTATGTATTATTTTATGCGGGGTAGAAGGTAGTATTAATAATGTGGGTATTAATAACAGAGGTATTAAAATTTAAAATGACAAAAGTAACCCTCACTATGAGGATATTTTAAAATTTTATTTAAGGAGTAAATAAATATTTTAAATAATAATATTGTTTGTTAATTTGTAATATATCAGTGATTCAAAAAATAATTCCTACATTATAATATATGTATGGATAATACCCACATTACTAAACTCTGCGCTAACTAATACCCGCATTATTAATATCCACGTTATTAATACGCACATTACTAATACCCACGTTACTAGTACTAATGTTTCTGCTTTTGTTCCCTCCCTGTATTTTCCTATGTAGTTTGTTACATTTATTCTCTCTCTGCATTTTTCTATCTAATTGTTTTAAGCAGTAAAATTTATTCATATGTAGTGCTTTCACTGAATCAATGAATTCATAATTATGTGTATTAGCCTAAACCGATTTAAGACAACAAATTGAATTTGGGTTGAGAATACAAGCAATACTATGTATCAAAGTAGAGATAATAAGCAAAATCAAACGTAAATGGCAAAGAAATGACAAGATTTCAATATATGAGACTGAGTACAAATTTTGCCAGAGTTTCGGTATATATTTCTAGATGATTACAACGTAGAAAATGAAGCTATTTATAGATGAGCAAGTTTGGGCTATGTTTCCCAAGTTTGACTACTCCCATACCCGCATCCTGCACCTCTGATAATGGAGTGGGCTGAAGTAGTGGAAAGTTGTGTTACTGGAGCTGGAATAATCTACCGAGGTCTGAGTTGTCGACCTTGGTAATGCAGACTTATTGATTCGACCGATGTAATACTTTACTGAGGCACAACTCGAACTATATCTTCAGTTGTTGACTTTAGTGATTTCACTTTCTACCTCGATCCATAACTTGCAAACTTCCGTTTGGTTAACTCCGAATCATCCCACCGAAGTGTCATGTATGCAAACCAATTTTTATCCAATACATTATAGGGTCGTTCGGTTGCTCGTTTGTGGGATTAATACCTGCGCAAAACTCTGCGTTAATTTAGCGCAGCGTTCGGTTGGTTTTCTGTGAAATTTTAATACCCGCATAAAATTAGTGCAACGTTTGGTTTGCGTTTTTGTATATTCCACATTATTAATACCCGCATTATTAATACAAATATCTATGTATTATTTTATGCGGGGTAGAAGGTAGTATTAATAATGTGGGTATTAATAACGCAGGTATTAAAATTTAAAATGACAAAAGTAACCCTCATTATGAGGATATTTTAAATTATTTAAGGAGTAAATAAATATTTTAAATAATAATATTGTTTGTTAATTTGTAATATATCATTGATTCAAAAAATAATTCCTACGTTATAATATATGCATTGATAATACCCACATTACTAAACCCTGCGCTAACTAATACCCACATTATTAATATCCACATTATTAATACACACATTACTAATACTCACATTACTAGTACTAGTGTTTCTGCTTTTGTTCCCTCCCTGTATTTTCCTATGTAGTTTGTTACATTTATTCTCTCTCTGCATTTTTCTATCTAATTGTTTTAAGCAGTAAAATTTATTCGTATGTAGTGCTTTCACTGAATCAATGAATTCATAATTATGTATATTAGCCTAAACCGATTTAAGACAACAAATTGAATTTGGGTTGAGAATACAAGCAATACTATGTATCAAAGTAGAGATAATAAGCAAAATCAAACGTAAATGGCAAAGAAATGACAAGATTTCAATATATGAGACTGAGTACAAATTTTGCCAAAGTTTCTGTATATATTTCTAGATAATTACAACGTAGAAAATGAAGCTATTTATAGATGAGCAAGTTTGGGCTATGTTTCCCAAGTTTGACTACTCCCATACCCACATCCTGCACCTCTGATAATGGAGTTAGTGGGCTGAAGTAGTGGAAAGTTGTGTTACTGGTGCTGGAATAATCTACTGAGGTCTGAGTTGTCGACCTTGGTAATGCAGACTTATTGATTCGACCGATGTAATACTTTACTGAGGCGCAACTCGAACTATATCTTCAGTTGTTGACTTCAGTGATTTTACTTTCTACCTCGATCCATAACTTTGATGCAATGGAAACTAGGCGGAAGCGACAAACGATACGAAAATGCGGAAGCTAAAACAAGATAGGCGATATCGATAACGATATCGAGATAATAAGCAAGACGAGGCTTGAAACGTTTACCTAAGTAGCACCGAGGAACTTGTCTCAATACACCCCAGGTGAAGTCAAGGATCACCTATACTACGCAACTACCCTCAAGAGACACTCGGCTCTCGCAAATAGAATGATCAAAGAGGTTTCGATGTTCAACTTGGATTCGACCAAGTGAAATCATGCCCGCTCACGGGTTCTTCATTGAGATTCACTCAAGAAATTCATCATTCTACATTTAAGGTTGTGTTCATGCAATAAATGACTAAGGGGTGCATTTATAGCACCCCATTACATGGTTTGCCTAGATTCTGGTCCGCTGCCACTCCACTGGTCTGCGCGATCGCGTGAAAGGAATAGCGATCGCGTGGGGTACTTGGCTGCTGAGGCGCGCGATCGCGCGGAGTGTGGCGCGAAGGCGAAGAACAAGCAAAGTTTCTTCGCGATCGCGAAGGTGTGCACGCGATCGCGAAGAGAAAATCCTCTTCGTCAGGCAGTAAGCTCAGAAAGTGCTGCCCTGTCTTGCCCTGTTTTGCTCCCTTGTTTCCTGCACTGTTTCCTGCCCTGTTTCCTCTTTGATTGAGCTCCAATGCATTGTCTTCAAATCATCCCCCGAGCTCATATCATCCATGCCCTTCCAAACCAAGTGTAAGTGCCGATGCAATTTGGGTTGCATCATCCTCCCCTTCTTGAGAAGATTTCGTCCTCGAAATTAAGGCGTCCTCCTCCAAGGTAGCATCACCTACATAAAAAATAAAAAAAAAAGGCAAACAAAACAAAAGCTCCTACTACAAGAGTAGGTTAGTGCACCAAGTGTGGGAAAACACACTCTTATGGTACAACTAAGTATCAATGGCAACAAAGAAGCTCATGTTCCCAAAGGAACTAGCAAGTACTTGGTTCAACAACGAAGTGCTCCCAACACAAGAACAAATAAAGAGATCAATAGTGCATGGCATATGCAAGATTAAGCTATCAAAATTACTACGATCCCTAAGTTCAAGATAAGTGCACCAGGACTTCCCACGATGCGAGTAGGCAAGTCCAATAAGAGTGAAGGTAAGTGGTATGGAAAATTCACTATTGTGATAGAGCCAAGTATCAATACAAATCAAAAAGCTTATGTTTCCAAAGGAGACAACAAGTTCTTGGCTCCATAGTGACAAGCACTCACAAACATAACAAGCAAAGAGACCAATAGGACATGGAACATTCAAGATTAAGCAATCAAAGTTCCTATGACCCCTAAGCTCATGACCAACATACCAAACCTTCAATGCAATATCTTCACAATGCAGCACAATGGTTTTGGCATGCTCAATTCTCAAAGTGTGGTTAACATGTGGGATGGGATAGACAAAGTAAGTCAATTCACTATTAGAATCAATTACCCCACTCCCCTTCTTAAGAGCTCTCATACTCACACTAAGAGATACCTCCTCACCTCCAATTTCATCCTCGAGAAAACCCCCCTCACAAGGTAAGCTCTCAAGGAAGGCATTATTAATGGCCTTTTCATCATCATAACCCGCACCAACAAGAGTAGGGTCGCTAGAAGAATCATCTACCTCACTCGAAGCTTCAAACAAAGAGTTGTCTATGGGATCAAATCCCTCACACCACGGAGGTT
The DNA here is from genome assembly GCA_029990575.1 of Petunia axillaris subsp. axillaris. Taxonomy (NCBI): domain Eukaryota; kingdom Viridiplantae; phylum Streptophyta; class Magnoliopsida; order Solanales; family Solanaceae; genus Petunia; species Petunia axillaris. The sequence continues at coordinate 52,457,021 of JARKNS010000003.1, forward strand.
CTAGCTCATTCTCAACTCTAGTCCGATACAAATCACCTTCACAATTAGAGATGCCCCCACGCAACGGGAATATAAAAGCATGCACCTCAATTTCATAGTCAAACAAAGGAATCGTATCAAGACTAGGTTCTTCGCTCTCGCTTGAGGAGTCATCATAGACAACCTTGTCCAATTCATGCAATTTGGACTCCTCAAGGTCACTATCATCCTTACTACGACACACAATTCCACCAAAGTCAATTATACCAACAAGGGTAGAGTCACATAACTCTTCTTCCCCTTTGTCAAATATGGGTGGGGTGTCATAACAAGGGTCACAAGCGAGGTCAACTAACACACTTTCACTAGAGAGAGGTTCTTTGAATACCGGGCTCATATCATGATGTGGATTTTCATTCCTCTCTACTAGGTCACACGCAAACACAAGTTGACCATTAGACTCTTCACTAGTTGCAAGGTCAATATAGGCATCACAAGCAACAACTAGCTTTGAGTCTCTACAAGACAACGGATCAACATGTCCATGAGAAGGGAAGGTAACACTTACATTTGAGTCCTCCCGTGAGCACTCACATAGCTTGAAGTGTCGCATTCAATTCCTTCATCACGAAGTTCACAATGATGCTCTCTGTCCTCTTGTCTTCCTTCCAAGGCAAACGGTTGAGGCTCCACTAGCTCGCCTCCAAGAGTACCTACACATAAGCTAAAACAAATAGAAAGAGAAGAAGATAAAACATGGTTAGAACAAAGGACGTCCTCACTCTCACTCGAGATTTCTTCTCCCCTCACTTCTTTCATTTTTCCCTCAAGGCCCATTGTAGATCCGAGTGAGGCTTCACTCTCAACTCGCAAGGGCATGACCATAATATTGTTGGTTCCGGGCTCAAGTTTCATGGGTAACTTGGCCTTAGCAGCTTCCTTCAACTCCCTCATAATCTTATAGTCATTACTTACTTGCTTTGGCGTCAAGGGCTTGAATACATACTTCCTAGAACCATGCAAGACCGTGTAAGAGTTGGTCCTACCATCATGTACTACGCTCCGATCATATTGCCATGGCCTTCCAAATAAGAGATGGCAAGCTTGCATAGGGGCTACATCGAACATTACCTTATCTCGGTAATTTCCAATGCCAAACTCAACCAAAGCTTGCTTCACCACCCTCAACTCTCCACACTCACTCAACCATTGTAACCGGTAGGGATGTGGATGCGTTATCGTAGGCAATTGCAGTTGGGAAATCAAGGTTTCACTTACTATGTTAGCACAACTTCCCGAATCAATGATCATTGAGCACACTTGCCCCATCACTCGACACCTAACATGGAAGAGATTCTCTCTTTGCACATGCTCCGACTCCGCAAGACTCATGGCACCCAAACTCCTCCGTACCACAAGTGTCGTTTTAAGCTCATCATTACCTTGGGGAATGCCCAAGTTGTGGGGAGTGCCCACTTGTTGGGGAATGCCCAACGGTACCCCTTTGGACACTCGGGGTCCATTCCTCTTTGAGGTTGTCAAACCTCGAACTTATGGATCTCACCTCGGCCAAGAGGTAGGCCAAAGTGTTTACCGGGACCTCAACGGTATCGTATACGTCTCCGGCCATGTACCTACAAAAATTAAAGACAAGAGAAAGAGGTTAGAGTAAAAACCCTCACTCGCTCCCTCACCTTTGGAGTGTCACTTGGGTACACTCGATTTAGTGGGTTGTAGGATCACTCAACCTTGATCTCAAAGTCTTCCTCGTAGTTGAACAACCACCTCAATAACCACTCAAGTCACAAGAACCAAATACTCTTCGGGGTGAGTGGATTTGATGGGACTCGATGGCCGAACGGCTTTATAAGTGAGCACTTGAGCCAAAAATGTACTACGAGTCTTCTTTGAGCTCTACTCTCCTTCTAGGCACGAGTATCCTATTCGCACAATGGATTAGTACTAATTGGGTAGGAGTGTTACCCTCAAAGTACTAACCGGAAGTGACGCGATCAAATGTTCAAAGATCGAATCGTCACTAAACGGATTCGGAATTGGATGAATCTTGGTGGGTGATCTAGAAACTCACCATATTTAATAATGCTATGGGAGTTTTGGTGGTCGGGAACTGCTACGACAGCTTTGCGAACAATCTGTCCCAATTCAGGATTTTCTGGAAATGGGAACCCTTCGCGATCGCGTTGAGGTTGGGCGCGATCGCGATGCCTTAAAATGGCAAAATGTCGCGATCGCGTGAGGCTGTGCGCGATCGCGCAGGCCTGCGTTCCAGAACCAGAACCCCGACTGTAAGCTTCAGTTTTGGCAAGCAAACAACCCCAATTCAACTTGTTTTTTCAGTTTTCAAGCTTCCAAAAGGTGTTTTCAACTGAAGTAAACAATCCCTAATGGTTTTACCAAACAAACAACCATCAAACAACTTGTTTCAAGGATTTGGAGCAAGTTCTTCAAAAAATTTCAAGAACTTCAAGATTTCAAAAATTCGATTTTTACTCCGCTACTCCAAATAATTTTATGGGGCTATCAAAACGACGGGGCAACCATAAGTAACAATCTCCGATATCAAACAACCAAGAAATCATAACATCAAACAAGTTCTAGCAATTTTTGTGAATTTTCAACTTTGAGATTTGATTTTGAAGATTTTCGATTCACAACTTCAAATCGTTTTTCGTGGGTACCAAATCAACGGGAATATGATAACAAACAATCCCCGATAACAAACACCCAAGAAATCATCACAACCAAGAACATCTAGCAATTTTTTTGTGATTTTCAAGTTTTTAAATTTTTTTGTTTTACTTCAAATCTCAAGAAACAAAAAACACAATCACAACAACGATAAGAACAAGATCGAGGATTCGTAAGAACGAAGCCTAGCCGTGCTCTGATACCAACTGATGCAATGAAAACTAGGCGAAGCGACAAACGATACGAAAATGCGGAAGCTAAAACAAGATAGGCGATATCGATAACGATATCGAGATAATAAGCAAGACGAGGCTTGAAACGTTTACCTAAGTAGCACCGAGGAACTTGTCTCGATACACCCCGGGTGAAGTCAAGGATCACCTATACTACGCAACTACCCTCAAGAGACACTCGGCTCTCGCAAATAGAATGATCAAAGAGGTTTCGATGTTCAACTTGGATTCGACCAAGTGAAATCATGCCCGCTCACGGGTTCTTCATTGAGATTCACTCAAGAAATTCATCATTCTACATTCAAGGTTGTGTTCATGCAATAAATGACTAAGGGGTGTATTTATAGCACCCCATTACATAGTTTGCCTAGATTCTGGTCCGCTGCCACTCCACTGGTCTGCGCGATCGCGTGAAAGGAATAGCGATCGCGTGGGGTACTTGGCTGCTGAGGCGCGCGATCGCGTGGAGTGTGGCGCGAAGGCGAAGAACAAGCAAAGTTTCTTCGCGATCGCGAAGGTGTGCACGCGATCGCGAAGAGCAAATCCTCTTCGTCAGGCAGTAAGCTCAGAAAGTGCTGCCCTGTCTTGCCCTGTTTTGCTCCCCTGTTTCCTGCACTGTTTCTTCTTTGATTGAGCTCCAATGCATTGTCTTCAAATCATCCCCCGAGCTCATATCATCCATGCCCTTCCAAACCAAGTGTAAGTGCCGATGCAATTTGGGTTGCATCAAACTTGCAAACAATCTGTTCGGTTAACTCCGATTCATTCCACCGAAGTGCCATGTATGCAAACCATTTTTTATCCAATACATTATGGGGTCGTTCGGTTGCTCGTTTGTGGGATTAATACCCGCGCAAAACTAGCGTTCGGTTGGTTTTCTGTGAAATTTTAATACCCGCATAAAATTAATGCAATATATTCCACATTATTAATACCCGCATTACTAATACGGGAATCAATGTATTATTTTATGCGGGGTAGAATGCAGTATTAATAATGTGGGTATTAATAACGCATGTATTAAAATTTAAAATGACAAAAGTAACCCTCATTATGAGGATATTTTTAAATTTTATTTAAAGAGTAAATAAATATTTTAAATAATAATATTGTTTGTTAATTTGTAATTTATCAGTGATTCAAAAAATAATTCCTACGTTATAATATATGCATGGATAATACCCATATTACTAAACCATGCGCTAACTAATACCCTCATTATTAATATCTACATTATTAATACACACATTACTAATACCAGATTAATAGTTAATACCCGCATAAATAACATTTTCAACCGAACGACCCCTATGTGTCTCTATTAACTTTATTATCACTAAATTATAATTTATGTAATCTATACTTCATTTTAGTTAATCAATTCAATTTAATGTAAACATTGTACTATAAGTTCCTTAAAATGTGGTCTATTCAAAATTTAGTAAGCTCAAAAGAAAAGGGGAAACCATTTTTTTTTGGTAATATAATTAAACAGATAGGCATACCACGTAGATGATAGAGCTTTTTTTCGTTTTTGCATAGTTGATAGAGATTTATTATTTACCATTAAAGAAGTGCCACGACATAAAAAGGGTAAAAAAGAAAGTGAAGTTTATTGGGGACCACACCCCGAATCCAAAAAAGCTGATCTTGCTTGATTCTCTGCCTGTCTACAGCCGTCAACTTGTCTTAAAAGACCAAACTAACCTTCACCTCGTTTCCCACAAAAACACCCATGCAAAAAAGCCATGCTACTCTACGCTCTCACCCACGCCCTTATCCTGCATCACAAATCCGCTTCTGTTATCCTACGGCAAACGATTGTGGATACAAATCATGGTAAAGATCAAATCATTACTATGAGAAAGGGAATGAGTGGGGTTAAAAAGAATTACATAATGATAATTAATGACATATGAAAACTAAGAGAAACATGTAACATTGAAAGTCTACTGAAACTATGTGATTTTACTATTCCGTAGTATCATTTTTGGGAAAACATGTCATCAATAAAAAATGAATAATTGTCAAATTTAATGAGTTCTATTACTCCAGGATGTACGGAAAAGGGAAACAAGTCTTGCAAGAATGTATTAAAGTATTTTTATCTGATATCATCAAGATGCAGTCATAAGATTGTTTCAAATTAGGCAATTCATTCTTGAGCTAATTTTAAGGTTGAGTCTGTTTCAAGATTTATTTTTGCTAACATGGTATTGGAATTAGCTAGATTGTCCATATTAATATATCTTATGTTGGCCTTCTTGTTATGTTAATCGCGCTACAGATATTCAGTCTTAAAACGTAACAAGATAGCTTATTTTGTATTGGTTGAAGGGAAGGGCGGAGGCAAGTGTTACTGGCCCCATTTGTTTGGAGGTCTTACTCTCAATGATTTATATAACTATCCATTAAGTGTATTTAGTTTATTTTTTCTCAAATTTTATCACTTATTGCCTCTGAAAAGATCTGTCCAAATCAGATTAACAAAATCTTTCCGACGTTCAGATTTTATAAAAGGCTCGGCATATTAACCGGAACAACTCTTTGCATTCCCCGATGCTAACTTACCACTCTTCTTATTTGTAACTTCCATTCTTTCTTAATTTTCTTAATTGAAACTAAGCCCCCGTTTGTTTGTAGTTTTGAGTAAATTACGTTGTATGTCATTTTAGGGCACATTTTTAAAAAACATAGCAGCATTTTGTCACTTTACCAAACGTAGCAATATTTTTAGAAATGCTACCAAAAATGTCACAACTAAAATACCCTAACCCTAACTTCCCTCTCCCTTTCCCTCTCTTCCTAACCCTAACAGTTGATCCCGCCACCGCCGCTAGCATCCCCATCGCCGGCAACCCATCCCCACCCCTTCTCCATCGTCCCCACCACCTCCCTCTTTGACGTAGCTGCCTTCTCCGGCACCCAGCACCGCTGCGCCGTTCTCCCGTTTCTGTTGCAGCTATTAGGGAGGCGACGGAGCACCGCCGTCGTTCCTTCCGTCGTCTGTGGTTCCAGATCTACCTTTGTCCACTGCGGGTGGTTCACTTTCAGGCGCGATTTGACTGCTCTGTTTTTTTTAAAAAGAAAATTTTCTAGTGATACGGTGGAACTACGACGGTTTATGGTGTATGCTTGGTGTTTTCTGGTTGTTGAAATGTATTACACATGTATTCTCGCCGGCGCTGCTGCTCGTCTCCTTTTTTTTCATTTTTTAAATTTTTCGGTGGGACCACGGCGGAACCGCGGCGGTTTCGGTGTATTTGGGTGTTTGTGGACTGTAGGTAATGTATGCCATGCGTATTTTCTATTGTATGTGCGGTGTATGCACTGTATATACAATGAATATACACCGGACATACAATGCATATACACTTGTCATACAACACATATATATGTATGTTTGTTTGTTGGTTTCTTTGGCGGTGCACGGTGGTTGTTGGTGGTGGTGGAGGCAAAAGAAACTGTTTTTCATGTGTATATACAATGTATGTCACTGGACATACACTAGATATACACCTCACATACAATAGGTATAAGTGTATTTTTGTGTTTATTCATTTATATATGTTGTGTATGGCTTATGTATATACATTCTCACACTTTACATACACTGTGAATACAAAAAATATACATGTGACATACACTGAAAATACACAACACATACAACAGTAGTGCTTGGGGGTGGTGGCTGGGGTTGGTAGGGGGAAGATCTAGGGTTTTTAGCACCCTTTTATATGTATTTGCTATGTTTTGAAAAAACATATTGCTATGTTTTGAAAATGGAAAAATGCTGACATTTTAATGTAAGAAAGAGTGTTAGTTTGTATAGTTTTGTGAATTGCCCTATAGTTTTTGGGGATATTTTTCGGGAGTTTTTGGGAGAAAAACTGTTTGTTTATGCTATTTGACCAAAACTTCTTCCAAAAAGTCCTAAAAACAAGGCTCTTTTTTAGCCAAAAAAGTTGAATTTACATATCAAACTTCATTTTCATAAGAGCTCAAAGGCTCTTTCTGAGCCAAAAAATTTGTTCCCAAAAAGTATATCCAAACACTTTTTCATTTTCATATCAAACTTCACCGAAAAAGTGTTTTTCAAAAACTATTTGGGAGTCTATGTCCGAACGCTAGCTAACTTTCCATTTTTTACGAATTTGATTGTTTTGCAATATTATCCATATTTTACCCGTTCATATTCATTGATATGTGTTATGAATCTAATGTATTATTAAAAGATTAGCTATAGTTATATTCTTAAAATCCTTTTAAATACATCTTGGAACACACTTGTGTTTTTTGATAGTTAATCAATTTTATCAAATATAAAAATCCATTTATATCAATAAATGCTTAATATTTTATTAAAGAATAATTTTATTTAAGAATGAGATTTTACATAGTAATTTATTAATTATTATTTTTAATTATATACACACATACTCTCTCTCTCCCCCCCTCCCAAATTAGTTGACGTTTTAGTAAAAAAGGTGTGTCCGAAATTAGTTGTCTCTTTAGGATTTCAAAGACAAAATATATTAGTTCTTTCCAACTATACCCTTAATAATTACAGAAATTCTCAAAAAAAGTTAATAGTCAAACATTAAATAGGGATAATATAGTAAAATATACACCATATTTAATGAGTTTTTTAATGGGCGTGAAAAAGCTAAAGACAACAACTAAAATGAGACAGAGGGAGTATATATATTACACAGATTCAGATATTGAAAAAACAAACAGTTTTAATGATTCGACATTTAGGTCTAGTGACAACATATTAATATTCGTCTTAACCTCCTTTGTTGAAAAAATTACATCATGTAAATAGATTAAAAATAATTTTTTGTGGTATATTTATACTTTTGAACCTCTTGAGTCTTGACTTAAGAAAATTTTAGTAAAACAGTAAAAGGGTTCAACAATTGCTTCAGATCACAAGCTCAAATGCTGTCTAATTTTTTAATATTTTTTTGAATCCAATTATATAAATTTCTGACTCCATCCTGGTTAAAGAACATATAGTTTTTTTTTTGAACAATTCTCACCTTATATAAATAAATTTTCGGGTTGAGATATACTTCCCTTTCATTAATAGATTTAGAGGTGTAAGAAGATTGGAAGGTTTGAATTTTGCTAAGTAAAAGGAGGCTGCATTTTTGTAGTTGTGGGGTGGGAAGTAGAGAATATTACTTCTAGAAATTAAGGAAGAAATAAAGAGAGGATCCGCACGCATTAAATGGCAAGTATCTAGAAGGCAGATTTTGGTGGACATTGAACACAGTCACTCTCATACTCATTGCAGTTTAATGGGTGCAGCTGCAGATTCCTTTTTTTCAACTTTTCAAAATCATGGTTTAAACAGATAAAACTGCATTCTTTTTCTTTTTATCAACTATTCAAAGTTTTTTTTTTCTTCCACTCAATGTTTGGCATCTATATCACGTTCGATTAATCTGAATTTATGTCGAAAAATTTATTTTAAAAGTAAAGTCGCTCCATACCCGAAACTTAATTAGTATTAGACTATGATGAGCAGTTGAAGGTCAAGGACTCAAGGGTATTGTGTGATAGGAAAAGTTGATCCGACTGTGATTTAAGCTCTTATATTTTATAATCACTAGGATCTACCAATCACTTTGGTAGCGTTTGTCCATAAAATTCGTAAGAAATATTTTAAATTTTGATTTCAAATAAGTATTTGTTTATGAAATTTGCACAAAATTTCAAGTTTAGCTTGAAATATTATTTCAAATTCAAAATTCTACAAAAAGGTAGAATTTGAGAATTTCAAATCTTGATTCAAAATTTTTAAATATAAAACTTGACTTATAAGTTTATATTTTATTAAAAAACCCATCTTATAGCTTGTATAAAATGACTCATGCACGACGTGAAGAGATTATCCATACCATGTGAAATTATTATCTTAAAAATAGCTAGTTGTTATTATTGTTGATTTTTTGAAAATAGATCTTTGAAAAATTATGTATATTTGAAAGTTTGTAATAACATATAGTAATAATCTATCTATAAAAGGATAATGGAGATATATAGTTTAATAATGTAGCGCCTTAGGATAGTCAGATATCTTGTTTATAAACTATGATTTGCTCATTTGGTAAGATTATATAAGTTTTGGGGAAGTTTTGATAGTTTTCAAAAAAGTTGAAGGGTTTCCATGTTTATGAGAAAAAATACAATTTAAGAAATTTAAGAAGTTTGTTGTAAATATATTATAAAAGAACAGTAAAATAAATGAAAATAATAATGATATGGAGAGAGTTTATTGCAAGAATATATTGGTAGATATAAGTAGGACTTCTTCTTTTCATTTAACTGTCTCTTCGTCATAAGGATGACACTTTATTTATAGTATTCAAAAGCGTTTCCCATATACAAGAATTGATGACTTCTTAATTAATTGATACATGGAATGAGAGATAATAAAAACCTATTAATGAATTAGACATCCACATTCTCTGAATTTTATAACACTCCTCCTTGGATGTCCATTTATAGATAATGTACCTCGTTAAAACCTTGCTAGGAAAAACCCAGTGGGAAAAAGCCTAGTGAAGGAAAAAGAGTACACATATCTCGTAATACGCATTTAGAGCTGCCTCATTAAAAACCTGATGCAATCGAAATTACGAAAGCGATAAAAGATAAGGAACGAGACGAGACTCACACTAAAGTTCGAGTAGCAACGAAGAACTTGTTCCGTTACACCCCAAACGATTGGAAAGAATCACCTACGCTAAGCAACTATCCTCAAGAGACACGAGGCTCGAGCAAATAGAATGATCGAAGACGGATTGAAGAGCAACTTGGATTCATCCAATTGATTCAAGTCAAAACGGTTACAATGTCAACAGCTATGCTCATTTAATGTGTTTTGTGCTCAAAGTAAGGTAAAGAGCAATAAATGAAAGAGGGGTGTATTTATAACACCACATTACAATGTTTCCAACATTCTGGTCCGCTGTTGCCCAAGTTCTCTGCGCGATCGCGCAAGAAGTAATGCGATCGCGTGGAGAACTTAAAGCTGAAGCGCGCGATCGCGCGAGACAAGGCGCGAAGGCGAAGAACAAAAAAGAACCCTTCGCGATCGCGAAGAGGAAATTCTCTCCGTCAGGCAGTAAGCTCAGCAGGTGTTCCCCTGTTTTACCCTGTTTTGCTCCCTTGCTTCCTGCACTGTTTCCTGCCCTGTTTCCACATGGATTGAACTCCAATGCATTGTCTTTAAGTCCTCTCCCGAGTTCATATCATCCACGCCTCTCCAAACCAAGTGTAGGTGAGCGTCTTGTATATCTTTGGCTTGACTTCGAGTGAATGATTTTGATGCAATTTGGGTTGCATCATCCTCCCCTTCTTGAGAAGATTTCATCCTCGAAATTAAGGCGTCCTCCTCCAAGGTATCATCACCTACATCAAAAGAAGTCAAGTCACTAACATTGAAATTAGTCGATACATTGTACTCACCGGGCAAATCTATCACATATGTATTGTTGTTGATCTTGGACAACACTTGGAATGGGCCATCGCCCCTTGGTGTCAACTTCCCTTTCCGTTGGTTGGGAAACCTTTCCTTGCGGAAAATCACCCAAACCCAATCCCCCTTCTTGAAGTCCACCTTCTTTCTTCCTTTTTTTTTCTTGGTTGCTATCTTCTCATAGGCCTCCTCCAAAGTCTTCCGCACCTTGGCGTGAAGTTCAAGCAATGCCTTGGCCCGAGCTTTACCTTCAAAATCAACAACCACATCCCTCGGCAAAGGGGTAAGATCAAGAGGAATCAATGGGTTAAAACCATAAACACACTCAAATGGAGTCATGCCAATCATACGATGCAAAGTGCGGTTATATGCAAACTCCATGAGTGGTAGCTTATCAATCCAAGTCCCGGCCTTTCCTTTGGTCATAGCTCGAAGTAGAGCTCCTAAAGTCCGGTTCACCACCTCAGTTTGCCCATCGGTTTGAGGGTGGTGGGACGTGGAGAAGAGCAACTTGGTGCCAAGAGCACCCCACAAACACTTCCAAAAATGGCTAAGGAACTTGGAGTCCCTATCACTAACAATGGTGCGAGGCACCCCATGCAATTTCAAGACATTATCAATAAACAAGGAAGCTACATGTTGTGCATCATTAGTCTTTTTGCACGGAATGAAGTGAGCCATTTTGGAGAAACGGTCAACGACAACATAAATGCTATCGTGTCCTCCCCTAGTCCGGGGCAAAGACATAACAAAATCCATAGAAAGATCAACCCACGGACTAGTAGGTATGGGCAAAGGAGTGTATAAACCATGGTTGTTGGACCTAGACTTGGCCTTCTTGCAATCCAAGCAAGAATTGCAAAATCTTTCCACAAGAGGCCTCATTTTTTGCCAATGGAATTGTTCTTTAAGTATGGCCATAGTCTTGTCCACCCCAAAGTGACCCATCAAGCCCCCACAATGTGCTTCTTGCACTAGCACATCTCTCCAAGAGGACTCGGGGACACACACTCTCCCATGCTTGAAAATGTAGCCATCTACCCATTGGTACTTCTCTACTCTCTCCCCACTCACTAGAGCATCATGAATGCTCTTGAGCTTTGGGTCATGAGCATACAATGACTTGATGCTTTCAAAACCCATGAGCCTAGAAGCGAGAGTGGTAGCAAGAGCGAATTTTCTAGAAAGCGCATCGGCCACAACATTGTCCTTTCCCTTTTTGTAATGAATCACATAAGGGAAGGACTCAATGAACTCCACCCATTTGGCATGTCTCTTAACTCAATGAACTCCACCCATTTGGCATGTCTCTTGTTCAACTTCTCTTGGCCTCTTAGATGCTTGAGTAACTCATGGTCACTCTTGATCACAAATTCCCGAGGCCATAGATAGTGTTGCCAATGGGCCAAAGCTCTCACTAGGGCATACAACTCCTTGTCATACGTGGAGTAATTCAAGGTTGCGCCCTTCAACTTCTCACTAAAGTAGGCAACGGGCTTCCCTTCTTGCATAAGAACACCCCCAATTCCCACCCCTGAGGCATTACTTTCAACCTCAAAAGCCTTCCCGAAGTCGGGCAATTGTAGCAAGGGGGCGGTACTCAACCTACTTTTCAATTCTTGGAAAGCTCTCTCTTGAGGCTCTCCCCACACAAAGGGTTTATCTTTCTTCACCAACTCGGTGAGTGGTGCGGCAATGGTGCTAAAGTCTCTAACAAAGTGCCGATAGAAACTAGCAAGGCCATGGAAACTCCTCACATGAGAAATGGTGGTAGGAGTAGGCCAATCTCTAATGGCTTCAACTTTGGATTCATCAACTTCCACACCATTGACACTAACAACAAAGCCCAAAAAGACAACCTTTTCAACACAAAAGGCACACTTCTTAAAGTTGGCATAGAGCTTTTCGGCTCGTAGCACTTCAAGCACTTGACTCAAGTGGCCCACATGGTCGTCTATTGACTTGCTATAAATCAATATGTCATCAAAGTAGACGACCACGAATTTATTGATGAATGGCTTAAGCACGTGGTTCATTAGTCTCATGAAAGTGCTAGGTGCGTTGGAGAGGCCAAAGGGCATCACCAACCATTCATATAGACCAAACTTGGTCTTGAATGCGGTTTTCCATTCATCCCCGGGTTTCATCCGGATTTGATGGTAGCCGGACCTAAGGTCTATTTTAGAAAAGACACTAGAACCACTAAGCTCATCTAGCATATCATCCAAACGAGGTATGGGATGTCGATACTTAAACCGTGATTTTGTTGACCGCTTGACAATCCACACACATCCTCCAAGTGCCATCCTTCTTTGGAACGAGGATCACGGGCACGGCACAAGGACTCAAGCTTTCCCTCACCAAGCCTTTTGTAAGCAATTCATCAATTTGCTTTTGCAACTCCCTTGTGTCCTCGGGATTGCTTCTATATGCCTGCTTGTTGGGAATTTGAGATCCCGGGACAAAGTCAATTTGATGTTCAATACCCCTCAAGGGAGGTAATCCATCCGGCATCTCTTCCGGGAACATGTCCTCAAAGACCTTCAAAACATTGTCAATGGCACTAGGCAAAGGGTTAGGGTTAGGTAAATAATCACTTTCGGAATTCAAAACCATACCTTTGTGCACTAGGCATATGAGCATCTTGGTGCCATCATTACCTCTCAAATATTCACCCGGTTGCATCATGGCACACATGCGACCGGTGGAAGATGGTGGAGTCTCGGCCAAAGGTTTGGCCACAACCGGGGACTTGGCCTTAGCCGCTTCCCTCAACTCTTTCATGCGCCGATAGTCTTCACTTACTTGTTTCGGGGTCAAAGGTGTAAGCACAAACCTCTTTCCCTCATGCCTAACCGTGTAAGTGTTGGACCGGCCATCATGAACCACTTGTTTGTCGTATTGCCAAGGCCTTCCAAACAAAAGGTAGCAAGCTTGCATTGGCACCACGTCAAACATGTGTTCATCTTGATAGTTCCCAATCTTGAATCTAATCAAGACTTGCTTCACTACCCTCAATTCCCCACACTCACTTAGCCATTGCAAACGGTAGGGGTTAGGGTGCTTAATGGTAGTCAATTTCAATTGTGAGACCAAGGATTGGCTCACCACATTTGCACAACTACCCGAGTCAATAATCATGGAACAAACTTGCCCCTTCACTCTACAACGGGCATGGAACAAGTTCTCCCTTTGCTCATCCTCCCTCTCCTCACTCAACATGGTTCCCAAAATGCGACGCACCACAAGGAACATATTAGGGTCATCCCCCTCCGTCACTCTCTCCTCACCATCAACTTCCTCACTCTCCTCTTCAACTTCACCCTCGGACTCACTTTCACCTTCATAAACCAACCCATCATCCATCACAATCATTATTTTTTCGGGTAGGGCACTCTTTGGCAAAGTGTCCGTAACCCTTACATTTATGACATTGGAAAGAAGAAGAAGAAGGAGTATTTAAAGTAGTTTTAGAAATACCTCCAACCTCTTTGTGGTCGCTTCTCGGGGTGGCCTTTTCAAAAAGCTTCTTCACTTCTCGACTCCCACTTGCTCCACTAGCATATGGGCTCTTCCATTCTTTGGGGGCGAGTTGATGGAGTGGTAGTGGTAGTACTCCTATAGCGAGGAGCCTTCTCTTCTTTGAGCCATTTCTCGGCTTCAACCGCGGCATCACAAACATCTTGTAAGGAGTGGAAGATGTGAAGTCTCAATTGGGAGGCAATCTCCCTACTCAAGCCACTTTTGAAACGGATGATAGCTTGTTCCTCATCTTCCGTTTCCATATCAAGAGCCATCCGGTTTTTCTCAAAGTCGTTGAAATATTCATCAACGGACTTGTAACCTTGCTTCAATTCATAGAGCTTTTTGTGTTGCTCTTGTCGATACTTGGGAGTCACATACTTGTTGTTCATAACTTCTTTCAACTCTTCCCAAGTGATGTTCATCCGCAACCCAAGTCTTCTCCTTGAACGCTTGATGGATTCCCTCCAAGTAGAGGCATATGACTCAAATGATGATATAACATAAGTGGCCTTCTTCTCCTCGGTCATATCATTTGTGTCAAAGACCCGCTCCAATTGGACCTTCCATTCAAGAAATGCTTCCAGATCACTAGTTCATTTGAAAGGAGGAATAGTGATCTTGACACTATTGAGATTAGTATCACGACCCCCTCGGTTTGGTTCCGGTTGAACCCCATAGTTGTCATCAACATCATCATATTCCCTTCCCAAATTTCTTCCCATATAAACTCTTGGAGGTCCTCGACCTCGCCCACGACCTCTATCTACACCTCGGCCTCCATTCATCGCTCTCCTATTTGGATAGGGAATCAAAGTAATCATCATCAAGTCCGAGGCCCTCCCCTTCTTGAGCTTCATCAACTTGCTCAAGAGGTGCAATATTTCTCCGAGGCCTTAGGAATGGAACATCTCCTTGGGGATTGCCCAACATTCTTTCTCTAGCAAGAGCCTCATCCCTCAACTGTTGTCGACGAACTAGCTCCGCATATTGATCCGGTTTCATGATTGAATCATCACTAGTGCCTTCACCGGTATCTTTTGGGACACTCGGGGTCCTCTCCTTTTCAAAAGTTTCCATCTTAAGGTTTAAAGCCTTCACCTCGGCTAGCAAACTAGCCAAGACGTCGGTTGGAACCTCAATGGTACTCTTTGCTTTCTCCTCCGCCATGTACCTACAACAATCAAAAACAAGAAAAGAGATGAGAGTAAAAGTCCTCACTCACTCCCTCACTTTTGTTTGTCGCTCGGGTTCACTCAAGTTGGGGTTAGGTTCACACAAGCTTGAGATCAATGGCCTCCTCGTAGTTGCGCAACCTCCTCAATGATCAAACCAAAATACAAGAACCAAATGCTCTTCGGGAAGAGTGGATTCAATGGGACTCGATAAACGCTAAGCTATTTGGTGCGCACTTGAACCAAACAATTAACTACGAATCTTCTTTGAATTCTACTCTCCTTCTAGGCACGAGGATCCTATTCGCACAATGGATTAGTACTAATTAGGTAGAAGTGTTACCCTCAAAGTACTAACCGGAAGTGACGCGATCAAATGTTCAAAGATCGAATCGTCACTAAACGGATTCGGAATTGGATGAATTTTGGTTTTTGATCTAGAAACTCACCATATTTGATGATGCTATGGGAGTTTTGGTGGTTGGAAACTGTTACGATAGCTTTGCGAACGTTCTGTCCCAGTTCAGGAAATCCTGGAAATTGTTACCCTTCGCGATCGCGTGCAGAGTGGCGTGATCGCGATAAACAAAAATTCAGAAGGGACGCGATAGCGTGAGACCTCGCGCGATCGCGCAGGTCTGTTCAGCGGAGCCAGAAACTCGACAGAAAACTGCAGTTTTGGCACTCACAACAACCCAAATTCAATTTATTTCAGTTTTCAAGCTTCCAAATAGTGTTCCCAACTGTAGTAAACAATCCCCACTGATTTTATCAAACAAACAACCAACAAACAACTTGTTTTCAATGAATTTTTACAAGTTCTTCAAAAAATTTCAAACCTTCAAGAATCAACTTTTTGATTTTCACTAGAATACTTCAAATGATGTTATGGTGGTATCAAAACGACGGGAAAACTATAAGGAGTAAACCCCGATACCAAACAATCAAGAATTCACAACATCAATCGAGTTCTAGCAAATTTTGGCAAATTCTCAATCTAGGGTTTAAATTTCCAACTTTTGATTTTCAAATCCAAAACGTGTTTTGTTGGTTCCCAATTGTCGAGATTACATAAACAAACATTCCCCGATAATCAACACCAACAAAATCGTAACAACAAGCGATTTCTATCAAATTTTTGGGTTTTCAAGTTTTTGAATTTTTTTCTTCTTTTTCAATATAACAAGAGCAAGAACAAGAAAATAAACACGGAACAAAGATGACAAGCACGAAGAGTAGGACGAGGGTTCGTAAGAACGCAACCCTAGCCTTGCTCTGACACCAACTGATGCAATCGAAATTACGAAAGCGATAAAAGATAAGGAACGAGACGAGACTCACACTAAAGTTCGAGTAGCAACGAAGAACTTATTCCGTTACACCCCAAACGATTGGAAAGAATCACCTACGCTAAGCAACTATCCTCAAGAGACACGAGGCTCGAGCAAATAGAATGATCGAAGACGGATTGAAGAGCAACTTGGATTCATCCAATTGATTCAAGCCAAAACGGTTACAATGTCAAGAGCTATGCTCATTTAATGTGTTTTGTGTTCAAAGTAAGGTAAAGAGCAATAAATGAAATAGGGGTGTATTTATAACACCCCATTACAATGTTTCCAACATTCTGGTCCGCTGTTGCCCAAGTTCTCTGCGCGATCGCGCTAGAAGTAATGCGATCGCGTGGAGAACTTAAAGCTGAAGCGCGCGATCGCGCGAGACAAGGCGCGAAGGCGAAGAACAAAAAAGAACCCTTCGCGATCGCGAAGGTGTGCACGCGATCACGAAGAGGAAATTCTCTCCGTCAGGCAGTAAGCTCAGTAGTTGTTCCCCTGTTTTGGCCTGTTTTGCTCCCCTGCTTCCTGCACTGTTTCCTGCCCTGTTTCCACATGGATTGAACTCCAATGCATTGTCTTTAAGTCCTCTCCCGAGCTCATATCATCCACGCCTCTCCAAACCAAGTGTAGGTGAGCGTCTTGTATATCTTTGGCTTGACTTCGAGTGAATGGTTTCGATGCAATTTGGGTTGCATCAAAACCTTACCAGGAAAACCTAATGGGACAAAACTTGGTTAAGGAAAAAAGAGTGCAGCGCGTATTTCACTCCCCCTGATGAAGACATTGCTTTATATCTCGGAGACGACGCATTCCAATCTTGTATATCAACTTCTCAAATGTTGAGGTTGGCAATGCTTTAGTGAACAAATCCGCCAAATTATCACTTGAACGTATTTGTTGGACGTCTATTTCACCACTATTCTGAATATCATGAGTGAAAAAGAATTTTTGGTGAAATGTGCTTTATTCTATCTCCTTTGATATATCCTCCTTTCAGCTGAGCTATGCATGCAGTATTATCTTCATATAATATAGTTGGAATTCCCATTTGCAAAGAAAACCCACACATTTTCTGAATATGTTGAGTCATCAGTCTTAACCAAATGCATTCGCGACTTCCTTCATGAATTGCCAATATCTCTGCATGATTTGAAGAAGTAGCTGCAATAGTTTGTTTTACTGAACGCCATGATATAGCTGTGTCTCCACATGTAAATAGATAGCCTGTTTGAGAGCATCCTCTATGTGGATCAGACAAATATCCAGCATCCGCATAGCCAGTTAATTGTGACTTGCATTCATTTGAATAAAACAATCCCTTATCGATAGTCCCTTAGAGGTATCTGAATATATGCTTAATACCGTTCCAATGTCTTCGTGTTGGGGAAGAACTAAACCTTGCCAATAAGCTTACAACAAAAGATATATCTGGTCGAGTATTATTGGCAAGATACATCACTGCACCAATTGCACTAAGATATGGTACTTCAGCGCCAAAAAACTCTTCATCATTTTCACAAGGTCGAAATGGATCTTTATTTACATCAAGCGACCTCACAACCATCGGAGTGCTCAGAGGATGTGATTTATCCATGTAAAACCTCTTAAGAATCTTTTCTGTATATGTTGATTGATGGAGAAATATTCCTTTTGTCAAATGTTCAATTTGTAGACCAAGACAAAAATTAGTCTTTCCAAGGTCTTTCATTTCAAACTCTTTCTTCAAACACTCCATAGTATTTGTGAGTGCTTCATGAGTTCCAATAATATTCAAGTCATCAACATACACAGCTATTATGACAATTTCAGATCCAGACCTTTTTATAAAAACACAAGGACAAATTGGATCATTTTTATATCCTTCTTTCAATAGGTATTCGCTAAGGCGATTATACCACATACGACCTGATTGTTTTAATCCGTATAAGGATTTCTGAAGCTTTATTGAACAAGCTTCTCGGGAACCTTTAAATGCTTCAGGCATTTGAAATCCTTCAGGGATTTTCATAAAAATTTCATTGTCTAATGAGCCATATAAATAGGCTGTGACAACATCCATTAGACGCATCTCAAGTCTTTCTTGTACTGCCAGACATACAAGGTACCTGAAGGTGATTGCATCCACCACAGGAGAATATGTCTCCATATAATCAATGCCAGGTCGTTGCGAAAATCCTTGTGCTACAAGTCGTGCTTTATATCTAACGACTTCATTCTTCTCATTTCGTTTTCGCACAAATACCCATTTGTACCCTACTGGCTTTACACCTTCAGGTGTTCGGACGATTAGTCCGAAAACTTCACGTTTATCAAGTGAAGTCAATTCTGCTTGAATTGCATCTTTCCATTTTGGCCAATCATTTCTCTGTCTACATTCATCGACAGATTTTAGTTCAAGATCCTCGTTTTGCTGTATCTCAACAACAACATTATATGCAAAAATATTGTCGACAATAATATTATTCCGGTTCCATAGTTTTCCCGTAGAGACATAACTTATTGAGATCTCTTCAATTTCATTATTTTCAGGTAGACGAGCCTCTCCTGAAGAGGTCTTATTAGTTGTTATGTCTTTATGCTCGTTTTGAGCAATTACCTCCGTAGTATGATCGTTTTGATCATTTGCTCATTTTCTTTTTCGAGAATTTTTATCTTTGCAACCGGGTGGTCTACCACGCTTTAGGCGTACCTTAGACTCACTTGCACAAATAGATTGCCCTACCGGGATATCAACTCGAATTGGAGCATTTGCAGCTGGAATATGGGATTTAGTTACCCTTGGTAGGTCAGTGAATGCATCTGGCAGTTGATTTGCAATATCTTGCAAATACACTATCTTTTGAACTTCAAGTTCACATTGATTTGTACGAGGATCTAAATGAGATAGTGTTAATGCATTCCAGTCTATTTCTTTTTCCAGCTGCTTATTCTCTCCTCCTAATGTTGGGAAAACTGATTCATCAAAATGACAGTCAGCAAATCTTGCTGTGAATAAATCTCCCGTTATGGGCTCAAGATATTTAATAATAGACGGAGATTCATACCCAACATATATCCCCAACCTTCTTTGGGCTCCCATCTTTGTGCGGTGTGTTGGATCAATTGGCACATATACCGCACATCCGAAAATTCTAAGATGTGAAATATTTGGCTCCTGACCAAAAGCCAATTGTAATGGGGAGAATTTATGATAACTTGTCGGCCTGATCCGAACAAGGGCTGCCGCATGCAAAATAGCATGTCCCCATACTGAAATGGGTAATTTTGTTCTCATAAGCATTGGTCTAGCTATTAATTAGAGGCTTTTGATAAATGATTCTGCTAGACCATTTTGAGTATGAATATGAGCAACAGGATGTTCAACTGTAATCCCAGTTGACATACAATAATCATTAAATGCTTGAGAAGTAAACTCAGCAGCATTATCAAGACGAATTGTCTTAATCGCATAATCTGGAAATTGTGCTCTCAATCTTATTATTTGAGCAAGCAACCTCGCAAATGCCATATTGCGAGTTGATAATAAGCACACATGTGGCCATCTTGTAGATGCATCTACTAAAATCATAAAATATCTGAATGGTCCACATGGAGGGTGTATGGGCCCACATATATCACCCTGTATACGTTCCAGAAATGCGGGGATCCTTGTCCCAACTTTAGTTGCTCTAGTAATTAATTTTCCTTGAGAACAGGCAACACAAGAGAATTCTTTAAATTGAAGAATCTTTTGGTTCTTCAATGTATGCCCATGTGAATTCTCAATTATATTGCGCATCACATTATAATCGGGATGGCCCAACCGGTCATGCCAAATAATAAAATCATTTGATTTAGTAAACGTTTTGTTTACTATGGCATGTGATTCAACTCTGCCAATGCTTGTGTAGTACAA
The DNA here is from genome assembly GCA_029990575.1 of Petunia axillaris subsp. axillaris. Taxonomy (NCBI): domain Eukaryota; kingdom Viridiplantae; phylum Streptophyta; class Magnoliopsida; order Solanales; family Solanaceae; genus Petunia; species Petunia axillaris. The sequence goes on from JARKNS010000003.1 coordinate 52,477,363, forward strand.
GCCAGAGGAAAGTGCAGGGAGCTTTTCAAGCACATATTTCTCACCCGCTATCATTGTAGTAACATAAAGATATTCAATCTTTCCATCAGTTTTAGTCTCAATATGATAGCCGTTTTGGCGTATATCTTTGAAACTTAACAGGTTTCTTTGAGACTTACTACAATATAAGGCTTCATCAATAGCCAAATATGTTCCTCCAGGTAATGGTAACTTGGCCTTTCCAGAGCCTTCAATCAATCTTGTACTACCACTTATTGTATTAACATTGGCTCTTTTCATAACCAAATAAGATAAATATCTCTTATCTTTTAGAATTGTGTGCGTTGTAGCACTATCCAGGAGACAAATATCTTTGTTATTGAACTTGAATCCAACTGAAGACTGGGGAATTTCCATTTTCTTCATAAAAAGACAAATTACATAGTAAGAAATATTGAATAATATAAAGTACAAGAAAAGTACTTTTAAATATTGAAACATAATTAAAGATGACATTTTTTTTTTAAACTTAAAAACATAAAAGGTAAAGACATTATTCTTTATTAATTTTATTTTCCAATTACAACGTCAGTTCTTCAGTTACGATTCTCAAAGAAGTCTCCAGCTTCTAAATGGGTAATATTTAGGAGGCCTTCAAAAACATCATCATCTTTCACGGCAAGATACGGCTCAGTCTCATCATGCTTGTCACCAAGATGTGCCAGATGTGTCCCATTGTCATTACTTTGAAAGGTCAAATGTGCCTCCACATTATTTTCATTTCTTTTGAGCGAAGCTTGATAGAGCTTGACAAAATGTTCAGGCGTACGACAAATTTTCGCCCAATGACCTTTCACACCACATCGATGGCATATATTATTATTCTTGCCTTTTAAAGGATTAGCTTGAGAAACCTTATTGTTCTCATATTTATTTCCACCGTGACGACGATTATTATTTCGTCCCTTGCCACGCCCACGACCATGGCTTTTACCACGGTAATTATTTTGCCTTCTTTCAGGCATATTATTTATTGCTACTACATTCGCCTCAGGGAATGGAGCATGTGCTCCCACATTCACCTTAGAGAACGGAGCAGATCCAGTGGGGCGGACTTCATGATTTTTGATCAACAGGGAATTATGTTGCTCAGCTACCAGAAGGCATGAGATCAACTCAGAATATTTTTGAATCCCTTTTCACGGTATTGCTGCTGTAACACCATATTTGATGCATGAAATGTGGAAAGTGTTTTTTCCAATAAGGCATCATCATCAATAGGTTCTCCACATAATTTTAATTGAGAACTTATTCTAAAGACAACAGAATTATATTCTGTTACGGTTTTAAAATCTTGTAACCGTAAATGAATCCATTCATCACGAGCCTTTGGTAGTACCATGGCTTTCAAGTGATCATACCGTTCTTTCAAATTAATCCACAGTTCTAGTGGATCTTTCATGGTTAAATATTCAATTTTTAACCCTTCATCAAGATGATGGCGAAGAAAAATCATGGCTTTCGCCTTATCTTGGCTCGATCTTTCATTTCCTTCTTTAATAGTATCGCCAAGACCTTTGGCATCCAGATGTATCTCGGCATCAAGCACCCATGATAAATAGTTCTTGCCGGATATGTCAAGTGCCACAAATTCAAGCTTTGATAAATTTGACATAGTAAAAACTATCAAAGACAATAAAATAATTAAAAATTTATATAAATGATAATCAATAAATTATAACAGTAGCATAAAGGAAAACTGATCTTTCTATTCCCTTTTTTTTTCTTCTAATTAATGACATCCATCATTATGGATAATTATAGTATTTCATATCATATTCAAAAGTTAGATTAATGAGATTTAATAATTTTAATAACAAAACTTTAAATTCGTGAAGCATCTTTTCAAAACTAAAATGATAGCTCATTAATGCATTTGTTTATCTAAACATATGCTGCTGTTGTAAAAATCATTTTAGTATATATATAACTAATATAGTACATTTATCTGTAAATGAGATATATTACGATAAATAAATTACATATAGTTATACCTCACAGATGGAAGAAATTGGTACTTAATTTAGAGAAGATTAGAGCTTCGTGCTGATAACGTGTTGTAAATATATTATAAAAGAACAGTAAAATAAATGAAAATAGTAATGATATGGAGAGAGTTTATTGCAAGAATATATTGGTAGATATAAGTAGGACTTCTTCTTTTCATTTAACTGTCTCTTCGTCATAAGGATGATACTTTATTTATAGTATTCAAAAGCGTTTCTCATATACAAGAATTGATGACTTCTTAATTAATTGATACATGGAATGAGAGATAATAAAAACCTATCAATGAATTAGACATCCACATTCGCTGAATTTTATAACAAAGTTCAAATTATATACCCAAACAAAATTTCAACTTCTCAAATCCCAAATTCCAAATCATGTCCAAACGAGTCATTAAATGCTTTAACTCACTCTTTCGGATCCATACTACATTTATGTTTTTCTCCTTCCATACCTGAATGACTATATGTTTATTAGTTTGTCCCAAATGGTATTCACCTTCCAACCATTTTTGTGCAATACACTTTATTATTGATATGTTCCTAGTCGTTTGACATGACAGATTTGGAATTCTTTGATCAAAAGGTAAATGATATGCCTGCTTTCCTAACCTCAAAAGATTGAGGATTGATTTCAAACCCTTTTGGAAGTAAAATTTATTTGGAAAATGTTTGCTAAAGGTAAACATATTTGGTTGATGTTGTTTTTCAACTTTAATATGTACTCGTAAGTCGTAACTATTGAAACAAATACTCCTAGTACTATATTTCTTTAAAAAAATAAATAATGAAAATTAATATATTTTCAAAATACTTGTTAAAGACATATCTGAAAAACTGGTCAACCTGTGTCCTAGTAACTACTAGATGGTCAGAACAGAAGTCAGAAGTTTCCTGAGAATGAGTGATATTTTTTTTCTAGGATTAATTTATGTAGGTCTAGAGTAATTGTGTAAAAAGCTGTGCATATTTCTTTTTTACCTGAGCTTTCCTTTCCATGTATCTTACTACTTTGGTCCAGCTTTTCTGTGCGAGTCTTGGGAGTCCTCTGTTTTGTTTTCGCCAACAGAAAAACAACAATAGTAGGAGTACTATATTAAAATTATATACATTGATAAGTATACTATACAAAGAATATAAGCTTAACTCATTATAACATATTACTAATTAGTTCTACTTATTATAATATAGTAATTATGTAATTTCTTTTTAACACATCAGTAAATCGTAAGTTAATGTGACTGATTGGGAAGAGAGTGTTATTCTAACTGCGGGTATCAATATGCTAATAGTTAGAGTATCTTCCAATCTTACCCAATTACTAGTCCAAGTATAGAACTTTTGAATTTAATTTAAGTAATTCTACATTGAATGTGCTTGGAAAGTGACAATACAACTCCTCAAAACCCTTTTTGCTAAAATTTTTGAGATTAAAATAAAAAATAAAAGTTTATTCCGATTTAACCAGTTTGCAAACCATACAAATAATTTGAATTATATATAATATAATTAAGAATTTATCAATCCTCGTAGTATACTCCCACCATTATAAACTCAATATAACTTTATCCTCTAACCAAACAAACCATTAGGTATTATTTAGATTTATAAACCACTTGTGTTTGATGCACACAAAGAAAGAAAGAGAGAGAAAGATTTGGGGGTTTTATTATGTTACTTTGAGAGGGAAATAAAAGAAAGAGCCAACCACTCTACTCCTGTTGGAACTAGCAAAGCTAAGTGCCATACCAAACCTTCCTAAAACACATTGAAGACTGAGAAAGTACACTTCCCCTTCTGCCTTTGCTTCTCCTCACTAACTATAAACAAACTAGGGTCTCAACAAACTACTCCAATTCTCTTCTTGTAGACATACAAAGAGAGAGAGAGAGAAAAAAAAAAAAAGAATTTCAAGAAGATGTTTGCAGCTGAAAATGGACTCAAAGGAGACCCAAGACTTCAAGCCATTTCTAAAGCCATTAGAGTTGTTCCTGATTTCCCAAAACCAGGTAAACAATTTAGTCCATTCTTGTACCTGCATTTTGTTTATGTTGCGTGATAGCGGGATGCTCCGTGTACCGGACTGCCTTTTACTTGTGCAGGCAAATGAGTTAGCTGATATGAATTGCATGTCTTTTTTTTCGCTATTCTTGCAGGAATAATGTTTCAAGATATTACAACTTTGTTGTTAAATCATAAGGTGTTTAAAGATACTGTGGACATATTTGTTGATAGGTACAAAGACATGGACATCTCTGTTGTTGCTGGTAAATTTCACTCTATTACTCTCCAACTATGAGACTGTGTATCTGTTTTTTCTGGTGTATGTAAAAGGAAAATTTTACCTTGAACACGGGATGGTTTGTGCACTCGGGTGCCCCTTTTTTCATGTGAAAGGAAAGTTTCTTGAACATTATAGGTCATTTCTCTTTGTTTTGGCCCCTTATTACTATCTAATCATTGAAGGTAGGTCCTTATTCTACATTGAAATGTTAAGTTATTATCTTCATTAAAAATAATTTTATACCACATTTGATAAGTTTGATGAGGAAGCTGACATTTTTGGAAGCATACATTACTTGTGTTTTGATTAATTTAGAAGCCATATTGAAATGTATTAAGCATCTGCCAAGTTTTTTTTATATGATAGCATGCAATTATTTTTGAGTGCCATGACTAAGTAATGTTTGGATTTTTCCTAATTTCTAATATATTTTATTCCATGTAGACAGACACCCTTATGATTAGTTTTAAGTTTTCTTGGCGATACAGTGCATGTGGATAGAATTCTTATATTGTAGTATGATAGTGTCCTCCACCATGTTAAGATATTAGGAAAAAGTAAAAACCATTATTCACCATTTTCAATTTGCTAACTGTTTGTTTTATATTTTCTAATTTTTATTCATGTCAAATCAATTGATAGGAATTGAAGCTAGAGGTTTCATGTTTGGTCCATCTGTAGCTCTAGCCATTGGTGCAAAGTTTGTTCCTTTACGCAAGCCGGGAAAATTGCCAGGTATTTCAAGATTGATATTTCTAAAGTTCTCTCCTTTCAATGTTGACATAGTTGATAATTAGTCTTTAGCAGATTATTTCATTATGAGATACTCAATTGTCGGTATCGCATTTCATTGTTTTTTTGTTAAAAAGTTGTAATATTTCAAATCTATGTTAAAATTCCTCGTTTTGATCTATCTTTAACCACCAAAGCATTTAATATCTTTGTCATTCATATTATACTCTTTGGATAAGAAGATTTATCAGAGAGAGCAGTATTTTTTTTAATGAATTTAATGGTAGATTCTCAATGATGCAAATGTTATTTATTCAACTTGAAGTGCACAAGAATTAGTTGATGATACAAGCACTCAGGGCTTTGGTTTAAGTGTTAAGAGTGCTGCGAGTGATGTGTGGGTTTGCAATAGGCAAAAGCTTGGTATCTAAGTGGAGAAGGGTAGAGGAACATACTCATTATCAATTTAGAACCGTGTGCTTACTGACACCCTGGGGATTTCTTGGTTGTTAACAGATATAAAGAAGAACTAGTTGTTGATACTAACCAATTTTATGTAGCAGAGGAAGCTTAAATGTCTTTTACTTGGTTGCTGACCAAATATTTAATTCCCAGATATAATATCTCATCAAATTGGGCTCTGCTCCCATGCTTCCATACCCATCATGTAGTATGGTCCAGATATGGAAACCATCCTGATCTAATATTACTTTAAAGTCTGGCCTTGAAATGGAAACTTCTTAAATGCTTGACTGCTATTTTTGGAAAGTCTTATCTTAGCATTGACTACACTGGACAGGTAAAGTAATTTCAGAATCATATGAACTGGAGTATGGGAATGATTGCTTGGAGATGCATGTTGGAGCTGTACAGCAGGGAGATAAAGCAGTCGTAATTGATGATTTGGTAGCTACCGGTGGAACTCTCTCTGCTGCAATTAAGCTTCTAGGTAACTTCAGAGACTCTCACGGTTCCGTCGTTCTTGGTCGTTTTAACATTGGTTCTGCTGGCTCAGCTAACGAATGTCTTATGTGCTACAATTCAGAACGGATGGGGGCTGAAGTGGTTGAATGTGGTTGCGTTATCGGATTGCCAGAGGTCAAGGTAGTTTTTACTTATCACTCTCTTTTGTGTCTTTTTTTGTTTTTATGAAATTCTCACATTGCATAGACTTGAAAGAACTCGCTTAATCAATTAAACCTTTATTTAATTGTTTTTACTCTTTCTTGTGTTTTATCATGTATTAAGCTATACGTCACATAGAAAATGATGAAGAAAGTAAAAGCATTGGTAAAAAATTGTTGCTACCATGGAAGAGTTAACCTATTAATTGAAAACCAATATAATAGGTTAAGATTTTAGGAGCACAAAAGCTCAGGAAAATATTGAGTCAAAGTGAACTCCATTAAAAAAGTTTGACAATTGCACGCAATTTGTTGTGCTGGATCGTATAGTTCTATTTAACTTGGCTAAGGTTCCTGTCTTATAAGATATGTGTTAGCAAAAATAGGCTGTGAGATTAACTGGACTACCTGAGCTCGAGTTCTGTTATTTTTTTCTACCCATATTTATGCTAGAAAAGAAAATACAGATACACTTGCCTGTTCCCTCAGTCGGCAATAGTTATGTGCCCTCACAAACTAGATCTCATCTGCAAATCTCATAAAGACCTCATCTGCCTGCCCTACTGTTGTTCAAATTTAATTCTCTTGAGATGCTAGCTAGATGTGGTAATGGACTTGTGATATCAATGAAGTGAAGATATTTTGTCAGTGACAACTATAAAACTTGTATGCCATTTATATCACTTCTCTTTTATTTCCCTTAGGTATTTTTGTTCACTTCGTTTTTGTTGGAATAAGTATGAGGCTCCTAGTTAATTTTGTACAATCTGAGCTCTGAACCATCTGTTTTTGCAGCATAACTTTAAAGTTTTTTGTCTGGCCCTTTTTTTCCTCTGTGTTTCAGGGGCAAAGTAGGCTAAAGGGAAAGCCTCTCTATATTCTTGTGGAACCGCGGGAACTAGAAGACTCTTAATGAGGTAGACCTTGTTATTATCTTCCTAGATTCAGTTGTCAGAAGCTGAAATTATAGTTCTGTCTTCCTTTGTAATTTGCATAGAGGAAGATTGAAGTGTTAAGCTGAAACGCTTAAATTCGGTTTTCTTGCTTGCTGCTTGTTCCTTTAACCTTATTGTTCTTTAAAGAATCCGTGTAATTTTATTCTTGTTATTCTAGCGACTGACATTAACCATTTTGGTTCTATCTTGACCTTGAGCTATTAGAATGAAAAGAATGAGACTGGATAGTGGTCGTTCGAGTTCTATGTTTTTCTTTTCTTTTTGACAGGCTAGTTCTTTGCTATTAACTAGAGAAAATGATCAAATGACATTTTTATTGACCGATCAATAGCAGCTAACTATGAAATAACTCACCCACACCCGGTGAAGTGATAAAATTGGCGTGAGAATGTGTATTAAGTAATCAGGTTTAATCAATAAGTATATATGTGGAAGCTCATGTCATGTACTCATAACACGGGCTAACTATTGTCATTTGTGATTCAAATTGTTTGTTACATGGTGGATTACATAAAAAATGAAGATTCATTATCATATTGTCTTTTTGCAGGCATGAGAATTCTATGGTTGATTTCTATCAAGAAGATATGATGCCTAAGCGAAAGTTACAACTGTTTGTTGACCAGTGCCCAAATTTTGGTTGCATTTACCCTTATTGGCCATTTCTTCTTTTTCATCCGTTTCATTCAGTTTCATGATTAGTTGTTTCATTGTTTGAGATTTCTTGTAAAATGCCTGACTGAAAATGTGCCATGACAGAAGCTGGGTTTGACCATACGTTGTTCTATGTAATTTATTTAGTGCAATTCAATTTCTTTTTTTACCATATGAGGTATCCAATCTCAATCCGAAAAGCCTTTTGAGTACAGTAGGGTAGCTTGACAAGCCATAGGTTTGCCATTTTGTTACCAAGTAACAATATCTCATAATCTCTTGTTATGTGATACCAATGTTTATTACCTGACTTTTGACATGTTTTGTCAAGTACTACCACTGCATATGCAATATTATACCGAATGCAATCACTCACATATCTCAAACTTCTACTCGGTACCTGACTTGGGCAAGTTTTCTTTGAAATTTTTATCATATGCAATCACTTGCAAAGTTATTCATTGATTTTGTTTTTCTCTACTTACAAAACTCAGAACTATTCCCAAAACTCAGAACTATTCCCAAAGTGATTGCTGTTAAGTGAATTAGTTAAAGCTGTGAGGGTAGTTTAGTAATTACACTACTTCCGAATGCGAGTTAGAAGTTAGTTATAGGATTAGATGTTAAACTAGTTAGTAATTAGTTTCTTCTTCTTATAAATGGGACTAGTTTGTATCTCTTCTTTTACACAATAATCAGAGTATCAACTCCATTTCTTCTTCTTCAATTATTCTAAACCCTATAGCTCAATCATATCATGGTATCAAAGCAGAAACAACCAGACAATCTGGTGTGATCCAAGGGTTTGATTCTGTCTTCTTTCTGGTATATTTCTGCACTGCACTTTGTTGCATTTTTCTGCAATCTTGAATCTGTGTTCTTGATATTTCTGCACTGCACTTTGTTGCATTTTTCTGCAATCTTGAATCTGTGTTCTTGAATTCATTTCTTGAAATTCTTTCTTGCTTTCGCGATTAGTAATGGCTCAGATAACAATGTATTCTCTACAAACAATGGCAGTCAACAGTCGAGTGGGATGGATCATAATTACCCTTTATACTTGCAATCTAATGATGTTAGTTGAATCTCCCTAATCTCTGTTCAGTTAACTGGATCTGAAAATTATTCCATCTGGAGTAGGTCAATGAAGATTGCATTATTAGGTCGAAATAAAATTGGTTTAGTTGATGGTACTTGCACAAAAGAAAGATATCGTGATGAGTTGAAACCCCAGTGGGAAAGGTGCAATGTCATTGTGTTATCTTGGCTGATGAACTCTGTAGCTAGTAGTCTTCTTGGTGGGATTGTGTATGCCTCTAGGGCTAAGGTAGTCTGGGATGATCTGCGTGAAAGGTTTGAGAAGGTGAATGATTCAAGAACCTTCAACCTGCACAAGAAAATAGCTACACTCAGTCAAGGACTGAATTTAGTCACAATGTATTTTTCAAAACCGAAAGATTTATGGGATGAATTTGAAGTCTTAGTACCCCTTCCTAGTTGCCACTGTGAGCAGTCTAAGGATTTTGTGACATACCTGCAAAGACAAAAACTCTATCCGTTCTTGATGGGGTTGAATGAGACCTATTCTCAGGCTAGAAGCCAAATACTATTGATGAATTCCATTCCCTCTGTAAATCAAGCCTACAATATGATAATCAGTGATGAAAGTCAAAAGGGGGTCTTAGGTACTAGTGGGGTTTTAGGAGCTGCTCCTGTTATGAGTAGTATTGAACCTGTAGCTCTGTATTCTAAGACAAATGGGAGTCAGAAGTACAAAAGGAACTACAATCTATACTGTGATCTGTGCAAGATTAAAGGTCATGCAAGGGAGAACTGTTTCAAAGAAGTAGGATATCCTCCAGGCTACAGGAAAGGAAATTTGGTCCCTCCACTGCACACAATGTGATGCTTGAAGGAAATGAGTCACAATGATTTGTACCTGGAAGTTATGAAATGCAGCATGTGAATCCTCCTACTCAATAATTGAATACATGTACCTTCACATCAGAACAGTATGAGCAGATCCTGCAAATGCTTGGCAATTCTTCTATCCTACCTCTGTCTCAGCAGCTAATATAGCAGGTATAACTACAACACTACTAGTTTCTGATAGCTCACATGAGTGGATTATTGATACAGGAGCTACAAACCACATGGTAGCAGATTTGCATATGTTAGACAAGTCTTCTCTAGTGCAGGTTTCTAATCCCAAGAAGGTGTTTCTACCTAATGGAGACATAGCATATCTCACTCACACTGGTGCAAACTCCATATCAGAAAAAACCACATTAACTAATGTGTTTCATGTTCCACAGTTCAAATATAATCTACTTTCAGTGTCAAAGATGAACAGAGAATTGGGTTACTCAGTTACCTTCTACCCAAATTTTTGTGTTTTCCAGGATCCTTGCAGTGGGAAGGTGAAGGAGATTGGTAAAGAGAAGAATGGGCTCTACATTCTGCTTGACAAAGGAACATAAGAGGCTAAAGGAGTGAGTCTAGCTGTGAGTCACAAGCAAACTTTGGATATTGGACTATGGCATAGAAGACTAGGTCATGTCTCTACCAGTGTTCTGAAGAAGCTGTTTTCTACTTCAACCAATCAAATTAGCACCATAGTTGATCAGTGTAGCATTTGTCCCTGTGCTAAGCAAACTAGAGTTCCCTTTCCAGCAAGTAGCTGTAATCACCTAATTTTGGCACGAATACAGAAAAATTGCTCAAAATAGCCGTGTTAGATTCTTAGGATTTTTGCCGAAATTTTTCTAAATTTTAGTCTTTATTTTAATTAAAATTGTCATTAATTAGGATAGAAAATATGAAAATTGCCAAAAAATACTTTTTATGTGTTTAACTATGACTCTATGTTTAATTTTGATAATATTGTAGATTTATGTAGTTTTTATTGTAGTTAATTGTGTTAGTTTTAATAAGTCTAGGCATTTTAATGGTCATATATGAAAATAATAGCCCAACAATTATGATCCATTAGCTCACTTCTCTTGACCCAGCCCATGAAAGACTCAATATTAGCCGTTGATCTCATCTTGATTCAACGGCTCAGATCATCCATGACTTCCATGTATAAAAGCTTTGTTTCTCCTCATTTTTTCACTCACACCCACAAGTCTATTAAGACTTAGTGAAACTCTGCTGAAATTTCCACTCTCCCACGAATATCGCATCCCACCACTGCCCCACCGTTGCTCCGCCTCTGCGCCGCCGCCGGCCACCACCTCCGGTGGCCGAAAAAATACAAAAAGTATACCATTGGAAAGATCTCGACCTCCTCGTTCTATTTCCACCATTGATTTTTGCAAAGGAGCGACCAATTTTCGTAGATCGACGGTCAACGTTTCGGTCAAAATTGGAAATCCGGCCACCTTGAATTTTCCGGTGAGTTTCTTGGTCCTTTCTCCCCTGCTCGTTTTTCACCCCGTTTCTGATTTTTTTTCCCTTCTTCTTCTCTTTTCTTTTCTCGTTTTTGCTATGGCCCGCTGCTCTGTTTTCGTTGAGGTTGGTTGCGTCACAGACGCTAATGACGATTGGTGGATAGGCTGTTTTAGGGCAGTGAGGGAAGGGTGATGATGATGATTTTGTTGATGTGAGGGGGCTGTTGTACTCTGTTTTTGCGATACGGACAGGAGTGAGGCAGTGATGAATGATGTTGTTGAATGGTTTGTTGTGGTTGAAGAATGAAGGGTGATGAAGCTGCAGTGAACCCGTGATGGTGTTTGTTCTGCTGTCGTGGCTGAGATGACACAGCAGCTGCGATGTTGTCGACGGAGCAAAGGCAACAACGACATTGGTCGTGTAATGCTTAGACGGGTTAGAAAAGAAACTTGCAATTTATTTTCCAGGTTTCTTTCTTTGTTTGGTTTAGTCGTTAATTAGTTTTGTCTTGTCCAAATCGTATGACTGAATATGGCAATATATATGTTTACAGTTCAGCCTGTGCAGTTCTGTTTGTTCGAATAAGACTCGTGTCTTTGTGTATGCTTATGTTGAAATCAAATGATATGAAATTTTTGTTACTCTGTTAATTTATATGTGAATCAGCCTATGTAATTGTTAAGTAAACACTATGTTCTTGTTCGCAGTGCAAGCATAGTGGTAGTTCTCGTCCTTAATTTGTGAAATATTTGTTCTTCTTAGTAGCAGGTTTTTTGAATGATCCAGGAGTTGAAGCAACTAGCTTAGGTTGTTTTGTTTCTTGCTTTTAGTTAAGTTGGAATCTAGTTACTCTTTAGTATAGTTTAGTTAGCTTGGGGCTGATTCTAGTTGGTCTAGTTTGGTCCTAGTCCTTAGTTAGTATAATGAGTGTTTGGGTGTCCTTTTAAAGGACACATTTTCAGCCTTTAGGGGGCCAAACAGGGGCTGAAACAGTAGCCTTACGGCTGCTGTACTATTCTTGTAAAAAGGCAAAAAGTACACTCAAGTGTAGGGGTGTGGCTTGTACTTTTGTACAAGTCTACACTCCACCCCTTTTGCCTTCACTTTTAGCTATAAATAGGGCATTGAATGCCCTCATTTACACACCAACAACCAGCTGAAACAAGGCTGAAATTAAGAGAAAAAAATACTTGAAAAAGTGAGATTAAGTGCAAAGATTTAGAACCAAAAGACATCTACATCAAGGGTCTTTTGGGTTATAAATCTTCAAGTTTTTCAAGTCAAGTTTAGGGTGCAAAGAGGCTGTTTAGTTTGCTGACTTTGGAGTGAAGCGTTGTTGCTTTGGTTTGCTATTTCATTTGCCTTATTAGTTTTCTTTGGGAATTTCTACACAAGGTAAATACTTTCTTAACTATGTACTAATTTAAATATGTTTGGATATGAAAGTGAAATGAAATCAAGCATGTTTGTAGCCCAAATAAGTTATATTCATGGTGTGTCATTAGTAGTCTCCTAGCGTAAAATCACGACTATGCTATGCTAAGTAGAATAAATTGCTACAATTATTTCATGAATGTTTGTCTTCTTTAATGAGTTTATATTTGTTGTCTTGAGCAAGTATGCATGAAAGAGGAGAAAAGAAAATTTTGCTAAGACCATTTTCATCAAGTAAAAATTTTAGATAATTGGGCTGTTTTTCACGAACTGGTCATATTTGCAAATCTGGAAATTCTGAAAATTGTTTTAACGCTGAAATGAGTAGGAAAAATAGATATAAGTGCACAGTTGGTGTAAAGGTGGAAATCTGGTCGTTTTGCAAACTGGTATATTTCTGTAAATCCGCGCAAATCTGGCAATTTTTTACAAACTGGTGCATTTCTGCAAATCTGGAAAACGTTAAACTAGTTTAAAGAAAAGGGACATCTGGTGCAAATCACTCCAAAAAATTAGCCTAGAGTTGCAAACCTTTTAAAGCACAAATAGCATAATCATATTGTATATAATTTGCGAATTGGTTTAGTTCCAAATGGCATTTTAACTTATGGCCACAAGTCTTTTATTAATAACAAGTTTATTTGAATGCTAAATATTTGTGTCATCTGTCTCATACTTAAAATTAGTCAATGTGCTCTATTTTGATATAATTAATTATACATCCAATGTGTAACGATTAGGCAAAAATAATAGGATTACAAAGAGATATACGATTAGGTAAAACGATAAGTATGATTTGTGATCTACTTATTAGGCTAAAAGAAAACTAAATGGAGATAAACCAATTATAAATTAATTATTTTATGAAGTTAATTAAATTCTCTTAAAATAGACCAGTCTTTTGTAAGGTTGGAGATACGCAATACATTTTATTTTGAATCAAAGTGTAATTCGTCCAGTCCTCTGTGAGGTTGGAAAAGAATGATACACTTTTAATTTTCTTAATCAAAGTTAAATTCAAATCAACGGCAGAATAATACAACCATATTTAATAAATTAAAATTGCGTCAATAAAAGCAACTGTGCTCGGCACAGGACTCGAGGGTGCCTAATACCTTCCCGAGAGTCAACTGAGAACCTTACCCGAATCTCTAAACGCAGACCATTAGACGAGTCAAAGGTTTTCCAAGGTACCTTCTGGTGACTTGGCACACCTTAAACTATGTCAAGTGGCGACTCCGAGTTTTCTCTAAAATAATTTTGTACCTTTTTGAACACCAGTCACGAGCCTTTAAATAACACCTCCACGCAGGGAAATAATTTTTTAGGGCGTGACAGTAGCATTAAAAGTACAAGTTGTTTTGATTTACTTCATGTAGATGTATGGGGTCCATATAAACATTCAACATTTGATGGCAATAGATATTTTTTGACTATTGTGGATGATCTGTCCAGAGTGACATGGATATTCCTACTTAAGTTGAAGTCAGATGCATGTGTAGCTTTACAACAATTTTTCCAGTATGTTAAGACACAATTTGGCAAACAGATAAAGATAATTAGAACAGATAATGGAGCAGAATTTCTAAACAGTATGTGCAGCACTATGTTCAACCAGCTAGGGATGATTCATCAGAGAACTTGTGCCTATACTCCTCAGCAGAATGGAGTGGCTGAGAGAAAGCATAGACATATTCTAGAGGTTACAAGAGCAATCATGTTTCAAGCTAACATTCCTATCAAATTCTGGGGACATTGTGTAATAGCTGTTGTATACTTGATTAACAGGATGCCATCTTCTATGCTTAGTAATATGTCTCCTTATGAGGTTCTGTATGGCAAGAAGCCATCACTTAATCATCTCAAGGTCATTGGGTGTCTGTGCTATGCCAAAATATTGCAGAAGACTGATAAACTTCAACCTGGAAGCAGGTCAGCTATACTAATGGGCTATTCAGATGTGCACAAGGGCTATGTACTTCTTGTTCAGACTAACGAGTCATTCTTTATACATAGGGATGTAATCTTTCGAGAGGATGTATTTCCCTTCAAAAGGCAGATATCTTCTCCTCCTATTTTCATAGATGGTACTACAGAAATGTCTTTGATGAAGATGTTTCTAACACAGAACTCTTAAGACAATCTTATAAGTGCACCTCATGTTCCTGAGGAAGAAGGCAATGGGTTTGCTGATGAGCCTATTCCTTCTGTTCCCATACCTAACTGCACTCAGTCTGCTCCACCTCAAAATTTTGCTCCACAAATACCAGTCCAACAACCATCAACTGATAACAAAAAGCCAAGCAGAGCCAAGAATCCACCAGCCTGGATGAAGGATTTTGTCTCACTAGGAGTACATACTGACATACCCTTTGCACTAAACAAATTTGTGTCCTATGATCAGCTATCTCCCAGATATCAAGCTTACATAGCAGCCTGAACCAACTTCTTATGCAGAAGCTGTTAAGGATTCAAGGTGGATAAGTGCTATGCAAGAAGAAATTTCAGCACTAGAAAATAATCACACCTGGGATGTAGTCAAGTTACCTAAAGGCAAAAGAACTATAGGGTGTAAGTGGGTGTACAAGATTAAGTACAAAGCCAATGGAGAAATAGAAAGGTTTAAGGCCAGACTAGTGGCCAAAGGATACAGTCAGAGGGAGGGAATTGACTATCAGGAAACTTTCTCTCCAGTAGTGAAAATGGTGACTGTGAGAACTGTCCTAGCAGTAGCAGCCTCTAAACATTGGCATGTACATCAGATGGATGTATACAATGCCTTCCTACAAGGAGATCTTCATGAAGAAATTTATATGGATCTGCTACAATGATTCAAGAGCCAGGGGATAGACAGGTGTGCAGGCTCATTAAATCCTTGTATGGATTAAAACAGGCACCAAGGCAATGGAATGCAAAGCTACTAGAAGCTCTTGTAAGATACAAGTTTACTCATAGTCAGTTAGACCATTCATTGTTTACAAAGAAGACAAGTACTGGGATTGTGATTATCCTGGTGTATGTTGATGATATGCTGATCACTGGAGATAATCTAGAACTAATAGAAGAGACTAAAGCAGCATTACAAAAGGCATTCAAAATGAAGGATCTAGGAGAGTTAAAGTATTTTCTTGGGATTGAATTTGCTTGGTCTGAGAAAGGGATTCTTATACATCAGAGTAAATATGCTTTAGAACTTATATCTGAAACTGGTTTGACTGCTGCAAAACCAGCAACTTCTCCCATGGATTCCAATCTTAAGCTAACTACCAGAGAGTATGATGTTCATGTGTATGGAGAAGACAAAGCAGAGGATAACTTACTACCCGATCCCACTAGATATCAAAGACTGATGGGAAAGCTCTTATACTTAACAGTAACCAGACCTGATATTGTATATAGTGTGCAGACACTAAGCCAGTTCTTACAGCAGCCCAAACAGTCTCACATGGAAGCAGCTCTAAGGATTGTGAGATATATAAAAGACCATCCAGGACAAGGTGTTCTATTGTCCAGTAAAGGTATTGATACAGTTACTACCTATTGTGATGCTGACTGGGCAGCCTGCTCTTTCTCTAGAAGATCAGTGACTGGATTCCTAGTAAAATTTGGGGAGTCTCTAGTATCCTGGAAGTCTAAGAAACAGTCTACCATATCCAGAAGCTCAGCAGAAGCTGAGTACAGGAGCCTAGAACTTGTGGTAGCTGAGTTAACATGGCTAACAAGATTGATCAATGAAGTTGGTGGACAAATTAAACTACCGTAAGCATTCACACAGACAGCAAAGCAGCAATGCAGATAGCTGCTAATCCTGTGTTTCATGAGAGAACAAAATACATTGAAATAGATTGTCACTTTTCAAGGGAAAAAAATCAGCAAGGATTTGTCAAGACTGAATACATTTCGACCAAAGAACAGCCTACAGATTTGTTAACAAAAGGACTGAATCGTATACAACATCTTTATCTTGCATCCAAGCTAGGAGTGCTTGATATTTTTGCACCCTCTAGCTTGAGGGGGAGTGTTGAGTGAATTAGTTAAAGCTGTGAGGGTAGTTTAGTAATTGCACTACTTCCGAATGTTAAAGTTAGTTATAGGATTAGCGGTTGAACTAGTTAGTTAATTAGTTACTTCTTCTTATAAATAGGACTAGTTTGTATCTCTTTTTTTACACAATAATCAGAGTATCAACTCCATTTCTTCTTCTTCTTCAATTATTCTCTCTCTATAGCTGAATCAAATCAATTGCATGTCAACTTATAAAACAATTTTTACTTTTTTTTAGAACCATGGTCAATCTCCTACCTCGGTTCAAATTGCACATAACCTTTTCTTTTAACATCCTTTTTCCCCAACTACAGGATTTAACTATATGTCTTAAAAGTAAATTATTAATACAATGTGCAAGTCAACTCAGGGCAAAAGGTTAACAAATCGTCGTATCCAACTATTGTGGAACAAACTAGCGAATTGAAAGAACTTGCTTAATCAATTAAACCTTTATTGAATTGTTTTAACTCTTTCTTGTGTTTTGTCATGTATTAAGTATGTCACATGAAAAATGATAAAGAAACTAAAAGCATTGGTAAAAAATTGTTGTTACTAGGGAAGAGATAACCTATTAATTGAAAACTAATGTAATAGATTAAGATTTTAGGAGCACAAAAGCTCATGAAATAATTGAGTCAAAGTGAACTCCATTAAAAAAGTTTTGACAATTGCACGCAATTTGTTGTGCTGGATCGTATAGTTCTATTTAACTTGGCTAAGGTTCCTGTATTATCTTATAAGATATGTGCTAGCAAAAACAGGCTGTAAGATTAACTGGAATACCTGAGCTCGAGTTTTGTTATTTTTTTCTACCCATATTTATGCTAAAAAAGAAAATAAAGATACACTTGCCTGTTTCCTCAATCGACAACAGTTATTGCCTTCACAAACTAGATCTCATCTGCAAATGTCGTAAAGACCTGTAATCACGCCCAAAACTCATCCTAAAAAGGATAAACGGTTGGTGCAAATATAATCCGATTTTTAAGTCCAGAGTCGATCTCACCGAGAGAAAACGTCTAGCTTTAACTGTTTTAGTATCGCTGAATAAATAACTTAAATAATTCCAAATGGATTACAATATTATTGCAAGGATTGAAACAAAAGAACTAAGCTAGCGTTTGGACATAGATTTGGTTGAAACTTGGGGATTTGAGTTTTTGGAGTTGAGTTGAAAAATAATTTTTGGAACTTGAAGTTGTGTTTGGACATATTATTTACTTGAAAAAATAGTTGAAGTTTTGTGAGTAGTTTTTCAAATTTCCCAAAAACTGCCCAAAAACAGCCTTTGGGCACTTTTTGAGTTTTTGGGACTTTTTGGGAGAAGTTTTGATGAAATAGCATAAACAAACAGTTTTTCTCCCAAAAACTCTCAAAAAATATCCCCAAAAACTATAAACAAATGGGGGCTAAATATAATCTAATAAATAAAGAGTGCAAGAATAATAACTTGATAAGATTCAAGAAGACATAACATAGGATATAGATCTCCCCGAACTATTGAGATGAACTACCGACAGATTTCCTATAATCTCGTTGTTTTCTTCCTATTGATCATAAGCTCTTTAGTTACCGTAAACATCTTCCGATCAAGAACAGTAATTTCTTAAGTTATTCTTCAGAAGTAATCTAGATAATTATTTAGCCTGCTCACGAAGATAACAATAAAGTTTCGTTATTCCTAACCCCGCTTTTAAATCTTTGCAATTATCTTCCGACCTCTTGCTCAGAAGTATTGTGTTCAACAACTACCTAACCCTATATTCTTTTCCAAGCAACACAAGACAATAAGCCATGACCAATTGATGTCCATTCAACTAATCACATATAAAATATAGTTGAACAAATAGGAATAAAAACGATTCAAAAGCACTATCAATATATCACCCAACAATATGGTTCCATCAATATCCTATAATAATAAATTAATACATAATTAAAGAATAAGAGAAAGGGGAGAAAAACTGTGTTAATTCCCAACGTCCGTTCCTCCTCATTTCTGTCACTGTCTGCTTATATTTGGGTCTCTCATGGGCCTGATAGTTCTCACGTTATAAGGTGTATTATAAGGTGTTTAGGTTTTCTAGATTTGCTAATTTATCCGACCTTCATGCCAGCTTCATATTTTGGCCCAACTTTGCAAACATCGTATCTATTTCTTCCATTCTTAGTCTCTTGTGCTAAAACCAACTTGGTAATTCTTTAATTCCATCAATTTAGTCCAAGAATCTCTTCAATTTGCTTCATTTTATCTTGTTAGCTTCCTAAACATAAAAGAATCAAAGTTAAGCCAAACCAAATATTATTAGCAGTTAAAACACTCATAAAGCATTAAAAACAAGTGGTAAACAATACAAAAATATACGAATTTCTGTCAATTATCACCACCTCACACTTGGACTTTTGCTCGTCCTCGAGCAAATTAAACTCAATAATACACTAGACAGTTCAACTTCTAAACTCAAGAGACATCAACATCATATCCAAGACACAATTCTCAATTAAGCTCACAACTTTAACACAACAATCGAGTTGTTCTTTTTCCCTATCATTTCAACTCACTCAAAATACCAAAACCTTCCACAGTATCAAGATCACAACTCACTAGGCACATTTGGAAAATAAGATTGACGCAGTAGCTTAACCTGCATGCAAGTACCATACATTCACAGGTCCACGGTGTGTGTGTGAGTGTATTTCCCCTTATGACCTCGATAATGCAACAACGTACCTAAACGGCAGGACTTTAGAGAATTCACAGAGTTTCAAGTGGTTAACTAACCAATAGCAAAATTAAACTTCAACTTTCATTTTCGAGCCTCAAGGGTCAACAACCGGGTGTATTCTATGATTTTCACAACACTTGGGTGATCGGGGACCTAGGAGTTTAATAAAATACGTTAACCTTACTAGAGTGTCTTTGACGTGTTCATACTCGTTTTTTTAAACCTTTAACCGAGCATAGGAACGTTGTCCCCACCCTTATTATTATTATTATTATTATTATTATTATTATTATTATTATTATTATTATTATTATTATTATTATTATTATTATTATTATTTTCGTGTTTTGCACATGTTTTCCAATTTTTTTTCTCATTTACCCTCATTTCTTCATACCGCTTCATAGGCTCTCAAAAGGTTGTTTCAATTCAACCATTATTGCATTCTTCTCTTTGTTTTTTCACATTTCAGTTTCCTTTTTTTTTCATTTTTTTTTTTTTTAGTTTATGTTCATTCTCTTCATCACTACTAATCAAATGCCATGTTCACAATTATCTACGTACACAGGAGGGAAAAATAATTCTCGAAATGTAGAGGATGCCACAGGAATTAGGTAAATGTACTTGAGTTAGAGCTAAACATTAGACCCTTCCTTGCTCCTAATGGTTTGAATTTCCATCATATACCATGTCATCAGGCTCTAGCTATAATGAATTAAGCTAAGCAATCATTCCCTTTTCTTGGTTTGTTTTCTACATCTACTCCTAAAAGGTTAATCCAAAAAACACCCAATTAAAAAATAAACTACCTTTAGGAAAAGAACCGTGGCTTAAAGAAACCCAAGGCTTATTCACTGCACTATGAAAGCAAAACCAATAAATAAATAAAAAGAAGTCAAATGACAAAAACGATGATGATTGATGATGTCACACATCATATAAGAGTAGGTTGGATGAAGTGGAGGCTCGCTTCCGCTGTACTATGTGACAAGAGAGTGCCACTTAAGCTTAAAAGAAAATTTTATAGAGTGGTCGTCAGACCAGCTATGTTATATGGAGCAGAGTGTTGGCCAGTCACGAATTCACACACTTTGAAGATGAGCGTAGCGGAAATGAGAATGCTTAGATGGATGTGTGGGCACACTAAGATGGATAAGATATGAAGTTATTTGTGACAAGGTTGGTGTAGCCCCAATGGTCGAGAACATGCGAGAAGTGAGGCTGCGATGGTTTGGCCACGTGAGGAGGAGTGTAGATGCTCCGGTGAGGAAGTGTGAGAGATTATCAGTATTGGGTCTACAGAGGGGTAGTAACAGACAGAAGAAGAACTAGGCTGAGGTGATTAGACAGGACATGGACCGGATCTAGATCACCGAGGACATGATTTTAGATAGGGGACGTGGAGGTCGAGTGATGCAGCCCGATCACGTGCTGATCAAGTGATCGATCCACCGAGGAGACCGATGACAAGAAGCCAAGCCAAGCTGCTGCACGATGTGCACGTTCACTTAACCTGGCCGAAGGAAAACAATTGCTCCAAAGCTGAGTGGCCGAGCTCAAGAATCGAAGGCATTATCTTCAGATTTGAGCCCGAAGGCAAGGTGACCGAGGACATTGAGCTCGAAGACAATTGAGCGTCCAAAGGCAAGTGTGTGTCCGAGCAGATAATCGAGAACTGAAGCCAAGGCTTACCGAAGTTAAAGTCTGCCGAACACATTTTAACTCAGCCCTGCGTGGCTTATTTCTATTGGTCAACTGTGACCTGTTTACTAGTTTACCCTTAGTATTTCCTATATAAACACTGATTCCCTTCATTGTAAGGAGCTAGTTTTAGAACATTGATGAATTGAATGAAAGTGCCGAGCACATTTCTTCTTGTCTCCGTCGTGAGCAAAACCCCGGTGAGGGCTTTTAAGGACTTGTGGCTTTCGGTTAGTCCGATTGAACATTCCTCTTGATCATTCAGTTTGCAAGAGGCAATGTTCTCTTGAGGATTGTTGCATAGTATAGGTGATCCTTGTACCCCTTTTGATTGAGCTTTGAGACAGGTTCCTCACTGTTCTTTCGAAAGAAGCAAGTTTTGTCTTGCTTTTATCTTTTATCCTTTTGTTTGTTCTTCCGCGTTTGTGCTAACAATCCCTTCGGGAATTGCATTGCACCATCTTGGTATCAGAGCACGGTTTGGGCTTGTTTCTACAACCCCAAATCCTGTTCACGTTATCTTTAATATCGTGCGTATTTGTCTCTGTTTTCCTTTTCGAATTCTGATTTGATTTTTGTTACTGTTGGTGTTATTATTTACAAAAAAAAAAAAAAAGTGTTAAAGAAAAATTCAAAAATTGTGTTTGATTGTTGGTTGTTTTGGAAAAACAATCTTGGAATCTTGTTCACCATCGAGTTCTGATTCCAACGAATACCCGACGTACTGATTTCGTGACTAGGGTTTCTTGGTGAATTTTTGGACTGTTTTGAGCTTTAATGGTGACTGAACTCGAACCCCACTGTGTTTGGAAGAAACCGGTGAAGATTGGTGGTTCTTGAGTGATTTGGGTTTGTTTGTTGCTCAAAAATCGAAGCTCTGAGTTTAAATCGATGTCCGTACGCCGGAAATTGTTACAAAATCGTAACAGTGTACGACACGAACTAGCTGAATTTTAGTTCGAAGAACTCAGTTTGATTTCCTCCGTTGTTGTTTGGAACCGGAGTTGAAAGAGCAACTCAGATCTGTTGAATTTCGTGGTCAGTGAACCGAAGTTGTTGCGTCCGTACGCCGGAGCAAGGTCACTGTTCCATTAAAGAAGAAAGGGGTTAAAATTTTAACATCAAAGCCCCAGGTGAAAATTGTCGGCTGAAAAAGGAAGGTGGATAAGGTAAAACCCTATCCGTACCAAGGAGGGACCACTTTTGTACGGACAGGAGTGGGTGTGATCGAAAAAGATTCCAAAAGGGAATCAAAGGGTAGATTCTCCTAGGTTCTCACTTTCTTTCGTGTCAAATTCTAGTTGGTGGATCTTTTGAGTAATTATCCTACTCAAGGTCGTACTAACTCTTTTAAGCTGATAAGAACTCGTGCGAAGGGGTGACCGAAGTCCAAACTTTCGTAGAAATTCTTTTGACTCCCCGAGCTCAGTAAAAAAAAAAAAAAAAAAAAAAGCGTCCGTTCCATCGAGTCGAACATCACTTCACTCTTCCCGAAGAGGCAGTGACTATTGTCGAACTTGAAGGGTCTTAGAGGACCGATCAATTGGATGAGCCACTGTTAACAAGTCTTTGAGTGATCAAAACCGAACCCATAAAATTGAGTGGAACCGAGTGCCACCCATCAAAGGTGAGGGAGTGTGTGAGGTGATTTCTAACCCTAACATTTGTTTGATCTTTGACTTGTGCAGGTACAATGGCTGGAAACGATGGCAAAAGCATTGAAAAGCCTGAATTGTCGTTAGCCGATCTCATGGCTGCGATACAAGGCATCAGTGCCGAAGTAAGAGGAGTGAGTGCTCGAGTAGCTAACCTCGAGCAGGGAAACGCGTCCGTGGCCATGAATGGGTCCGGCGTGGGAACGAGCCAATCCACTCCGATGAAACCTGAGCTGTATGCTGAGCTTGTACGACAACATCAGTTGACTAGTGAAGCAATTCGAAGAGAGCTTAACTTGGGCAATTCCCAAGCACAACAAAACTTGGGCAATCCCCAAGCTGGAAATCAAAACTTGGGCATTCCCCGAGGAGAGAGGTTACCACTTCCAAGGACCCGAAGAGATCTTGGAGCTGTGACCGAAGAGGTTGATGAAGAGGAATTTCCCGAGGACGAATATGAGCGTGAGCCGCCATTCGCTCAACGAAGGCAAGCTCACCGAGGACGTGGAAATTTCTGAGGTCGAGGCCGAGGCGCAAATGTTGAAAGAAATATTGGGCGTGAGGCTGATGATCGAGAAGATGAGTTTCCCGAACAGGCTAGAGCTGTTCGAGACTCAAACTTGAACAGTGTCAAGATCACTATTCCACCCTTTAAAGGAACTAGTGATCCCGACGAGTATCTTGAATGGAAGCTTAAAATGGAGCGCATCTTTGAAACAAATGAGATGACCGATGAGAGAAAAGCTGCCCATGCCATTGCTTCGTTCGAAGCTTATGCATCAACATGGTGGGAATCTGACAAGAGGCATAGAAGAAGAAATGACTATCCAGTAGTCAGTACGTGGCCACAGTTGATGAGAGCGATGGATGGTAAGTACTTGAGTGCCAAATACAGGCAGACTCAAATGCAAAAACTCTATGAGTTAAAGCAAGGGTCCAAGTCCGTCCAAGAGTACCACGATGAGTTTGAAAAGGTTCGATTGAATCTTGATCTGGTCGAAGACGAAGAGCAAGCCATTATCAGATTCAAAAATGGCTTGGCTAGGGATGTGTCTTCTCAGTTGAGACTCCACGTGTACCACACGTTGGAAGATTTGTTTGATGCTGCCACCGAAACTGAAAAATTGGTGAAGGACGATAAGGCAAACCGGTATCGAGGAGTCACTACTTCTACTCCTTTGAACCGAGGTAAAGAATGGAAGAGTCCAAACCAAACAAGTGCTAACGCTGTTCGAGATTCGAAGAGACCCTTCGAAAGAGGTGTGACCGTTAACCAACCAAGAGAAGTGGGAGGTAAAGTTCAACTCAACTCTCCTAGCGCTTCAAATATTCAGTGTCACAAATGCAAAGGTTATGGTCACATGGCACAAGAGTGTCCAACTCGCAAAGTTATGCTTCTGCTCGAAGATGGAACCGTCCATGAGCAAGCGAGTGACACCGAGGAGGAAATTATCGAGGAGACTGATCGAGCTGAAGATGATGATGATCATGAGGCTGCCGAAGCTGATCATCCGGAAATGTTTCTTGTGGTTCGAAGGAATTTGAGCTGCATGACTCTTGAAGAAGAGGACAACCAAAGAGAAAACCTCTTTCATGCCCGATGTCGAGTGAGGGGAAAGGTGTGTTCGATGATCATTGACTCCGGTAGTTGTGCCAATGTAGTGAGCCAAACTTTGGTTTCTCAAATGGGATTACCTACGATGAAGCATCCCCACCCTTACAAGTTACAATGGCTGAATGAGTGTGGAGAATTGAGAGTTGTCAAACAAGTGTGGATCAAGTTCAAAATCGGAGAGTATCAAGATGAAATGATATTTGATGTGGTTCCGATGCAAGCTTGTCATTTGCTATTGGGTCGACCGTGGCAGTATGACCGAATCGCTGTTCACAATGGCAGATCCAACACTTATACTGTGAAGCTTGATGGGAAGAGTTTTGTACTCAAACCCTTGTCTCCAAAACAAGTCACCGAGGACTATAAACGAATGAAAGAGTTGAAAGAAGCGGCCAAAGCTAAGCTTCCGATGGGAGCAAAATTGGGGCCCGAAGAGACAAACTCACCGACCGAAGTAAAAGGAATTTGTGCAATCATGCAACCCGGTGAGATCTTACGAGGCAACGACCACGGTCAGATGATGATTTGCCTCGTGCACAAGGGTATCTTTCTAAACTCTAATGATGATTTTTCTAATGATAACCCTTTGCCTTTGTTTGTTCAAAAAGTTTTGCAGGACTTCGAGGACATGTTTCCCGAGGAAATGCCAGGTGGATTACCTCCATTGAGAGGAATCGAGCACCAAATTGACTTCGTACCAGGGTCTCAAATCCCTAACAAACCTGCATACCGGTGTAATCCCGAAGACACCAAAGAGCTCCAACGGCAGGTTGATGAATTGCTGAACAAGGGCCTCGTTCGTGAGAGCTTGAGTCCTTGCGCCGTTCCTGTTATCCTTGTTCCGAAGAAGGATGGAACATGGCGAATGTGTGTTGACTGTCGAGCAGTCAACAAAATAACGGTAAAGTATCGTCATCCTATCCCTCGATTAGATGACATGCTAGATGAGTTAAGTGGTTCTTCATGCTTTTCGAAGATAGACCTCAGGTCCGGTTACCACCAGATCCGAATGAAACCCGGGGACGAGTGGAAAACTGCATTCAAGACCAAATTCGGTCTCTATGAATGGTTGGTGATGCCTTTTGGCTTATCCAATGCACCGAGCACATTCATGCGACTGATGAACCATGTGCTCAAACCGTTCATAAATAAGTTTGTTGTTGTTTATTTCGATGACATACTTGTTTATAGCAGAACCGTGGATGAACATGTCGACCACCTAAGGCAAGTACTTGAAAAGCTTCGAGAAGAGAAGTTGTATGCCAACTTCAAGAAATGCGCCTTTGGTGTCGATCGTGTAGTCTTTCTTGGATTTGTTGTTAGTGCTAATGGTGTCGAAGTCGACGAATCAAAAGTCGAAGCCATCAAAGATTGGCCAACTCCAACCTCGGTATCACAAGTTCGTAGCTTCCATGGCTTAGCTAGCTTTTACCGAAGGTTTGTTCGTGACTTTAGCACCGTGGCAGCTCCTTTGACCGAGCTGGTGAAGAAAGACAATCCATTTGTGTGGGGAGAGTCCCAAGAGAGGGCTTTCCAAGAGTTGAAGCGGAGGCTTTGTTCTGCCCCGTTGTTGCAACTCCCTGACTTCGGCAAAGCATTCGAAGTCGAGTGTGATGCGTCTGGAGTTGGGATCGGAGGAGTGCTGATGCAAGACTCGAAGCCGATCGCTTACTTTAGCGAAAAGCTTAAGGGTGCAACTTTGAATTACTCTACGTATGACAAAGAGTTGTATGCCCTCGTTCGAGCACTCGCCCATTGGCAGCATTATTTGTGGCCTCGAGAGTTTGTGATCAAAAGTGATCATGAGTCTTTGAAACATCTCCGAGGTCAGGAGAAATTAAATCGAAGACATGCCAAGTGGGTTGAATTCATTGAAAGCTTTCCCTATGTAATTCATTACAAAAAGGGAAAAGATAATGTTGTGGCCGATGCGCTATCAAGGAAATTTGCCTTAGCGACCACTCTCGCCTCTAGGCTCATGGGATTCGAAAGCATCAAGTCGATGTACGAGGACGATCCCAAGCTGAAATGTGTTCGAGACGCAATTTTGAGTGGCCGAAAGGTTGAGAAATATCAGTGGCATGATGGCTACCTCTTCAAAAATGGGAGGGTTTGTGTGCCAGTGTCATCGTGGAGAGAGCTCTTGGTTCGAGAAGCTCACTCCGGCGGACTGATGGGACACTTCGGTGTCGATAAAACTCTTGGTATCTTGACCGAGCAGTTCCATTGGCCCAAAATGCGACGAGATGTGGAAAAGCTTTGCAACGCTTGTCTCGTTTGCAAGAAAGCAAAATCGAAGTCCAACCCTCATGGTTTGTACACCCCGTTGCCTGTGCCTGATCGACCTTGGGTTGATATATCCATGGACTTTGTCTTGGGGTTACCGAGGTCGGGGGGAGGACATGATAGCATCTTCGTTGTGGTTGACCGTTTTTCAAAAATGGCTCACTTTATTCCTTGCAAAAAGTGTGATGATGCACAGCATGTAGCTACATTGTTTGTTTCTAATGTGTTAAAATTGCATGGTGTACCTCGTACTATTGTGAGTGATCGAGACTCGAAGTTCTTGAGTCATTTTTGGAAATGTTTATGGGGTGCCCTCGGCACCAAGCTACTATTCTCGACGTCTCACCATCCTCAGACTGATGGACAGACCGAGGTAGTTAACCGAACCTTGGGATCTTTGCTTCGAGCAATGACCAAAGGGAAGGTTGGAAACTGGGCTGATCGTTTGCCCATGATGGAGTTCGCATACAATCGAACGGTGCATAGAATGATCAACATGACCCCGTTTGAATGTGTGTATGGCTTTAATCCTTTAATTCCACTTGATTTAACCCCATTGCCTCGAGATTCTGTTCTTGATTTTGAAGGTACTCGACGAGCAGCTGCCTTGATCGAATTGCATGCAAGGGTGAAGAAGAACCTCGAGGAGGCCTATGCAAAGGTTGCCTTAAAGAAAAACAAGGGGCGTAAAAAGTTGGAATTAAAGAAGGGAGATTGGGTTTGGGTTCACTTCCGAAAGGAACGCTTCCCGAACCAAAGGAAAGGAAAGTTGGCTCCTCGAGGGGATGGTCCATTTCAAGTGTTGACCAAGATCAACAACAATGCCTACGTGATCGACCTCCCTGGTGAGTATAACGTGTCCAACACCTTTAATGTTGCTGACTTAGTTCCTTGTGTTGTAGGTCCGACTTCGGAGGACGAGGAGGGCTTGATTTCGAGGACGAAATCTTCTCAAGATGGGGAGGATGATGCAGCCCGATCACGTGCTGATCAAGTGATCGATCCACCGAGGAGACCGATGACAAGAAGCCAAGCCAAGCTGCTGCACGATGTGCACGTTCACTTAACCTGGCCGAAGGAAAACAATTGCTCCGAAGCTGAGTGGCCGAGCTCAAGAATCGAAGGCATTATCTTCAGATTTGAGCCCGAAGGCAAGGTGACCGAGGACATTGAGCTCGAAGACAATTGAGCGTCCAAAGGCAAGTGTGTGTCCGAGCAGATAATCGAGAACTGAAGCCAAGGCTTACCGAAGTTAAAGTCTGCCGAACACATTTTAACTCAGCCCTGCGTGGCTTATTTCTATTGGTCAACTGTGACCTGTTTACTAGTTTACCCTTAGTATTTCCTATATAAACACTGATTCCCTTCATTGTAAGGAGCTAGTTTTAGAACATTGATGAATTGAATGAAAGTGCCGAGCACATTTCTTCTTGTCTCCGTCGTGAGCAAAACCCCGGTGAGGGCTTTTAAGGACTTGTGGCTTTCGGTTAGTCCGATTGAACATTCCTCTTGATCATTCAGTTTGCAAGAGGCAATGTTCTCTTGAGGATTGTTGCATAGTATAGGTGATCCTTGTACCCCTTTTGATTGAGCTTTGAGACAGGTTCCTCACTGTTCTTTCGAAAGAAGCAAGTTTTGTCTTGCTTTTATCTTTTATCCTTTTGTTTGTTCTTCCGCGTTTGTGCTAACAATCCCTTCGGGAATTGCATTGCACCATCGAGGATTAGGGTAGAAGGCTAGGTTGTAGTCGAACATCTTTTCCCTTATTAGATGTAGCATTATTCTTATGTTGATGATTTCCATTTTACTCTCCTACTCTATATCTACTGTTATTATCTATTTGTTGGATATACTTTAGTTTTACATTCTCTTTAGCATGATATCACTGGCTTGCTTTTTCAAATATATTTTCTAATATGTTTCTTTTCCTAGTCGAGGGTCTATCAGAAACAGCCTCTCCACCTTGGTGGAGGTAAGGTATGCGTACATCTCACCCTCCCCAGACCCCACTTGTGCGATACACTGGGTGTGTTGTTGTTGTTGTTTTTGTTGTTGTAAACAGTCAGAGCAGGCATCAACGTTGACAGTCCTTCATGATTGTATCCCCCACCGCACACTTAAGAGATTGCATTGTCCTCAATGCAAATAAAATTTAAAACAAGAGGTGAAGAATATGCCCCTGCAACCAGCTAGTTCTTGCTCACTGTAAACACTTCTTTTCCTTATAATACTT
Organism: Petunia axillaris subsp. axillaris; assembly: GCA_029990575.1. Lineage (NCBI taxonomy): Eukaryota > Viridiplantae > Streptophyta > Magnoliopsida > Solanales > Solanaceae > Petunia > Petunia axillaris. Next base: position 52,506,251 of record JARKNS010000003.1, read on the forward strand.
TCTTGCCAGCAGGTCTAAAGGAAAGCTTCTCTTTTGGTGCTCTTTTAATGTACCTGCAAAAAGGCACATAAATCTGGACCAGACATGAACAACCTCTCAGAAGTTTGAAACTATGAGAAATATTGAGAAAATACTATTGATATTGAAAAGATCTATACAATAGGTCCTATTTATAATTACTATACAAGTTACAATATAAAGCCTTTCCCAATGTGGAACAGACTACTATGCTAACCTAGTTATATACAACCTAGGTTACTAACACTCTCCCTCAAGCCGGTGCATACAAGTCATATGAACCGAGCTTGCTACAAATATAACTAATACGCGGACCAGTAAGTGACTTCGTGAAAACATCTGCAAGCTGATTAGTCGACTTCACAAATCTTGTAACAATGTCTCCTAATAGCATATTCTCTCTGACAAAGTGACAGTCAATCTCAATGTGCTTAGTCCTCTCATGAAATACTGGATTTGAAGCAATATGAATAGCAGCTTGATTATCGCACACAAGTTCCATAAGACTGATTACTCCAAACCTTAATTCTCTAAGTAATTGTTTGATCCAAATCAGTTTGCAAATAGCTACAGCCATTGCTCGATATGTTGCCTCTGCACTAGATCGGGCAACCACATTTTGCTTCTTGCTTTTTACAGGACACCAAATTACCCCCTACTAGAACACAATAACCAGATATAGAACGCTTATCATATGGACATCCTGCCCAATCAGCATCTGTATACCCAACAATTCGTTCATGGCCTCTATTCTCGAAGAGCAATCCTTTGCCTAGGGATGCCTTTATATATCGAAGAATGCGAACAACTGCATCCCAGTGACTCTCACACTGAGAGTTCATAAATTGACTTACAACACTCACAGGAAAAGAAATATCAGGCCGAGTCACAGTGAGATAGTTCAACTTACCGACCAACTGCCTGTACCTTGCAGGATCACTAAGAGGCTCCCTCTGTCCTGGCATAAGCTTAACATTCGGATCCATGGGAGTATCAACTGGTCTACAGCCTTTCATTCCTGTCTCTTCAAGAATGTCTTGGGCATACTTCCGCTGGGAGATAACAATGTCTGACTTAGACTAAGCAACCTCGATGCCTAGAAAGTACTTCAACCTGCCTAGATCCTTAGTCTGGAAGTGCCGAAAGAGATGTTGTTTCAATTTAATGATACCATCATGGTCATTCCCAGTGATAACAATATCATCAACATTGACCACCAAATAAATACACAGGTTTGAAGCAGAGCACCAATAGAAGATGGAGTAATCAGCTTTACTGCGAGTCATGCCAAACTTCTGAACAAATGTGCTAAACTAACCGAACCAGGCGCGAGGAGACTGTTTCAAACCATAGAGTAACCGACGCAATCGACATACCATACCATTCGACTTCCCCTGAGCAGCAAAACCAGGTGGTTGCTCTATATAAACTTCCTCCTTAAGATCACCATGCAGAAAGCATTCTTAATGTCCAGCTGATATAGAGGCCGGTGACGAACAATTGCCATGGATAGAAAAAGACGAACAGATTCCATCTTAGAAACTGGAGAGAAAGTGTCACTGTAATAAGCCCAAATATCTGAGTATAACCTTATGTAACCAAGCAAGCCTTTAGTCGATTAATTTGGCCATTTGGACCAACTTTGACTGCATAAACCCATCGACAACCAATAATAGATTTACCTGGAGGAAGCGGGACAAGCTCCTAATTACCACTAGCACGTAGAGCAGATATCTCATCAATCATAGCCGCCATCCTGGATGAGAAAGTGCTTCACTTGTAGATTTAGGTAGAGAAATAGAAGACAGGGACGACACAAAGGCTTGATGATGTGATGATAAGCGATGATAGCTCAAGCCAACATAATGAGGATTAGAATTGGATGTGGATTGCATACCTTTTCGAAGTGCAATCGGTAAATTGGGAGGAGACAGGTCCACAGTAGGTGAATATTCTGGTGCTGGGCGTGAATCATCTGGTTCTAATTCTGGACGTGGATGACGATGATAATAAGTGGTGGCTCTGGGGCTGTAGTAACGATGTGAGGAGCAGGGGGAGTAGCTGTAGGAGGAGCAGGAGGAGAAATGGTAGGAGGAGCAACTGTAGGAGGGACAACTACAGACTCCTCAAAAGTAGGCAAAGGTAAGACCTCAAGGATATCAGAATGGTCAGAAGAAGACGCAAAGTAAGGTCGACTCTCAAAGAACGTAACATCTGCTGACATAAGATAACGACGAAGATCGGGTGATTAGCACCGATATCCCTTTTGAACATGAGAATAACCAGAGAATACACACTTGAGAGCACGAGAGGCTAATTTATCTTTCCCAGGGGCAAAGTTATGGACGAAACATGTGCTCCCAAAAACACGTAGGGAAGAGAGTACAAAGGTGACTCAGGAAACAATATGAAGTGGGGAACCTGATTCTGGATGGAAGAAGAGGGCATTCGATTAATTAAATAACAAGATGTGAGAACTGCATCGCCCCAAAAACACAGCAAAACATGAGATTGAATAAGAAGAGTGCGAGCAGTCTCAGTGAGATGCCTATTCTTTCTCTCAGCTACCTCATTTTGCTAAGGAGTATATGAACAAGATATCTGATGAATAATGCCCTGAGAAGCCATAAACTGTTTAAACTGAGAAGATAAGTATTCTGAAACATTATCACTGCGAAAAGTGCGAATAGAAATACCAAATTGATTTTGAATTTCAGCAGAAAAGTTTTGGAATATAGAAAGTAACTCGGAACGATCTTTCATTAAAAATATCCAAGTACATCTTGAATAATCATCTATGAAACTAACAAAATAACGAAAAACCCAAGGTTGAAGTGACTCTACTAGGATCCCAAATATCAGAATGAACTAAAGAAAAAATGGACTCTGCACGACCCTCACTACAGCGCGGAAAAGAAGACCGAGTATGTTTCCCAAGTTGACACGACTCACAATCTAATGCGGACAACCTAAATATACTAGGGACCATCTTTTGAAGCTTGAATAAACTAGGATGTCCCAAACGTCTGTGAAGTAACTCTGGAGAATCTGTGACTGGACATGCTGTAGAGGAGTTAGGAGATGTAAGATAGTAAAGACCATGTGATTCACGCCCTGTGCCAATCATCCGTCTCGTACTGCGGTCCTGTATAACAACAGAGTCATTAGAAAAAGTTATGGAATAATTAAGGGTACGAGAGAGACGACTGATACGAGATTAAAGGGACAACCAGGGACATAAAGTACATATTTCAAAGGCAAAGAGGATAGAGGACTAGTTTGGCCAACTCCTATTGCTTTTTCTTGGGAACCATTTGCTAAGGTGATAGTGGGAAGGGAGGGTGAATAAGTAATGCTAGAGAAAAGAAATTTATTACTGGAAATATGATCAGAAGCACCTGAGTCAATGACCCATGGTCCAAGAGTACTAGACTGTGAGACACAAGCAACCTGATTACCAGTCTGAGCAACAGAAGCTACTTGAGATGGTGTCTGCTCATTTGCCTGATACTAGAGGAACTCATTATATTCTGCTTCAGATAACTTAACACCCTGGTTTCCTGCAGTGTCAGTTTGAGCAACATTAGCATTCTGTTCACGTAAAATATCATCACGCAGAGTGTAACATGCTTCACGGGTGTGTCCGAGCTTGGAACAGTAACTAGACTTGGGTCGAAATCTCCCAGAACGACCTCCACCTCGATTCCCAGTTGAACCTCTACCTCGACCTTGATTCCCCATATTATAATATGTCTGATTGCCCATTGTCTGAGGTGTTCGATTCTGCCGAGTTTGTGAAGCTAGAACAGAGAAGTCGGTCGGTGATGAAACCACTGTGTGACTGGGAGGCGCAGCAAGTCGAAGTAATCGAAAGAATAGATCATCTATGGTAGGGACTGCAGGATTGTCAAAAATCTGATCACGCATCAAATCAAGGTCATTTGGAAGGCCAACAAGTATAAGAACTGGAAACATCTTCTATCGCTGCTCTTGTTGTTTGTCCACACTAGCCGTGACTGGCATCGGCGTCTCAAATTCTTCCATAACTGCCTGTACCTGTCCTAAATAAGTTGACATATCCAGTTCTTGTTTCTTCAAACTAGTCATCCAAGAAATCATATCATAGAAACGAGATATGTCATTAGTATATAGGGTGCGAGCCTTTTCCCAAACTGAATAAGATGTCTGGAATGGATGGAACAGAGGCATTAATTTAGGATCAATGGATCGCTACAAAAGACTGCAAAACTGAGCATCAGTCTTCTCCCAATTTGCCTTAACGTTCTCATCAATCTCACTAACCTTCTTAGTAAAGTGATCTTGGACACCCTGACCCTTGAACTATAGCTCAACTGATGGAGCCCAAGCTAAGTAATTCGAACTTCCAAGCAAGGGTTCCGAAGTAATCATAAGATTCGAGTATCCAACATCGGATTTTTTGGAGCCAAAGCATCAAATCCAAGAGACATGGTTGTAATTAAAGACCTCTAACCAAAAAATTTCAAAATACCACCAAATCAAACCGAGGAATTGCAGGAACAGTGACCAAATCAGTCAAAAAAATAGAAGAAAAAATGGAACAGTAAATGCAGTCGCCGGAACAGTGACTGCCGATGCCGGAGTTGTCGGAATATGCCAGAAACTTGATGGGTCAGCTCGGAAATTGTAGACAAGCACAAGAGAAGAAGAATCGTTGTAAAAAACTGCCGGAAGAAGTGCTCACGCGCCGGCACGTGAGTCTGACGCGCTGCCGGAAACAGAGGTTCTACCGGCGCGTGTGGAACCTTCTGCCGGAGGGACTGACTGGGGTTTGGTCGGAAGAGAGTGCCGGACCTTGTGGTGGTATTGGATTTCGCACAACACCACTGGAAAGTGATTCCGATGTTGGCAGCCCTAACTGTCACCGGAAATTGCATAGTGACGCATTTTTCTTTTTTTTGGTTTTCTCTCACTATTGCTCTGATACCATGTGAGAAATATTGAGAAAATATTATTAATATTGAAAAGAGCTATACAATAGGTCCTATTTATAATTATTATACAAGTTACACTATAAAGCCTTTTCCAATATGGAACAGACTACTACGCTAACCTAGTTATATACAACCTAGGTTACTAACAGAAACAATACGATTTATATAGAACTTTTTACCAAATAACACTAAAAAAGATGGCTAGGTACTCAGACTTCCCTAGTAACTAATACTCTGTAGCAGTGAAACAATGTATACGGAACAAGTCATGACATAAGCGCATCTAAACTTAAACAAACAATTCCATAATGTGAAACAAACTACAGGAATACCGTGGAGGATCCTCACAACTAGCTAAAACTTGCAAAGAACCAATTATCTATATCAGACAACAAGGATACCTCAGACTTCCCCTCGATATTTAGACCATTTTAGTAAATTTCAGGCACTATACTTACATAAGATTGATTAAACTCCACAAGTAAATTGACACCATACCAGTATTGTTCCACATAAAAACTTGGACAACTCACAAGGTCTATAGGGAATTTATTACATGCCCAACTACAGGAATATTCAGGTTTACAAATAGTATGAGAGTCAACAAGTGCCACCCCACAGTTAATCTCGGACTCCATGGTTTGAAGTAAGCGCAAACAGAATTAGTTAGAAGAGGAAAAATAAGAAAAACATTGCAATTCAAGTTCGTAGAATCATGACCAGAACACGTGGGTAATCACACTTCCCCACTTAAACACTTGAAGAACAACCAGTCGATATAGAAGCGTGCAGGTAATCAGACTTCCCCGCAAGAGGACTTGACAAACCAACATATCTAATATAGACGTTCGACCCCCAAAACAATAAACAACAATGCATATGCTATGCCCCAAGAATGTGTAACAGTCTAGAAAACAGCTTAAAAAGAGCAAGCGTAAAGAACAACTAATCAATAAACAGAGAAATCACAACTCAAGCTCGACTTAGTACATCGCCAAGAATATAACTCAATCAACTTTAACCTTCCAAGAGATCACTTATAGAATTATTCAACAAACCAATGTATCTATGTATAAACAATACGACGTGTAATGTTAGGTGTATCACTGTTAAGAACAATCGTGCACACACCCACTCGATATTCGGAGACACAGCTGGACAGTAATCGCTCGCGATTTTGAATCAGCGAGTGCACCCACAGACCACCCGAATTATCAATCAAAACAACACCTAGGGCAACAACTTTCCCTGACGTAACAGAGAATTTCAGCAATGGAAACATGGGGAATTTCTAGGGTCCGACCAGTTGGCGGAACCCTAGAATTAAGAAGGGGTTGAGGGGCGACATGATCAGGGGCTGTGGGGCGACGGGAAGAGCAGAACGTATGGTTAAGAAGATGGGGACTGGAGGAGAGGGAAAATAGAAGGACAGAGAAGAGGGAGAGAGAATGGCGTACCTGTTTCACCGGCGTGTGAGATGAGCCGCCGGAGCTCGGTGGTGAAGAGGTTGATCGGCGGTCGTGGGTATAAGGGATGGGGTTATGTATTTCTACTGTTCTGTTGTGTATCTGTTATGTTTCTTGTAGGGGTTGTTTTAGGGGACAAAAGATTTTGTTAGTTTTAGGCGTTAAAAAAAGAATTTTGAAAGAGAACTTACCATCGCCTACTCATCACCTTAGAGCCTTACAACACTGTAAAGTTTTTTTAAAAAAATTTTTTTTTTCTCAGCTATAATTTTTAAGTCTTCATGGCTAGACGATCGTGAGGCCATGCCTGGGCTATGACCCCCTTTTTCCCTTCGTTGCACTTTAAACTTTACCAACTTCGCACACTTCAGATCACTTTTCAACCTGCAAAACACCTCCAAAAACAAGTAATAACACCTTAACTGTGCTAAAATCAAGCTTTTTTTTATTAAATTAAAACTAAATGGAAAATAATAAAATTTTGGGTTGCTTCCCAAACAGCGCCTTATTTTACGTCGTGGCACGACACGCCTCGACATCAATACTTTTCCTTCCACCGTGAGCTTATGAACTGAATCTCCAAATTTGATTCTAATTTTTAGTTGTGCTCCTCGGGTGGTGGTAAGAATCTCAATAGGCTAAGAACCACATGTCGCCTCGTATACTTCTTGGACTTATTTAACCGAGGAATGTCGTCTTGCCTAGGCTGCAATACAAACTCCAGAATGTAAGCATCGTGCACCTCTTTCTTTGACTTTTCTATTGGCTCGGAAGGATAGACGATTTCCATGTCTTTATCCAAGCACAATGTCGAGAAGTGTCTGGAATGAGGTGCAACACGCTCAAACCCCAATTGATTATTGACAACCTCTTTTTGTCACAAATCAGAATCAAATAAAATATCATCTTTGATGTTCATGTCTAACTCTAGTACCACATCTTCAACATGAACATCATCAAAATTTATTTGGCTTGGTGATTGGCATTCATCTCTTAACTCAACTATTGGGTCTTCCATTTTTTTCTCCATCTTAATTTCTTCTTGATCACTATCCATAATAGCTGCTTGCTGAGCATTAAAAACCTCAACTAATTGACTCAATTGCACTTCAAGGTTGTGGATAGTCACTTCATGTCTCTGTATATGGAGTTGCTGCTCATTATCGTTTTCTAAAAGGAACTTGAAAATATCTTGAACCTTTTGCATATCAGCCTTTTGTTTCCTCTCAGCATCCTCCACTTCATTACACCTATTAACATCACAAAAAAAATAGAACCACCATAATAGGGGCTCGGGGGTGGATAAGACATATAAGAACAACCATAAAAGTGACTATCTTGACCACCACACATATCACACATATTCCCCATATAAGATTGAGTTGATGCACATAACTCATTAATAGGGAAACATTGATAATGTTGCCAATTTCCATGGGTGGCTTCTGCCGAAATTAGGACAATAAGGAACACTAGAGGAATAACCATTACCTAGCCATAGAAAATTTCCTGATGCCATGTATTTTTTTTTCTTTTTTACTTATAAGTAAAATAAATATGTACAAGATCTAGAAATAGTAAAAAGTAAGAACCTAGAGATGTTTACAACTATAAACTAAACTGTTAGTTCCCCGATAGCGACACTAAAATTTAATCACGCGCAAAACTCGTCCTAAAAAGGATAAGCGATAGGTGCAAATATAATCTGATTTTTAAGTCTGGATTCGATCCCACAGAGAGAAAACGTCTAGCTTTAACTGCTTAAGTATCACTAAATAAATAACTTAAATAATTCTAAATGGGTAACAATATTATTCCAAGGATTGAAACTAAACAACTAAATATAATTTAATAAATAAAGAGTGCAAGAATAATAACTTGATAAGATTCAAGAAGACAGAATATAGGATATAGATGTCCCCGGACTATTGAGATGAACTACTGACAGGTTTCCTATAATCTCGCCGTTTTCTTCCTATTGATCATGAGCTCTTTAGTTACTGTAAACATCTTCCGATTAAGAGCAGTAATTTCCTAAGTTATTCTTCCGAACTAATCTAGGTGATGTTAGCCCGCTCACTAAGATCATTACAAAGCTTCATTATTCCTAACTCCCCTTTTAAATCTTTGCAATTATCTTCCGACCTCTTGCTCAAAAGTATTGTTGTTCAACAACTACCTAACCCAATATTCTTTTCTAAGCAACACAAGACAATAAGGCACGATTAATTGATGGACATTCAACTAATCACATATAAAATATAGTTGAACAAATAAGAATAAAAATGATTCAATTATAGAGAAGCACTATCAATATATCACCCAACAATTGGTTCCATCAATATTCTATACTAACAAATTAATACATAATTAAAGAATAAGAGAAAGGGGAGAAAAACTATGTTAATCCCCAACGTCCCTCCTCCTTTTTGTCCGTGTCTACTTATATATAGGTCTCACATGTTCCTGGCAGCTTCTCACGTTATAAGGTGTTTAAGTTTGGGAAATTTTGATCAGTAGCCATTTTTGGACGCGCTCATTGGGAACTATCCAGCGTTTCAAAATTCATTGAAGAATAGCCAAAAATCCGCGCGCATACTAAAGCTCCATTAGCGTTGGAAAAAACACCCCGACTAGTCCCATAATAAAAAACTGGGGCTTTGAACAAAACTTGTTCAAAGCTCCCATAACAAAATAATCTCATAACAAAATAATAGGACCTTGAATTAACATGTTCAAAGGTCCCATTATTTTGTTATGGGACTTTATCCCATAACAAGATAATGTAATTTATTCCCATAACAAAGGTCTCATCAAAGGGATAAATCCCATTATTTTGTTATAGGACTGAAGCTTTATACAAAGTCCCATAACAAAATGCTGGGGCCTTGAACAAAACTTGTTCAAAGCCCTAGTATTTTATACTGGGGTTAGATTACTGAAGCTTCCCAGTATAAATATTGGAATTTGTCCGGAAGTGACTATTTCTCAGCGAATTTATTTTTGATGGCTACAAATCAATTAGCGCGCGCCAAACAGGCCCCTACACGAAATTTTTACTTTTTGCTAGATTTGCTGATTTGTCCAATCTTCATGCTAGCTTCATATTTTGGCCCAACTTTGTAAACATAGTATCTACTTCTTCCATTCTTAGTCTCTTGTGCTAAAACTAACTTGGTAATTTCTTCAATTCCATCAATTCAGTCCAAAAATTTCTTCAACTTGCTTCATTTCATCTTGTTGGCTTCCTAAACATAAAAGAATCAAAGTTAAGCCAAACCATATTATTAGCAGTTAAAACACTGAGAAAGAATAATAAAAAAAAGTTGTAAACAATATAAAAATGTACGAATTTCTATCCATTATCAACCTCATCTACCTGCCCTACTGTTGTTCAAAATTAATTCTCTTGAGATGCTAGCTAGTAGCTAGACAACCTTAGTTTTTATTTTTTTGTGGTAATGGACTTGTGATATCAATGAAGTGAGGATATTTTGTCAGTGACAACTATAAAACTTATATGCCATTTATATCACTTCTCTTGGAGTATTTCCCTTAGGTATTTTTGTTTGAATAAGTATGAGGCTCCTAGTTAATTTTATACAATCTGAGCTCTGAACCATCTGTTTAAAGTTTTTTGTCTGGCCCTTTTTTCCCTCTGTGTTTCAGGGGCAAAGTACGCCTAATTAAGGGAAAGCCTCTCTATATTCTTGTGGAACCGCGGGAACTAGAAGACTCTTAATGAGGTAGACCTTGTTATTATCTTCCTAGATTCAGTTGTCAGAAGCTGAGATTATAGTTCATAGTTTTTAGTTCTTATCTTCCTTGGTAATTTGCGTAGAGGTAGATTTAAGTGTTAGCTGAAATGCTTAAATTCGATTTCTTGCTCTCTGCTTGTTCTTTTAGCCTTGTTGTTCTTCAAAGAATCTGTGTATTTTTATTCTTGTTATTCCATAACTGGCGTTAACCATTTTGGTTCTAGCTTGACCTTAAGCTATTAGGATGAAAAAGATGAGAATGGATAGTGGTTGTTCGAAATCTCTGTTTATCCTTTTCTTTTTGACAGGCTAGTTCTTTGCTACTACTAACTAGAGAAAATGATCAAATGTAATTCTTATTGAGCAATCTATTGCAGCTAACTTTGAAATAACTCACCTCACACCCAATGTGATAATAAGCGCGAAAATGTACTTTAATTAGCAAGTTTTAACTGTTGATGATTCAAATTGTTTGTTACGTCGTGGATTACATCAAGAACCAAGATTCATAATCATATTGTGATAAAATCGGGCACCGGACGCCCACACACCCGGATGCAATAAATTTGGGCGCCCATCTTACGAGCACCCACACACACGAGCATCCACATAAATTTGGACCTAACTCACACCCCAAAAGCTAGCTCAAAGGGTAGAGGATTGTCCAAAACTTATATGGAGCATTTTTTCTCTTTCATACTACCGATGTGGGACTTTCCCACATTCCAACATATTGTCTTTTGTTCTTTTTGCAGGCATGTGAATTCTAAGGTTGATTTCTATCAAGAGGAGATGATGCCGAAGCGAGAATTACAACTTGTTTGTGGACCCGTGCCCAAATTTTGGTTGCATTTACCCTTATTGGCCATGTCTTCTTTTTCATGTGTTTCTTTCATTAGTTGTTTCATTATTTGAGATTTCTTGTAAAATGCCCGACTGAAAATGTGCCATGACAAAGCTGGGTTTGACCTTACGTTGTTGTTCTATCTAATTTATTTAATGTAATTCAATTTTTTAAAACCATGTGAGGTATCCCAATCTTCATCCAAAAAGCATAAAACAGCACATAGGTTTTGCTGTTTTGGTCCAACTTCCAAGTAATAATATCTCGTAACTTTTGATATGTCTTGCCCGTGTTCATTACTCGACTTGCTCTTAAACATGCTAAATACTCCTAATGTATATGCGATATCATACCGAGTGCAATCACTCATATATCTCAAACTTATACTCGGTACCTAACTTGTGCAAGTTTTCATTGAAACTGTTTTCATTTTTTTATATGAAATCAGTTGCTAGGTTTTTCATTAAATTTTTATTTTCTCCACTCACATGACTTAATTATTTTCCAAAGGAAATACCTGTTCAGACGTAACGTCAACGTCTAAATATAATTTTTAACTCAAATTTATAACTTTAATTTGTTTTTTTGGAACCATGGTCAGCCTACTTCAATTCCAATTGCAAATAACCTATTCTTCTTTGAATATCCTTTTTCCCCCAACTAGGTTAACTAACTAGTAGGTTTTTAAAAAGAAAACAAAAAGATAAAGAAACTAGGTTTTTAAAGTAAATTCCCAAGGATGTTTGGTACAACGGTAAAGAATTATAATTCCAGTATTAAATTAGAAATTAGTTTATCCTATATTTGATACGAAGGAAAATATCCTTGAGATTACTATCATATAACATATGATATGGGTTTATTGTCAATCTCCATTTTGTACCAAACTAACCCCTTAATACAATGTGCAAGTCAACTGAGAACACAACTCACAAGGTTAACTAATAGTCATATCCCAACTAACGTGGAACAAAGTTCACTCTCAAACTATGCATGACTTGCAACCAAATAACATCACTGCAGAGACCACAAAACCATACATTCTCAAAAAATGCATAGCTCTATTACTTTCATGTGCCTCTTCAACTTACAAATTCAAACAAGTACATGCATTTTCCATAAGGCGTGGCATCCCTTTATCATGTCCAGAAATGGGCAAGTACTTGATTTTCACACTAGTTTCACTTTCAGGTCCAATGCATTATGCCCAAAAAATATTTGATAAAATCATAAACCCAAATATATTTACTTGGAATACAATGATTCGAGGTTATGCTGAGAGTGAAAACCCATATCCAGCTATTAAAATACATGATAAAATGCGTGTCAGGTTCGTTGAACCTGACACGCATACGTACCCTTTCGTGTTGAAAGCTATTGCTAAAGTGATTGATGTGAAAGAAGGAAAGAGAGTGCATTGTGTTGTCATAAAAAATGGGTTTGAGTCATTGATGTTTGTTAAGAATTCTTTGGTACATTTTTATGGTGCGATTGGCCAACCGGAGAATGCACATAAAGTGTTCGATAAAATGTCTGACAAGAATCTTGTGGCGTGGAACTCGGTGATTAATGGGTACGCGTTGAATAGTCGGCCCAATGAGACGTTGACACTTTTTAGGAAAATGGTGTTAGAGGAGGGTTTTGTTAAGCCGGATGGGTTTACTTTGGTTAGTTTGTTAACTGCTTCTGCTGAGCTAGGTGCATTGGCTTTGGGTAGAAGGGCTCATGTGTATATGATGAAGGTGGGATTGGATAAGAATTTACATGCGGCGAACGCCCTTTTGGATCTTTATGCGAAATGTGGGAATGTACAAGAGGCGGAACAGGTTTTCGATGAGTTGGAGGAGGATAGTATAGTGTCGTGGACCTCTTTGATTGTAGGTTTGGCTGTTAATGGTTTTGGTGATAAAGCGCTCGAGCTTTTCAAGGAAATGGAAAGAAAAGGATTTGTTCCTACGGAGATCACATTTGTTGGGGTGTTATATGCTTGTAGTCATTGTGGTTTGGTGGACAAAGGGTTTGATTACTTTGAAAGGATGCAACGGGAGTTTGGAATTAAGCCGAAAATTGAACATTATGGCTGCATGGTTGATTTGTTAGGAAGGGCTGGTTTAGTGGAAAGGGCGTACATGTATATTAAAGACATGCCATTGCAACCCAATGCGGTGATTTGGCGAACATTACTAGGTGCCTGCTCAATACATGGTCATGTAGCTCTGGCAGAGATGACTAGAAATCACCTTAAGCTGTTAGAACCTAAACATTCTGGGGATTATGTGCTCCTTTCGAATCTATATGCAGCCGATAGGCGTTGGTCGGATGTGCATAAACTGAGGAGAACAATGCTTAAAGAAGGTGTGAAGAAAGTTCCGGGCCATAGTCTTGCTGAGCTGGGTAATAGCGTGCATGAATTTGTTATGGGAGATAGATCACATCCTCAAACTGAGACTATATATGCTATGCTTGCAGAAATGACTAGATTATTGAGATTGGAAGGTTATATTCCTCATACATCAAATGTGCTTGCTGACATAGAGGAAGAGGAGAAGGAAACTGCTTTGGCTTACCATAGTGAAAAAATTGCAATTGCATTTATGTTGATTAGCACACCGCCTGGGACCCCAATTAGAATTGTGAAGAACTTAAGGGTCTGTGCTGATTGCCATCTTGCCATTAAACTAATATCAAAGGTCTTTGATCGCGAGATAGTCGTTAGAGACCGTAGCCGGTTTCACCATTTCAAAAATGGATCTTGCTCTTGTAAAGATTATTGGTAGAACATAATTTTAGAATTGGAGCTGGAGCTTTGCATAAGCTGCTGAAGTCAAAGCGTGGCCTTCTGAAAGATCAAGATGGTTGAAAACAAGATGAACGATAACAACAGCGTTCTGTCTTTGAGGAAAAGTTGTTTTCTGTTCGTTGCTTGATTGGCAGTCTTGGAAACACTTGGTGCAACTCTATACTTTCTGAGGAAGAAACATTCCTCAACCTGCATGTGCAGTGTTTTGTGTATCATCATATTACAAGGATCATCCTTGGTCTATAAAAGTCTTGAGAGAATAAGCTGCTCCTGTAATAATCTACAGCATCAAATGAAGACATTAATCAGGGAAGTAATACTGGAAGTAAGATTTCAATCAAAGAGATTTGATTGAGAAGGACAGGAATGCGACAATCAAGAATCAATTCTTTGATATGTTTGAACGACGATGGCAACACGCTAAAAGGAGAGCTATCTGATGTGAACAAAAAAGGGGACAAGAATTTAGCAATAATCCCATCACTAGAAGATCAAATTTCCGAGAGTGAAGACTCCAGCATTAATTGAAGGCGATATATGGTCAAATATTGAAGGAGGCTGCCATTGACGACTGAACCACTTACTCACTGAACGGAAACAAAATGCTCAACTTACAGAAAACCTTCTCTGTTACTTCTCAAGTCAAGTAACATTGTGTCTCTTATTTGTGATCATTAGGCAGAAAATTAGTGTGTGGGATCATTATTGCTTAGCGAGTGAAACCATTTCGTTAATTGTTGTCGGTGAGGAGGTGAATAACAACTCAATTTTGTTGGTGACCGAGCTATAGTCATAAAACCAACACTCAAATGTTGGTGTTGCGCTAGAAACCATCAAAAGTTGTACTTTAATCAAAATTCAAGGAGCTCTAAATATAACTCCCTTGTGACCCAACAGAACTGTATGGAGACTTGCTGAACCAATAGATAGTATTAAGGGTGGCCACCGGCCCGGTCCGGTCCGGGATCGGCTTTTTTTGCCGGTTCCAGTCCGGTCCTGTTGCTGTGAGGGGGGGGGGGGGGGTGGGAACCGAACCTAACCGGTGTTAACGGTCCGGTCGAAAAAAATGAAGCCGGGACGGAATCGACAACGTCAACCGTTAGGCCGGTTTGTCCGGTCCGGTCCATCCGGTTTTCGTAATTTTTTTTATTTTTTTTGTTTTTTGGCAAATACAATGAAAATTAGAAAAAGAATAGCTATAAAAAATTATTAACACAAACACTAAACAAACTTTGATAGATTGGAAAAGAAATACAAACATTTATTGAAAGAAATACATAATTTAAAAGACATACTAGAAAATTAAAAGTTACATAGAAAATTCCTTAGCCATTTCTCCAATTATTACGCAGATATTTGCCCCCCGCTCGGTGACTCCATTCGGTATTATGTTGTTTGTCTAAGTGCCACTGAAGTTTCTTCGTCCCACCTAATAAGCTCCACTCTCTTTGACAAAGTAAACATTTAGGTTTCTGAGCTTCTGAATTATGCTCCATAATTTCCAAACTTCAGATCGACATCTTCGTTCCGCACGTTGAGTTTCACTAGGACCAGTAGGTTGAGCTTCATTAGGACCATTAGGTTGATTTGCAGCCATTATAATTGTTTGAAATTTTTTTGATTTGCAGCCATTATAATTGTTTAGAATTTTTTTTAGAAAATAGACTTTGAGAGTAATTTGGGAGAGAAATTGATAGAAAGTGATGAATTGTATGATATAATGATGAAATAATATGGTATATATAGATAAAAATAGGTTGGGGGTATGGGGGCGTTAGGAGGGTGGTAGACAAATATAGTCATTTTTTACCGTTGGCCAACGATTATATTTAAAAGTGGGTTGATTGCCCTATACAAAATGTCGACCTGGTCCGGTCCGGCAGTCCGACATATATATTTTTTATTTTTTATTTTTTGTCTCATTTAAAGTGATGGATAATTTTAAATTTTTGAAAATATAACAACAAAATATTACTAACTTTGTATATATATATTTGGAATGTTTAGTTTATTTCAAAGTTCAAACTTAGAATTAAAAAATTTGTAATATTTTTTCAAACTTTGAATTAATTTCAAAGTTTGAAATTAGATTCAAACCTTGAATTAATTTGACAAGTTCAAACTTTTGAATTAATTTGATAAGTTCAAACTTTAAATTAATTTAATAATTTCAATTTGGATTAATTTAGAAACTAGTAATTAATTGTTGTATTTTTGCGCAAAGAATAATTTTTTTAAAAAAAAATAAGAAGACAAGAGTTGTGAATTTGTGATGGAATTCCAAGAATTGGAGCAATTTTATTGAATTATTTAAAACATAAGTAGTGCAATACATACTACATAGCTAAACTTTCAAATTTGTAATTTCAAAATTCTAATTTAGAAAATTACATTCTTTTAAACATACTTGCTAATTTTTTGATGATACTCGTAGGCTTTTTTTGGGAACTGGCTGTTATTGTTGTTGTTGTTCTTCTTCTTCTTCTTCTTCTTCTTCTTCTTCTTCTTCTTCTTCATTGCCGGTTTGACTCACTTCTTCACTTGTTCCGTCGCCCAAAATTTGATCGAGATATGCTTTGCCTTTTTTCTCAGAAATTTCTGGTAATCCAAAGTTTTTTGCTCTGCGCTGATCCAATCCCTAAAAGTTGCCTTGGTTCCCTTTTTAAAAAAAAAAGACCTAAGCTTGAAGTCAAGGCTTCTATGCTGCTCGAGGTAGAGCACTCAATGGGCTAGGGTGGCCCTATTTCGCCTTACCAACCCCAGGGAAACTCCGAATACAGGCCTAGATCGTTTGTACAGACAGACTTTTTGGGTGCTAAGATCCAAAGTCGAGAGGGAAACAGCCCAGATCGTACGCTAAGGTCCCTCGTCTATTACACCCTGGATTTTGATAGTTTTTTTGTGAAACTCCTGTCTCCATTGCCTCCTCCTTCAACGAATATCTATGACCCCAATTTGAAATCTTCCTTGGCTAAAAGCGCTTTCCGATGCAACTGATGAAGCTTGAATTGTTCATATATCCCAAGCTATTTTTGAAAGAATTGGAACTTGCGATTCTTAATTCTTCAAATATCCAACAAATGATGAGTTCCAAAGTTTGTAAGTTTATTTGTATATTGAATTAAATATATTTGGAACTCGTTGTATTCCTCCCCATACTCATCATGTTCTGAAAGCAACTTTTCATCAAGTCCCCCAAAAGTGCTCATTCGCGCATGCCTTTTACCCATTTGTGAAGTGCTTTCATCAGTGGCTTGTATGGGTGCCGTTGGTGTCTGCCCAAGCTCTATACTTTGCAAAAACAACCAGGTTATCTGCATAAACTTTAAGAAGCGCATTTTCGACACTTGGAAATCCATTAGCCTCAATTTCAGCTTCTGTAATTTCTAAATTTGCATATTTTTCTCTAACAAGTCGTTCAGTTAACTTAAGTTTAAAAGCAGGATGCAACACAGAAATAATGTAAAAAAGAGGAGGAATTGGGAATAAATATTTTCTAAATTTTTCAATCATAGCTTCTACAGCCACTTTATATACTTCATATTGCTTATATACTTTCAATAATTCTGATATTTCAGCTATATAATATAACATGGTATGAGTAGTTGGATAATATTGTACGAAAAATTCTAAAGTAGCTTTATAAAAATTTTGTAAAAACTGAAGGAGATGTTGAACAAGTTTCCAATCGTTCTCTTTAAGGTGATAGATTTCCATAAAATGCTTATTATACATTTGAGAAATAGGCACTCTATAATCGTAAGCGACATTCAATGCTTCATATAAAGTGTTCCATCTAGTACAAACTTCCTTTGGGACTCTCCTAATTGGCATTCCTAATTCTATACATTTTCTTTCCCATTCTCTTTTTCTTTCTTGATTTTTCTTTCTAAAAATATAAGCAATAGCTATTTTCACCTTTTTGATAATGTCGTTAAAAAAGTCAAGCCATCTTTTACTACTAAGTTGTAAATATGACATGCACATCTAACATGAAAAAATTCCTCAAAAGGGGGGTTTCAAAATAGGTTTTAAGTTCCTAAGTGCGTCTGTGTTGTTTGTAGCATTATCTACCGTAATACTAAAAACTTTGTTAGTTAAACAGTATGTACGACAAATTGATGAAACTTTATTAAAAATATAATTTCCTATCTGTGGTTTATCAAGAACTTTATAAGCAATAATACGTTTTTAAAATACCCAATCAGGATCTATCCAATGAACAGTAACAATAATATAATCACAATTATTAGTAGAACGACCCCATATCCGTAGCAAGACATACTCTAGTGTCAAAGTTATCAAATAAATATCACAAACGCGAATAATCTTGATATTCGTTCTTAAATTTAATAATATCATTTTTAATAGTAGTTTTTGGAAAACCTTTATAAGATAGAAGAAGGAAAACTATAAGGTAACCCCTCGACCGCGACTAGTTTAGCAATATTTTTCCTATCCCTTTGTTTATCATAAGTAAGAAGCTCTCCTGTTATTTGGTTAATTTTTATTTGGGTACCCGAAGATTCATCATGCGCTACTCCCCATGTTTGGTCCCTAAATAAATACCCTCCCCCCGCATTGACCATTCTTTAGGATGTTTAGTTCTTAAGTGGGTCTTAATTTTACCCATCTCACCCTCATTACCTTCAGTTTTAAAAATCCACTCCAATTGACAAAGCTCACATACGGCCATCTGCTGTTCAACTTTCTTTTCCACAAATTCCACACCTCAGATCTATCCTTATGTTTAACAGGTAATCTAGTAGGAGGTACATGAGGTAAGTTAGACTGAACTTCAGGTGGACTAGCTTGAAATTCATGTGTTTCTTCTAAATTAACCCGCTTTGATGACCATATTGTGCTTCTAACATATTATTATCAAGTGGATTATTAGCTATAACATCATGATAATATTGAGAATCATCTATGTGGGTGAACTGACTAGAAATACCGGCAATTTTTTTACCCCTATTTTCCCCACGACTACGTGCCCGCCCCCCACCACTAGTTCCAATTGAACCTCTTTGAGACATAATTATAGCAAATAAAATAAATATATGACAAAAAAATTATAAAAGAGTAGGAAATAGGAAGGACCAACCAAATATAACCGTATAATTGAGGTGAAGTTGAAACTTGAACCTTCACTTCAATTAATTAGTTGAATACTTGATAATCGAAAAATTTCAATAAATAGCCAAATTGATATTTCAACCAAGTAGCGCCTCCAATTTACCCAATACTTGATAATTCAAAACTTCACCAAATAGCCAAATATAATTTTGATAGCAACTCCAATTAAAACTTGATAAAATAGCCAAATTGTAAAATTTTAACAAATAGCCAAAGTAGCAAAACAACAATATTGTAGAGAATTTGAGAGAATGGTATGAAAATGGCCGCTGGACAACGACTAGGGGGTCAAAAGAGCCGTTGCCAACGACTAGTTAACGGCAAGAAAATCTGGATTTTTTTTTTGGACCGTTCCGGTTCGGTCCGACTCGGTTCAAACCAGCTCCGGTCCATTTTGTACCGGTCCATCCGGTTTTTTTTAGCAGGGCTGCATCGGAACCGGGGGTCGGGGTCGATTGGACTTTTGGGTCCGATTTCCATCTATCCGAGCCGGTTCACTGCCCGAAACCAGTCCGGTTCGGTGTGAACCGAACCAATAGCCACCCTTAGACAGTATTGTGTCTAATTTCTACTCATTTTACTTTCCCTTTATATGCTTACTTGAGTCTAAAATCTAAAAAAATTATGCGGTTACCGAAATTTGTCTAAAGATTCAGAAGAGTCGACTAAGAATTTTAGCAGGCTCAAAGTTCACCCACCTCTTGTACTTTTTAATTAGAGTCTATTGCATCATTTATTTTTCAGATGACTGATATGTAAAAGAAACATAAAGCCAATATTTTAGGCATAAAAAAGCTTTACTTCAATGCCAAAACAATTTAACAAGTGACAAGAACGTTCTTCTCTTTATTCTAATTTGAAAAGTTAGAAGTACATCCCATGAAATTCAAACCTACTACGTTTCTTCCTTTATATAATAATGAAAACTATACATATAAAATTGAAATCTTTCTTATTGGACGATCATGATACTTCCCAAAAATTGAAATTGATCGATCATGATACTTCCCAAAAATCGAAATTATTGATCAATAGAGGAACAATATCACCAATTTTGTTCAATAAGATACCAAGGTGGATAATTGACTCATTCCATATTAAAAATAATCGCAGGAAATCATTTGATAACCAGAAATTATTTATAAAGCAATCCGACTTCATTTTTGAATAATCCCCATCACTTATGCTTCTATTGGAACACAAGATTCCCTTTTTCCGTGGAAAATTTACATATCAAAAATAATAATTCAGTTGGGGGAAATTTTCTACGTAATAGGTGTGGGTTCTAATTTAATATTTTCTATGAAATAATTGAAAGCACTAACATAAAATGAAAATCATACAGAAGTAAATGTTTGTGTTAGTATATATGTCTATTTGCAGTTTCCGTTCATTAGTACAACTTTATTAGTCATGAGTTCAATTCAAAATATTTCTAGAACTTTGAGCTGTGTCAATTAAAATTCCAGGCAAAAATATCGGAGTATTAAACTGTGTCATCCAAATTCCAAGGAAAGAACCTCAGAGGTCCTGTATTAAGCTTTATTGGATTGGAAAATTTTAATAGTACCATTAGTTGGTTACTGGTAAAAAGAAAAATTTATATTATAGAGTACTTTAGAATATCATAATCTTCTATATCTATATTTATATTATATTAAAAGGAGGGTAATAATCCTATGAAAAGTAACCAAGTGACATATTAGAAAAAAGTCATGTGTTAGTTTTTAGGACAAAATGGTTAATCTTTGAATTTTAATTAGAATTTTCGGTTAGTTAACATCCCATATTTTGGGAAATGGATTATGTATAACTGATTCCATAGTTAACTACAAAAAATTTAAAAAAAAAAAAAAGAATCTAAGTTCGGACTCCTTGATTAAAGACTAACCATTTATCCCACTTCCCACCACTACTCCTAAATTATAGGAGTCCAATTCTCCAACCCTATACAGTTTCTTTAATTGAGATAACTATTCTTTTTTTTTTTAAAGAAAAAGAAATCATTATCTAAATGAAGTTACTCACAATATAACCACTACACAATTAATAGTGGTGCATGAATCAGTTTTTGTGTAGAGTATAACTTCTTTTCGTAAGTTTTGCTACGTGACCTTCTCCTCTTCAGAGGCAAGAACAAAAACTGAAACACACTTCCTTCTTCTCTGAAAATTGTACTTTTAGCGGGAAGAAGGTAAGATGCTTCTCTTCTTATATTCGGTTGTTTTAATTTGTTTTGTATGTTCTAATCCGGAGATAAGTTATTTATGGAAACATGATATTCAAATTTTGTATTCAGAGATAACCTTTATATGATATTCAAATTTTATATATTTGTTTAATTGATTTACGGAAACTCTATGCCTCGATCGCGGCCTCAGTATGTCTTAATGATATTCTATATTTGTGTATTTTAAACAGTCTAAATAATTTAATTGTTCTGTTTATAAAAGTGTATGTTCAAGGTTCTTTAAAAGAATTTTGGAACTGCATGTTCCCATAATCGCAGTATGATCAATGATGTCACTATGTCTAATAAAGATGTATACTTAACAATTAGTCAGGTTTTAAATTTGCAGTTAATTTTTGAATTTAAATTATAAGATACTGATAAAAGCACAATCTTTTTCTTGAATTTATCCATAACGTCTATTTTCTTTTAAAGCATCTTCTTTTTTATCAGTTCAATTTTTGTAGGCATCTAATTGCACGGATCTTTTATTTTATGTTTTGCAGCAAAGTTATGAGGCATTAAATATGTTGGTGTTGGTGGAACTTGGAAGTGCATCTGAAAATCAGTAAGTTCACTTATCAAAAATTTTTGTTTGATGGGCTTACAATTTTACATTTACAACTTTCTAAGTTCCGAAACTCTTAAAAGTTTTCTTCCTTTTTTTTACGGAAAAGGGTCAAAAATACCCTCAAACTATTGGAAATGGATCAATTTTACCCTCCGTTTGCAAAAGGTCTCAAAAATACCCTTGCCGTCAAGAAAGTGGAGCACATATTCCCCTTCCCACTAACAGAAATCCACATCAGCTATAAGTCAACAAAATGTTCATACACGTGGAATAATGACCCGATACCCATTAATCCAATCCCATTGACCCAATAGCCCATTAACCATGTCTCCTCAAGCCTCAACCATATTGCTCTCCCCATTCTTTCTCCTTCCTTTCTTTTCCTTTTCTCTTTCTTCTACCTGCCTACCAATTCTTGTCTTTCATTGATGCAGCCAATTTGATGGTTTATTTTTCAGATCAGAGCTGGTATGAATGGCCTCATGTCTATGATTTTACGAAGCTACAAAGAAGAGGCATGTCCAATTTTTCGGTCTATTTTTTCAAAAGTGGAGCTTTATTTGAAGTGAGAAAATACTCTCCTCTCTTTTTTGGTGGGTTCTTCACTTTTGATAAAATCTTCGTGGTGCTTTTTATATTTGTGAAATGTGGTTTTCGTTCTTTTATGGTGTAGAGTACTTTTTTCTGTAACAAAATTCTGGTATTTGGACCCTTCTGCAACATTTTTTCTTCTTTAATTTGTAGAGGAATAATAACAAATTATGGCTTCTCTACAGTCAATTGAAGAGAGAAACTTATAATTTTGGCAGTGTGATGTTGTGTTTCCACTTATGATGTTGGCTTTGTTTCTTTTCTCCCTTTTTGGGTTATTTTTTGTTAACGGTAGATATTTACCAACACAAAGTCGCGATCTAAGTGGAATTTAGGTTTATAACTTCCTAGATTCTTCCTTCAACTATGTCTTTGAACAAAGTTAGAACTATATAACGTACCGTTTTCCGTTGGAGCAATACAACTTTTATTGAATTATAACTTGAAAAGTAATATGTAACGAACTAGAATGATGAAGGGATGTGGTAATGGGAGTTACAGCGCCTAAGAGGAAGGCTAATCTACGTGGACCTCCACATCAGCCACATAATTTATTTAGTGGCCTTTGCTTAGCTGGATTTCTGTTAGTGGGAAGGGACATATGTGCTCCACTTTGTTGACGGCAAGGGTATTTTTGAGACCTTTTGCAAACGGAGGGCAAAATTGATCCATTTTCAATAGTTCAAGGGTATTTTTGACCCTTTTCCGTTTTTTTTATTAATCATTACTTCTCCTTCCCAACACAAAACAAACTCTCTCTCTCTAAGATTCTCCACCCAAACCCTAAGTAGATTAAAAAATTGTCTTGATCCTTCTCAAAATTTCCAAAATTTCCATAATCTCTCAAGCCCAAAAATCTTCTACTTCACCTGCAAAGGACGCCAAACTCACAGTCTCACAAAAACCCACCAAGAAACCCAAGACAAGTGCTTCAACATTGGCTGAAAGAATTACAAGGGCTCAACAAAAGGTACAACGAAAATTCAAAAGGTTAGATGCAAAGAAGTTTGCGTCAAAATAAAAAAGCACGTCGGAAGCACCCGTCGTCTCTGACAACACTCCAACAAAGGTAAGGCCTGACATTATTGAAATTAGTTCTATATACTATGCATGAGTCTATTTTTAAGTCCCAAAAAAGTAGCTACGGAAATCTTAGTTAGTAACATGGATGAACTAGTCAAATCAGTGGATGATGTTGGGTCTATAGCAAAGTTAGTGGGGGAATGTTGTGTAAGGTTGGGGATTCTAGAGTAGAGCCTGGTTTTGTTAGGGTAGAACCTGATGTTGCAAGTATAGAGGTTGGGTTTGCTAATGTGAATGCAATTAGAATTGATGTTGAATGATGAAGTTTGTTGAATCTTTTGGTTCTTAAAAAGGCCCAATCGACGAACCTAGTTTGAAGGCTGCTCCTTCAGAGATTATAAAGGAGAATATGTGTATCAGTAGTCCAGTCGATATATATCAATGACCTGCTAAATTTATCAAAGTATCTGAGAAAAAACCCGGTCCTTCGTTAGTTCCTAAAACAACTGATGATGCAAGAATCAATTGGACGAGTCTGACAAGGAGAAATAGGAAGTGACAAACAAAAGGTGGAAGTTCTTGAGAAAAGGAAAAACAAAAGAAAATTTGATGAGGAAGATGAGGACGAGGTATTGTTTGTTAGTGAAACAAAACCTGTGGAAAAGAAAGTTATGAGGGAAAAGAGAAGAAAGCTAGTGAAAGGAGGAAAAACTATGACAAGGAGACAGTTTGTTGATGAAAGTGATGATAAGGGTGATGAGTCTGAATCATAGAAAGATAAGGAACCTGTGGTTCCTAGGAAGGTAGTAACTAGGTCAGCATTGAAGCAGCAAGTAGAAGGTCTTAAAAAATATGTTGCACAGAAGAAGGCTGAAAAGGTGGTTGAAAATGAACCTATTCCTACTATGGAGAAGGACCTTCAGAATGAGCTGAGGAGTGATGATGATGGGAACTATAAGGACCCAGATTATTCTAACTCTAGTGAAAGTTCTGATGATCATAAAAATGAGTCAGTGTATAGGGTTGAGTTCTACTCCAACAAAGCTGTACCGCATGGAATTTGGAGGAACATCACATGAAACCACTGATTGCCAAGATTGATGTGCAGGGCTGGACAGAGTTGTTTACCAATGACAAAAGGAGTTTTTTTGTGAATAAGATCAGAGAATTCTATATAAAGTGCAGTGCAGTGGGGAGAAGAGTGGTTTATGAAGTTAGGGGAGTTGAGATTGAATTTGGAAGGACTGAGTTAGGGGTGATCTTAGGAGTACATGCAGCTGGTTATTGCAGATACAAAAAGATAAAGTGGCCTAGGAGAACTCACAATGTCACGTCTCTTGAAGTGACTAAGGGAACAAACTCAGAAAAGAGAGTAAGGTGGACAAGAAGTAAATAGAACCAAAACATCAGTTTTTGTTTGAGTTTGTGCACAGGTTTTTGTTGCATAGAGGTAAGAGGAACAGTGAAGCTTGTGCACTGAACTTGACCTATATGGACCTATTGGACATGTATGTCATGATTAATCTGCCTGGACTTATCTTAAGACACTTCAGGAGGATTGCAAACACTAAGAAGTCCCTCTCCTTAGTGCACTCCTACATTTTGCAGCAGATATTTGAATACTTTGTTGTCCCTCTCAAAAGTGAAAAATAACCCACACATAATCAGATGTTTGGGACAAACATTCTAAAGACATGTGATTTCTTCAAAGAGGGCATCAAAACGTCTAATGCAGGCTAAAGTTGAAAAAGCTGATGAGGAAAAACAGTTTCGAGCTAGTGAGGCTGAAGAAGCTATGAACGAATTGGAGAAGACCCTAGTGGATTTGCAGACAAAAAATAAAGAGCTGAAAGAGAGCTGAAGCTGAAGGATCGAGGAATTGATCGCTTGACCATTGATGCCACAAATATCAGGCGGATCTGGTGGTAGATAGTGTTGGAAATTTGAAGAACCTGGAAGCACTTGTCAAGCACTTCAATCTTTAACTCTAATCCTGTTTATCAATCCCTTCCTAGGTCCATAGGAGTTCCTTCCTTCTGTTTGATTGTTGGTGATGCATGTTTAAAACAATTTTTAATTTTTCTAAGTTCCGTACTTATTGGGCTACACATGTGTGTACCCTGTATTATGTGGTTTTAAATTGCTTGTTTTATGTCATGTTTCTATGTGTTTCTATCATTCCTTGTTGTGCCCTTAGATATATTGCTTGATTTATTATTTGGTTAGTTTGTAGTTTTAGGCCATAGTGTGGACTATATTAACTTGTTCGTTCAGGTACTTTAGAATCTTTTCAATGATGCCAAAAAGGGGGAAGAAAGAAATGTTGGGATGTTTGTGACCCAACTCATCTGTTTTACATTTTGTTTCTTGTTTTATTTTGCATTGGTGTTGATTGTACTGGTTGACAATATTTGTTTGTCATCATCAAAAAGAGAGAATTTGTTGGATGTTGTTTGAGTTTTGAAGATTGACAAACAAAGGACCTGGTCAAGAACCTGGTCCTTGTGAGAAGGCATGACTGATCGAAAAGATTGCGGGTTGCATATCCATGCAGAACTAGGAAAACTTGGCGCGTACAAGTTCACTAATCCTAGTCAGCAAAAGAGTTGTGCTTCGCTACCTCAGTGAAGTATGAATGAGATCAAGTTATACAAGGAGTATATCATAGGAGATCTTCTCTTACCATAAGTGTGAAGATTTCTAGTGATAACCTACTAGGGTTTCACATACCCTATAAAAGCAAGTAATTGAGGCTGCCACACTTTTATTTTATTCATTCACTATGAATGTTGAGAGAATTTAAAGGCTATTCAGTTATTGTTCGTGAGTGAGTGGACAACATCAGACAATTTTTGAAGAACTCTGCGCTTATTCAGTATCTAGTACAGGTTCTTTATTGTTGTTGTTGTGATAAACGGTGTTGAATGTATTACCTATTTGCTTAGTCTGAGAAGTATTGTATTAGGTGAATCTTGTGAGAACAACTTGTAAAAGCTAGAGTTTAGCTTTGAGAGTGTTTAGGCTCTAGAGTGTAGCTCCTTGGTTATAGAGTTTGTAACCTAAAACTTACTCGTTGTGTTAGTAAAAGAGTTCTCAAAATTTCAGAGTGTGGGTTGTGGTTTTTCTCCCTTGAGCAAGGAGTTTTCCACGTAAAAACTACGTGTTCTTCACTTTCAGCTGTAGATCTGCAGTTAGTTTATTATTGTCAAGAACATAGACAAGAACTAGGTTCTTGTTGTGACGACCAAAGTTCTTCAACAAAAAATTGGAGGATATTATTCTACCCCCATCCCCCCTTCTAGTGTCCTGAATAGGTGCACTGCGAACAACACTTCCTTACACCATAGTACACAGCTTTTATGATGTTTTACTTTGTTCGTAACATTCAATATTAATACTACCAATTAGGGGCTATGACAACTCTGATCCTTAAAATTTTGACGTTTTACCAGTAAGCCGTTTTAATGTGGTACTCTTGTTTACATTATTTTGGGGCCTTTATGTGCATAAATTGATCGTGTCATTTTTGTTGGTCTCCTACTGGGTGTCGTTATCTGTTTTGGGGCCCGACTAATCCGTATTTGCATTAGGAAGTCTGAATTCATTCCTACCAAAGGAAACTTTTGCCGACTCAATTCCGAGACCTCGTATTAAGATGGATATACCACCCTACCTCAACCTTTGGTGGTGATCATTACTATTAAATTTACTTGTATTAATAGTGAACATTATTGTACTATTTTACCCATGCAGTTTTACATTTTTTCCTTTCATCATGCAAAAACTAATTTACTTTGTTGTAGGACGAGAAGAGAAGAAAAGGCTAGCAGGCATATTTTCATACATTACTCATCTTGTTAAGTTCAAGGACAAACATTCTATAGGCGGTGTATCCTCAGCAAATTAAAGCATCAGAAGATACCTACCATGCTGTTCAATAAGTTCTCTTCAATGTTTGCTATTTCATACTCAAAACGAAATCTGGATGACAAACTTCTTATCAGCTACGTGTTGGTGCTTACGCTTTTTACTGATGATTTTCGTACTGATCCATCAGATATAGCCAAAGATTTGAGAATAAATGTTGTAGAATTGCGGTCTCACTATGAGTACTTGGGTTGCAAGTTTGTTAATGAGAAAAATGTATTGTTGGCTACACTTCCTGTCCTACTCAAATTTCCAACTTTAAGGAGGAAGCGGAGAAGGTAGATTTTCCTGCATAGTAAAGCAGTGTAATAGAAAAGAGACAAATATATATTTCAGTAGTAGCCTTAAGGTGTCTTTTGGTTACAGAAATAGGAAAAAATAATCTCCACATAGGATTTAGCATACAATGTTTGGTTACGTGTTCCTTTCCACATAAAAGATGGCATTGTTATGCAATTTTTGGCTGGTTTTCTTTCCTATATAACTAATTCATACATAAATTATGTGAGAATATACGTCTTATTTTATGCAAGATACAACGTGAAATACAGAATGCTAAGATTAGCAATAAATTGTTTAAAACTTTGAATTGACAAATATAAAAAATTGCTAAAATTATATGTTAGAACGTAAACTTTTCCTCATTGTAGGCATGATTTAAGAACTTAGCCAGAGATCTGGTTCGACATTATTAGCACACTCGTTAGAGGGAGATCTAGAACATCACTAAAGGAACTCTCCTATGTTAGATTCGTAACGCAAATCAACTTTCGGTTGGCTTAAAATTTTGCCACTGTGATATTTTATCTAGCAACCTTGCCATCACAAAGAAGGTATAAGATTCCAAAGTGATAAAATGATTATTGAAATCTGAAACTCAGTTTATTAAATGAATAGAATCCTTTTGTTTATCAATGAAGTTGGACATTTTGTAGAAAAAACTATTATGCCGTGAAATTACAATACCAACACCCATGTTGGATGTCAAGTGTCAACTCAGACAACTCTAGATAATTTTTGGGAGTAGGTTCATAGTACACTAAACATGACAAAATTTTACAATATTTACCTGACTTTAATCTATCTAAATACTTGTTTGTACAATTTCACTCAGACGGATCTTCACTGTCTCTCGGACATGCCATTTTCTTTTTCAGAGCATTACGCATGACAGAGTTCAACTGTTTTCTCAATTTACCATTATCGACAAGAATATTTGTCAGCATGTTTCTCAACTTGTCATGGATAGTGCAGGAGTCATTATTTACATCATTCATTGTCTCATCGGTAGAAACGGATGAATCAATTCCTTGGTCTGCCTTCACCTGATAAAAAAACAAGTCATTATTACTCATATCATAGATTGAGCAAACAGCAACGTGCAAAAACTTATATACACAAAATCTCGAGGTGAAGCTGAGGCAACAGATTGGCAGATTAAGACAAAGAAGAGCAACACAAAAGAAGATGTAGCCTGTAAATACAAAATAGGAACTAGGTCACCAGTACATGAAAAAGTATGGATTTCTAGTTTGTGAACACTGGTTTGTGGTCCACCATAAGTTTTTTTTTGTGGCTCGTCCAAAAATAAACTGAGCGTCATTAAGCACCAGCCACTTGAAAATGAATGTTGGTGTCTACCAAGAGAACATCTCGGACTTGAGGAGCACGCGGGTTGCCCAAATTTCTATCTGGCATGTCTTCAACAATTGTTTTGGACTGATCTTTCAAAATCTGATAGAAACTTGACATATGCGGAAAGTTCAAGCCACAGGAATGAGCTCTGTGCATCTCTCCATCTTGCACATCTTTTCCCATAGTTATAGTAAAACAGAAAAGCTAAATCAACTCGCTTACCTCTCTCTACACAAAAGCTCATTAAGCTCTTGAAATACCACTTCCACTCCCTTGAAATTTACCTCATCTCTTGGGTGTAACAAGTTGATCACCCAAACAACATCGCCAAGTCCCGAGCTTGTAACCAGTGAATGTCATCCATGCTAAGGCCAAGTCTCAAATTACTCGATAGCTGCTCTGTCGTGATTCCAGAATTATTTTTTCAAACGCGTGAATCCATCAGAGTTCAAAAAGCCAAATGGCTCATTCTTAATAAGAAGCTATTATGTAAAGATGTTCAGGACAGGTGTTAAAACCCTGATATTCTGGGATATGTAAAAAGCTTCTGGGAGGAGTCTCTTTAACTATGAGCCATGCCTTCCAGGGATGTATTTTACTAAAGAAGAAATCTGTTAAAAAGTCATTAGCATTTGTTTCGAGAAACCAGTGTCATTATAGGTTTTCTAACAGCGCGCTTAAGCCTTTAAGCTCAGTAAAGCCCGCATTGTGCATTTCACCTACCTTAGTTGGCGCTTTAGTGTAGGCATCAAGGTGCTAACGTGTGCCATTTTCACCACTGGGCTTGTCTTCAATAGCACAATACTAATGACACTAGACAAACACAGCTATCAAAGTGACACTTTACTTTTTACGACAATGTAATTTGTGTTTTATAGTGACATTTTCTTGCATTACATTTCTTTCTTTCTTTTTCCTCATTGGCGCTTTTCTCCGCTAAACCCACATTTAATTGCAATTTATGCTTAAAGGCTAAAGCCCCAACCGACTTCAATGCTTTTGTGCATTTTTCGCTTTTAACTACTCTGCGAGAAACCCATGATTCAATAGGAAACATACCAACACAAATATACCTACAGGAGGGAGATCAAAAGCCACAAAGGCCCAAAACTCCTCCCAAGTGATGGCAGTTTGATCCTAGCTAACAAAATGATTTATAAAAATTTATTTGCTCCAAGATCCACCATTTGGCTATGCTGCTCTATTTTTTCGTTCTCTTTATTTTTAATTCTTATTAACTTTGTAAAATTGATCCTTGCTAACTTCTTTTTGCTTAAGTACATAAATAACCAGTTCAATATTCCCATAGTACGCCGTCCATCTCCCTGTCGCCTCGATCATCTTCAAAATATGTAACTCGTCGAGAACAATCGTAAATGAATGAAGTATGTATACAATAATAGTATATTATTGGAAGTTCAATGTTTTGCTCCAAGTTGTCACAACTACAAATTCTTTTATTCGACTGGTTTGTCTACAATCGGAAAAACGAATGACCCGAACCAAAACTCAAAATAGATCAAACCGAGCAAATGTATATCCTATTTGGACTGCGTAAATAGACACCTCCACATATAAAGCGGTATTGTGGCACCCGGAACGTCCAAACCGTGGACCCCCCTCTGGTAAAGGTTACAGTTTACTCAATTGACTCACTACAGTTTATTGTCAATAGTGTTAAGTTCACAATCAATGTCTTTCAGTGTCTTTTGCTCTGTAGTTGCAAGTGCTTTGGTAGAGTATACACCAATGCTTATTGATTTTGCAAGTATTTAGAGTTGGGAATATTGATTCAGTCATCTTTTTCTTTTGATTGGTAAATTTGATTCTGCTACTCATGGTATTTGTCATACAAGATTTCAAGTGCCATGTTGAATTGTCTTTGTCATACTTTATTTACATCTTATCTTCTCTTGTGTGGTCTATCTTACTTAAAAATAGGATAAGTCAGGCTTTATGTGCCACTTTCCAGTCTACAACAGCTATCACGAAATTGCAACTTAAAAGTCATTTTGCAGAAAAATCTGAATAGAAAGTGGGAACTATCTTGAAATGTAAAACTTGAAATAACAGCTTCAATACCTCTGTAAGTAGAAGGTTGATTTGATTGTCATATGTCGTGAGGAGATTCAAGGCATCTGAGCATGAGGGATAATCCATGACAAGGTCGTCTTCATTTTCGTTGACTAAATTAATGTTGCATTCTTCAAAGCGTTGTCGAAGAACTTGGCATTCATGTAGCAGCTTCTGCCAAGATGTCCTTGCTTGTTCATTTGCTTGCCTCTCTTGTTCATAGAGTCTCTGCATATGCAAGAGAAAATTCAGTAACAAAATATATAACAAGAGACGAAAATCTGCAGAGCTGTTAATACATGAACCAGTTGACCATTTAAAC
This sequence comes from Petunia axillaris subsp. axillaris, assembly GCA_029990575.1. NCBI lineage: Eukaryota > Viridiplantae > Streptophyta > Magnoliopsida > Solanales > Solanaceae > Petunia > Petunia axillaris. The sequence goes on from JARKNS010000003.1 coordinate 52,537,618, forward strand.
TAAAAGAGCTCGCCACTACCCTTTTCTTTCACACTTTTCAGAAAAGTTTAGTATTGAAAATAAACTAACAGTGAGACTGGAAGGAATTGTGCCAGAATGTGTTTTATACAGCATATATTTACAGATAAGAATCATAATCAACATAGAGCAAGAGAGAATGAAAAGCAGTTCACACCATGAGGGAGTTATAAGTTCTTGAAGATAGGACTAACAGAGAAGAAACTGAGCCTCAGAAGAAAACTTAATGACGACAACAACGGAGTAGCAAGGTGTACCTCAGCCTCCAATTTTTTTGTAAGCGATTGATTTAGCTGCTGCTTCAGATCTGCTTGTGAGCCCCGTAGAGATTTTATTTCTTTTATGAGAACTTTTACGTCAGCTTTTGATTTTACTTCAAGTTCTTGATGTTGTTTCTGCAACTCATCAAGCTTCTGTTTTGTGGCATCCAACTCCTGCAAGACTCTGTCTTTCTCGTGACTGGCACTGTCTTCAATGGAAGCATTTCCCAGTTTATCCTGACGAGGTACACATATATGGTCTGAATTAACATTCTATCTGATTGAGGGGAAAATCATCACAAAACCAGAGGATAATCAAATGGCACAAACCTTTTGTGAGTTCAATTTCAGTTCCATTTCCAGAGACTTTCGCCGAAGCTCTTCCATATCCCACTGCATCTGGGTGACCCTTTCCCTTTCAATCAAGATTGCTTGCTCCAGGTTTTCTTTGCTTTTCTGTTTAGTAGCCTCAAGCTCCACTTCCAAGTCCTTAACCTGATAGAGCAAACATCGACTCAGAACAACACAGCATCATTGGATAATCATTTATGACCTCTAAAATTAGCGCTTTTCAGAACAGCTACTTTCTCACATAGAAAACGGTTCATGCCTGATTATGACGTCATCTATATTTTCCTTTCTGTAATAAGGGTGGTGCTTGGGCGACCTTGTGCACATCTCAACTTATCTATCGGATGGCTGCTACCCCACCAAAACAAATATTGGATAATTTGCCCACCAAGGTTTAGGCAAATGGAAAGATTCATCTAGTGTTGCCTATGCTAGAATCAAACCTAGGTGGGGTAGTACTTTTAAGAATGCCTTCTCAGCATCATATGGGAATTTAAAGTCAGCAACACATGAATCAAGAATTTCTAGGTCTCTCTGGTTGCTATGCTCCGTAACTCAAACATCATGAATGGTCAACAGTAGCATTGCCAAGTAGGAATTCATAAACACATTTATTCTCGAAAGGCTTAGTAGCACCCCTACACCCAGGCTATACATTTTCAATGGCCGAAGATAAATTTTATACCATTTCCTTTTAAGAACATGCATAAGCTTTAATTACCATAGCTGTAGGTACCATTGAGGAATTAAGAGTGTCGTAACCATTTTATAAATAACCAAATAATTCTCATATCTTATTGTACTCTGTACAAATTGATTGCAAAAGGAGTAAAAGATGGAGGCCGTCCATAGCAAGCAAATAGTTATCAGACAGCTTTCCCTTTCTAAGATTTTTATCTTCTGATCAATATGTAAAATTACATATCTGACGGCCTATAACAGGTTTCACTGAAGGTCTATCAGTTTGATTCTACATACTTTTTGAGATCTCACTGGCATATAAAAAATTTGAGGATCTTGGAAGGAACAGAACATGGTATTACACTTGTTAGGCAGCAACCAGCTATGTGCAAGAAAATGGCCCGAACAGAAAAAGAGAAAAAATTGGGATTGTACTGTGCTAAGTTGCTCGGACACGGCACTTTTGGAACCGCACCCGTGTCGACACGACACTAGTATAGGTGTGGATGTGGGATCCGTGTCGGATATGGTTAAACGTTTTTTGGTACTTTGACCACGGGCGGCGGAAAAGTTCTAGACAAGGTACAATTTGATTCCCGAAAGTGAAACCAAAGCTAGGGTAATTTTGTGGTAATTACCTCTCTAATGATGTCTTCCTACATTACCTCAATAGAAAATCAAAAGGGGAAATGTTTCTTAAGGCCAACAAAAAGCGTAGGATCGGATTAAAACTCTATTTTTAATTTTTTGAATTATTTTTAGCCGAATCTCCACACCCATATCCGTAATAGGATCCGTATCCCCGAATCTTAGAATTTAGATCTTGAAGGATCCGACCTCTAGATCCGCACCCGTGTCGGACACCCATACCGGTGTCTGAGCAACTTAGGTACTGTGCTGGAAAGATAAATTGTTGCAAAATGTGGGTTTTCTTTGGTTCCTAATGGTCCAGGAATCATCTGGTAATTTTGCAGTATGCCACAACGCAACACCGAGCTCTGTTTACAATGTTATCATATAACTTTGGAAGTTCTAATCTATTCTCCTCTGCTTCATAGTAGCTTGTACGAATAGTCTTCCCAAAGAAAATTAGAAAGAGTAATACCTTAGTTGTGAGGTAGTCTTTCACAGCAATTTCCTGATTTAATCTCGAGATAAGATCCTCCATGTCAGTTTTTGCTGTTATCAGTCTCCTTTGCATGGTTGCAAGCACCCTGTTCGTCTTTTGGCGCTGGTCTGAAGGAAGTAATAATTGCACATCAGCTGGGAGCAGAAAGCCAATGTTCTCAATGTTTCCTGACGTCTCAGCCGCTCTGGGGATGTCGACGGGCCCTTGTCCATATGAATTGGGAATTGCTGAACCTGACAATTCACTGCCCCTTTGGGAACTTGTATCGCTTCCAATGCTCTCAGTTGATAACTTTCTAGCATGACGGATAATTTTGTTGCTGTCCGGCTCCAAAAAAAGTCCGTTCATATCATCTGTACCATCAGACGATTTGGAAGCATTTCCATTAGCTTTATTGTTCTCTACATATTTATTAATCTCTCTACTTTGCAACCTATGTCTAGGATAATTTCCAAGTTGCTCTAATATAGCCTGACCCATGAACAAGCCTTCATCGATGTTGGACATCCCATACTTCACAAACTTATCTATTGGACTTGTCGCATCCTCGTCCAACGAGAGATCATCTGTCCCAAGCTCAGAGTTAGTATCCCTTCCAAGACGTGGTGTGCCAACATCAGATATCTCATAAGCTGTGTCACTACCATAATCTGATGTGAGCGATGAACTCCCAGCTAGTGTAGACAAGCTTGCATTAGGGTGAATTTGAAGGGAAGAAACAGAACTATCCACAAAAGTATTTGATTCTGAAGCCTGTTGGTTTTCATCTTGAAATGCTGAAAGAATTATTAACAAATGTTGACTCTTAGGCATATCACAAAGATAATTTAGGTACAAAGCTAAAGATTAATTGAGCCGCATGTCCAATCTTTTTTTAGAGAAATAAATTCTAAAGGGCAATAGTATCATAGCAACAGGCATACAAGATCTAGCAGCAGCCTCCAGTTCGAGAAAAGATGCCACCGCAACACTTCTTGAAACCTCAATGTCAGATAGTAATTTGGTCATCCACTCCTCCAAGGAGGACCGTCTCTAGAAACATACAAGTGTGAAAAATTAGAATTATCATATAGAACTGCAGTCGGAACAAATCTTTGTGGTTAACCCAACACTTCCATAATTTCTACCTCTATCAAGACAGAACTAATATTTTTAATATTCAACGCTGCTAATTATCTTCCAACGGTTTTGTTTTGTTTCACTATAGCCCTTTGAATGAGAACAGTGAAGACAAAAGGCCTAAATTCCACAAAATAAAAATGGCACGTACAGAAATTTAGCTCTAATTTAAAGAAGTATACGGTTCTCCTCCAAATTAAATTTAGTTTCAAAGAAACGACAAATGATAAAGACTTATCTTACATGACAAAACTAGCAAATACAATGCTCACCTCTTCTAGTAGGGTTCTATTTTTCATCCGCAAGAAACCCTTGGGTGGGGCAGGAGGGATGTTCTTCCTTGGAAATATTTTTTTCAACTGTGACAAAGAATCGACAACACAATCAAATACCTTGAGATTATTCAAATTCTCACAAAAGAGGCAATGGTCAACTTTAACTGTGGTCCAAGAACTTTCACCTCGTAACCTAAAAATTTAGAAGAAGAAAAACATATCCGAAAAGAGTGTCCAAACTTACAGCGGCAAGAAACTTCAAGAAATCATTGAACCTTCGTAATACGACCCGTGTAGTTGTATTCCCTTCCGGTGATTGTAAACCAACCAAAACCCTGTAAAACTGCCCTTTAAGAATGTTAGGCTTCAACCTATATAGATATTAACACATAAGAACCAATTCTTGACGAAGGAAACGAAATGCTTCAGGTTATAAGTTTACCATACGAAAGGTCCTCGGGACCCAAATCCAAGTCTGAGAGGCAAAATGAGTTCGGCATGGGTATTTCAGAACTCGTTTTATAGGTAGCTAGTGTTGATAAGAAAATAAGTAGAGACATGCCCAGCTTCTCACGAGAAAATTTTCTAAAAAGAGAAGAAAAGAAAGCTTAAATAATCCTTTTGTAGCTAAAAATGATTAAACCTTTTTATACTTTGTCGAGTAAAAATAAAACACTTTTTCCATTTTAAAAAAATTTCACCTATACACTTCGAGAACTCTATCATACATTCAATTACTCATCTTGTCAAAGTAGAATCTCTTTAGTAGCTATAGGTGGGGAGAAAACTCAAACCAACAGCACCTGCTACTTTCTGAAAGTGCATAGAGAATCCCTAGTCTCATCATAACCAGAAAATGAGCATAAGAGAATTTTTTTTTGAAGAAGGTAACAGTAAAATGACCATAAGAGAAATGAAACACAACTTTCTATTTTAAATCTCATCATAACAAATTACTGGTGTAATTTGTTAGAAAAAAGATACTAGTGATGCGTAACTATTCCACTTGTGAACTTCCTCAAACCTGGGAAATGACATATGCTAGGACCCACTATGCGCAAGGAACCAAGAGTACTGTTGAATGATAGTTTCAAAATAAAGCTCACACTGCATAAGATGAATTTGCAGATGCATTCATAGCCAAATGCGAAGAAATCAAGCTGCTGACCGCTACTAATTGTGACTGATTTGACTAAGCACGACGATTAAGAAAGAAACATTGAATGAGTAACAACCGTATGCCTGATTATCCGGTAAGCTACATGGACTGCTGCAATATAAATCTATTGATATCTCTAAGGCAACTTTTCGGGGCTTAAGTCAGACACCAAAGGGCACAATAATTCAGCATTGGTATGTTGTGTGGATGAAATCAGGTGAGACGTTCGTTCTGCTTGAACAGTCCAATAAGTGCTCCAGGTGAAAAAAATTAGACATTCTATCTTTTGAAACCAACGGTTTTGATGTTATTTGACATATGATAAATTAATTTCAATATAGACCAGGAAAAAAAAGCTAGGTCGGCCCACGGCGGACCTAGCCCTAAAGGGCCCCACCTATAGAATTATAATGGTCTGGGCTGGGCTTGGGTTTTTGGCCCAAGTCAGGCCCGAAAAGGCCCATCATTTGGCCCGCCCGGCGCCCCGGCCTTGCTACACAAATTTGTTCAGAATTTCTGACCGTTGGCCAACGGACAAAAAGGGTCAAATTTCAAAATTTGGTCGTTGCCAAATGGCTAGAAGCACCCCTAACCCCCAAAATTATATTTTTTACCCCTACTTTGAAAAATTGCTTTTTGTACCCTTCAAACTTAACTTCATTTAACACCATTCAAGTTCTAATTCTCTTCTCTCTCTCTCTCTTAACAGACTATCAAAGCACTCAATTACCAATTGTCAATTTATCTATCAATGACTGAAGTCAACAAGCGCTTCACGCCTTGAAGTTCAAGTTTAATTATTCAAATTTCAAATTACGATTATCTTAATTTCTACATTCGCTCCAATATATTGGTACATACACACAGTGTTTTGGACGGCGTAAGGCGACAAAAGGCGACAAGGGCAAATTTCACCAAGGCGAGAGGCGAGAGGCGAGGCGCTCGCCTTTTTAAAGTGAGGCGCCAAATAATGCCAAAAAATAAAAATATTGTAATGCATATAGAAATAACCAAAAACTCAATAGAAATAGCATAATAATAGTAAATATTTCAATTCAAAAAACTAAAAAGAGATAGAAGTTGTGTCTGTGAGGCTGTGACTGTTAAGACTTAAGAACAGGTTGTTAAGACTTAAGAAGAGGAAGAATGAAAAAGAAAAAAGAAGAAAAAATCAGCCCTTGATTCTGGAGAAGAAGAAAGAAGATTAAGAAGAAGAAAGAAAGAAGATTAAGAAGAAGAAAGAAACGTACCTGTTCAGCTGTTCTCTGGTCTGGAGAAAGAAGAAGAGCATGCAGCTTTTTGCTTTTGTTTTAACAAAACCCTAATTTTTGGTTTTAAGTGTTAAAAAATTTAAAAAAAAAAAAAAATTCAGCGCCTTTTTGCCTCTGTCGCCTCACCTCTGTCGCCTTTTAGAACCTTAATCGCCTCAGACTCAAATGGCGAGAGAGCCTCGCCTCGCCTCGCCTCTCGCCTTAGGCGTCGCCTCTCTCGCCTTTTAAAACACTGCATACACTCGTTCCAACTCTTCAATTTTTAAATTTCAAAATTATTTGATTAAATCTGAATTATTAATTTTGTAGTTATTTGCACAATGCCTCGTAACTAGTGGTTCACTAGGTAGGGGAAGGGATAAGGGTAAGACTCCCATGGGTAGTTCTAGTAATTAACAATAACAATCTTCTCCATTTGAAGAGTTACTTATACCTACTACTCCCTCCGTTCCACTTTAGATGAACCCATTTGACTTTGCACTGAGTTTAATAAAGAGGGAAGACTTTTGAAACTTGTGGTCTAAAATAAATTATGGCTACAAATCATCTAGGGATGAGTAAAAGTGAATATTTCTTTCCAAATTTAGAAAGAGGTCATTCTTTTTGAAACAGACTAAAAAGGAAATAGGTTCATCCTTTTGGAAACGGAGGGAGTACATGTTATTGGATGGACCATGATTGGGTAATACAAAAAAGTGTTTTGGATTTATCGAGATTGAAGAGTCTCATATGGGTAATCTCATCTCCAAATAGATTTGGAGTCAATTAATGTTTTCTAATCTTACTGATAAGGTTACTAGTATTACTTTTGATAATGCTTCTAATAATAATAGTGTTGTTCCTGATACCGATTGCTGGTGGGAGGTGGCAGATGCCCGGTGGAATTAGTTAAGGTGTGCGTAACCTAGTCCTGGACACCATCGTTATCAAAAAAGATAATGATAGTGTTGTTTCTACATTAAAAACTCAATGGGCACCACCTTTATCTAAAATATTTCATGTTGCATGTGCATGTCACATTTACAATTTGATTGTACATGATGGCATTGAATTATTTGAACATCATATAATCAAAGTTTGACATTCAATTGCTTTTCTTCTTCATGTTGCTTCTTCAACTAGAAGGGACAGGTGTCAAGTGTATTATCTTAGACCAAAAGAAATTAGGTTTAGATTGTGTCACTAGGTGGAATTCCTTCTATCTGCCATTAGAAAACACATTTGAATATAGACGCCTCTATCTGATGCATTTACCACTTTCTTTAAAATCCTCAATTTGGATTAAAATATAGTGATTGGATAGTCTTTGAGATGTTATCAAATTTTAAGTTTTTATCAGGCTATTATACAATTTTGTGGTGCTTAAAACCATCTTAATTTTTTTGATTCACATGCAAAGATACAATCTTACGTTTTAAATTCAAATTTACCACCTAGCTTCTTATAAAGTACTACTTTTAATTGTTTGTTCATAATTGCTAAGGCACATACAGCATCTTATCCCCTTGGTGCCTGCACTGAAATGCTGCAGAACCTACACTGCACTGGGATTGAATGTGCTTTTTAACATGAATGATTTTTAAAGCTTCTCGATGGTCATAGGAATTCTACCTGAGCATCCTCTATTTACAAATATAGATAATGAAATCAATAGCAACAAGTCTTCATCATTTCTGAGCTTTGGTAATCCTTATTCAATTATTTGTTGGAAAGGCGTATTGATCAAATTAATACTATTATGCAACAAAATGAACATTTAACTTAAGGATAAAATGAATACCACTATGGGATCTGAATCTTTTGATTTTGCCAGGACAACCCACGAAGGAATTGTAACACAGTAGCTCCAGCCCGTGCGCGGATCATGAGGCCAAACAGTTTCTCGTCCAGCCTGGATAGCATGTTAAGCATATTTAAGTATTTTCAGGAAAAAGTAGTATCGAAATGTGCACTGGTAAAGTTAAATGAGTTCAACGTTCCATCTCTTTGATAGAAAGTGATTTGACAAGAATGACATATAGCAAGAGAAATACTGTGACCACAAACTATATCCTCAAGTAGGTCATAAAAATAGAGTATTACCCAAGGAGAAAAACAAAAGACTTGGTAAAAGCCCCATTCCATTCAAATATTTACAATTCCCTATACATGATGAACTCTTTCTTTTATAACAGAGAATCCCCGAGGGCCTACGGTGCAGAGTTCAAAAATTCACCACGAGGTATATCCTCAATTAGGTCAAAAAATAAAGTGGTTACTCATGCATTTTGCTGCTTGGCCTAATATGTCACGGATCACAAAAGCAAAGGTAACAATCTGAAGGTTATTAAATCAAACTGCCAAATGGAGAACAGTGATGATATGAACAACCGAATTCAGCATCATCAAGTATGAGTATGTAATAGTAGGGACAACTCACAACGGTAGGAGATGTCACTTGATCTTAAACAAAGTCAAGCAAATACCAGATACCATCACGAAAGAAGTTATCCAATTCTTTTCTGAGCTAATTTTTTTCTACGCACACATAAAACTCGAACTATGAGGCCAAGTTCTGATTACATGCTCCTTTACAGAGGAAGAGGAAGTCCTGATAACATGCTTCACCACCCATTTCTCTCAATTATGCATTGCGCACCATAAAAAAGTTAACAATCAAGCTGTATTATATAATAAGGCAGCAGACACAAAGGAAAGAACACCAGGAAGTCAACTACGACTAATCTATGAAAGGATATTCAGATTTACATGTACTAGATAATAGTTTGAATGGACCATAATTTCCTCTTTGAACCTATGAAGGCTGACCAAAATATGAATTTACTGTATCTAAGTTCTGTTCTTACCAGCTTTATCAAAAAAAAAAAAAAAAAAGTTCTGAGTTCTTACCAGTTACTCAGGTTCTGATGTGCTTTCAACAACAATATTCAAACTGAATTGAACCACAAGGACATCAAGGCAAGGAAACAAAGATGCAGACCAGTGAACCTATGTTCTCTCCATAAGAATGATAAAGCCCAGTATTTGATTTCGTGATAAAATATTAAATAACAACAGAAAAGATGTTTCGTCTTTAGTCTCACATATAGTAGTTCTTACTAGTTATAATCTACTGATACCAAGCTCTGTTGCATAGATGCAAATAACGGGTACATATCCGATACAAGTATGTGCAAGTATCCAAGCAATGTAGATGTGATGTTTCCTATTTCTAGTTTGTTTTGAACAATCTGCACAAGGTACCCAGACACCCATGTCAGACAATCCGACATAGCTATGAAATGGAAACAAAGGATCCCTGTAATATAGGTACCAATAATATACTTTTTCCTACTAACTTGAAATCTCATATATATTGTTTATTCAGACTCAACTCTTCCAACAGACTTTACTAGTTGATTAAACAGCCAGCTAAATCGACATATTGGCTAAGCTCACAGATCCTCTATTAATCCTAACTGAACATATAATGGCCAAAATTGCATATCTGGAGGAGACACATGCAATGTTTTGCTTATTTCGAATGTGTATCAAACAACCTGCAGAAAGTACCGACACCCATGTCACACCCCAACATAGGTACCAAGTAACTTTTATATTTTTATAACCATGGCGATTAATTCACACAAGTACATAGGAAAGAATCACCTAATAAATGAGTTAACAGGACGTAGTGACTAAACTAAACTTGTGGTTTCCCAATAAAGCTGATGCCTTTAGTCTAATTAGCAATCCAAATTGAAAAAATTAATTTCCAAATAGATCAAGAATTAGATCCATGATAAGTTATAAAAGTAAGAGACTGACCCATTTTTTGGGAGGAGGGCTCCAATCCATACCCAGTGGCAAAGGTGAAGTACCATCATGTCTATGCTTTGGCGGACTTTGCCTCTGCATAGCTACTCTATAATTCAACAAAATTTAATCAAACCCACCCTCTTTTTCTCTCTTTTTGACAAAAGATCAAACACTTGGTGGCAACTTGGAAAATTTGATAATATGATTTGTTTGTCTAGAGCATATCGAATAGTGGAAAGTCTAGAGAGAAAGCAACAATCTTTTCACTTCTTGTCTTGTGTGTTAATTCATCTCTTAACTATGGCGCATCATAACAAAACATATGCTGGATTCTTTTCTTCTCCGCGCGTGTATGCCACGCGGATATATTGTTTCCTACCAAATTTTCTTTTCCTTTACTTTTTTACTGAGAGAAAGTACTTTGTGGCAAATTCATATTTAAACATATTGATAATATTGATGAACTTAAATTATTATCATAAGCTATAAATTATTTAAATTATAGGTAAAATATTTTGATTAAAAAATTATATAAAAAAATATATCACATAGATGGGGTTTGAAAATGGGAAGGACAAAATGGACATTGTTTACGATAAAAGGGGGAGTTTGATCATTATTTATAGTTGAGGGGGAGTTTGATTTTTAAACCAAAGTTGGGGGTCAAAATGATTTTCACCCCTTTTTTAACTGTAAAATGTGACCACAAGAAGGATGAAATTTTATTTTAACGTAAGTTAACAAACCTACCTTGTCGAGGTTTAATTATATTAACTTGTTTTTAGCATGAGTATAGAGAGTTTTTTAATTTGTTCACACTTTTGCATCAAACACAAGAGGAAAAAGACAGTGTAACAATATTTATGGGATGCAAATAAGCACAAGAGATCAAAATGTCACTTGTTTTCTCTTCATTGATGACTCTTTCATTTTATGTTAGAGAAAATGATTAAACCGCTAACGGGATTTAGTTCACATATTAATTAATATATATGATATTCGAAAAATATAACTAGCCATACTGATTGTAGCTCAAACATCCTAAATAGGGTCATTATAGTAATTTTATGCCCATTTTAAATTAATTCATTAATTTTGTTCAATTTCTACCCTCAGCAGATTTTAGCTTAATTTTGAATAGTTTGTTTAACTCTCTCTCATAATATTAATTCCATGTCAATTCTCAAAGCAATTTCACATCTACATATGTACTTGATTATTTCCCATAGGTATACCATAAAATACATATGAAATACATACTACTAGTATACTATACTCCATTTTTCGTGTATATACTACAAAATTCTATGTTATACTTATCATGTATATACTCAGCTCTTATTTTTTATTGGTCATTTTCTAACCCTAATAATTTGAGCAATATATATATATATATATATATATATATGTGTGTGTGTGTGTGTGTGTGTGTGTGTATGTGTGTGTGTGTGTGTATATATATACACCTTTAACTGTTGACTACCTCACTTAAACTTGTTCGATATCTACTTTCTTCCTATCTTCACTTCAATAGAGTAAGGAGGACAATTGAACCATGGTCAATTTACAAAAAATCTATGTGGTATTTCGTGGTAAGAGACCGGGGTTATACAACTCTTGGTGTGAGTGTACCCCTATGGTTAATGGAGTCAAGGGTAGCATCTTCCAAGCTTTCAAATGCTATGATGAAGCCATATCAGCGTTCAACGACTTTCAAAAGAATGATATAGTTAAGAAGATGTCCAAATCCAAGGTGTATGTGGTATTTCATGGTAAGAGATCCAGATTATACAACTCTGGGCGTGAGTGTACTCCAATGGTTGTAAGTTTCAAGTGTAGCATCTTCCAAGCTTTCAAGTCTTATGATGAAGCCAAAGAAGCTTTATATGATTATCAAAAAATAATAGTGGACATAAGGATCCATCTTCAAGCTCGTTTATGTAAGTTAACAAACCTACCTTGTTGAGGTTTAATTATACTAACTTGTTTTTAGCATGAGTATAGAAAGTTTGTAATTTGTTCACTCTTTTGCATCAAACACAAGTTGAAAGAGACATTGCAAAAACATTTTTGGGATTGAAATAAGCAGAAATGTCGAAATGTCACTCGTTTCTTCTTCATTGATGGATGAATCTTTCATTTTATGTTAGAGCAAATGTTTAAACCGCTAGTTCATGAAAAAATTTATTACATGTCTCACATGCTGTATTGGCTTAAATCGTATTAGGACAATAAATCGAATTTATAATGAGCTTACAAATAATGTATTGTATCAAAGCTGCTATAAGGACAGTAAATCAGTGAAAATTAGACAACAAGAACAAAAGTAAGATTCCAATAATAACTGTTATGAGGTTACAATTGGACAGAGTTTTTGCAAGCATTTCTGAATGCCTTTACATGATTCCTACACTGCTATTTATAGCCTATCCGTATAGAGGTGATCAAGGCTTCGAGTAGTTCTTGACTGCACACCGTCTCTTCCAGTCCCCCAGTGGTCAGGTAAGAATAGTGAAGACCCGAGCATTGTATTTCGTTCCCTCCGCTTCCTGAAAAGGTCAAGCAAAGAATGAGAAGTCAATTAATTTTTTTAACCGCAACATTAGAGCAATTGTGGCTCGGACCGTAGGTAAATATTCATAGACATGGAGTAACGTACCTCGGTGTCAGAAATAATATCGCTTCAAATTGGAAATATTCCAATTCGAGGGCTCTATTTTTCCTTTCATGTTCTCCAACTGATAAGACCCTTTGCCGACGATTGCCTTAATACGATAAGGTTCTTCCCAATTTGTCCAAAGCTATCTCTCTTCGAACTTCAAGCAACTCTAGCTCTACACTCATCGCCTGCTGATTTGATTCTTCGGTTGCATGTGCATACCGAAGACTAGGTTCGCCAACCTCGACATGAATCAAATAGTCAATGCCATAGGCCAAAGAAAATGGAGTTTCACTTGTGATATTCTTTTTAGTAGTTCGCATTGCCCATAGGACCCTGAAAAATTCATCAGGCCACGAGCCTTTGCCATCATCGAGGCTTTTCTTGATATTCTCAATAATCACCCTGTTTGAAGATTCAGCTTGACCATTTGCACTTGGATGATATGGAGTTGATACAATCTTTTTGATGTCCCATTTATTAAGAAAAGTTGTGACATTTGAGCCGATGAATTGAGGACCATTGTCACATGTTATCTCGTTCGGGACACCGAACCGATCAATATGTTCCTCTAGATGAAACTAATCACCTCGGTCTGTATCACGAGCAAAAGACCCTGCTTCTACCCATTTGGTGAAGTAATCAATTAGCACTAGGATGGACTGAACACTACCTTTAGCCTTTGGAAGTGGTCCAATTATATCCACTTCATAAAGGGCCATGGCGAGACGACCGAATGTAGAGGCTCGGCATGTTGGTGAATTATTTGAGCGTGTCACTGACACTTATCACATCTTTTCACAAAGGCTTTAGCGTTTGTGGTAATGTCTGGCCAATAATAACCTGCTCGAAGCAATTTGCGAACTAGATCATTGCCCCCCGAGTGGTTGGCACACTCGCTTTCGTGCACTTCTCTTATTATATACTCGATTTCCCCTGGACCCAAACATTTTGCCATCGGGCCGCAATACAACTTATTGTACAGTTGCCCCTGAATCATTGAGCAGGGGACTACCGAGCTTCTTGGCTTTCTTCTTATCTGTTTGAAGAGTCCCGGAGTTCAAGTAGGAGATAAACTTGGTTCGCCAATCCCATGTATTGCTCACTGAGTTAACTTCCAACTTTATCCTTTCCACAGTAGATGAAAGAAGCCGAACGATTGAATCAGTCCTTGAGTGTTCTTCTTTAACGGCCGAGCCTAGATTAGCTAAGGCGTCAGCCTCGGCGTTTTCTTCTTGCGGAATATATTGAATTTTCCATTCCTAAAACTTGGCCAAAATTTGTTGAGCTCGGGCTAAGAATTGCTGCATCCTGGGCTCTCGATCCGAACAGTCCCCGAGTACTTGATTCACCGCCAATTACAAATCGCTTCTCAGCTCAATCCTTTCTACTCCTATCTCTTTGGCCAAATCCAATCCTGCTATGGCAGCCTCGTACTTTGCCTCATTATTGGTCACTTCTTAAACCTGATTGAGTGCCTCATCCTTTCCCCCGTGGGAGCCATCAAAAATATTCCTAATCCCCAGCTATTTGAATTAGTGGCTCCATCAGCGTAGAGTGTCCAAACCCCCAGAAATTGGATCCTTAGATATTAAGTTCTCCATTTCCAGCCTCGGGGAGGATCTTAGCACTAAAATCAGCCACGAAGTCTGCCAACACTTGGGACTTTATGGCTGTTCGGGGCTGATAAGTAATGTCATATCCACTCAATTCAAGCACATTTGTATAACCTTCCTGACAACTCAGGCTTGTGCAATATATTTCTCAAGGGGAAGGTTGTTACTATGGCTATATGATGACATTGAAAATAAGGCCAAAGTTTCTGAGCAGTAACAACTAGGGCAAGTGCCAATTTTTCTAGATGGGGATACCTAGTTTCAGCATCGAGGGTACCTGCTCACATAATAGATGTGCTGCTGCTTTCCATCCTCCTCACGAACCAGGACCGCGCTCATAGACACCTCAGACACAGCTAAGTAAACCAACAATGTTTCTCCATCTTTTGGCTTGGCAAACAGCGGTGCGTTAGACAAATAGTGCTTCAACTCCTTTAATATTTCCCTGTACTCCGGTGTCCATTCGAAGGCAGTTTTCTTCTTCAAAACTGAGAAGCATTTGTGGCATCGCTCTAAAGACTTCGAGATGAATCTACTCAAGGCAGCGATTCGGCCAGTCAAGCGTTGAACGTCTTTAGTCCCCGAAAGCACTTCGGGAATTTCTTCGATGGCTCTGATATAGGGTTCGCCTCTATGCCTCGTTCAGAAACGGTGAAACCCAAAAATTTTCCCGAATCAACCCCGAATGCACAATTTTTAGGGTTCAGTTTCATGTTGTACTACTTCAAAATGACAAAGGCTTTGCTCAAGTGATTCAAATGATCTTCTATCCGAACATATTTGACAAGCATGTCGTCTATATAAACTTCCATTGACTTCCCAATGTAATCTTTGAATATTCGACCTCCAACATTCTTGAGTCCGAAGGGCATTACCTTGTAGCAATATGTGCCTCATGACAGTGATGAACGAAGTCTTCTCTTCATTTTTCGGATCCATCAAGATTTGATTGTACCCCGAATATGCGTCCAAGAAGGTTAATAGCTTGTGTCCAGTCGTGGAGTCTATCAACCTATTTATTTGTGGTAGTGGGTATGAATCTTTAGGGCAAGCTTTACTCAGATCTATATAATCCACACATATTCTCCACTTGTCATTCTTCTTTGGCACGATCACTATGTTAGCGAGCCACTCAGGGTATTTAACTTCTCTCACGAAGCCATTATTGAGCAATTTCTTTATTTCATCTTCGATCATCTTTCTTCTGACGCCAGAATATGGCCTCTTCTTTTGCTTCACCGGAGTGTGATGAGGGTCCATGTTGAGTTTGTGTGTCATAATCTCCGGATCGATCCCAACCATGTCGGTGTGGGACCACGCAAAACAGTCATCGTTGGACTTCAATAACTCAACAACAGCTTTATTCGATTCTGGATCCAACTCCGAGCTGACGATCACCTTCATGTCTGGAAATTCCGTTGATAGCACGACAGATTTTAACTCCTTGATAATTGAGTCCTTGGCTTTCTGCTTCCGAGGCTCTTGAATACACACCGAGATCTTTTCTACTACTTCTCCTTGGGGATCCATTTTAAAAGCCTAACCCTCGTCTTCATCAGACCTCAGGTGCATTGATTACTATTTCGATGTTCCTATAAAGACGACCTCACTCTTCAAGGCAATCAAATAGCATTCCTTAGCTACTCATTGCTCACCTTAGATCGAACGAACTCCCAAGGAGTAGGAAATTTGATAATTTGGTGAAGAGTGGATGACACGACTTCCATCACCTGAATCTAAGGTTTCCTGAGGATCATATTATATTCCATGTCCCCGGGCATAACCTGGAACATAGTTTCTTTCTAAAATCATTTCACATAAGTAGTGACTATGATCTCACTTAGCATTTTCTCCGTTGAGTTGTTGAAGCCAGTCAAGACGGTTGACTTCAGGACGATAAGGTCCTACAACCACATCATTTTCACTGCCCCGTAGCTTACAATGTTCATCGAACTACCGGGGTCAACCAAGACTCGTTTGATGTCTGGGTCATTGATTTTCAACATAATGACCAAAGCATCATGATGGGAAAACATCATCCCATCACAATCGTAATCATAAAAAACAATCCTTTTACCCGAAGCTCCAATTCGAGTTCTTTTCTCCGTTGTAATGGAGAGCTTTGCAAACTTTTTTGCGGCGTAAAGTTTACCCCCATTTACCTTCGAGCTCCCTGTTATAACATTCACAACCGTCTTGGGAGATGGGACCCTCGACGGCTGTCCATCCCCTCTATTCTTTGCAAAGTTCTGCTTGCCTTTGTCATTTAGATATTCTTTTAACATGCCTTTCTTTAGCAAATGGGCCATCTCAAGGCGCAATGCCTTGTAGTCCTCGGTAAGATGCCCCTAATGAGCATGAAAATCATAATATAGGGTGCGGTCCCTCTTCCCAGGGGCTGTTCTCATATATTTTGGGAG
This sequence comes from Petunia axillaris subsp. axillaris, assembly GCA_029990575.1. Classification (NCBI taxonomy): domain Eukaryota; kingdom Viridiplantae; phylum Streptophyta; class Magnoliopsida; order Solanales; family Solanaceae; genus Petunia; species Petunia axillaris. The sequence continues at coordinate 52,554,374 of JARKNS010000003.1, forward strand.
CCTCACCCTCTGATCAGTAATCCCCTTCAACGCGTTCACCAATTCCGTGTTCAAGATGTTGAAATTGTACTCCAAAATCTGAGGCAAATCCTTATCTTTAGACACTAAGGAAGGCGCCGTAGCATTTTATTTATTAACATTTGTGTTAACCTTTCCTCCGAGCTGTTGGCTCACATGTTGTCCCCCGAGCCTTTGACTCGCGTGTTACTTTTGCAGTAACTTTATCATGCAGCTCATCCCATGTTTTAGCTTGCCATTGCTGAAGTTCTTTTCTCAACTCGAAAATAGCTTCAGGGTTGCAGATATTGATGTTCTTTTCGAACGCCATAATTGCCAAATTGTCATCAATAGTTGGCAATTCCATCCTCTCTGATTGGAAGCATTTGAGAAAGTCCTTGATAGGCTCCCTGAACCATAGTTTAACCTCGAAGATATCCTCTTTCCTCGTGAGGATCACGAGGATCTTTTGCGCTCTAGTATTAGCCTTAATGAACAAAGCAGATAATTCATTAAAGTTCGAGATAGACTCGGTAGGTAGGTGCATATACTAGTGCAGTGCTCCCTTTTCTAAAGTGTCTCCAAATTTCTTTAGGAACATGGATTCATTCTCCACCGGGGTCAGATTGTTACCCTTCACCATAGCCGTGAACTCATTCACATGCTCAACAGGGTCAGTCGTACCATCATATTTTTCAAGATCTGCATTTTGAAATTCTTTGGAATGGGCACCGAGGTGGCCTCGGGCTTGTAGGCCAACTGCCTACATTTATCAATATCCAAAGCTCTTTGAGTTTTCCTTACTCCGGAGCTGTTTTTGAGTCGTTTTTCGAATTGGGCTTCGAAATCCCTTTTCCACTTCTCAAGGTCAACCGAGACGGTTGTTTCCGTCATAGTGGGAACTGTTCTGAAGGGCGGATTGACATGTTGGAAGTCCCCAAACCTCCAGATGCAGCTCCAGTAGGAAGTACCCCTGTTGTCGCGCCCGTAGGAATGAAGTTCGGGATGCCTCCACCTGGAGCCACGTTTGGAGTATTAGTAGGGGTGGCATTATTCCTCGCCGAGACAACTTTTAATGAGCTACGAAATTCGGCGTTGATGCTTGCTTGCGCATCAAGCTGCCCTTAAAGTTGTTGCAAGCAATTTATGACGTATGCTTAAAATGGATCATTCGACCCTGATGAAGAAGGGTCAACTAGAGGCGGATGAGGTGGAGGTGGAGGCACAAATGCTCCACCATTAATCTGCCCCTTGGGGTGCTGTTGATTTCCATTAACGGTTTCTTCAGCCATCATTAAGAATCAGAGATGTTAAAGTGAACAAACATGTTATACAACTTTAGAACAAGGCGTAATTTCTTGATCCCCACAGAGGGCACCAATTTGTATTGGCTGCCTAAATTGGATCATGAAAATAAATCAAATTTATAAGGGGTTTATAAGCAATATATTGTATCAAAGTTTCTATAAGGACAGTAAATCAGTGAAATAATTAGACAAGAAGAACGAAAGTAAGATTCCAATAATAACTGCTGTGAAGTTACAATTGGACAGAGTTTTTACAAGTATTTCTGAATGTCTTTACATGATTCCTACACTGCTTTTTATAGCCTATCCATATGGAGGTGATCAAGGCCATTATCCAGCCCCCATGTTTAAATCATGGCTTACCCAAGATTTCCCTCATTAAATGCTCGATTAATAGGGGAAAGTAGTGGGGCCGATCTTCCGCTGAGATGTAACTGTTCTCGAGGCTTGAGTTACTCACCTCGGGGAAGTGAACTCTTGCCTAACCGAAGCGACTCTATCCCGAGGTCTGAGTCGAACCTTGACCTCAGATATTCGCACCGAGGACTAATCTTCCTGCTTCGCGATCATCTTATGAACCTTTATTAAATCATGTCTCGAGCCATACACCCGAGGTGCCATGCATGCGAGTGCTATTTTACCCAATACACACGCCAAGTCATACTTGTGTGAGACATGTCTTTACTTGACAAGTGTTATTAATTTGGACCCACATTTGCCATGCAATCAAAGCTAAATTTAGAAATAGTATCAATCTTCCTCTCTTTCTAATCTAACCACCAGATTCTACCAATTTCTTCCTTCTCGTTCTTATGTTATTATTCTGCATTTTATTAATCTTTATCAATAACCCATTTTTCTTTGTTCTTTACTTATTGTTCTTTTCTTATTTTTTTTCCTCTTCTTCTTGCTCTTCTTCATTTTTTAATGATATGATTTCTTTTTTGGTATTTCAAGGATTTAATTGTGGAGAATAATTAGCCGAATAATTAGTTTTCTTTTTTTGAGTAATGGACTTTGGATCAATTTATTTGCGATCGACTCAATCAGAGGCAGATTCAGAATTTGAACCTTATGGGTTCTAAATTTTAAAATAGAACTGCAAGGAATTGGGGTCTTCACTTATTTTTTGTAAATATTTAATATTTTTTGACACAAATATGTTGTCCGCGCCAAACATACTGGATTCTGATGAACCCGCGTAGTACCCTCTGCATCTGCCTCTGACTCTATGGGTTTTTTATTTGATTCGAATGTGGAAGAAGATGGACGAAGGGGGGGGGGGTTGACAAAAAATAATGTATCAATTTTACCAAATTTAGCTTTGACTATTCAGAGAGGAAATTATCAAAAAAATTCTTTAAAAAAGAATTTTTTTTATAAGAAATAACTTTGATTGCATGGCAAAAGTGGGTCCAAATTAGTACACTTGTCAAATAAAGACACGTCTCACACAAGTATGACTTGGCATGTGAGACATGTAATAAAATTTCTCCATTTATTAAGGAATAAATGATGTAGATGCCTTAATTTATTTAAGGGATTAAAATAATTTGTTATTTTAAGTCATTAGAAGTCAAATACTTTTTCAATTATTTTTTCTTCCATTTCTCTGGATTCTATCATTCTTTTGCACGATTTATATTCCTTATTAACTCCATTCACTGCATATTCATCATTAATCACGGTTTCTTACCATCTCACTGGTTTGTTTAGGATGAGACCTAAATCAACATCTAGTTTGATATTGAGAGATGAAGATGATGATTTTGAGGACTTTACTCCCATTTATGGTATAAATTTCCCCGAGCAAAAGATAAGAAAAAGATGATTATGCAGGTGTAGATTATATAATTTTTATTCATTAATCATTAACAATGGTATGAATATATTATTCATTACATATTTAACATACACTATTCACTGTTTATTCATTATACATTATTCACTTTTTATTCATTAAGTATGCCTTTGGTATGCATACATTACTCACTATGTATTTATTACATATGCACTTGGTATGCAACATTATTCACTATATATTCATGACGTATGCACTTGGTATGCATATATTATTCACTTGCTATACAATACATTATAGTAATCTGACAACATTCACTCGTATACACTTAGGATGCACATGGTATGCCTTTTGGTATGCATTTTGTATGTACTCCATTAGTGTTTCTATCAAGATTTAACATTAGTAAAGAAAAAATAAAGTAAGCATAAATAAGGAAAAATGTATACGTTTCTCACCTTCAAATCATGTATTAAGCAAAAATGGTGGGTGGTTGTCAGGATGTGCTTACCTATTATAATACAACATATCAGTATTTCACTTTTAAAATCCTATATTTTAGGTGACAAGCTCTTATCTTCATCTCTTTATTTTTTACCTTAGGTAAAAAAAAAAATTTGGCTTAGGATTTGATATGTCTAACAAGATGTAATATGCAATTTTAACTTGGCTACTTATGTATTTATCACTTGTTTAATTGACGATATTAAATTATACATGAACTAAGTCATGAATTAATCTATTTATTATTTTTATATACGAAATAGAATATAAAATAGAAATATGTGTATTAGTTATGCGATGATTAAACTATTTAAACAAAAAATGTTCTTTTATTAAAAGTAATTCGTGTATAACAATCTCCTCATTATTTATCACTGTGTAATAATTCTTAAATTATTAATATCTGCATAACTAATACTCATATAAAATTTCATATAATTAATGGAATTTTTACATAAAAGTATAAATTTTAGAAGTTATTTACAAAACATAGCAATATTTAGCAAAATTGCCCAATATAGAGGAAATGAAAAGTTAATTAAAAACATAGCAAAAACATAGCAATATTTTCCATAACATAGCAAAACCTTACATTCTTCCTCTCATTTCCCCCCATTTCACTTTTACCCCCACCATTTCCCCCAATTTCACTTTTACTCCTCCCATTCCCCTCAATTTTACTTTTCCTCCTTCCATCCTCAACCACCTCGTATCTCGTTGTATCTCATTGTATCTCGCTGTTGCTCAACTACCAACCACATCGTATCTCGTAGTTCAGCACTGTATCTCAATTATTTCTGCACCATTTCAGGTTGTTGTAGCAATGTATTTAACTATTTCTGCACCATTTCAGGTTGTTTTGCATCGTATCTAACTATTTCTAAACAGTTTCAGCATTGTTTCATCCCGTTTGTGCGTTGTTTCTCACTGTTTCTAAGCTATTTTCACCTTGTTTGCGTTGTTTCACATTATTTTTTACATTTTGTTTCAGACACTTTCACTAGTTGTTTTAGACCGTTTCAGCGCTGTATTTGTACTTTTTTGCTCCGTATCGAAGTGTATCTAACTGTTTCTGCACCATTTCAGGTTGTTTCAGCATTGAATCTAACTATTTCTACACCGTTTCAGGTTGTTTTGCACCGTATCTTACTATTTCTAAATTGTTTCAGCATTATTTCATCCCGTTTGTGCGTTGTTTCTCACCGTTTCTAGGCTATTTTCACCTTATTTGCGTTGTTTCCCATTATTTTTTATACTTTATCATACTTTTTCACTAGCTATTTTAGACTGTTTCAGCGCTGTATCTGCACTATTTTTTCTCCATATTGAACTATATCTAACTATTTCTGCATCGTTTCAGATTGTTTCAGCACTGTATCTAACTGTTTCTGTAGCGTTTCAAACTGTTTCAGTGCCATTTCAGACCGTCTCAGCCTGATTTAGTGAAGAAACCAAACTACAGTCATGATAAACAATCGAAGACAAGGATTTTCTGCATCATAAAGTTCCAAGAGTGACCACTGTATTAACTTAATAATGAGGAAAAAGAGAAAGTAGCAAGTATCACAAGTCAAAAACTAGATTAATGTGTAACTATATCACTCAACTAAATACATGTCATCAACGAACCAACATGTCACTCATTCATCTTTACCCAAATCTTTACATGTAAGCTTCTCTTTCTTTTAACAAAAGTATTTATCTATTTATTTATGTAATGTATAGATGTAAATGCGTGAAAAAGAAGAAAAAGAAAAAGCAAAAATAAGAAAACGGGCGGTTAGACAAAAATGGAACAGAGAGGTACTTTTTATTTTTGGGTAAAACGGGGTATGGGATGATAGAGTAGAGTAAGAAGAAAGAGAAAAACTAAAAAGTCACCGAAAAATACAAAACTTACCAGAGATAAGCTTTCCTGAATCTTTAAAGCTAGATCTACGCAAAATGGCTTAGAATTTGAAGAAAATAGTGGTGGAAATAGAAAAAGAGGCCTGAGAGCTTTTCGAAAAAGTATAATTTGTAATTTTCTGACCACCGAAGGTGGTAGTCTAGTGGCGGCAGCCGGTAGTGGAGCGGTGGAGCGCCAATGGAGATACGACAGAGAATGCGCGGTTGGCGATTTTTTGGTAGGGATGTGATTATTTGGACATATTTTGGCTAATCTAAGAAGACTTGAGAGGAATGAGGTGAAATGTGTTAGGGAAAATAATATTATGTATTGTAATTTGAGAAATATTGATGTATTTTTATAATATAGGGGTGTAGGTTTGTATATATGTGTTAAAAAACCTATAATTAATACTACACAGTTTTGCACAAAATCGACAAATCTGGTGTCGCTGTTGTGATTTTGAACTCCATTAGAAAAGTCTTACAAAAATAGCTCTGTCATGAAAAGTTGTCGGTGATCACCAGAAACTTTCTTACGTGGTTGTAAGACTTTCCTTAAGGAGACTAAATCTGTGAAGGAGTGTCAAAAATGTCATATTTATGTAAATCAACCTAAAGAGTATGTGAACTAGCGAGAAATTTTATAACATGTCTCATATGCCAAGTCATACTTGTGTGAGACATGTTTTTATCTGACAAGTGTACTAATTTCAACCCACTTTTTCCATGCAATTAAAACTATTTCTTTTAATTTTTCCTTTCTTAAGAAATTTTTTGATAGTTTCCTCTCTAAAGAATCTAAGCTAAATTTGGTAAAAGTGATACATTATTCTCGGTCAAACTCCCCCTTCGCCCGTCTTCTTCTCCCTTCAAAGCAAATAAAAAACCCATAGAGTCGGAGGCACATGCAGAAGGTACTATGCAGGTTCGTCAAAATCCGGTCTATTTTGCGCGGACAATGTATTTTGCACGGACAATGTATTTGTGTCAAAAAAATCATTAAATATGTACAAAAATCAAGTGAAGAACCTAGTTACTTGTAGTTGTATCTTAAAATTTAGAACCCATAAGGTTCAAATCCTGAATTTGCCTCTGATTGAGTTGATCACAAATAAATTGATCCAAAGTCCACTGCTAAAAAAAAACTAATTATTCGGCTATTTATTCTCCACAATTAAATCCTTGAAATACCAAAAAAAGAAATCATATCATAAAAAAATGAGGAAGAGCAAGAAGAAGAGAAAAAAATAGAAAAGAACATCAAGTAAAGAATAACGAAAAATGGGTTATTGATAAAGATTAGTAAAATGCAGAATAAGAACATAAGAACGAGAAGGAAGAAAATGGTAGAATCGGGTGGTTAGATTAGAAGAGAGGAAGATTGATATTATTTTTAAATTTAGCTTTGATTGCATGGTAAATGTGGGTCCAAAAAAGTACACTTGTCAACTAAAAACATATCTCGCACAAGTACGATTTGACGTGTGAGACATGTAATAAAAATTTCCTTAATAAATAGGTTAAAATATCACCCTGTAAAAAAATGTATTGGCAAGAACACAAGATAAAAAATTTAATTTGTTTATATAGCTATATTTAAGAAAAATGTGTTTAGAGATGAAAAAAAAATTTATAAACGTTCATCTAGTGTTATTTAAAAAATATATTAGTTATACCTTATGGGAATTCTATATTTGGCAGTATATATTGCGAGCACCAATAAGGTATTTGAGTAACACTGTTTAAGTTTTAATCTAGCAAAATAGAGCTTTTACAAAAATAAGTTTCATGCCAAAATTTTGAAGCTGAACATAGCAAGGTCAGAATACTTTGATATATCAATTTATAATTATTTAGGTACCTAGATATAAATATTTCTATATATACATGTATTTGTCATCCATTAAATTTGTTTGCTTATTATTCTAAAAAAAATGTATATTTAATTTTTCATAATTAATTTTTATTCTCATAGTTAAAAAAACATTTGGCTGTGAAATATACTTGTTCAATTAAATAACACTATGAATTACACTGATTATATTTTGACCAAAAAACAAGTCTTTATGATTGCTACCATATTTATTAATTATACTATATTGTGTAGCATCTGTTAGAATTAAACTGTAGATGAATACATATACCCCAATGTAACGACCCTCAAATAGTCGTTACGGGATCCGGGACTTCGATTTGCGTGTCGACAGTCCCAAAAGCTCTGTTAGGTCATTTATGACCCGTCTGTGAAATCTGAGTCGAAACGGAGTCCGTTTGATAGGTTTTCGAGAAAAGGATCCGTTTATGAAATTCCGGAAAGGAATTTGGGGTTTCGATAGGTCGTTTTGAGTAAACGAACCCCGATGGAAAATCCGAGCGCACCGTTAGGTCCGTCTCATCATTTATGATATGTAGCAACCTTCAAAATTGAAAACGGACCTCGTTTGATAGGACTTTTGATAAAGTCCCCGTTTCGGAAGTTTAAAAGAATTAAAAGAGGTTTCCGAGCTCGATTTGAGCAAATGAGCTCCGATGAGAGATCCGAAAGTTCCGTTAGGTTCGTATAGTCATTTGTGACTTGTAGCAACTTTCGGAATTGGATTCCGAGGTCGTTTGGTTAAATTTCGCTATTTTGGCGAAAGTCGAAAATTGAACCTTTGCCGTGGGACCCACTTTTTGAGTTCTGGAGGTCCGAATTGAGTTCTGTCTTGACGAGCATGTCACCCAAGTATTTTATGATTTGTGTACAAAATTTGGGATCATTCCGAGCTTCGTAGGGTCCCATTTTGCCCCTAAAACAGTAGAAAATCTGGTGCGACTTTTCTGTTCTGTTTTGGCGCAAACAGCCGGATAAAAGCTGATTTTTCGGCCAATCCGTAAGGAATTAGGAAAAACTCAAAACATGAAAGTTGTAGCCCTTTGAGTTGTGGTTCTAATGGAACCCGTTTCAGGTCATTTGTACATTCCTATAAAAAGTTATGATTTTTTTCAAAAGAAGCTGTCACAGAGGCAAAAAAAAAAAACAAAAACTGCTATAAAAAGGCCTTTTCGGGCCATTTCGGTTCATAACTTATAAAAATTATTTGGTGAGCTCTTGAGGCGATTTTTGGGTATTTCTTGAAGACCCAATCATACTTACACTTAAGGTAAGCCCTTTCAATCCATCTTTATGTTGATTAACACAAGAATCAAAGGGTTGATTCTTGGAAATGGGTTAGAACCCTAGATTCTTAAGAATTGGGGAAAGACATCGAGCAAGGCTCGCATGTGGAATCTAAGTGTACTTTTGGACTCACGGGAGCGTGGGGAGTCCGGAAAAGTACATTTTGTAAATTTAGGGCTCGGCCCTACCCGGGGGCATTTTGGTAATTTTTACCCTAGGATGCCTATAGGCTTAAATAGCTATAATTGAGCACTCATATGTGCTATATCTTGTCTTAATAGACCTAATGGAGAGTCCTTCGCGGACAAGGCGAGCGGGAAAGGAGATTCTTCCCGGCATTTGAGCCCGAATTTCGAGGTAACTGAGACTTGACCTCTATTGTGCTTGTGGACTCTTCCTTCATGCTAGTATGCTTCATGTACGCATATATATACCTAACAATGGTTAGGATTAATGATGTGAATTACTTGCTATTATTGTTTGTTATAAATAGCGAGATTGTGACTCGACCGAGGTATGTGCCGGTCTAAACGCTACGTCGAGGTAGCTTAAATTTATATCGTAGTAACGCTTGCTACGCCATGCTTAGATAGCAAGAACTTGGGACATGGCCGAGGATGTTGCCGGCATGTCATGATAAATGTCTTGCCGAGGATTTTGCCGGCTTTTGTATGATATTGGTACTTGATTTGTTCACGTGCCGGGTTGGGTAGTGCTGTCTATACGTAACCTTGGGTTGGACGAGATGGGAGTAGGGATTGTACCCCCAAACTGTGGTCGGGCTAACCTTCGCCTTACGTTCAGCTAGCATAACCAACCTGGGTTACGGTGACTGTGAAATATTATCGTTATTAATATTTCTGTTATTATTTCTGTTATTGTTATTAATGTCGTGGATATTAATACTGTTAGAGGGACACTTGACAGGGGGTGTGGTGTCGCCTATACTATGAGATGTGTCACACTTGACAGGGGGTGTGGTGTGGACACTTGATCTTTGAGATGTGACACACTTGACAGGGGGTGTGGTGTGGTCACTTGATTTATTGAGATACGACGCACTTGACAGGGGGTGTGGTGCGATCGTAGACAGATTTGAGATGAGCCAACAACTACGGGTCGTTGGTCTATTTATTCATGATTGTGATAGTGACTTCGGGTCACGGTATATGGTTGATACTTAGTAGTGGTGTTGCTAGTCCATCGTAGGTCTAGGTTAGTCGGCACGGGAGTAGAGATTGGACCTCCAAACCGCCGCTGAGTTGACCTATGCCTTACGTTGGATGGACATAATCCTTGAGACTTCTGGTTACTACTTGTGGGTATGGAATGTGTTACATCTATTTGTGATTTCACTACTTTATTGTATGATTACTATAGTATGTTGTTGCTTATGATGCATGTAGCGACTTGTCCCGCAAAGGTACCTTAGCGGGCCTGTCGGTGATCTTACTGGGCTTCGGCTCATAACTTACTCTGCTACGTGCGCAGGTCCTTCATCCAGTCAGCAGCCCGGACGTTAGCGGTTCCCGAGGCTTCTGAGACTTTTGATTGAGGTGAGCCGACCACACAGACCGTGGTGGCATACTGCCGGAGTCACTTAGAGATAGGACTCAGATTTCTTTGATGTATATTCATACTTTATTGAGTCACTCTTAGAATGCTCCAATTCTTTTGTGGATATATTCTTTTGGACTTCACACTTTTATATTTATATATCCATTTATGATCTTTTCACATTATTGTTCTTTTCCGCATCTTGTTTCATTGGTTCGCCTAGGTAAATGTTGTTTAGGTGCCATCACGAGCCCTTGGAAATTGGGTCGTGACAGTTTGGTATCAGAGCCCTAGGTTCTAATTCGAGTCCTAGGAGTCTTGGAGCAGTGTCTGAGTAGAGTCTTGCTTATGGGTATGTTGTCGACCATACTTATGAGCGAGAGGCTACAAGGGCATGTTAGGAAATGTTTTCCCTTCGTTTCATCTCTATTCGTGCTGAGTAGCTTATATAGGTGCTGACCCTTTTTCGTGTATTGTATCAGATGGCGAGGACGCGAGCATCCTCAGCCAGGAGGGCTGCATCTTCTACACCCGCGTCTGCGGGAGAGCCATCAGCACCTACGCAGCCGCCAGCTGCTAAGAAGACTCGGGCAGGTCGCCCGTCAGCCACTAGGCAGGACACAGCTATCCCTGCGGTGTCCGCAGCGACTCTGTCAGCATCTATTCCCCCTGTGCCTGCTGTTGTGCCAGGCACCGTTGTGATCTCTTCAGAGGAGTATATGAGACTGATGGCCTTGTCTAGCCATCAGGTCCCTGTCAGAGATGATGTTGCAGCTCCTGTTTCGGCTCCTCAGCCGACCACACCTGTTATGAGCACGCCTACTTCTGAGGCTGCTCCTGATCATATTGCCCAGCCTTCTGCTTCTGCTCCTCAGGCAGGTCCTGTTATTTCTACTCCTCCTATGGGCACTGAGGAGGTTGCCAGGAGGATAGAGTCATTCATGAAGCTTCAGCCTCCAGAGTTCGACGGTACCTCAGCTACATGTACTGCCCAGAGGTACATTCAGAAGTGTGAGAAGATTTTGACAGTTCTTGGTACTAGAGACACCTTAGGGGTGCAGTGTGCTTCTTTCAGATTATCGGGAGATGCGGAGACATGGTGGGTCTCCATGATGCGGCAGAGGTCTAGTGACCTCCCTCCTTTGTCTTGGGCTGAGTTCGTGTCTATGTTCATGAGCAGGTTCGTGCCCCAGAGTCAGCACGATGCTCAGAGGCGCGAGTTTGAGGGGTTGAGGCAGGGAAACCTGTCTGTTTCAGAGTATGACACCAGGTTCTTTGGTTGTCTCAGTTTGCGCCGGCTATGGTGGCTCAGGAGAGGGACAAGGTCCTCCGGTTTGTTGAGGGTCTTCATCCCCGCTTGCAGGTAGCTGTTGCCCCTGATATGGGCAACAAGTCATATTTTGAGATAGTTGATGTGGCGCGGCGGATGGAGGATATCTTCGCCAGGGCTGACGCGGAGAGGGCGGCCAAGAGGTCGCGTCAGTCTGGTGGGTATAGTGGATCCGCTCAGAGGGGTCAGGGTCATCAGGGCCGTTCTCAGTCTAGGCCCCAGGCTGCTGCTTTGCCTGCCCAAGATTTTTCTTCAGAGACCCCGAGGCTTCAGACATCCCAGAGGGGGGTGGCTCTTCGCAGTCTGGTCCGCCGCAGTGCAGGAGGTGCCATCAGAGGCATCATGGGAGGTGTTCGTCTAGAGGTGGTCGTGGCAGAGGTGGTAGAGGCGGTAGAGGAGGTAGAGGTGATGGATGTTTTGAGTGTGGGTCTCCAGAGCACTATGTCAGGAGTTGCCCTTATGTTTCATCAGGTCGCCAGGGATCCGCAGCTATGGTACCATCTGGTCCTCAGGCCGCCAGGCCCGTTTCTCAGATTCCTCCTAGACAGCAGTCTCAGAGAGCTCCGGGTTCAGGAGGCTCGGCGCAGGTCTATGCTATGACTCGTCAGGATGCTGAGGCATCCAATGATGTCATCACATGTATTATTTCTGTCTGTGGCCGCGATGCTTATGCTCTTATTGATCCGGGGTCTACCTATTCGTATGTGTCGCCGGGATTTGCCCCTTGCTTGGGCAGGGATCTGGTCTTCTTAGATGATTCCTTTATGGTTGCCACCCCTGTCGGGTCTTCTATATGTGTAGATAGGGGTTATCGGCAGTGTATGATCTCCATCTGTGGTGTAGAGTCCTTAGTGGACCTGATGCTGCTCGATATGTCTGATTTCGATGTCATTATGGGCATGGATTGGCTGGCTTCCTGTCATGCGACTTTGGATTGCCATGCCAAGTCCGTGGCGATCGGGGCAGAGGGTGAGTCTCGGGTTGTATGGAGAGGTTCCAGGCCTTCTCCGAAGAGTAGGATCATTTCTTTCTTGGAGGCGCAGAGGATGATATCTAGTGGGTGCGAGGGATATATTGCTTCAGTTCGGGATGTCCGGGCAGAGGAGTTATCCCTTGATAGAGTTCCGGTTGTTTGTGAGTATCCGGATGTGTTTCCTGATGATTTGCCGGGTTTGCCGCCTATGCGGGAGATAGAGTTTTGCATTGATCTATTGCCAGGCACTCAGCCTAAATCTATTCCCCCGTATCGTATGGCTCCTGTTGAGTTGAGGGAGCTGAAGGAGCAGATTCAGGATTTGCTCGATAAGGGCTTCATTAGGCCTAGTGTGTCTCCATGGGGTGCCCCGGTATTATTTGTGAAGAAGAAGGATGGCTCTATGCGGATGTGTATTGATTACCGGCAGCTGAATAAGGTTACTATCAAGAATAGGTATCCTTTGCTGCGTATTGATGATTTGTTTGATCAGCTTCAGGGTGCTACCTTCTTCTCAAAGATTGATTTGAGGTCGGGGTATCATCAGTTGAGGATTCGGTCCGAGGACGTTTCCAAGACTGCTTTTCGTACCCGATATGGCCACTATGAGTTTCTGGTGATGTCTTTCGGGCTTACGAATGCCCCAGCTGCTTTCATGGATCTGATGAACCGAGTGTTCAAGGCCTACCTTGACTCCTTCGTCATTGTGTTTATCGATGATATCTTGGTTTATTCGAGGATCAGGGAGGAGCATGAGCAGCATTTGAGAGTTGTTCTTCGGACTCTGAGGGATCAGCAGTTGTATGCTAAATTCTCCAAGTGTGAATTTTGGCTCAGTTCTATATCTTTCCTAGGTCACGTGGTGACCAAGGATGGGGTGTGTGTTGATCCGAAGAAGATAGAGGCCGTTCAGAGTTGGCCTAGGCCTACTTCTCCTACAGAGATTCGGAGTTTCTTAGGCTTGGCAGGTTATTATCGGCGGTTCGTCGAGGGGTTTTCTTCTATTTCAGCACCTCTGACGAAGTTGACCCAGAAGAATGTTCCTTTCCTGTGGTCCGATGCCTGTGAGTCTAGCTTTCAGAAGCTTAAGACTCTGTTGACTTCAGCGCCAGTGTTGGCCTTGCCTAGTGGATCCGGGGGATTCACCGTATATTGTGATGCTTCGGGTGTTGGCCTGGGTAGCGTTCTGATGCAGGAGGGTAAGGTGATAGCTTATGCCTCGAGACAGCTGAAGGTCCATGAGAAGAATTATCCTGTCCATGATTTGGAGCTGTTAGCTGTCGTGTTTGCACTGAAGTTGTGGAGGCACTATCTTTATGGCGAGCCATGTGAGATATTCACCGATCATAAGAGTCTCCAGTACTTGTTCACTCAGAAGGACTTGAACGGGAGACAGCGTCGCTGGTTAGAGCTGCTGAAGGATTATGATCTTTCTATCCGGTATCATCCCGGAAAGGCTAATGTTGTAGCCGATGCCTTGAGTAGGAAGTCCATGGGTAGCCTCGCCTATCTTGATGCTGATATGAGGCCGTTGGCCCGTGAGTTGCAGGCTTTGTCCATTAGTGGGGTTCGGTTTGATGATTCTGTTCCAGGCCGGGTGCTTGCATATGTGGGGTCTCAGTCGTCTTTAGCTTCCCAGATTCGGGAAAGGCAGTTCGAGGATCCTTATCTGAGAGATCTCCGGGACAGGGTCCTGAGTGGGGGAGTGTCCTCGTTCGTGATTGGTGATGATGATGCTTTGCGGCTTAACGGCCGGGTATGTGTTCCAGCCATTGTGGAGCTGAGGCAGATGATTTTGGCAGAGGCTCACAGTTCGAGATATTCCATTCATCCGGGTACTGCGAAGATGTATCATGATCTTCGAGAGCTGTATTGGTGGAAAGGGATGAAGAGGGATGTTGCTGATTATGTATCTCGGTGTTTGAATTGCCAGCAGGTGAAGTATGAGCACCGGAGGCTAGCCGGGGTGACCCAGTCTATGCCCATTCCCGAGTGGAAGTGGGAGCAGATCACTATGGATTTCGTAGTTGGTTTGCCGCTGACCGTGGGTAAGCATGATTCGGTGTGGGTAGTAGTTGATCGACTGACGAAGTCGGCTCACTTCATTCCAGTGAGGACTACTTATACCTCGGAGTGTCTGGCTCGTATCTTCATTGAGCAGATTGTGAGATTGCATGGTGCTCCTGTTTCTATCATTTCTGACCGAGGTGCTCAGTTCACAGCTCAGTTTTGGAGATCTTTTCAGAGAGAGCTGGGTACTCGGGTCGATCTCAGCACTGCATTTCACCTGCAGACTGATGGCCAGTCTGAGCGGACCATTCAGATCCTCGAGGATATGTTGAGGGCGTGTGCTATTGATTTTGGAGGCCATTGGGATAGCCATTTGCCGCTAGCAGAGTTTGCGTATAATAATAGCTATCAGGCTTCTATCCAGATGGCTCCGTTTGAGGCATTGTATGGTCGGAGATGTCGCTCGCCTATCGGTTGGTTCGAGTCTGGTGAGGTCCAGGTTTTGGGGCCCGATTTGGTGCAGCAGACCTTAGATAAGGTCCGGGTTATTCAGGATCGACTCCGCACGGCTCAGAGCCGGCAGATATCGTATGCAGATCGGAGGCGGAGAGATCTTGAGTTCATGGTTGGGGACCGGGTATTCCTCAGAGTGTCGCCCATGAAGGGTGTTATGAGATTTGGGAAGAAAGGCAAGCTCAGTCCTAGGTTCATTGGGCCTTTTGAGATATTGGAGCGCGTTGGCGCCGTTGCTTATAGACTGGCTTTGCCTCCCTCTCTGTCTGTTCATCCGGTGTTCCATGTGTCCATGCTCCGGAAGTATGTTCACGATCTGTCTCATGTGATCGATATGGCTTCCGTGGAGGTAGATGGCGACTTAGCTTATTCGGAGGAGCCTATTGATATTGTGGCTAGAGAGGTCCGTAAGATGAGATCGAAGGTGACCCCGCTTGTGAGAGTTCAGTGGGGGCATCACTCCATTGCCGAGGCCACTTGGGAGCTTGAGTCCGAGATGCGTGAGAGGCATCCGCGCTTGTTCGATGATTCAGGTATGAAATCCTTGTATTTTCTAAGCCTGAATTTGTATTTTTAAGTTTTATTGATTTCGGGTGGTACCGAGGGGTCCTCGAAATCTGTGCCAGCTCCGTGGCTAGTGTGTGGATCCTACCTTAGACTTAGGCTCGTCCGAGGACGGCCGAGAGTCTAAGTGGGGGAGAATGTAACGACCCTCAAATAGTTGTTACGGGATCCGGGACCTCGATTTGCGTGTCGACAGTCCCAAAAGCTCCGTTAGGTCATTTATGACCCGTCTGTGAAATCTGAGTCGAAACGGAGTCCGTTTGATAGGTTTTCGAGAAAAGGATCCGTTTATGAAATTCCGGAAAGGAATTTGGGGTTTCGATAGGTCGTTTTGAGTAAACGAACCCCGATGGAAAATCCGAGCGCACCGTTAGGTCCGTCTCGTCATTTATGATATATAGCAACCTTCAAAATTGAAAACGGACCTTGTTTGATAGGACTTTTGATAAAGTCCCCGTTTCGGAAGTTTAAAAGAGTTAAAAGAGGTTTCCGAGCTCGATTTGAGCAAATGAGCTCCGATGAGAGATCCGAAAGTTCCGTTAGGTTCGTATAGTCATTTGTGACTTGTAGCAACTTTCGGAATTGGATTCCGAGGTCGTTTGGTTAAATTTCGCTATTTTGGCGAAAGTCGAAAATTGAACCTTTGCCGTGGGACCCACTTTTTGAGTTCTGGAGGTCCGAATTGAGTTCCGTCTTGACGAGCATGTCACCCAAGTATTTTATGACTTGTTTGCAAAATTTGGGATCATTCCGAGCTTCGTAGGGTCCCGTTTTGCCCCTAAAACAGTAGAAAATCTGGTGCGACTTTTCTGTTCTGTTTTGGCGCAAACAGCCGGATAAAAGCTGATTTTTCGGCCAATCCGTAAGGAATTAGGAAAAACTCAAAACATGAAAGTTGTAGCCCTTTGAGTTGTGGTTCTAATGGAACCCGTTTCAGGTAATTTGGACATTCCTATAAAAAGTTATGATTTTTTTCAAAAGAAGCTGTCACAGAGGCAAAAAAAAAAAAAAAAACTGCTATAAAAAGGCCTTTTCGGTTCATAACTTATAAAAATTATTTGGTGAGCTCTTGAGGCGATTTTTGGGTATTTCTTGAAGACCCAATCATACTTACACTTAAGGTAAGCCCTTTCAATCCATCTTTATGTTGATTAACACAAGAATCAAAGGGTTGATTCTTGGAAATGGGTTAGAACCCTAGATTCTTAAGAATTGGGAAAAGACATCGAGCAAGGCTCGCATGTGGAATCTAAGTGTACTTTTGGACTCACGGGAGCGTGGGGAGTCCGGAAAAGTACATTTTGTAAATTTAGGGCTCGGCCCTACCCGGGGGCATTTTGGTAATTTTTACCCTAGGATGCCTATAGGCTTAAATAGCTATAATTGAGCACTCATATGTGCTATATCTTGTCTTAATAGACCTAGTGGAGAGTCCTTCGCGGACAAGGCGAGCGGGAAAGGAGATTCTTCCCGGCATTTGAGCCCGAATTTCGAGGTAACTGAGACTTGACCTCTATTGTGCTTGTGGACTCTTCCTTCATGCTAGTATGCTTCATGTACGCATATATATACCTAACAATGGTTAGGATTAATGATGTGAATTACTTGCTATTATTGTTTGTTATAAATAGCGAGATTGTGACTCGACCGAGGTATGTGCCGGTCTAAACGCTACGTCGAGGTAGCTTAAATTTATATCGTAGTAACGCTTGCTACGCCATGCTTAGATAGCAAGAACTTGGGACATGGCCGAGGATGTTGCCGGCATGTCATGATAAATGTCTTGCCGAGGATTTTGCCGGCTTTTGTATGATATTGGTACTTGATTTGTTCACGTGCCGGGTTGGGTAGTGCTGTCTATACGTAACCTTGGGTTGGACGACATGAGAGTAGGGATTGTACCCCCAAACTGTGGTCGGGTTAACCTTCGCCTTACGTTCAGCTAGCATAACCAACCTGGGTTACAGTGACTGTGAAATATTATCGTTATTAATATTTCTGTTATTATTTCTGTTATTGTTATTAATGTCGTGGATATTAATACTGTTAGAGGGACACTTGACAGGGGGTGTGGTGTCGCCTATACTATGAGATGTGTCACACTTGACAGGGGGTGTGGTGTGGACACTTGATCTTTGAGATGTGACACACTTGACAGGGGCGTGTGGTGTGGTCACTTGATTTATTGAGATACGACGCACTTGACAGGGGGTGTGGTGCGATCGTAGACAGATTTGAGATGAGCCAACAACTACGGGTCATTGGTCTACTTATTCATGATTGTGATAGTGACTTCGGGTCACGGTATATGGTTGATACTTAGTAGTGGTGTTGCTAGTCCATCGTAGGTCTAGGTTAGTCGGCACGCGAGTAGAGATTGGACCTCCAAACCGCCGCTGAGTTGACCTATGCCTTACGTTGGATGGACATAATCCTTAAGACTTCTGGTTACTACTTGTGGGTATGGAATGTGTTACATCTATTTGTGATTTCACTACTTTATTGTATGATTACTATAGTATGTTGTTGCTTATGATGCATGTAGCGACTTGTCCCGCAAGGGTACCTTAGCGGGCCTGTCGGTGATCTTACTGGGCTTCGGCTCATAACTTACTCTGCTACGTGCGCAGGTCCTTCATCCAGTCAGCAGCCCGGACGTTAGCGGTTCCCGAGGCTTCTGAGACTTTTGATTGAGGTGAGCCGACCACACAGACCGTGGTGGCATACCGCCGGAGTCACTTAGAGATAGGACTCAGATTTCTTTGATGTATATTCATACTTTATTGAGTCACTGTTAGAATGCTCCAATTCTTTTGTGGATATATTCTTTTGGACTTCACACTTTTATATTTATATATCCATTTATGATCTTTTCACATTATTGTTCTTTTCCGCATCTTGTTTCATTGGTTCGCCTAGGCAAATGTTGTTTAGGTGCCATCACGAGCCCTTGGAAATTGGGTCGTGACACCCAAGACCTATCATGTCAAATCATCGAGAATGTAACACTAGATGCGGAAGCGTACCTGAATCTACAGAAATTGATGAAGTCCTGTCGTCTCGTGGTTAGGTCTTCTAAACCATTACGTGGGGGCGTTTCAATCTTTGTCTAACGATGGGATATCAGAAAAGAATCCTATGTCTGATTTGGGGACTATAACCCTATTTATAGTTGCACACACTTTATGTATTTCTAATTAAGTCCATCATTTAATTAGAATATACATCCGGGTATCTACACATAAGACCCATACTTTATGAGCTATCTAATTAGGTCCACATAACTTTAAACCGTAGTAGATCATATTTAATCTAGACCAACCTTTAAATGATAGCAACTGACATTTAATTATTTATGTATTTATATACGTGCAAGTCCATATAGATTTACAATCTCCCACTTGGACTACACATATATACATACACATAACCTTATAATTGTATGTCACCTTATGAGCTCCAAATATTTGCTATCATAAACTGAAGTACTTATAAACAATCTCATGTATCAATCATGCCAGCATAGAACCAAGGTGACTTTCGCTAGATTTATATCGTAACTAAATCTTCCTTGATCACATATACTAACATAACTAAATGACATAGATAAAGCATGGATGCATAGCGTGGAAATTACACGCAATGTGATCTAAATATGCCGATTTCTAACTGGTCCAACCAAAAAACAAATCAGAGTGGAAAATTTATCGAATATTTTATCTTTGCAGAAATATCCTTAAACTGAAACCATAAACCAAAACTTAAGTGTGTCTATATAAAAGAACATTGAAAAGTTACAAACTCCCACTGAAACTGAATATCCTTAAATGACATGCCACCCATAATCTTCGGTGGTAGTCCCTTAGTATGTGGATCCATGGAGTTTGTACCAATACGTTCCATAGACACCTAACCACTCTGAACTCTAACTTTAACAACCAAGAACTTTATGTCAATGTTCTTTGACTTTACTGAAATCCTGTTGTTATTGGAATATGAGACAGCTAAATTATTATCACAAAATAACTTTAGTGTCTTTTAACTTCAACCTTAACTCGTAGCCAGTGACAAGATTTTGCAGTCATATTCCCTAATACGATGCCTTATAACGTGCTATAAACTTAAATTGTCATGGCGAAATGAGCTACGAGTGTCCATGTAACACTTTTTTCTGATATAACTGATCCACCAAGTATACAAATAGAGCATTTGCACTATCTTGGCATCTAGTGAAGTCGGTATTTGAATACTTTATTATCTTTAACTTTTCCGAATTCCTGTATGTGAGCTTAAAAACTTCTATTCTCTATAATTACAACATAAACCTTTAGTTGCTCCTTAATTTTTAATTTCGGAATTACTTAAATATAAGCCAAACTTGCCAATACGATGCATGCAACATCCGAATGCGTACAATCCTGCGATTTAGACTTTTCTTATAGCCGAACCATAAAAAATCTTTTGAATTTCCTTAGTATTAAAATCATTCTTGGGCACTATTCGAGACAAACATGTCTCCTTTAGCAATAGGGGTATCGTCTGATTTACAATCTTACATACCAAATCTTTAATACCTTTTCAATATAGGCTTTTGTGATCATCCAAAAGTACCTCGAGAGTAATCTCAATGTATCTGAATGCTTATTCGAAATTCGCATCACCAAGATATTTTATCTCAAAATTCTTTATCAAAAGTATCTTAATCTTGCACAACAAGCCTATATCATATGAACGAAGATATACGTCATAGACATACAAAACCACAGAAACATGCTTACTCCCACTGACCTTGTGGTATACAAAATATTCATCAATATTTATCTCAAAACCAAATGAAACAATAAGTTAATGAAATTTGTGATATCATTGACAAGACGCTTGTTTAAATGCATAGACGAATTTTCTTGATTTGCAAACCATTGACTTTGCTTCATCTGACACAAATTTTATGGTTGCACCATATAAATTATCTCATCAATGTAGCCTAATATCAAGGTGCGTGACTCATGTCATTATAATCTTGAAAGAATCTTTCAATAAAATCAGAGAAAAAGTCTCTTTATAATTGATGCATTTTTTCTGTGTGAAGTATGCAACACGACGCGCCTTGTACCTTTCCACGTTGCCCTTCGAATCCCTCTTTAAATATCCATTCACAACAATGAGTTTTGCACCTTCAAGAAACTGGACAAGGTCCCATACGTCAGTCTTTATGTACTTCATCTTTTCATAATGGCATCAATATACTTTTGAGAGTTAGAACTTTTCATGACTTGACAAAGTTGATTGGATCAGCTTCAGTCATTCCAATGTTATCTTCATGTTCCTGGAGAAATGCAATATAATTATCTAAAACAACTCCTCTCTCTTAATTTTCTTGATGGCATTGGTTCTTGAGGTTGTGCTCAAAGATAGGAACCATTTCCTTTTTCAAGTCAGTCCTGCTCAAGGATAATAATTATCTCCCGCTTCAAGTCAAGACCCGCTCGAACAGATGCGGCCATTTCAAGTTTAAGATAGCGCTTGCCCACACAACAAGCAATAGAGTTGTCTTTCAAGCCAATATCTACCTTGGGAAGCATAAAGACTTAGCATATAAAAAATTATAATTTTACATTTCAAAGTTGTATTTTTATTTCTTTGTAAAAGAAACGACCACTAGCCAGCAAGCGACCAGTAATCAACAATGACAGTATCAGTCCCCAAGTGTGTCTAGAAGAGTATTAAATCAGCCTAGTAGTTTAGAGTGTCTAGTTTTAGTCTTAGTGAGTCTAGAAGAGCCTAGTGTCTGTTTGAGTGTGGCAGTCCCAGCTACCGCACGTGAGGAATTACACTGACCTGGTTTTTTTGTCCGAGGATATGTAGAAAACTCCAAATTTGGGATCGGTCACCATTTTGCTTGTGTGCTCTCTCAGACGGTCCGGGAAGCTAAAATTAGTTGTGATTATATCTTTGCCCAAAAACTCTGCGTGTTCCCGACCAAAGAGGGGCAGTTGTAATCACCTAATCTTGGCCCAAGATAAGTTATTTGTTGTTTAATATTATGTAATTTTTGTTAGTTAGCATAATTGTCAATTAATTGATTTTTTCTAAGTGCTTGATTTTGTGTTAGTATGTAAATAGTATGTGTTTTAGACTCCACATTAGCAAAAGAAAAGCAGCCCAATGCTTCAGCCCACCAGCCCAACATCCTAACCCGGCCCATTTACCTACATTATTTAAGCCCTTCCCCTCCACAAAAACCCTCACTCTTCTTTAGCTTCCAAAATTGGCGAAGCCATGGCGAAATTTTGCCTTGCCACTGGAAAACTCAAGCCACCGACTCTCCGCCACTGTTCTGCCACCGGACCACCGCCTCTGGTCGCCAAAAAATACAAAAATACATGTTTCGAAAGCTCTCGACCTCCTCTTTCTATTTCCGTGATTATTTTTTTGCAAAATCAGAGCTGTTTGGCAAAGATCGGGTTTTGAAATTTTGGAAAAACTCAAACTCCTGCTATTTTCATACTTTTTGGCAAGTTTTTGTTCCTTTCCTCTTCTCCTCACCCTTCCTCATCACCTCTTATACCCTGTTTCCCAAAACCCTCTATTTTTCTTGCTCGTTTCCTTTCCCATTTTTTTATTCTCATTTTTCTTTCTTCTTATTTTCTCTTTCTCATTTTGTTATGTTGGATGCTGTATTTCTCTCTGTTTATGGGCGGATTTTTGTTTGGAATGATGGTGTGATGATGTTGAGGGGGAAGACGGAGCAGCAGTGCTCGTGATGGTGCATCAGTGGCGATCGACTTGTCAAGGCAGCGACGAGGATGATACCGCAGCAGTGGCATCGACGCCAATGCAGTTTTGGAGCATTGGCTAGGGCAGCAGCATGGTGTGATGTTGCTATGGTGTTTTTTCTGCTGTCATGGCTGAGATGATGCAGCAGTGTTGACGTTGTGATGATGGCAACCTTGGGGAAATGGTTCGTCGCTCCAGTTCGACGAGGTGGAGTGATCTTTGGTGGTTACTGTGCCTCTTTCCCTTCGTACTTTATCAGTTTACTTATGAGTTTAGTTATGCTAGATTTAGATGTTACCGATAGGAAATTTGTTAGCCTGGCTATGTCTAGTATCAATCTGATGCAAAGTCTGAACAAACATATTGATAGTTTAAATATAAAGTGATTCTTGTTAATTGTTCAAGTAATTTTGATTTGTGTGAAGTAAAGTGGGTTGTTTCTTGATTTTTCACTGTTAAGTTTCAAGTGTTGCATTGGTGTTTCAAACTGTATAAAGTTTTCAGTTTAAGAGTTAGTAGATGGAATTAGTGATTCACTCATGACTGTATGTCGGTCCACGCGTATAGAACTGCCTAAATGCAGATGTCAATGTTAATGTCATTTGGTTTTTGTTGTAATCAAATCAGTCAAGCATAGAACATTGTGATTTTTTCTTGAAAATACTTGTGAAAGCTTGTCTGGGAGGGAGTATTTGTTGCGTATGTGAGACTGCGAATGTCATGAGTAAACACATTAAATTTTTATTTGTTTGTGGATTAAGTAAAGGCTTCATGTATGTCTAGAAACTCTCCCAGTTTAAATTGTCAAAAGTATTAGGAATTGCTTAGTTTAGTCATGTCTTGAGTGTAGAAATTGGTTTGGTTTGTTCTTGCAGATTATTGTTAATTTGCTTTGTGTTGTTGGCCTGAAGTGAGAAAACTTGTAAGGTAATTGGTTTCTGTTGCATTTGGGTGTAGTTCTTCCAATTTTGAGATAGTGAGTGATTAGCATAGAAGTTTGAATACGAAAGGCTGTTGCATATGTATCATATGTTTCTTTGGAAAAGCTGCTAGTTGTGTTAGTTTCAAGTATGAAAATCGGCCTAAAAAAACTTGTTTAGCCATTAGATAATGTCAATTAGTGGTAATATCTTAGCTCGTAGAATCAATGTGTGTGTTTGGGTAATAAAAAAGAAATTATGGGAGATGTCGGCTTTTTGTCGCTTCCCAATCGTATATATACATATTGTTTACTGTTTCGCAGTTTCTCTATTTTCCTATGCCAAATTGATTTAGTTTAAACATGAGTTTTAGTGTTCTGTTAGTCAGATTTGCTCTTTTTAGTAATTGAAGCTCTTAAAAGCTGAGTTTCGGACTCTGTTAACTAAATTTAGGATCTGGTTACCTTTTGGTTTGGTTTTAAGTTAGTTTGGGCTAGATTTAGTTGGTTTAGTTTGGTCCTAGACCCCTTAGTTAGTAATGAGTATTAAGGATGTCCTTTTAAGGACACTACCTGTATTTTTCAGCCCTTTAGGACAACTTAGGTGGCCGAAACAGTCCTTTATAGCTGCTGTACTATTTCTGAAAATAGGACTAAAAAACACTCAAGGTGTACAAGTCCACACTCCACCCTTTTGCCCTCAATTTTCAGCTATAAAGAGGAGCATTTACTCCTCTTAAAACCAACAACAACCAGCTGAAACAAAAATTAAATGAGAGCAAATATTTAGAAAAAAAATAGAGTGAAAAGAAAGTAAGTTTGAAGAAAAAATTTAGAACCAAAAGCCTTTATACCAAGGGTCTTTCAGGATATAAATCTACAAGTCTTGGAGGTTAAATAGGGTATTTAAGGGGCTGTTTAGTTGTTGTCCGGTGTTCCATGTTGTGTACGTGTCTTGGTTTTGCTAGTGGTCGTCATTGCGGTGCTCTTAGGTTTTGGTATCTAGGTAAACACAAGTTAACTTTGTATTTATTTTCAGTTATTTGGTTACAAAGTGCTTGAAATCAACATGTTTAAAAGTTATGATAATTTATGCTTTTGGTTGGAAGTGTTTTATAATGAGCATGTCATGTTAAAATGGGAGTAATTTTTTTTTTTTGGTAAATAAATAATTTTATTACCAAACTGCATTTCAGTACATTTCTCAGAAGTTATCCATGGTCATAAGCCCCACATGGCAACTATAAGCATACACCTAAACATACTTCAGCTATTCTATGAACTAGAGGCCTAAAACAATCAATATAAAGAACAGTCTGGGACAATTCAGGGGTATTGGTTGTGCAATAACAACTTTTTCCATAGCTTCTTGTTCTTGGCCCCTCTACAATGTATTTCCTGCACACTAAGTAATACTATAAGCTCAGGTGTTTTACACATCTGTTGAAAAATTTGATGGTTCTTCCCCTGCCACAGGTTATAGACACAACAAGCTAAGGACATTCTGTAAAGGGCTGCACCAGCTGAGTTCCCCTTGATGTTCATTACTGCCCACTGCATCTCATTTGGCCAATCCATAGGTAATCTAGTAATTCCTTGCTATCTTAGCATCTTTCCCCATACTGCTGCTGAGAATGGACATTGAAAGAACAAATGAGCAATAGATTCATTCACAGTACCATAGAGAGGACAGAGTAATGTATCCACAATCCCCCATTGTGCCAATCTATCTCGAGTCAACAATTTCATATTCACAGCTAGGTATAAAATTATTGCAGATCATTCTCCTGCACTGAACCTTCTAAGGCGTACCCTTAAGTTGACAGTAAACCTGTTTGATAGCGAACTCGTTCATTTGTTGCACTTCTTGCTGAGAAAAACCAGCTTGATCAAGAGTGAGCCTTGCCTTCAGAATCTTCGGTAAAAGCCATGAGGCTTGATTAACCTGCACCTCCCATAGATTCCTCTCCTTTATATAATAGCTACAAACCCATTGTACCCATAACTTATCTTTCTTACTACATGGATTCCAGAGGAGGTTGCACACATCTGCCTTGTTCCATGTTTCTATATCTAGAATATTAAGGCCCCCAGCTGATCTTGGCATGCATTACTTTTCCCAGGCTACCAAGGCTTTCTTTGACACATCAACACTCCTTGTCCAAAGAAACCTCCGGCATATAGACACCAACATTTAGAGAACTTTCTTTGGTAAGATAAAAATCTGAGACCAGAAAATTTGCACCGAGAACAAAACTGATTTGATCAGCTGAAGTCTTCCAGCATAAGAAAGAAATTTAGCTGTCCATATGGTTGTCCTGGCTAAAATCTTGTCAATCAGAGGCCTGAACTGCATAATAGTAGCTCTTTTAGTGCTAAGTGGTATCCCTAGGTATCTGAAGGGGAGCTCACCAATATTAAAGCCCAGTATTTGCACAATCCTTTGTTGATCTACCAAGCAGACACCACCAAAATATAGACTACTCTTTGCAGCATTAGCTCTCAGTCCAGAGGCATGTGAGAATGCATTAAAGCAATCAAACATTAACTGAACAGATATAGGGTCACCTCTACAGAAGAGCAACAAGTCATTAGCTAACCCCAATTGTACTATATTAAGTTTAGCACTTTTGGGGTGATAGTTATAGTCGGCCTGCATTCTCAGGGTCTTCAAATATCTGGTTAAGTATTTCATGCTAAAACAAACAAGAAAGGAGATAGGGGCTCCCCTTGTCTCAATCCCTTATTTGCATACAAAGGTGGAGCAGGTTTTCCATTGATGATAATGGCATAGGTCACTGTAGTAACACACGTCATAATCTATTTAACAAACACCTCAGGGAAATTCAAGCACCTCAGGATCTGCTCCAGATAGCCACATTCCAATGAGTCATAAGCTTTTCTCATATCAATCTTTAACATGCACTGAGGAGATATCCCTTTCCTCCCGTACCCCTTAACAAGCTCATGTCTCATGATGATATTGTCAGAAATTACTCTCCCAGGTACAAAGTTGATTGGCTATTATCAACCAAGAAATCCATAATCCTCTGCATCCTATAATCAGAATTTTGATATTATTTTGTACAATATAGTGCAACATGAGATAGGTTAGAAATATGTTACTTTTGGTGGGATTTTGCACCTTTGGGACCAGGGTAACAGTGGTACAATTCATGGGTTTAAACATATGTGAAGAATTCCAGAAAAGCTCGGGTGATTTCTTGCCGAATGACAGGCCAAGCCTTCTTGAAGAATACCGAATTAAACCCATCACATCCAGGGGCCTTTAAATCATCAATGCTCTGTAGTGCTTTAACAATTTCCCCATCAGTTACTAGCTCAATCAACATCAATTGCTGACTCCTATCCAGTGTCTTACCTATTTTCATGACATTCAGATTCACAGCCTATAGTTGTGGAGCTGCTGAACCTAGCAATGCATTGTATAATTGTAGGATCTCCCTTTCAATGTCTTGCTGGTTGTGTATCCACATACCTTCATCAGTCAGGAGACTCTTTATCTTGTTTTGGTTCAATCTTTGTCTTACACTTGCAAAAAAGAATGAGGAGTTTGATTCCCCTAAGTTCAACCATTGAATTCTAGTTTTTTGCCTTAGGATGCTCTCCTCAATATTATCCCATTTTTCCAACTATTGTTTCAGTTCTTTTTCTTAGCCAATTAGTATGGGATACTGCTCATGATCCCTTATTTGAGATTGTAGCTCCTCTAATTGTTGTCTTAAGACTTTTTGCCTGTCAGCAATCCCTTGGAACTCTTTGTTGTTCAGTTCTTTCAATTCCTCTTTTACACTTTTCAGCTTCCACCACACCCTGCCCATTTTTGATCCATATGTTGTAGCTTGCCAAGCATTTTCTACTATTTGTAAGAAGTCACTATGTTCAGCCAGACAATTCAAGAACTTGAAAGTTTTAGTTCCTCTAGTGTCATCCCTCCCTAGTTGTATAGTTGTATCCCTAGAGGAGAGTGATCTGAGAAAGATGGATCCATAATCACCATTTCTAAGTGAGTGCAGTTTATTTTCCATTGTGCATTTCCAAGAGCTCGATCAATTTTGCTGAACACATGACCATTAGACGAGGTGAACCACCTCCCCACTGTCTTCATTTCTTAGATGCTTGTGTCCGAGAAATACTTCCTAAAGTCCCTGACTTCATTTTCATGCACAGGAGCCCCACCTATCCTGTCTTCAACAGATAAGAGAGCATTAAAATCACCCAAAGTTAGTCAAGGCTCATGCTGACATGAATGGATCAGCCTTAGGTCACTCCACAAGCTTCTCCTATCCTCTACAATATGTAACCCATAGATAGTTGTCAAATGAAACTCCCAATTCAGGCTATGGATACTGACTTTACCATGAATAAGCTGAGAAGTAATATCAATACTACTAAACTTGCACACAAATGAGAGTAAAATTTGTTAAGTCATTGCATTCTATTCTTATTTTTTCTCTATAAGGAGTATATATTATTGGAGCTATGTAAATAAGAGTGTACTGAAAAATGATGCAAAAACTGGTATATAACCTGAAAATTCAGATCTGTGTACATATTTATAAATGTTAAAACTGGACGAATTTGAAAGAGAGTGCTAACAAATAGGACTTTTAATACAAACTAATTCTTTTTCTTTTCTAGAATGTTTGGCATTTGGATTAGGACATGTAAAATCTAGCCATTATTAATTTTTCATAAATGGCCAGTCACTTAAACAAAGCTAAAAAATGAGTTTAGATGCATAAATGGATAAGTTTAAGCCCATCTCTTGAGGCCCAGTAAGATAAACATATCTCCTGCAATTAGTTTTTATAAAGCGTCCACTCTTTTTTAATAAACAACCACATAATTCTATCCTTGCAAAGCTGGGACAGATTTAAAAGTGGAATCGAGGACATTTTGCAAGCAATCATATCTGAAAAGAAATGGGTTGCAATTTAGAAAAAAAAAGTTGATACTTTAAACTTTACAAGTGGTGATAAAAGTGAAAGATGACTGAACTAGTGAGTCAACTTTGCAAATATTTTGATCACGTAAGAAAAGGCTGATTTGCAGAAATATGTTATTGGAACAAATGGTTTGCCTTTTTGCCAGTGCTAACAGATGTTTTGCAAAAATGCCGCCGTTAAGGTTTAATGAAAACAATCGGACGGAAATACCCCTGTCAAGTTTTTAGGTCTGGGGCAAGACTTGCTTTTATATCTCTCCATTTTTCAACACTTATTCCTTCAAGTGTTGGCAAAAGGAAATACTTTCCGCACTTGGTCGTAAGTCTTGGCAAGGGCTAAGACTTGCGTTTGACCCCTCTCTATTTGCTAACACTTAACCTTAAAGTGTTAGCAAAAGACAACACTTGCCGCGCTTGGCCATAAGTCTTGGCAATTGCCAACACTTGCCCCTTCCAGTCTTTCCCTGCATTCTCGCCATATAACTTGAAATATTGGCAAAACAGTACTTGCCTTTGAAGTTTCGTCAATTGCCAAGACTTACAAGATTTTTGCCTTGAAGTCTTGGCTCAGGGCGAAAAAGGATATTTTGCTAAAATATTTCTTAGCCCGAGCATTTTTACAAAATCACTCCTTATGGAGGGCACGCGGTGAAATTCTTTGGTAAGAAATGATATGTCAAGTTTAATTTTACAAACATCCACTATTTCTAAATTGTTTTGATAACGCAACCTACTTCTTCCACTTGAGGACTAATGAAATTTGATAATCTTTTTTTCTAAAAAGTTGCTTTTGTAGTCCCGTGTTCCAACCAAAAGAAAGTTGAATCGTTGAGCTATTTCATGCAATCAAACGTCTTTGGAGTTGGAACAAGTTAACAAGTATACATGAAATATTTTTTTAAGTTCACTTTAAAAATCAAAAGCTTTGACTCTTTAAACGGCTTTAATATAACAACCATGTTTCGTAAATAAAAATACGAAAATAAAGCAACTGTGCTCGGCACAGGACTCGAGGGTGCCTAATGCCTTCCCGAGAGTCAACTGAGAACCTTACTTGAATCTCTAATGCAGACCATTAGACGAGTCAAAAGTGTTTCGAGGTACCTTTTGGTGACTTGGCACACCTTTAACTTGCCAAGTGGCGACTCCGAGTTTCTCTAAATAATTTGTACCTTGAAACAACAGTCACAGCCTTTGAAATAAAATATCACTATTTTTTAGAATAATTTTTTAGGGCATGACACAACTTTAACCATAGGATCCTAAACCATGAACCTTTCAGAGTATCCAATAAAATAACAATTAAAGTCTTTGTGTCCAGTTTCATTTCATTTGGCCAATAAGGCCTTGCCTCATCTGGTGATGCAGCCCGAACACGTGCTGATCAAGTGTTCACTCCACCGAGGCCGATGACACGAAGCCAAGTCAAGCTGTTGCACGATGTCCACATTCAATTGGCTTGGTCGGGCGAAAGCAACTGTTCCGAGGCTGAGTGGCCGAGATCAAGAACCGAAGGCTTCATCTATAAGCTTGAGCTCGAAGAAGGGAGTGACTGAATCCCAATCGAACACTCAACATTGACGCTGAAGTGAAGCAAACAAACAACCGAAGGAAGAACGTCCGATGTCAAGATGAGCCGAGTTGAGCAACTGAGCATCGAAGTCAAGAGCTCGAGCTCAAGTGTTCGAAACTCAAGTGTTGGGGTGAAGAAGTGACCGAACACTTAGTTTATTCTGGCATGCGTGGCTTATTCCTATTGGTCACGTGTGACCTTTTAACTATTTTGTCCCTAGAATAGTCTATATAAACTCTTTTACATTTCATTTGTAAGAAGTCTAGTTTTGATGAATGATTAAGCATAGCAGTTGCTATTGAGTGTCTCCGATGGAGCCGAACCCCGATGTGGGATTTTAAGAACTTGTGTCATTTGGTGTTGAATCGTTTGAACAATCTTCTTCTTTGGTCATTCAGTTTGCAAGAAGCATGACTTCTTGAAGATTGTTGCTTAGGATAGGTACATCTTTGCATCCGAATCAATCGAACTCGACACTAGTTCCTCGACATTCATTTGATTCGAAGCAAGATTTGTCTTGCTTCTATCTTATTTCCTTGTTATTTTCTGCATCTTTGGTTGTTAGCTTTATCTCCGGATTTAGCTTGCACCATCTTGGTATCAGTGCACGGTTTGGACTTGTTCTTACAACCCCAATCCTGTTCGTTATCTCGTGCTTTTGTATCTTTCAGTTTCAGCTTCAATCTCCGTTGTTGATTGTTGTTAATATTGTGTTGTTATTGCAAAAAAAAAAAAAAAAGAGAAAAGAAAAATTCAAAAATTTTGGTTGATTGTTGGTTGTTTGAATCAAACAACCATTGATTCTTGTTCATCATCGTCCGATGATTCCAACGAGCACCTGTCGTACACAATTGACGACTAGGGTTTCTCGAAGTTATTTGGACTGTTTTTGACGTGGTGGCATTGTTATCAAACCCCAGTAGTGTTTTGGTGTTTATAGTCGAAGTCTGGTGGTTCTTTGTTTGATTTGGGTTGAATTTTGAGTTTAAAATTCGAAGTTATGTGATAGAGCCACCGTCCGTACGCCGGAAACTTGTTACATTGTAACATTGTACGGATGAAGTGAAGCTTGTTCTTAGCTCGAAATTCTGGAACTGATTTCCTCTGATGTTGAAAGTCACCGGAGTGAAAAGAAACCCAAAGTCTGTTGAACAAGGTCACTGAATAAAGTTGAAATTTGTCCGTACATCGGAATTGTTGTCACTGTTCCATTGAAGGAGAAAGGGGTAAACTGTTACATTTAGAAACCCTAGGTGAAAATTTTTTCGGCTTGAAAAGGGAAAGTGGATAAGGTTAAACCTTATCCGTACCAAGGAGGGACCACTTTTGTCCGTACAAGAGTTGGTGTGTTCGAAGATTCCGAAGGAGGAATCGAAGGGTAGAATTTCCTAGGTTTTCACTTTTCTTGTGTTCAAAAAATCTCGTTAGTGGATCTCTGGAGTAATTCTTTCTAATCGAGGTCGAACTAATCGATTTGAGCTTATAGGAACTCGTGCGAGGGGTGACCGAAGTCCAAATTTTGTAGAAAACTTTTTGACTTCCCGAGCGCAATTAAATAGCGTCCGTTTCATCGAGTCAACATCAGTTCACTCTTCCCGAAGGAGACAATGTAACTTGTCAAATTCGAAGGAATTGAGAGAAGTTGATCAACCGAGGAAGCCATTGGCTACAAGTTCTTGAGTGACGAAAAACCGAACCCATAAATTGAGTGGACCCGAGCGCCACCCAAAAAGGTGAGGGAGTGTGTGAGGTGATTTCTAACCTTTAAAATTTTCTTGGTCTTTGATTTGTGCATGTACCATGGTTGGGAATGGAAGTGATGGAAAGGGCATTGAGGCGCCCGAGGTGTCGTTACCCGATCTCATGGATGCGATACAAGGCATCAGTGCCGAGGTAAGAGGAGTGAGTCCTCGAGTAGCTAACCTCGAGCAAGGAAGTGTGTCTGTGGCCTTGCCTGGGTCCAGTGCTGGTACTAGCAACTCCATTCTGATGAAACCTGAGCATTTTGCTGAGCTAGTTTGACAACAACGGTTGAAGAACGAGGGTGTTCAAAATAAAGTTATTGGCAATCCCCAAACTGAACAACACTTGGGTAATCCCCACATGGAACAACAAAACTTGGGTAATCCCAAAGTGGTCATCTAAACTTGGGCATTCCCCGAGGTAAAAGAATACCACTTTCAAGGGCCCGAAGGCAAGTCGAGGTCATTGATGAAGGGTCGATGAAGGAGAATTTCTCGATGTCGAAGCTGAGTATGAGTCGCCGTTCATTCAACGAAGGCAGGTTCAACGAGGACGTAGAAATTTCTGAGGTCGAGTTCGAGGCGCATATGTTGATCGAAATTTTGAGCCTCATGCTGATGACTATTATGATGAGTATCCGGAACCAATCCGAGGTGATCAAGATTCAAACTTGAACAGCGTCAAGATCACTATTACACCATTCAGAGAAACTAGTGATCTTGACCAATATCTTGATTGGAAGCTTAAATTGGAACGAATCTTTGAAACCAATGAGATAACCGAAGAGAGAAAAGTTGCACATGCTATTGCTTCGTTCGAGGTATATGCATCGACATGGTGGGAGGTTGATAAAAGATTGAGACGAAGGAATGCTTATCCTGAAGTCACCATATGGTTTCTGTTGAAAAGAGTAATGGATGCTAAGTGTGTGAATGCCAAGTATCGGCAGGATCAACTTCAAAAGCTCTTCGAGTTAAAACTAGGGTCCAAATCGGTTGAAGAGTATCATGATGAGTTTGAAAGAATTCGATTGGCTCTTGATATGGAAGAAGATGACGAGCAAGTCATCATTCGATTAAAAAATGGCTTGGCTCGAGATGTGTCATCTCAATTAAGGCTGCAAGTGTATCATACTTTGGAAGATGTGTTTCATGCTGCCATCGAAGCTGAGAAATGGGTGAAAGATGATAAAGCAAACCGGTATAGAGGAGTTACTACTTCGACTCCTTTGAGCCAAGGTAAAGAATGGAAGAGTCCGAATCCAACAAGTGCCAACACTGGCTGAGATCCGAAGAAACCCTTTGAGAGGGGAGTAACCGTTAACCAACCAAGAGAAGTAAGAGGTAAAGTTCAACTCAATACTCCTAGTGTTTCTAGCATTCAGTGCCATAAATGCAAAGGTTATGGTCACATGGCAGAAGAGTGTCCAACTCGCAAAGTTATGCTTTTACTCGAAGATGGAACCGTCAATGAGCAGGCAAGTGACACCGAGGAAGAAAATTCCGAGGAGACTGATCGAGCTGAAAATGATGATGGTCGTGAAGCTGCCGAAGCTGATCATCCAAAAATGTTTCTTGTAGTTCGAAGGAATTTGAGCTGCATGACTCTTGAAGAAGAGGACAACCAAAGAGATAATCTCTTCCATGCAAGATGCCGAGCAAGGGGGAAAGTTTATTCGATGATAATTGATTTAGGTAGTTGTGCAAATGTGGTAAGCCAAACCTTGGTTTCACAGTTAGGATTACCTACTTCAAAAAATCCTCATCCCTATAGATTGCAATGGTTAAATGAGTGTGGAGAATTGAAAGTTGTCAAACAAGTGTGGATCAAGTTCAAAGTTGGAGAATATCAAGATGAGATGATGTTCGATGTGATACCGATGCAAGCTTGTCATTTGCTACTGGGTCGACCATGGCAGTATGATCGGTCGGTTATTTATAACGGGCGATCCAATACTTACACTGCTAAGCTCGAAGGGAAAAGCTTCATACTCAAACCCTTGTCTCCGAAACAAGTCAGCGAGGACTATAAACGAATGAAAGAACTGAAAGAAGCGGCCAAAGCTAAGTTTCCGATGGGAACACCAATTGCGGTCGAAGACAACAACTCACCGCTGAAGTAAGAAAAATTTGTGCAATTATGCAACTGGGTGAGTATCTACGAGGCAACGACAACAGTCAACTGATGATTTGCCTCGTGCACAAGGGTATCTTTCTAAACTCTAATGATGAATTTTCTAATGATAACACTTTGCTTAGTGCTGTACAATATTTTTGTAGGACTTCGGAGACATGTTTCCCGAAGAAATGCCAGGTGGATTGCCTCCGTTGAGGGGAATCAAACACCAAATTGACTTCGTATCGGGGTCTCAAATCCCCAACAAGACTGTATATCGGTGTAATCCCGAAGACACCAAAGAGCTCCAAAGGCAGGTGGATGAATTGCTGATCAAGGGCCTTGTTCGAGAGAGCTTGAGTCCTTGCGTCGTTCCTGTTATCCTTGGAACATGCCGAATGTGTGTTGATTGCCGAGCAGTCAACAAAATCACGGTAAAGTATCGTCATCCTATTCCTCGATTAGATGACATGCTAGATGAGTTAAGTGGTTCTTCATGCTTTTCAAAGATAGAACTCAAGTCCGATTACCACCAAATCCGAATGAACCCGGAGATGAGTGGAAAACTGCATTCAAGACTAAATTCGGTCTCTATGAATGGTTAGTGATGCCGTTTGGCCTCTCTAACGCACCGAGCACATTTATGCAACTGATGAACCATGTGATCAAGCTGTTCATAAATAAGTTTGTTGTCATTTACTTCGATGACATACTTGTTTATAGTAAATCTGTGGATGAACATGTCGAACACCTAAGGTTAGTGCTTGATAAACTTAGAGAAGAGAAGTTATATGCTAACTTCAAGAAATGTGCCTTTTGTGTCGAGCGTGTAGTGTTTCTAGGATTTGTGGTGAGTGCTAATGGTGTTGAAGTCGATGAGTCGAAAGTCGAAACCATCAAAGATTGGCCAACTCCAACATCGGTATCGCAAGTTCGTAGCTTCTATGGCTTAGCCAGGTTCTACCGAAGGTTTGTTCGTGACTTTAACACCGTGGCAGTTCCTTTAACCGTGCTGGTAAAGAAAGACCATCCATTTGTGTGGGGGAGAGTTTCAAGAGAGGGCTTTCCAAGAGTTGAAATGGAGGCTATGCTCTGCCTCGTTATTGCAACTCCCTGACTTGGGCAAAGCATTCGAGGTTGAGTGTGACGCATCCGGAGTTGGGATCGGAGGAGTGCTTATGCAAGGATTGAAGAAGATCGCTTACTTCAGCGAAAAGCTTAAGGGTGCAACCTTGAATTACTCTACGTATGACAAGGAGTTGTATGCCCTCGTTCGAGCACTCGCCCATTGGCAACATTATTTGTGGCCGAGAGAGTTTGTGATTAAAAGTGATCATGAGTCTTTGAAACATCTCCGAGTCTAGGAGAAATTAAATTAAAGACATGCCAATTGGTGGAATTTATTGAGAGCTTTCCTTATGTAATTCATTACAAAAAGGGAAAAGACAATGTTGTGGCCGATGCGCTATCAAGAAAATTTGCCTTAGCGACCACTCTCGCCTCGAGGCTCATGGGATTCGAAAGCATCAAGTTGATGTACGAAGATGATCCCAAGCTGAAAAGCATCCGTGACGCAATCTTGAGTGGCCGAAGGGTTGAGAAATATCAGTGGCACGATGGCTACCTCTTCAAGAATGGGAGGGTTTGTGTGCCAGACTGCCAGTGTCATCATGGAGAGAGCTTTTGGTTCGAGAAGCTCATTCTGGAGGCTTGATGGGAGACTTCGGTGTCGACAAAACTCTTGGTATCTCAACCGAGCAGTTCCATTGGCAAAAAAGCGAAAAGATGTGGAAAAGCTTTGCGATGCTTGTATAGATTGCAAGAAAGCTAAATCGAGGTCCAGCTCTCATGGTTTGTACACTCCGTTACCTGTTCCTAATCGACCATGGGTTGATATATCCATGAATTTTATTATGGGGTTACCGAGGTCGGGGGGTGGACATGATAGCATCTTTGTCGTAGTCGACCGTTTTTCCAAAATGGCTCACTTTATTCCTTGTAAGAAGTGTGATGATGCACATCATATAGCTACCTTATTTATTTCTAATGTGTAGAAATTGCATGGTGTGTCTCGTACTATTGTGAGTGATCGAAACTCAAAATTTTTGAGTCATTTTTTGGAAATGTCTATAGGTGCCCTTGGCACCAAGTTACTATTCTGGACGTCTCACCATCCTCAGACTGATGGACATAACAAGGTAGTTAACCAAACCTTGGGAGCTCTGCTTCGAGCTATGATCAAAGGTAAGGTCGGAACTGGGCTGATCGTTTGCCCGTGATGGAATTTGCATACAATCGAACAGTGCATCGAATGATTGGAATGACTCCGTTCGAATGTGCGTATGGTTTTAGCCCTTTAATTCCACTTGATTTAACCCCATTGCCTCGAGATTCTGTTATTGATTTTGAAGGTACTCGACAAGCCACATCTTTGATCGAATTGCATGCAAAGGTGAAGAAGAACCTCGAGGAAGCTTATGCCAAAGTTGCATCGAAGAAAAACAAGGGGCGCAAAAATTTGGAATTAAAAAAAGGGAGATTGGGTGTGGGTTCACTTCCAAAAGCAACGATTTCTGAACCAAAGGAAAGAAAAGTTGGCTCCTCGAGGGAATGGTCCTTTCAAGTGCTAAGCAAAATCGACAACAATACTTATGTGATCGACCTCCCTGGTGAGTATAACGTGTCCAACACCTTTAATGTTGCTGACTTAATTCCTTGTGTTGTAGGCCAAGCATCGGAGGCTGAAGAGGGCTTGATTTCGAAGAGGAAATCTTCTCAAGAAGGGGAGGATGATGCAGCCCGAACATGTGCTGATCAAGTGTTCACTGTATCGAGGCTGATGACACGAAGCCAAGCCAAGCTGTTGCACGATGTCCACATTTAATTGGCTTGGTCGGGAGAAAGCAACCGTTTCGAAGCTGAGTGGACGAGCTCAAGAACCGAAGGATTCATCTAAAAGCTTGAGCTCGAAGAAGGGAGTGACCGAACCCCAATCGAACACTCAACATCGACGTTGAAGTGAAGCAAACAAACAACTGAAGGAAGAGCGTCTGATGTCAAGATGAGCCGAGTTGAGTAACTGAACACCAAAGTCAAGAGCTCGAGCTCAACTGTTCGAAACTCAAGTGTTGGGGTGAAGGAGTGACCGAACACTCAGTTTATTCAGCCCTGCGTGGCTTACTCCTATTGGTCGCATGTGACCCTTTTACTATTTTGTCCCTAGAATAGTCTATATAAACTCCTTTACATTTTATTTGTAAGGAGTCTAGTTTTGATGAATGATTAAACATAGCAGTTGCTATTGAGTGCCTCCGATGGAGCCGAACCCCGATATAGGATTTTAAGAACTTGTGTCATTCGGTGTTGAATCGTTTGAACAATTTTCTTCTTTGGTCATTCAGTTTGTAAGAAGCATGACTTCTTGAGGATTGTTGCTTAGCATAGGTACATCTTTGCATCCGAATCAATCGAACCCGAGACTAGTTCCTCGACGTTCATTTGATTCGAAGAAAGATTTGTCTTGCTTCTATCTTATTTTCTTGTTATTTTCCGCGTCTCTGGTTGTTAGATTTATCTCCGGATTTAGCTTGCTCCAGCTGGACATCCACAAATGTGCAAATGCTTTAAACTAGACTTCTTGCCTATCAAAAAAAACAAAAGGAATATTTTTCAGCCGCCTTAATCGGAACTGTGTTAAGTATATATGTTTCAATTTTTAATGAATTAGATAAAAGTAGCCATATCGTGAAAAGTTGTCTATGGACAATATGAGATACAGTTAACTTTTTTAAGAAACGGTAGATAGTTGTCCACAAATACCAAATCCATAAAAGTTCTAAGATGTATAATTTCTTGTTGGCTCCAAATCTCTTAACATTTATTTGTTTCCTTTTATGCAATTTACGCATATATCAAAAACTGGATAAACTCAATAGGATTGAGAATGTCGTCGGACATAAAACTCTTATTCTTTTTTTTTTTTTGGAGATACAACCTAATTCTTATGTCACAACGAAGTTATACTCTCATCTGTTACATTAAACATGCAAGGATTCAGGAAACAATATGATTAGTTGAGTGAAAATTGATTATTCTGACTTGATAAAGATCCAGGACCAACCAGTTTTAAATTATGAAAGAGACAATATTTTCTATTTCAAATGAACAACAATAACCAAACTTGTCCAACTTTGAAATGAAAATCAAATTCCGTCAGAAGAAACGATAAAACATAAGTCTCATTCAAATACAAATAAAATCAGTTTTTAACAATAATCTAAACATTCTTATAGCCTCAACCTTAACTGTTTTGTCATCACCACTATAGATGTGTCTTTCACCATTATTAGGCTTTCGATAATTCATACATCCTTGCATAAACACACTGATGTGAGGTGTTATCCCAGAATCTTTCCACCATGTGTGTCTTGGTGTTGAGTGAATACAATCTCATAACAAACAAAGTTAAGAAGAACATCCTAATAACTTGCAACTCTACTATAGAAACAACCCTCTTTAGTTAATTCTTTATATTGTTACCGTAATCGAAACTTTCTTACTTTATGAACCTCATTGAAATTTAATTTGTCAAGAGTGTACAATTTCCATCTTTTCATTCTTGATAAATTCCTTTCCAATTTCTATCATGATTTTTTTAATACCTTGTTAGACATAGTGTCCTTGAATGTTTCTGGAATGACATTCTTCATGCTCCTCACAGACTTGCGATTTGATCTCTCCCACCTTTACATCTCCCTCTTTTTATTAAAGATACTCTTATTAGTAAGAGGTGGTGGAGAATAGAGCCGTAATGCAATGTCATGACTCATGACTTCGAGAACTATATTAAGGTTCTTTTGCCAAGATTTAGAGTTAATGTCATTTAACTTAAGAATAGAGTTGATGCTAACAGTGACACTTTTGGGAGTAATCTTAGCCAAACCAGAGAAGAACAAATAACAAAACTAGCTCACATAATACTGAAACCGAATTGAATGTAAAATTGAATAAAGGTAAACTCCATCTTAAGATACCGAAAACTCTATTAATATTTCATCTTTGGAGAAAATATTAACTTGTAAATGATATCTTGGTGTAGTAATCAAATACTGATAATAAAGAACATGTCGAGTAATAAATCTTCCTTTGGGCCGATTTACCATTCATACGTAAAACCAAATAACTATCACGTGTTTATCACCACAAAATATTTACGTGCAATTCTGTTAAATATTGATCTTCCTTTGGGGCGATCAACATTCACATAGGTTACATGTACACAACCTTTTATATTTTAAGACAAGTAAATATTCATAAGAGAGGTCACTTTAGCGATATCGAGCTTCAATTTATTCATCTCAAAATATATACAACCATACAAATATCCAAATTTAAATCTACCAAATAAGAATTGTTAAATTCTCAAGCCAAATAAATAACGGTGGGCCCGAAAACTAAATTAATTTAACTTTACAACTAATATTTAACCTTGTAATAGCTTGTCAGTACTTTCTTTCTACCTTTTTCTTTATTTAATAAATATATAATATACATTAAAAGACCAAAGTTATTTAATAATAATATATAAGATTGCACGTTTAGTGTCCTTTTTGGCCGCCGAAATCAAATGGAGGATAAACCTTCTCAACCTTAACCAACCTGCTGCTTATGCAACATCTGTCCACCAACCCCATAGCCACCAAAAACCCTTTTTTCAAAAAAAAAAAAAAAAGAGAAAGACTAAAAAGGAAAACTAATTGACCAAGAATATATACATTAATGGTTTCAAAACTTTTGTGGCTGTAGATCATTCCAAACTCTAATGCCACAAAAGCGGCGTACAATAATCCCGCAGCAAGGCCATGTGGCCTAAACATCTTTTATTTTCTTTTCCTCTAATATCTTTGAAAATAGGTATGACAACATGTAACTTGAATAAAAGATGGTTTAAGGCATCATGTAAAATTTGACATAAGCCCGAAGCTTTATAACCTTTTCACTTTTACTCTAAATTCATGTACTGGATTCTCACATATGAACTTTCAAAACTTTGCATGTGGAAATCCAATAGTAGAACAACAGAGGTATTTTCAAAAACACGATTTACCACAGCGAAGACGCCGCCCTCAATCTACCGATTTTCCTATTTTTATGTGTATCCAAAAATAATACTTTAAACAATAATAACTATCAAAATTAAAATTTAAGTGACACATCAAAATTTTCTGGTAGTACCTTTACGTAAATCAGCAACTTTGTCTGGCCACTTAGAAGAGATATAATTCTCTTTAATTTCCCATATAGACTTTAAAAAAAAATATATATTCATGATATAGACTCCTGATACCACTTGTTAGAATTAAACTGTATTCATCTACCCCAAGACCTATCATGTCAAATCACCGAGAATGTAACACTAGATGCGGAAGCGTACCTGAATCCACAGAAATTGATGAAGTCCTGCCGTCTCGTGGTTAGATCTTCCAAAGTGGTTAGATCTTTCAAACCATTACGTGGGGGCGTTCCAATCTTTGTGATATCAGAAAAGAACCCCACGTCTGCTTTGGAGACCATAACCCTATTTATAGTTGCACACACTTTATGTTTTCTAATTAAACCAATCATTTAATTATAATATACATCCGAGTATCTACACATAAGACCCATACTTTATGAGGTATCTAATTAGGTCTACATAACTTTAAAACATAGTAGATCATGTTTAATCTGGTCCAACCTTTTAATGATAGCAACTGACAATTAATTATTTATATATTTATATACGTGCAAGTTCATATAATCTTACAATATCTACCCTTATATTACATAACCTAATAATACTATGAGCCTGTTTGGTCAACCTGCCAAAAACTGCTTATTAAGTACTTTTTAGCTAAGTACTTTTGAAGAATAAGCAGTTTGTGGTTGGCCAACTCATTTGAGAAGTGCTTTTCTCAACAGTTTGTGTTTGAATAATCTTTACAAACAGTACTTTTGAGTGTCAAATTACGAAAAAGTGCATACTAAGATTCATTATGCGACTAATATTATTTAAACGTATCAAAGATTTAAATATTTTCAATAAAACAATTAATTTAATATTATATTTTTATTTAGTTTGAATATAAAATATAAAAAAAATATATACGATGGTTTTTAATCAATAGAAATAAGGTTAAATCAAAATAGAGAAGCAGAAAATAAAATTTTATTTATATTTAAGAAATATATTGGTTAAAGTAATTAAATATAGTATGATAAATAAATATTTTTGGTAAAGATATTTTTGTCCTAAAAAATTACTATAATAAACTGCTTCTTCCAATTTGTAGATTCACCCCAACATAGAAAAACTGTTTTTGCTTCTTCTAGAAAGTATTTTTTTCTTTTGGCTAAACACCTCAAAAATTTTCAAAAGTATTTTTTTCATGAAAAAATAGTTTTGGCTTGTGGGATGCTTGGCCAAACACGCTATATATGACAACTGTTTGCTTGCCGTCTATTTTGTTCTGCTCATCAAACCTAATGCAAAAAGCTGGGATATAAAAGGACATAAGAACATGAGAAACCCAACGAAACAAAAGAAAGTCTACGGAGTTGAAGAAGAAGAAACTGTAGACCGAATCAGTCAGTTGCCAGAGTCTCTTCTCCATCAGATTCTCTCTCTTTTGCCAACAAAAGATTCCTTCAAAACATGTCTTGTCTCTAAAAGGTGGACCTATCTTTGGACATCAGTTGATCGCTTCTTTTTCAGCTGTGAAAATAAATTGCAAAGTGAAGACTTCATTTCCTTTGTTAATTATGTATTAGCTCATTCCACTTGTTCCAAAATAAAAAAAAATCCATATGGATTTCTCTTACGTGCCTGAATATGAGTTCCAGATCAGCCAATGGCTTAGTACTGCTGTTGAAAATAAAGTGGAACATGTTGTATTGTGTTCAGACGTTGATGAGGAAGTAACCATCGTGTTGCCTAAGTCTATGTACAATTGTTCCGCATTAATAACACTGGAACTGGACCACTGTTTACCTCTTAAAATATCAGGGGTTGTAGAGTGGAAGTCTCTAAAGACGCTAAAGTTGAAATGTATTAAGTTAGATGATGATGATATTGTGAACTTACTGTCAGGTTGTTCTGCTTTGGAAACTCTAGAATTATTTTCAGCCTCTGGGTTCCGTCGTCTGGAAATTACTTCTTCAAATTTAAAGAGGCTTAAGTTCGGAGATTATTGGTTGCCAGATGATGATGATGTTGATCATTCTTTGGAAATATTTGCCCCGTATATTCAGCATTTGGATATCTATGATGATCTCTTTGATCTCAAGTGTAGGCTAGTAAATGTATCCTCCGTGGTCAGTGCTAGGCTTACTTTCCGAATTAGTTGTACTAGTTTTACTCGATGGACTTCAGATGACAATTGTCCTAATGAGCATCAAGTTATTAGAACACTTGTCCAAGAATATTTCCAGAAGTTGAGATATGCAACTGAATTAACAATCGGAACTTGGTTCACGCAGGTTTGTACTTTGTATTAAGTCATAAAAACCTACTCTCTCTATTTGATTTTAGCAAACAGTTGTTGAGTATATATTTATAAAGAGAATGGCATTTATCACAAGCTACTGCTAAAATACAGAACTCTTTGCAATTTTTTGAAAACTTTTTGTCAACTTTCTAACGTCAAGTATTTTTATCATTCAGAGAAAGTTTTAGAAGATCGGGTTTGCCATAACATTGTCTGCCTACTGTGGATTACTTTCTTATTTAACGTTCTTGCTTCTTTCTGTCCTTTATTAGTTTCATTGGGATTACTGCATCAGGTCCTGTTGCAGTTTGAAGGGCTGCCACTTCCAGAATTGAAATGCAAATATCTAACTCTGGATTTGCATTTCACAGAGCTTTATTTCTATGGAGCAGCTATCTTATTGGGATCCTCACCTCATGTGGAGACGCTCAGCATAACTATGGCAACTACAATTGTAACTTCCTCCAACTTTTACTCATCTTTTGCACATTCCTTTTATGAAGATTAACATGCCCCCCTTCCCAGTTACCCACACTGAAATATTTCCTCAATGAGATGTAATTATATCTTTAGTTATAACTAAAGAAGTGCTTCTCACCAGAGAACTTCAAGTTAATATGGTTAGTGTCATTGCCTTTTTGGTTCTGAGAGGAAATGGACTGCTGACCAAATCAACAGCTTTCATTTTTAGCGTTTCCTGGGATGAACGCTTATCGTAACCATTTGCCCAGAACCATTAAAGTTTGGCCTGTTCAGAAATTGTTCTGTACCGGACCCATCTGCTCTGACATCATTTCTTTGCGACTTTTCTGCAATACAAGTTTCATGACTGAATATTATTCTGTCTCCAGTATGATCATTACCAATGCGACTTTGACAGTGAGTATTTGGCCAAAGAAAATAATATTGGTTTGCTGAGTTGGATTTCAAGCTTCGAGTTTCCCAACCTCAAGAATGTTAAGATTGTGTACTCCTACGGGGTGTGTTTGAAGGATCTTCTTGAACGGGGCTATGTCAATAAGCTTTTCAAACTTTCAGAATTATTGTTAAAGAATGCAAAGTTTTTGGACAAGTTCAGTATCATATCAAAGAGAAGAAAGTGTGAGAGCTGTTCAATGAACTGTGTGTCACGATGTTTATTTCAATTGGCTGAGAAATTGTTAGATTGCCCAAGATCCTCTACCAATTCTGTGATTAGTTTCCAGGAGTGAGCTTTCCTTTACTAGATTGCAAGTAATTATCTTATTCAGGAATTAGAAGATGCTTTCAAAGTATGCAAATAACATTCAGAAGCTAAAGTCCAGCTGTATAGCTTTGTTTTGTTCTTGATGTAAAATGGAAGAAATAGATGATGTTGAATCTATGTTAGAAGTACTAGTATCCCTACAGGTTTAGAAGGGTTATATTTCTGCTGACTCGCTCCTTTTTGCTGCACATGTAAAGATGCACACCCTTAGTGCTGGTCCATGTA
This sequence comes from Petunia axillaris subsp. axillaris, assembly GCA_029990575.1. Lineage (NCBI taxonomy): Eukaryota > Viridiplantae > Streptophyta > Magnoliopsida > Solanales > Solanaceae > Petunia > Petunia axillaris. The sequence goes on from JARKNS010000003.1 coordinate 52,598,072, forward strand.
TAAAATACCTTAACCTTTTCGGGAAAAAAAATCTGATTCAGGAAATGTTACCTTATATTTGGTGTTTTATTTACTGTCGATTAAAATCTTGAACTACTCTGTGTAATTAATAACTATTTGTTCTTGTTATCTTAGCTATTGACATACCAAATCTTATGGTTGCTTGGTTTCTCGTGAAGCTTTTTTTGTTGCTTTCTAGATGTTGTACATGTGTTTCAGACCCCATAAAAAAGATGTGCAGACGTGTTTCAGAGTTGCTTGCTAGGCTTGTTTCCCTAGAAACATGCCTTGTAGCAAGGGATGCCCGCTATGCTCATGATTTGGTTATTGCAGCTAAGAATGCCTACGCTTTGTGTGATTTTGTGAAGCAGGTTGGAGAAAAAGGAGAAAGACAATAAGGAATTGGGTGGGGGGGTGGGAAGATCTTCACTACTGGGATGCTTAATGAATTTATTGCTTTGTTGTCAAGATTGCGTAAGATGTTCAATAAGTTTGGTGAATTGAGATGTGTTCAAGATGCTTATACACGCTATTATACCAGTCAAGCTCTTTGGCCGATTTCGCCTCATGACTATGCTCTTATTTTTAGTAAGATGCTACATAATGGTTTGTGGTCAGGTTGTAAGAAAGTAGGAAAGATTATTTCTTTTCTGTGTGAGGCTATAAATAAGTCTAGAAATAAGGTGCACATCTGGTTTACTTGTTGGCAAAGGAGGAGAAATATTAGCCTGGACCTTCTTTTAAGTCGTTGATCAGCTATCAGCTCTCTTCTTCGTCGCAAATAGAAACACTAAATTTGGATTTGAAGAGATGTTGGAGGATTTTCCTAAAGAAGAGGGGAAGCATGCCATAAAAGATTTAACAACAGAGAAAAGCAGTTGCGCTGAGACATACAAGAGGCCAAAAACTTGCTCTGGAATATGACAGGTCCACCTTCTGAGGAATGAGTCTTCAGTATAGTTATCAATGCCTTCTATATTTATCGATGTACTCTCTAGGAGTGGAGAAATGGAAGAAGATAGGAAACTGTTGAAGAATAGAGGTTTGAGACTAGCTGCTTTATAACTTGTAATTTGTTCTCTCTCTCCCGAAAATTTGATGGGGACTGAAGATATTTTTTTTTTAAATTTCAGCAGCAACCTTATTTGTGCAAGTTTCATCATCCATGCTTTATGACTTTCGTCTTTCTGCTTATATAGACACCTCTTTAGGAAGATTTGTTCATTTCTATGTTTTTATTTATCTTATTTTTCTAGCTCACATATGAAGTTGTTATAGTGTTTGAAGAAAGGCATGGTATTGCTCTGAAATTTCCATTATTCTCACATTCATAGTTCTTGCTGTATTCCTCTATCATTTTTTTTTTCCTTTTTGTTTCTAGAGTGTTTGTATCTGCAGGTTAGTTGTTTAGTGTTATTAGATGACTTGCGTATATAGATTTCTTAGACCCATCCCTCAAGATCAAAAGGTAAAGATTTACACATTGATCTGTTATTTTCTTTCTTTTAAGTACAATATTCTTTAAGAGTTGATTGTCTCTATGGTCACTCAATTTTGGGTAATTGGCCACCATGTTTACTTAATTTTGCTTTGTCTTTCTACGGTCACTCAACTTTGGGTAATTGGCCACCATGGTCACTTATCTTTGTTTTGTCTTTTTATAGTCACTCAACTTTGTCCAAGTAGCTCATATGGTCATCCAACTTTGTCCGTTAAAATTTTGCTGACGTGGCAACTATAAAAATATTTTGGCAAGTTACATAAATAGAAGAAAATTAAATTATTTAAGACCAACCTAATTAAAATTAAACCCCACCCAAGAGTTCTTGCTTGAGGTGCCCATTTTTCCAAAAAAAATGACTCCTTTTTCTTTAAATCTATTAAGAAAGCCTTCTGGTAACACATTTTCAACGTTAATATCTTCACCTAATGAAAATCTGAGCACCCAAATGAATCAGTGTCTGGCCTTAACGAATTAGCGGCTTTTGACGCTTTCTATAAGCTGATTTTTTTTATTGAAGTGGCATAAATTTTTGATTTATTATATAGTATTTCACAGTTTGTTTAGGTAATACTGTTTTTGTTTAGCAAAATTGGTTCAAGAGATTTTGCATTCTCAGATATGTTTCTTAATGACTATGCGGCAAAGCAACTCCAACTCACTGCCAAGATGAACAACTTCTTCGGACCAAATTTTGCGTTCAGTGGGTTTGCAATATCCCATGATATTATATTGATCAATATTTGTAATGAAATTGAAGGGAAGTATGTGGATTATCTCTCAACTTTAAGCAAGAAAAATGTCACACTTGTAGGTCCACTTATTCATGAAATGAAAACAATAATAGAGAATGAGGAAAGCTCCAGGATTATTCGATGGCTAGTTAAGAAGAATGAGTCTTGGTATGTTTATATTTCATTTGTAAGTGAATGAACTAAGTGAGACGAACTTTATTTGGGTGCTCAAATTTTCATTAGGTGAAGAAATTAACATTGAAAATGTGTTACCGGAAGGCTTTCTTGATAAATTTAAAGAAAAAAGAGTCATTTTTTGGAAAAATGGGCACCTCAAGCAAGAACTCTTGGGTGGGGTTTAATTTTAATTGAGTTGGTCTTAAATAATTTAATTTTTTTCTATTTATGTAACTTGCAAAATATTTTTGTAGTTGCCATGTCAGCAAAATTTTAACGGACATTAGGATTTCTTTGTTGCATGACCATAAGAGTTACTTGGGCAAAGTTGAGTAACCATAGAAAGATAAAACAAAGATAAATGACCATGGTGACCTATTACCCAAAGTTGAGTGACCATAGAAAGACAAAACAAAAATAAGTGACCATGGTGGCCAATTACCCAAAATTGAGTGACCATAGAGGCAATCAACTCTATTCTTTTAACAACTTTAGTAACTTTAGTACTGTTCCATTGGTTTCATAAAACTAAATGGCCCTTTTATAATCTGGCTGTTCTTATATAGCTTTACCCTTTTAGATGTTCAATGATATCTTGTTACCAGATTCCTAGAATCCACGATGCTATTCTCATTGATAACTTTATTAACGTTCTTCTCCAAAATTTCAGGATAGATATGTGCAGAACAAAGTTGGGAGACCTGTCTGTGCTTTCCAAGAGCTTGATCAATAATAAAATTATTACTACTACAGTTAAGCGACTATTGTCTGAATGGTATTTGTAGCTGAATTTTTTATGCTAGAAAGAAGTGGAATAATAAGTGAATTGTAGGATCTTAATTCATAATTTAGGTGGTAGCTTGTGGCTGGTTTATTGAAAGGAGAGATTCAGTTTTCTATTCTATGTTTAGTCAATTGCAATTTCAGAAAGTACAATGAAAACTCATACTTACTAAGGAGTTATTCTTGCGGTTCTTTTATGCTAACACTGTTTTAGCTATAAATATATCAAATCCATGGTCATAAAGGTTGTATCATTGTCCTTTTTTTTTTCTAATTGATGTTTTTGTTCTATTTGACCATTGTATGGTTTGCATACTATAAACACAAGGCAATATAATTCTAATAAAGTTTAATATATGAGGATAATTTGACCCAAGAACAAAGAGCCGATTGTGGAATGTTGTATGCCTAAATTCTGAGAATGGCCAAATTTACTCCTATACTTCGCCTGTACCCTTGGTACCTCTGGGGAAGGAACATATTTGATTTTAAGGAGTGACGCTAGAGATGGCAGCGGGGCGGGGCGGGTGCGGGGCGGGTTGAATTTTAACCCGCAAAAATTAAACCTGCCCCCCCACCCCCGCCCCGCATAACATTTTTGGCACTTCTCAACCCGCCCCGCCCCGCATTAACCCGCCCCGCCCCGCTCCGCTATTTTATTTTTATTTTTTTGTTAATTTTATGAATTAATTAACGACTTTCTCAAGTATTATTCACTTTATCTTAGGTAAATTATCATAGTAGTTTAGGCAATAATTTTATTATTCTAATAATAGATTTTATACATACCCATGTGTATAAGTTTGTTATAAAATTAAGTCTTTTATATATAATGTAAAAGTGATAAAGTACATAACATAATATTCAAACTCATGAAGGAACGGTTCATACGCATCAAACGAAAAAACAATTGTTGATGGTAAATGACTTGCTTTATTGTTTTAGCAAAGTGATTATTCCACACAGCTATCTCAATTATTGACTTCATAAAAGTGTTTTAACCAATGCTTAGGGCATCTCCAACCCTCAACCCCATTTTCTTCTCCAAAATGGAGAAATCTCCAAAATGGGGTAAACTTAATCCAACCATTCTCCCATTTTTTACTCCAAAAAAGAATATTTCTTTTTATATTCTTCTCTCTCTTCTATATTATATTATTATCTTTATCTCAATTTTATTTTCTTATTTTCATTAAAAAAAATTTATCTTTTATTTTCTTTTTTTACATATTCATCACATATAATTGAAGCACAATATAAAATTATTTTATACCATAAAATTTTAAATATTATAGTAATTTGTAAGAAAATATTATAGATTAAATATATTAACGAATAATTAAAATAAAAGTGAAATCATTGCGATACAATATAATATTTTATGTTGCACATTTCAATTTTAGCAACATTTATTATTTTATATTTGCATCATTCATTTTTTGAGTTGATTATATATTTTTCGTACAATTATAACTTATTTAAAATTTTACATAAAAATAAGAAATGCACAAAAATTAATTTATCAAAATTACACGCCTAAGTTAAGATATAAAATAAATATTACAAAACTATTACATTAACATAATTAAGTGTATATAAAGGGATAAATTAAAAGAGATAAATAATAAAAATAATAATAAAGTAATAGGGAATAGTAATGGAGATGATGAATAGTGTCACTCCAAATCTAGGGTGACACTATTCATACCCCATTTTGGAGTAAAAAATGCAGCACAATTGGAGTGGATTTTCTCCAAAATCCAACCCCATAATGGCATTTGGGGTTAGCGTTGGAGGCGCTCTTAGACATTATTTTATGTATTTAATACGCAAAGTTAAATAGACTGACTAGTACTGTTGTGTCCTTAATTATTGTTCCTTCAAACTCTAATGCTAAAACTAAGTTGACTCTGGGATTCTGACCAAATAAAAATCTTTAGTTTCAAACTTCTGTACAAATTGCTGCAACAGAATGCATAGACCATGTATTCTCTTATTAGTTATTTTAAAACAAGTTCTAGAAGGATTTGAAAAAAAAAAAAAATTAGATAAATCCGCAACCCGTCCCGCCAAAATTTTAAAAAAATTTGTCCCAAACCGCCCCGCCCCGCATCCGCCCCGACCCGTGGCCATCCCTAAGTGACGCCGAGGGCTAATGTGTTTGTAAAGTTAAATGGAGGGTAAATATAAACAATTTTCAGAAGTGCAGGGGTGAATTGGACCCTTTTTCTCCATCCACAAGCATACGATGTTTATGCGTGGAAAGAGGAAGACAAAGGAGATTACAACAGATATTAAGGATAAATAAAATAGTTCAAGGCTCGGTTAAGCGACAAGAAGTTGTTGGGTATAAAACAAACAAAACTTTAACAATGACAATTCCACAAGGCAACTTGTTTTGCCTGCTTATTTGAACAAATTAAGATACATAACCGAAAAAAGGAAAAACAATCAAGTTGGATAAATGTAAAATCATACAAACACATATAGATCACAAGCAATAAATTAAGCACACAATATTTGCACTAGGTACTGATGACTAACAAATGACCAAAACACCAACTCTTAAGCACATTTGAAGCCACTGGGGATAGTCTTGGCACAACCACTAACCAAAACACTGAGTGCAACAGGAATATCTAACTTGACAAGTCCAAGCACATTAGCCTTAATAGCAGTGCAAAGGCAAACTGCAGCTTCCAAATCAGCTAATCCTTTAATCAGAGAGCAACAAGGAGTAGTCACTTGGCTACCAAGTGCAACATTAACTAGTCCAAGTACATCAGCACAAACACCAAGTTTCAATGTGTCAATAGGGCAAGTTGTCTTTGCTGCTGGTGTCTTTGGTGAGGGTGAAGGCTTCGGTGTAGGCTTCGGTGTGGGCTCTGGCGTTGGTGTTGGCTTGATTGGGTCACCACATGGAACACAAGCAGTGGTAAATGTGGCAAAAACGAGAAGGGAAAGGATGAAAATGGTGGAGGAGATGTTGGCCATGGCTAGGGATATATCACTATGAAAGTTTTTTAACTAGACTTCTAGCTTAGTGTTTTTAGAGTAGGGTGCACTAGAGGAAGAGAAGATACTACATTTATAAAGGAACAGAGTTGTGAGGTTGAAGTTGGAAGTTTGATTTGAGTGGAAGAGAGTGAGAAAAAACAGATGTTGCTGTACCAGTTGGATTTTTTTGTTAGTTTGTGCAAAAAGTAGGAGTATTTGACATTTTCTGGTTAATTTCCTTGAATGACAAGCGCACTGTCGCAATTCGCATCCATAGTAGGGTACTCGGCACATGGATCTGGTTATGGACCTTGCATCTTGATTTTTCTGATAGCAAGTTGTAAGAAAATGTAGAGGTACACTATGTGTAATAACGGTGCCAAGTCATTTTACGCGTACGTTGATTACTTATCGGGTATATAATTGCTAATTCCTACCATCACAAATAACTTCTCTCAATTAAAGTTCAGACAGGAAGGAGGGAAATCACCTAGCTGCAGATGACATATTGTATCTTTCGCAAAGCAATGAGTGAACTTCAAGAGATGATGCAGTGGAAACTTAGTTTCTTCGGCCTGCATATACTCATCATGCAGCCCAATATATGAAATCTTAGTTTGTTATTTTAAACAAAATTATATCAAAAGTAAAAGTTTGTAAAATCTTCAAGAATGAACACATATAGACATGTATATTGTAAATATCTTTATCCTCCAAGTCTGTCTTTTCTTTTATTTAGGGGTCGCTCAGTTAGAAGGTATTGTTTAGCGGGTATTAATTATTAATGCGGGTATTAGTAATGTGAGTATTAGTAATGTGTGTATTAATAATGTGGGTATTAATAATGCGGGTATTAGTTAGCGCGGGTTTAGTAATGTGGGTATTATCCATGCATATATTATAACGTATGGATTATTTTTTGAATCACTGATATATTACAAATTAACAAATACTTAATATTATTATTTAAAATATTTATTTACTCCTTAAATAAAATTTTAAAATATCCTCAAAATGAGGGTCACTTTCGTCATTTTAAATTTTAATACCTGTGTTATTAATACCCACATTATTAATACCACCTTCTACCCCGCATAAAATAATACATAGGTTCCCGCAATAATAATGCGGGTATTAATAATGCGGAATATACAAAAACGCAACCAAACATTGCTAATTTTATGGGGTATTAAAATTTCACAAAAAATCAACCGAACGCTGCGCTAAATTAGTGCGGAGTTTTGTGCGGGTATTAAGTTGCTTATCCAGTAACCGAATGAACCCTTAGTAACATAATCAAAGATAATTTGAAATCAAGGGTCAAAGAGTGCAGAACCTGGCTCAATTTGTCAAAGATATATATTTGCAAGCGAAAGTAATCCATGAAAATGTGCTACACTTTAAAATGTATAGTCGGGTATATAGGCAAACTAAAATTAAGTAAAAGCTTAAGAGTCGATTAATGTCATCAAGAAATAGAACTCTTATCATTATTTTTCGCATTACATGGATATAAACGATAGTCATATTAAGGAATTTTCAGAGAACAATATTTCTGGTGAATAGAAACCGTGTCATGCATAGACGGGTTTTTACCCATTTCGAGTATTTGACGGCCATGTGCGGAGAAGTTTCTCATTTGGGCAAAAACGGACAACTTCTTTAATGTACATTTGTCTTGTGTTTATGTTCAGTCAATGTAACCCAAATGTAAATAAATTATTGGTGCAATATGGACCTCAATGTGTGATTTTTGATCCACTTGTCACCCCTCTACGCCCAAAACAGTCGTCCACATCACAATGCCTGTCACTTATCAAATTGCTGGAGAGTACAGTCAAACTTCATTGTAGTGGTAGCATTTGTCCAGAATTTTCACGACTATATATATATATATATATATAAATTGACATTTGATGTTTAGATTTGATTTAACTGTGATAGCCAAAAAGTACGGGAAAAAATTATGTATATTTTATGTTATAAACGAAAATAAAATACATATTAGATTTAAAATCTCAATAGATTTTCATATGTCATTGATAAAATTTTAAAAATACTAATACATTATTAATAAATTCATAACTAATTGCACCGTACCGACAAAAAAATTAAAATCTAAGGAACATTTGCATTTAAAGTTATTTGAAAATTTAAAAAAAAATAAAGTTTGACGTAAGAATTCTACAGTTGTAGTTTGTTTTGTAAATTGCAGTCTCATATAGACAATATAACGCTTGAATTGGCGAAATTTTTTGTCCAAACTTTTGGCAAAAGGGTATTCAATAGTTTTTCCTAGAAGGTTGTCTAATAACTTAGCAGTTGACTCTTCTATCTCAGACCAAGTATTACTAGGTTGAGGCTCTTCATCAGCACTTTCATTGGCACCTTATGCCTCCATTGTCTCTTGTTCTTCCATTCCACTGACTTGTGCAATACTCTCTTCATTAGTGTACGTTTCAAGGTCTGGAAGTGTTGCATCAAATTCCATATAAGTGGTAGCCTCCATTGCTAGATTGGTGTTATGAGATGGGATTTGGACTATAAGTGATTACGCATTACTAACATCCTCAGCAAGTTCTAAATTTTCGTTATTAATACTGAGGTTGTCATCTATAGGTAGAATGCCAGTCTTTTTTTCAGAAGGAAAAGTAGAGGTCTTGACATCATTTCATACTTCTACTAGAGTGTTGATTGCTTCTCGTCAATTGAACTTGTTGTCATTAGATAATGGATGGGAATGTTCAACTTATCATTTAACTTACGATTTATACAATCTTTTTCATAAATATATTTTATGGAACGAATGTTAAAAAGGCAATATATTTATGGTACGAATGGTTACCATAAATATTTTATATTTTATCTTTGTGCATAGTATATTTTTTTACAATATATATGACACAATATTTGAGTATGACTGTTATAGAGAGGTAATTTTACAAAGAGTGTACCTCTATAATGAACGTCATTGTTGTTATAGGTAGAATGTTGTTATAGAGAGATAAAATGCAACATAAAAAATCAGTCATGCAAAAAATTAGGTCGTTATACTGAAGTGTTGTTATAACGAGAGGCTGTTATAACGAGGTTTGATTGTATTATTATTATTATTATTATTATTATTATTATTATTATTATTATTATTATTATTATTATTATTATTATTATTATTATTATTTTTTGGCTCAAAGACCAAAATAATACTCCAGTTTTTAATCTTATTTATATGATATATAGTGTTTGGCTAAACAATTTTTTTTAATTAATAATTAGATTCATGTATCGTCGTGTCCGTGGCCGAAGCATTGTGGAACGTCACTTTGTTATATAAAAATAAGAAAAATGTCCAAATATTATCCGCAAACTATTTGAGACGGATCAATTTTGCATTTGTTACGCTTTGTTCTATTCAGACCATTATTGTTAGCAAAATATCTTGTATTTGTCATCAATGGATCTTCAAAGCGGAAAGACCCTTATTATTGTTTGCATTACATGGACAAAGACGATAGTTAGATTGGAGCTAGCACCACTAAGGCTTAAAAGCAACTAGGATATTATGGTAAGAAAATTGTGGTGTACTTGAAAAGATAACAAAAAAGATCATTTATGCAAGTCAATCTTGACAAATGATGTAAAGGTAAGACATGTATTATGAGCACATTATTTCTCCAAACAAATATTAGAGGCACATTCTTTACTTGAAAACCACATGATAAGTGGTAAATAAGGTTGGCCACTTAACTAGCATGCAAAAGGATGATAACATGCAAACACCCCTAAAATAGAGGCTATGATCAGCCAAAGCACCATCCCAGCAAATTTTTTTACCTAGTGCCCTCAATAAGACATGGTCTTACCTAATTTCCCCCATTTACAAATATTTTAAGTAAATGCCTTTCACATCATACCCCCTTTATGAAAGGACTATTTTGCCCCAACTTATTTAATTTACGCTGAATATGTTTCTTTCTCTCTTTCCCCATTCCTGGCCTCCTTCTTTCTTCTTTGTGTGCTGGAAATTTGGGATTTTTTCTTGTATTTGTTTGATTCCAGTGATTTGAAGGTTTTTATTGCATATGGCTATTAGATATTCATGTTTTGCATAGAGCTTAAAATCTTAACAATGGCCAAGAGTTGCATAGACTTTCTCTGCAAGGTGCTTATTGCAGTAGAGTTTAAAGTCTTGGCTATTGCTAATACTTGCAGAGATGTTCCGTGTAAGTTGTCGCTTCCACCAGAACTTAGAGTCTTGGCTATTGCCAAGAGTTGTAGAAACTTTGTATCCAACTTGTTCACTGCGGTAGAGGTAGAAGTCTTGGCAATTGCCAATACTCTTAGAGATTTTTAGTGTAAGGTCCCCCTTGCAGCAGAACTTAAAGTCTTGGCTATTGCCAAATATTGCAGAGACTTTCTCTGCAAGTTTTGCTCTGCAATATAGGTAAAAGTCTTGACAATTGCCAATACTTGCAGAGACTATATGTACAAGTTGCTCATTCCACTAGAGTTTAAAGTCCTGGCAATTGTCAATACTTGCAGAGACTATTTGTGCAAGTTGCTCCTTCCGCTGGAGTTTAAAGTGTTGGCTATTGACAATAGTTGTAGAGACTTTTTCTGTAGTTGTAGAGACCATGGCAACACGGCGTAAAGTCTTGGCAATAGGCAAGAAGTCTCTACAAGCCTCCCATTGCAGTAGAGTTTAAAGTCTTGGCTATTTCCAATACTTTAGAGATTTTCAGTGTAAGTTTCCCTTTGCAGTAGAATTTAAAGTCTTGGCAATAGCCAACACTTGCAGAGATTTTTTTTTTCCTGAAATTGGCCAGTGCAAGAGGGCTTAAAGTCTTGGCAATAGCTAATAAGTCTCTCCTAGGTGCCCATTGCACCAGAGCTTAAACTCTTAGTTATAAGCCAAGGGTTGCAGAGCCTTTCTCTGCAAGTTGGCACTTGCAACAGGCCATAGAGTCTTGGCAATAGGAAAAAAGTGTATGTAGGGTGCTGATTGCACCAGAGCTTAAACTCTTTGCAATAGTTGCAGAGAACTTTACCCTTGCAACTTGAAGAAATCTTATGTTGAATCTTCTCTTGAACAGAGCAATCTGTAAAATGAATGGGGTTTTATGGTTTTTTGGATAGCGTGAATGGAGAAAAGGAAGTTGAGGGACTGGGGGCGCGTCTTTTTATTGGTTTGTAGGGGTATCTTGGTCCGAAAAAAATTTCATTAAACTAATGAGGACATTTTTGCTAAACATCTGTTAGTGAGGGCATTTTGGCAAACCAAAACTTCCCGTGTCATATTTTTGCAAATGAGCCCCATCCCAGAACCGATCCAAAATCACCTCTTTAGCCAACATCTACTTTTTAGCCACTATCTGACCATCACTATTTTATATTTAGCCACTATATTACAGTCTACTGACAAACAATAGCCTATTTTTTTTTTTTGTCACCTCCGCCTCTTGACTTGTTGGATTAGTATATTATTATTATTTTTTTGATTCCTGATCCGTCTATTAATATTGAGGAAGACTTACTTCATCCTAAGAAAATATTTCAGGCTACTGAAATAGTTTCTTAGAACAGTGCTCAGCGCGACTCAAACACCATACATCTATTCAGAGATAATATAATTATATATGTTTTCTATTATTGTATTCAACAATATTTTTGTTGCACATTATTACATTATTAGTATTGTAATTATTATTATTTTTCTCATTGTACGTACAATTATTACATCAAACAATCTAAGGTACGAAGAGCTAAATTACTCAAGTTCTGTTGAGCAAGCTGTAATCAGCTTAGAGAAATAAAGCCGGGGCATTTTAGTCATTTTTCATGTGTCGGGTAGTTAGTTAAATAATGGATATTATCTTGAGTTAGTTATATTGTTATGCTTTGTATAAATAGCATATTGTTATGCTTTGTATAAATAGCCTAATCATATCATTAAATGGACAAGTTAGATCATTATTTCCTCTTTTCTTCTCACTATTATCTCTTTATCTCATCTTTCTCTCTCATCTTCTTCCCCGAATCAGGATTCTTTATTTCCAGCTCATTGAAGTTCAGCTCATAGCGTGGTACTAGAGCAATTCAGACATATAGCTGAATCTGCATCTGAGTCTTGGTTCTGGTAAACTTTCTGAATTGAAATCTTTAATTTTAGTGATTTCGCATTTTTTTGAATTGTCTTCCGCTTGTGATAATAGCTCAACAACATGATGTACACGTTAATGATCTACAAAATATTGATCATAATCATCCTCTGTTCTTGCATTCTAGTGATATTAGTGGAGTTTCTCTGGTTGTTTGTTTAATTGACTGGTAGTGAGAACTATTCTTTGTGGAGTCGGTCTATGAGCATTTCTATGTTAGGTAGAACTAAACTTGGTTTTAGTATATAGTACATGAAAGAATGAAAAGTAGTTTAATGACCTTTGGACTCAATGTGATAGATGCAATGCATTATCTTGTCTCGGTTAATGAATTCGATGTCTACTACTTTACTTAGAGGAATTGTGTATGCATCTAGTACTTAAGTTGTGTGAGAAGATCTGAAAGAAAGTTTTTACAAAATAAATGACTCAACAATCTTCCATCTGCGTAAAGAAATAACATCTTGGACACAAGGAACCAACTATGTTTCAATGTATTTCTCTAAATTGATGGATATGTGGGGTGAATTTGAAGCCTTGGCACTAACTCCAAGGTGTGATTATGAGAGATCAAAGTATTTCAAATTCAAAGAAAGAGGTTGTATCAATTTCTTATGGGTCTAAATGATTCATACATTCAAGCTAGAAGTAAGATAATACTCATGAGCCCGTTACCCACTATAAATCAGGTATATGCAATGATCATCAGTGATGAATGTCAAGAGGGAGTTACTTCTAACATTGGGATGGCTGCAATGTACATTAAAGTTAGAGGAAATCAAAGACTCAAGGAACCATATAAGAATTTGTATTATGAATTTTTCAAGTGACAAATCATAACAGGGATGGTTATTCGAAACTTAATGGATATCCTCAAGATAACAAGAAGAAAACAACTGGAACTTTTGCTTATAATGTTCAGTCAGAAGGTAAAGATGTTCCATCACACTTTAAACACAATAAAATGGTGAATCAAAGGGGGGATGCACTTTTACTCGGGAATAATATGCATCGATACTGCAGATGCTAGCAAACAACAACAACAGTGCATCCACTTCAGCTGTAAACATGACATGTATTTACATTGCCTTACTAGTATTTAATAATTTTTGGGTGCCTGGGACAGTTGCAGGGATGCGAGTAGTATGTAGGGTAGGACAGCGGAGTGCATTCAGGGAGCTGCCAGAGAAGTGTTAGGGATTTCAAAGGGAAACTCCTGTAGACACAAAGAGGATTGGTGGTAGACTGAGGATGTCCCAATGAAAGTGGATGCCAAAAAGTTTGCGTACATGAAGTAAATTGAGAGCAAGGATGAGGAAGAAAAGAGGAAGAATAGGGAAGGATACAAGACAACGAAGAAGGAAGCAAAGCTTGCGGTTTCGATAGCTAAAACTACAGCTTTCAAGCGTCTGTATAAAGAATTAGCTGAAAAAGGGGGAGACCGAAAGTTGTATAGGCTCGCAAAGGCAAGGGAAATGAGATCAAGGGATCTGGATCAAGTGAGATGAATCAAGGATAAGGATGGTACAATATTGGTTGAAGAGGCCCAGGTTAGACAGAGATGGCAGACGTACTTCCATGAACTCTCGAACTCAAAGCGCGACAGGCGTATTGTGCTCGGTGAGTTAGCTCACTCAGAGGGTCGGCGAGACTTTGGGTTTTGTAGGCATATAAGAGTAGAAGAGGTCAATGGGCGATTCGGAAAATGCGAAGAGGAAGAGCTACTGGACCAGATGAGATTCCAGTAGAATTTTGGAAGAGTGTGGGCGGAGCAACTGTGGAGTGGCTAACCAGATTGTTCAATGTTATACTTAGGTCGACAGAGATGCCTGAGGAATGGAGATGGAGTAGCATGGTTCCATTGTACAAGAACAAGGGGGATGTTCAAGACTGCAACAACTATAAGGGCATCAAACTTCTCAGCTATACTATGAAAGTTTGGGAGAGGGTGGTGGAGATGAGGATGAGAAGGGTTGTGTCTATTTCTGAGAATCAGTTTGGATTCATGCCCAGGAGATCTACCATGGAAGCCATCCATCTTTTGAGAAGACTGGTCGAACAGTATAAGGACAAGAAAAGGGACTTGCGTATGGTGTTCATCGACCTAGAAAAAGCTTATGACAAAGTCCCAAGGGAGGTAATGTGGAGATGCCTGGAATCTAAAAGGGTTCCAATGGAATACATCAGAGCAGTTAAAGATATGTACAAAGGGACTAAGACTCAAGTGAGGACAGTGGGAGGAGACTCAGAGCACTTTCCGGTCGAGGTAGGGCTGCATCAGGGATCAGCGCTTAGCCCATTTTTATTTGCCCTAGTGATGGATGAATTGACGCGGAGCATTCAAGGAGAAGTGTCGTGGTACATGTTATTTGCGGATGATATAGTGTTGGTGGAAGAGACACGCTCAGGTGTCAATAAGAAGCTCGAGGTGTGGCGGCAGACTTTAGAGTCAAAAGGCTTCAGGCTAAGCAGGACTAAAACAGAGTACATGGAATGTGATGTTCGGCATTTTATGCCTACTTTTCCTTAATATTTCCGCACATTTGAGCTTGTTTTGCACTTGTTTGGTGGCTTGTGAATATGGTTTTACGCTGATGTTGTGTTGTTCGTGTGTAGGTCGTTACGCGATACATTTGGAGCATTTCGAAGCTTGATTGAGCATGAATTGATTGGATGATGATTGAAGATTGGATCGAGCACACAAAGGCACGACACGAGCCGAGTTTGGAGCGGAAAAGAGCAATTTTTGGCCTGGCGCTGCAGCCTCCACGCCGCGCCATCCATAGCGCGAGGAGGTCTGCGCGTTTCCAGGCGCGTCGCAGGGCTAAGGCACGAAGCCTGGAGGCGTGTTCTGGTCGTTTGCACGCTTTTCGGGGCGCGGGGCGCCCGTTATAGCGCCCCTTATGCGCGATTTTACTTCCTATTCCTTCTAGTTTTGGGTTTAACTTATTTACAAGGGTTTGGAAACAATATAAATAGTTTATTACTTAGTTTTTGTAAGGAGTTCTTGACTTTGGAGCAATATTGAGAGCTACACACTTCATTGAACAAGGGTTATTCCCAAATCTTTCATCTATTACATCAATTATTTCATTATTACACCAAATCCTTGCCTTGTGATTATGAATATGTGTGGCTAATTTCCTAACGTTCTGGGGTTAGAGTTTACATGAAAGTTGATTGTTGAAGATTGATTTCCATTGATTGAATCCCATAACGGGTTACTTATTCTTCCTTGATTTAACTTGTATAATTGTTAGAGCTCGATAGTTATACATCATCTATGGTTTTTGGGTTGAACTCGAAAGAGAGAATCTAATTACGTAATAAGGAAGAATAGAACTAGTTTGTGAACCCGGGCATCGGGGAATCAATTCGCGGGTAGGATAGACATATACTTGCTTGCCTAGTTTAACTAATTACAGGATCGTTAATGCGTGCATGTGATTTAACCCGTAGACATACAGGGATTAGAGTAGCTAGCATAGATTGTGAAGAACTGAAAGGTTTTCATAATTACAATTAACCTGTCAGTTAGTAACCCGGGATTTAAGAAGTGAAATCAATTGAATACATCAACTGGATTGTTCGTAATTCTAACCCTGGATCGCTCCCTTGATATTGTTAACAACCAAAGTTTTGCCCCATTGCTTGATTACATTCCAGCACTTTAATTACTGCACTTTAGTATAAAAACTCTTACAATCATTGGAAAAAGACCCCTGGATAGTTTGTTCAGGAATTGTTTATTAAGCACTAGTCTGCATAGTCCTCGTGGGAACGATACTCGACTTTGTCACTTTATTACTTGGCGACCGCGTATACTTGCGTGTGCGTTTGGGAGCAACAAGTTTTTGGCGCCGTTGCCGGGGACTAATTACGGACTAATTACTTTTGAACAATTACTTAATTGCTATTCAGGTTTAATTTTTTGTTGAGTTTCTTGTGCTGTTTCAGGCAATAGGTTTTGAATGCAAAGGAACAAAAAGGACGAATCACTCGCACCTTTTGATCCCGAGCCTGAAAGGACCTTGAGGAAGACAAGGAAAGAAGCGAGAGATCGAGAAGCATTAGCAATCGTACTTGCATCTCTTCCTGTTGAAATGGCTGAAGAACAAACAGTAGCAGTGCGAGATGTGGCTCTTCCTAGTCTGAAAGGAGTAGAGTCAAGTATTGTGAAGCCTGCTATTACTGGGAACTTTGAGATCAAGCCCGGCATGATTCAGTTGCTGCATGTGACGGGGCAATATGGTGGATTCCTGCATGAAGATCCGCAGCAACACTTGCAGAACTTTCTGGAGATCAGTGATACTTATACACCGACAGGTGTGCCTACTGATTATGTGCGAATGACTTTGTTCCCATTTTCATTGATTGGGACAGCAAGGAAGTGGTTAAAGGCTGAAAAGCCTGGGTCTATCACTACTTGGGAGGATTTAGCTAAGAAATTCTTGGCTAAGTTTTATCCGTCGGCTAAGACGGCCAGGTTGAGGAGTGCCATTTTGTCCTTCAGGCAGTTTGAAGGCGAATCATTATATGCAGCCTGGGAGAGATTTAAAGCGTTATTGAGAGATTGTCCTCACCACAATCAAACTAATGAGGTTATTGCCCACACTTTTGTTGAGGGATTGAACCAACAGACTAAGATTGTGGTTGATGCTGCTGCTGGAGGCCAAGTGCTGGCCTTAAATTTTGAACAGATCTATGACTTACTTGATAAGTTTTCACAGAGCAATCCTGATTGGCAGGGTGATGGCAGAGCTAATATATTTAGTGAGGGGGCTAGCAGAGCGGCTACACAGAAAGCTGCTGGGGTACTTCAACTAGATGGAATCACAGAGTTGCGAGCGAAGATGGATGCAATTTCCAATCAAATCAGCAAGCTGGCTCTCCAAGCAAAGCCACAACCAGCTCCAGTGCAGCAAGTTCAGGCCTTTTGTGAGGTATGTGGTGAGGATCATAGCACTGAGGTTTGTCCCTCTAACCCAGAATCAGTGTATTATGTGGGTAATCAGAACAGATCACAGGGCCAAAACCGAAATCAGTATGGTAATAATTATAACACGGGTTGGCGTAATCACCCAAATTTTTCTTGGAGAGATACCCGTGAGCAGTTTCAGGGTAATGAGAGAGCCCAATTTACTCAAAACAATGCACCACAGCAGGGATCACAGTCTCAGGCTCAGCCACAGCAGTCTAATACTATGGAGGATATGCTCAAGAAAATTCTTGCAGGGCAGCAAAAGCTCATTGATGAGTCAGCATCTCAGGCACAAATAATAAAAGATTTGAGCAATGCACAGAAAGATCTTGAAAGACAATTGGGGCAGCTTGCTGGAGCACAAAATAATAGACCTCGGGGTGCTTTACCGAGTGATACAGAGAAGAATCCTAGAGAATTTGTGCAAGCAGTGACTTTGAGGAACGGAAGAGCACTGGAGGAAGTTCCCCCAAAGCCAAAGAAGCCTGTTGGTGAGTTAGAGCCAAATGTTGATAGGGAGGTGGAAAAAGAAGCAGAAAAGGTAATCGAAAAGCAGCCCGAGTCTTCTATTGTGAGACCACCACCACCTTTCCCGCAGAGACTTCAGAAGCAGAAAGTTGATGCAGCATGCAAGAAATTTTTGGAGATATTGAGTCAAATTCAGGTAAATATTCCTTTGGTGGAGCTTTTGCGGGATGTTCCTAAATATGCTAAATACATCAAGGATATTGTTGCTAACAAGAGAAGATTGACTGAGTTTGAGACAGTTGCACTTACTGAGGAGTGCAGTTCCAGAGTTAGAAGCAAGCTTCCGCAGAAATTGAAGGACCCGGGCAGTTTTACCATTCCTTTGAAAATTGGGGAACATGAGGTTGGTCGTGCTTTATGTGATTTGGGTGCTAGTGTGAATTTGATGCCTTCTTCAGTTTTTAGGAAGCTAGGCCTGGGTGAGCCACGACCCACTACTGTGACCCTGCAGCTTGCTGATAGATCTTTGACATGCCCTGAGGGGATTATTGAGGATGTGCTTGTACAAGTGGGTCAGTTCATATTACCCGTTGATTTTATTATTCTTGATTATGAAGCTGATCCTGAGGTTCCTCTCATCTTGGGAAGAGGATTTTTGGCCACTGCTGATGCTGTTATTAGAGTCAGAGCTGGCAAGATGATCATGAAGATAAATGGGGAAGAAGCTGTGTTTAATGTGTTCAGAGCTACCCAGCTTCCTTCTCATTATGAAGAGTTGTCCATGGTAAAGGTAATAGATGATGAGTTGACTGCTGATGAGAGGTCATTCTTGGCTTCTAATGTTGATTCTTTGGAAAGGGCACTCTTATGTGACGATGATGATATCCTGAAGGATGAAGATACTGAAGAATTTGTGGAGGTTCTTAATATGCAGAGTAGATTCATCCCAGGGTGGAAGAAATTTGAGGAGCTTGATAGACCGTTGACCTTAGCTCCTGCTAAACCGTCTATTGAGAAAGCTCCTAATCTTGAGCTCAAACCTTTACCCGCACATTTACGTTATGCTTATTTGGGTGAAGGTAATACTTTGCCCGTGATCCTTTATTCTTTGTTGTCTGATGTGCAGGTTGAGAAGGTGTTGCGGGTATTGCGAGAGCGCAAGAGAGCTATTGGCTGGACTATTGCTGATATTAGAGGGATTAGTCCTTCCTTCTGCATGCATAAAATTCTCTTGGAAGAAGATCATAAGCCATCCATAGAGCAGCAGAGGAGGCTAAATCCAATCATGAAGGAGGTGGTGAAGAAAGAAGTCATCAAGTGGCTGGATGCTGGTATTATTTTTCCTATCTCTGACAGCAAGTGGGTGAGTCCGGTGCAGTGTGTTCCTAAGAAAGGGGGCATGACAGTGGTGAAGAATGAGAACAATGAGTTGATTCCTACAAGAACTGTTACAGGGTGGCGAATTTGCATTGATTATAGGAAGCTGAACAAGGCCACCAGGAAAGATCACTTCCCACTCCCTTTTATTGATCAGATGTTGGATAGACTAGCAGGCCATGAGTATTATTGTTTCTTGGATGGTTATTCGGGCTACAATCAAATTGTGATAGCCCCTGAAGACCAAGAGAAGACCACTTTTACTTGTCCATATGGCACCTATGCATTTAGGAGGATGCCATTTGGGTTGTGTAATGCCCCAGGGACTTTTCAGCGGTGCATGATGGCTATTTTCACTGACATGGTGGAAAAATTTGTGGAAGTGTTTATGGATGATTTCTCAGTGGTTGGTGACTCTTTTGATGAATGCTTGAAGAATCTTGATGCTGTGCTGAGCCGTTGTGAAGAAACAAATCTGGTGCTGAATTGGGAAAAATGTCACTTTATGGTTCAAGAAGGCATAGTACTTGGGCACAAGGTGTCAAAGCAAGGGATTGAGGTTGACAAGGCGAAGATAGAGGCTATTGAGAAATTACCACCACCTATCTCTGTTAAGGGGGTGCGTAGTTTCTTGGGACATGCAGGGTTCTATAGACGGTTCATAAAGGACTTCTCCAAAATTTCCACTCCCTTGTGCAAATTGTTGGAGAAGGATGTGAAATTTGTGTTTGATGATGCTTGCATTAAGGCGTTTGAAGAGTTGAAGAAAAGGTTGGTGACCGCACCAATCATCATTGCTCCTGACTGGTCTTTGCCATTTGAATTGATGTGTGATGCGAGTGATAATGCTATTGGGGCTGTTCTAGGCCAAAGAATAGGAAGAATTTTTCACTCCATCTACTATGCAAGCAAGACGCTTGATGCAGCCCAGTCCAATTATACTACCACTGAGAAGGAGTTGCTAGCCGTGGTTTATGCTTTTGATAAATTCAGATCTTATTTGGTTGGCACTCGTGTTGTTGTCTACACTGATCATGCCGCAATCCGGTATTTGTTTGAAAAGAAGGACTCCAAGCCGAGACTTATTCGTTGGGTTCTCCTATTGCAAGAGTTTGATGTTGAAATTCGAGATCGCAAGGGGACTGAGAATCAAGTAGCTGATCATTTGTCAAGGCTGGAGAATAGAGATCATGTAGATGAGGGGCCTGAGATTAAAGAGGTATTTCTTGATGAGCAACTTTTTGCTCTAGAAGAAGCTGAAACACCATGGTATGCTGACATGGTAAATTTTCTTGTGAGTGATGTGTATCCCCCTGGGGCAACTGCTGAGCAAAAGCGTAAACTCCTTCATGAGAGCAGATTTTATGTGTGGGATGAGCCCTATTTGTACAAGATAGGTGCTGATCAACTAGCTAGGAGATGTGTTCCAAGGGAAGAAGTAGAGCCGATTTTACAGAGCTGCCATTCCTCTCCTTATGGTGGCCACCTTGGTGGAGATCGAATAGCTGCAAAGGTACTCCAATCTGGGTTCTTTTGGCCTACTTTATTTAAAGATGCTCATGCATTAGTGAAGCAATGTGATCGTTGCCAAAGAATGGGTACCATTACTAGGCGTCACGAGATGCCTTTGAACAATATTTTGGAGATTGAGCTGTTTGATTGTTGGGGTATTGATTTTATGGGTCCATTCCCACCTTCTATGGGCAATAAATATATCCTTGTAGCAGTTGATTATGTATCTAAATGGGTGGAGGCCATTGCACTTCCTACAAATGATGCGAGTGTGGTGGTGAAGTTCGTGAAGAAGAATATTTTCACTCGTTTTGGGACACCGCGGGCTATCATTAGTGATGAAGGTACGCATTTCTGTAACCGGTTGTTCAATAAATTATTGGCCAAGTATAGGGTTCGCCACAAGGTGGCTACTGCTTATCATCCCCAAACTAGTGGCCAAGTGGAAGTGTCTAACAGAGAGATCAAGCAAATCCTTGAGAAGACTGTGAATGCCTCGAGGAAGGATTGGGCTATGAAGTTAGATGATGCTCTCTGGGCCTATCGAACTGCATTCAAAACGCCTATTGGAACCTCTCCATATAGGCTTGTTTATGGGAAGGCTTGTCACTTGCCGGTTGAATTAGAGCATAAGGCGTATTGGGCTATTCAAAAGCTCAACTTTGATATGGCCTTAGCGGGTGAGAAGAGGATGCTCCAGTTGCATGAACTTGAAGAGTTCCGTTTCCATGCGTATGAAAAATTATATAAGGAACGGACAAAGAAGTGGCATGATAAGCACATTGAGCATCGCTCTTTTGAGCCCGGGTAGCGTGTATTGTTGTTCAACTCGAGGTTGAAATTGTTTCCGGGCAAGTTAAAGTCGAGATGGTCGGGGCCTTTTGAAGTTGTTCGGGTTACCGCACATGGAGCGGTTGCATTGAGGGCCCCGGGTTCTGAAAGCACATTTTTGGTTAATGGTCAACGGGTGAAACACTATTGGGGAGGTACGGTGAATCACCGCACTTCAATCACTTTGAGGGACCCTTGATTTATACCCGTCGTGCCACGACGTTAAATAAGGCGCTTCTCGGGAGGCAACCCGAGTTTGTACTTGTAATAGTTAGTTTTCTTTTGTTTTTATAGTGTCACGTTTTTGTTGTTTTTGTGTGTCGTTTTTGCAGGAATCGGGTGAGCTAAATACGGTGAAATGAATGCATTGAGGGGGATGGGACGTCTCGAGACATGTCCCACGCTTGGTTTGTACTTGGAATCGAAATTCGGTGCGAAAAAACGTTCTTGGGCGCGTTCGGGAGTGCCCCGCGCCTCCCAAAGCGCGAGAAAAAGTGAAACAAAGAAGCTAGGCGCGGTTGGGAGCGCCCCGCGCCTCCCACCGCGCCATGCTAGGCAGAATGTTCAAATTTTTGCACGCGACAGGCATGCGTCGCGGGTCTTATCGGGGAGGGCTAGGCAGAATGTCAAAATAATTGCCCGCGATGGGCTTGCGGCGCGGAGTCAAACGCGGAGGGCAATTTTTTGGTTTGAAAAATGGGTCAACGGGTTTGACCCGAAATTCTTTAATCCCCCATGCCCTATACCCCGATTCCTAACACTATTTCTCCCTTATTATCACTACAAACACTCTCTACACACACACACTAATTCACTTGCAACACTTGAATTCATCCCAAATCTTGTGCAATCACTTCTAACACCATCAAGTAAGTACATTACTACTCTTCCTTCTCAATAACATGTAAGTTGTCTTCATAATTGCTCATGGGTGATTCTCTTAACTAGTTACAAGCTTCTTCATAAAAATTCAATCTTGATATGCTTAATTGTCTATGATGCTTAGTATAGACCTTGTGACTTGTAAAAAGAGATCTCCCAACACATTGGGAGGGTTGGCACATTACAAAATCAATTGAAATTGCTAGTTCAAAGTTGTGCACACTAGGTGTTTGTGAAAAAGCCTCAAAGATGAAATATCAATGACATTGTGAATTCTTGAGTAGCAATGCATTCCTTAGGCTTACAATGAACATTAGGTGTTGCATACACACTAGATTTGATCATGAGGCACCCACACTAGCTTGATTTTAAAAATTCAAAACGTGGCATATTTTGCCAAGGCTAGTTTTGTTCAAGTGTGGGGTGCTCGTGCCATTGAAACAAGTGATTGCCACATAGAGTGTGTGCTAAGTGTGGGGTGGTACCCTTGAGCTTGAATTGTTTTTGGTGCATAGCTATACATCTAACATTGATGTTTGTGTTTGTGTAGGTACCATGGTAGCCACATCTCAAAAGGCGAGTTCTTCATCTACTGCGGGCCCGAGGAGAGAACCTCAAACCGAGCCTTCAAGCTCAAAGCAAAAGGGTAAGGCACCGGCCAAGCCCAAGGCAAAAGCAAAGGCTAAGGCCAAGATTCCAAAGGACGCGGTGCCGATACCACGTCCCGGAGGCAAGACTCGGTATGGCCTCCCTTTCGTGAAGAAGGGAGATTGCCAAACATGGTATAAAAATGTGAGGCTTGCGGGGTACATCCCCGAGCAAGCCATTGATAAACGGCCGGTGCTACAAAAGTTTAGAGATGTGGCCGAGAAGATCATTGCCCTCAAGTGGGACTCAGTGTTTGAGAGTCCGGGGCACGCCAACTTGGACATGGTCCAAGAACTTTATGCTAACTGGGAGCCCGATGAGGTGTGGAGGGATGATAACATGGTGACGGTTAGGGGAGTGAAGGTGAAGTTAGATCCCACGGCATTGAATGCCTTCTTGGGGGTAGCGGACCCCGATTATGAGGAGTTGAGAAATTACATCAAGAAACCGGATTACACGGCCTTGCGGGAGACTTTGTGTGGTGAGGGGTCCACACATAAGTGGGGGCGAGGAGCAGCTGGGCGACATAAGTTTATGCACTTCTCCCAGTTTATCAAGCCGGCGCGTGTATGGATGCGGTTTATAAATGCACGGATTCTTCCATGTTCCCATTATTCCGAGGTCACTAAGACTCGGGCGTGCATGGTGTATTTTTTCATGACCGGGAGGCCGGTGAACATTGGGTACTACATGTTAAAAATGATGAAACAAGAGAGGTATGAAAAATCATGTAGTCGGTTGTATTTTGGGAACCTCTTGACCCGGTATTTAGAGAAGGCGGGCGTCCCCGCAGATGAGGTCGGGGATCGCATTGTCCTTGATTTTGGGAGGCCTTTTGACATTGCCTCGGTCAAGGGGGTGATCACCACAGCACCGGTGAAGCTGACGGCGGATGATTTGCGGGAGAAAAGTGCCAACTTGGCCGCGCGTCAGTATTTGATGATAGAGGCTATGGCCCGTCAGTCGGGCGTTGATATGACGATTATTGACCGCAAGGTCCCGTTGACGGAGACCTCGAAGGTCCTGCTGGGCGAGGTTGAGGCTGGACGGGTGGATCCGCGGGAGGATGAGAACACTGATTCCGATATTGTGGCCAATGATCCAGATAGTGAGTATGAGACTGATCATGAGGCGGAGGCCTAGGTCCACACTCCCGTGCACCATCCAGCTTTCAGGGCAGTTTTTCTTGTACTCTTCCTTTTGCACTTACTTCTTTGTCGCACTGGGACATTGCTTAGTTTAAGTGTGGGGTGGGGTACTGCCCTTTATCTAGTTTTTATTTTGAGGTTTAGGATGCATGTACCTTAGGTCTTTTTATTTTGTCACTTGACTTTGTTTTGATTTATTTCTTGCTTTACTATATGCAAAAATGAAAAAAAATTAGAAAACCAATGAAAAATTCCAAAAAGATTTTCCTTTTAGTTTTATTAGTGGTACATGTCATCCGCCCCGTGGTTTTTCTTATGGCCGCGGTTCTTTTCCACGGGGTGACCTTTGAACCGGGTAGTTTTTCATTTTTAGGATTAGGATAGTTAGTGTTAGATGACCCTAGGCTAAGGAAAAAAGGTAGAATGCTAGGTGCCTTTGATTTGTTTGATACCGGTGGACTTGGACTTGATTGCATGTGCTATTTGTGGTGTCCTTGGTTTTAATTTGATGCATGCTTAGAAAAAAAGGAAAAATTGGAACAACCCCCTTGAGATGCTTGAGTCCGCTTGCTTGACTTGATTGCTAACTTTTGTGCATGAGTGCTTAAATGCCCACAAGTTGCATTCTAAAAGCTTGGTTGAGAGTTGTTGATTGAGCCTTTTTGTGTGGATTGCGTGCAATGTGTGTTGTGAGGCATGTTCTTATTTGCTCCATGTTGCATATTAATGTCTAGAACTTGCCCCGTGTGTGTGCAAAGCGAAATCCTAGGTTAGCTCTAGTCGGGAGATGATACAAGGCCTTCTTTTACTTGCCTACCCTTACATATATACCTTGAAAAATTGTTGTTGTGATTTGAATTGACCCTTTTTGATTGGCACCCACACCCCGAGCCTACCCATTTGTTCTTAATTGACTCTTTTGGCCCTTACTCCTTAAGCACTTTATTGACATTGTGTAGATGATTGGAGTTGTGGTTGGATGTTGGGAGACTTTTGAGTGGAGCTAATAAAAGGGAAATACTTATGAAAATTGTGAAGTAGTGGAAAACATTGGCAAGGATGGAAGTTAATGAAATTGAAAAAATGAAATGAAAAGAAAAAAAATAACAAAATTGAAAAATTGTGAAAAAAAAAAGAAAAGAGAGGAAGATATCCCGTCCTTGCTAGTGTGTGATTGAAAAGAAAATATGCTACTTGTTGAGAAGGTGTATGTGTGGTACTTGTGATTGGGTGGTTTGTTGAGACTTGTGTTTGGAATAAATGTGATGTATTAAAGTGCTTAGGGAGGTAGTCAATATTACCATATGTATCCTACCCGCCCCTTAGCCTACATTACGACCTTTCTAAAGTCCTTGTTAATCCCGATTGGAGTGAGCCTACATTAGTGGAGTCCTACACTACGGGCAAGCTTATGGTACGTTGTGTGTGACATGTGAGCCTTTGATGAGAGTGAGAGAATTCATTTGTTATTGCCCCGTTCTATTCATGATATTTGTTTTTGTGTGTGATCTATGGGGGGCACTCTCTTTCATATTGGTGAGGGCACGTGGTTTGCATGAATTCGGTGAAGTTGATGGCTTCTGATTGAGTAGATAGGTGTAATTTTGTGGGAGCATGGTTGCATTGAGTTGAGTTTGTGCATTTGAGCTATTTTGGGGTGGTTGTTCTCATATTTTTGAGTGTGGTAAATTGTTGGCATGTTGTGGATCCATGGTAGTCATGTGCGCATTGGTTCAATGGTTGGTATCAACCATAGTCATAGGCATACCTGTTTTACCTAGGTTGGGGAGTTAGTTTTGACTTGCTCGGGGGCGAGCAAAGGTTCAAGTGTGGGGTGGTGATGTTCGGCATTTTATGCCTACTTTTCCTTAATATTTCCGCACATTTGAGCTTGTTTTGCACTTGTTTGGTGGCTTGTGAATATGGTTTTACGCTGATGTTGTGTTGTTCGTGTGTAGGTCGTTACGCGATACATTTGGAGCATTTCGAAGCTTGATTGAGCATGAATTGATTGGATGATGATTGAAGATTGGATCGAGCACACAAAGGCACGACACGAGCCGAGTTTGGAGCGGAAAAGAGCAATTTTTGGCCTGGCGCTGCAGCCTCCGCGCCGTGCCATCCATAGCGCGAGGAGGTCTGCGCGTTTCCAGGCGCGTCGCAGGGCTAAGGCACGAAGCCTGGAGGCGTGTTCTGGTCGTTTGCACGCTTTTCGGGGCGTGGGGCGCCCGTTATAGCGCCCCTTATGCGCGATTTTACTTCCTATTCCTTCTAGTTTTGGGTTTAACTTATTTACAAGGGTTTGGAAACAATATAAATAGTTTATTACTTAGTTTTTGTAAGGAGTTCTTGACTTTGGAGCAATATTGAGAGCTACACACTTCATTGAACAAGGGTTATTCCCAAATCTTTCATCTATTACATCAATTATTTCATTATTACACCAAATCCTTGCCTTGTGATTATGAATATGTGTGGCTAATTTCCTAACGTTCTGGGGTTAGAGTTTACATGAAAGTTGATTGTTGAAGATTGATTTCCATTGATTGAATCCCATAACGGGTTACTTATTCTTCCTTGATTTAACTTGTATAATTGTTAGAGCTCGATAGTTATACATCATCTATGGTTTTTGGGTTGAACTCGAAAGAGAGAATCTAATTACGTAATAAGGAAGAATAGAACTAGTTTGTGAACCCGGGCATCGGGGAATCAATTCGCGGGTAGGATAGACATATACTTGCTTGCCTAGTTTAACTAATTACAGGATCGTTAATGCGTGCATGTGATTTAACCCGTAGACATACAGGGATTAGAGTAGCTAGCATAGATTGTGAAGAACTGAAAGGTTTTCATAATTACAATTAACCTGTCAGTTAGTAACCCGGGATTTAAGAAGTGAAATCAATTGAATACATCAACTGGATTGTTCGTAATTCTAACCCTGGATCGCTCCCTTGATATTGTTAACAACCAAAGTTTTGCCCCATTGCTTGATTACATTCCAGCACTTTAATTACTGCACTTTAGTATAAAAACTCTTACAATCATTGGAAAAAGACCCCTGGATAGTTTGTTCAGGAATTGTTTATTAAGCACTAGTCTGCATAGTCCTCGTGGGAACGATACTCGACTTTGTCACTTTATTACTTGGCGACCGCGTATACTTGCGTGTGCGTTTGGGAGCAACAGAATGCAATTTTAGTGATGCTTCTGATGAGTTAGATGTGGAAGTGAGACTTGATTATCAAGTCATTCCTAAGAAAAGAAGCTTCCGATATCTTGGCTCAATCCTCCAATGCAATGGAGAAATTGAGGATGATGTTACTCACCGTATAGGAGTAGGTTGGATGAAGTGGAGGCTTGCATATGGCGTTCTGTGTGATAAGACAGCGCCGCTTAAGCTTAAAGGCAAATTCTATAGTGTGGTCATTAGACCAGCTATGTTGTATGGGGCAGAGTGCTGGCCAGTCAAGAACTCGCATATTCAGAAGATGAGCGTGGCAGAAATGAGGATGCTTAGGTGGATGCGTGGTCACACCAGGATGGATAAGATTAAGAATGAAGTCATTCGCGAGAAGGTAGGTGTGGCCCCAGTGGATGAGAAGATGCGAGAAGCGAGGTTGCGATGGTTCGGTCACGTGAGGAGAAGGAGTGTTGATGCTCCAGTCAAGAGGTGTGAGAGGTTGGCAGTGCTAGGTCTACGGAGAGGTAGAGGTAGACCGATGAAGAACTGGGCAGAGGTGATTCGTCAGGACATGGCCCAGATCCAGATCACCGAGGACATGACCTTAGATAGGAGTGCATGAAGGTCGAAGATTAGAGTGGAGGGGTAAGTAGTAGGTGAGTGTCTGGGCTATTATTAGATGAGGTATTATGTATACATAGGCGATGTACTTCTTAGTCTTCACCTTTATATTCACTGTTCGTGTCTGTTTAGTTTGGATATGCTTTAGCGTTGTCATACTTTCTAGCATTGTATTATTGTCTTGATTTTATATGTATGTTTTCGAAAATATCCTTTTTCCTAGCCGGGGGTCTATCGGAAACAGCCTCTCCACCTTGGTGGGGGTAAGGTCTGCGTACATCCCACCCTCCTCAGACCCCTCTTGTGGGATATACTGGGTATATTGTTGTTGTTGTTGGATTATTAACTCTAGGGCAACTAATCACGTGGTCTCAGATGTCACATTGTTAGATCAAAGATGTCATGTTGTTAGATTCGGGATTAATTCTAAGAAGGTGTTTCTACCTAATGGAGATATCTCTGATCTGACTTACACTGGTACAAGCATTATTTTTGATAAGGATATATTATGCATTGTATTTCACCTGCCTCATTTCAAGTACAACTTGCTTCTGGTTTCACAAGTCACAAAAGAATTAAGTTGTTTAGTCATATTGATAATTTTCTTGGGGCATGTGGGATTCTATCGCCGCTTTATCAAAGACTTCTCCAAAATTGTGAATCATATGTGCAAGCTTTTGGAGAAGGATGCCAAGTTTGTATTTGAAGAGGCTTACTTATGTTTGGCAATATTTGCCTATTTTACCTTAATATCTTCTCACATTTTGGTACTTTATGCGCTCGTTATATGTGATAATTGTGTTTCTTGTGCTCACTTATCGTATTAGTGATTTTAGGAATGGTGCGGATGAATTCGAGACAAGAACAATCAAATTAGAGTTAATGGACACATTGGAAGCTATGGTGGAAGCAAGGGTTCCAAGAAAGCCCTGAAGAGTTGGAAGCTATACTGGGAGCAAGGCTTCAGCGAAAGCCCTGAAGAGTTGGAAGCTATAGTGGAAGCGTGGCTTCCACGAAAGCTTTGAGGCTGACGGAACATAAGTTTTCCCTACTAGATTAGGCTTTGGTTTAACTTATCCTAGCACTTTGTAAACACTATAAAACCTCATTAATTTCGTTTTGAGTAGAGAGTCGAGATTTTGGAGTCAGTTTTGGAGAAGAGGGGAGGAGCCCTAGATGTCTTCTAAACAAGTTCTTTCTCTCTTTCCCTTATCCTTTTTCTTAATTCTATAGTTTGTTCATTCTAGGGTTAGAGTAAATACATGAAGGTTGATGTTTGAAAGTTGATTTCTTCCTATTGATTTACCATTACTGATTATTTATTCTTTCTTGAGCCTAATTATTTGGTTATTGAGGCTTGATAATTGAACACTATCTACGGTTCACAGGTTGAACTCGACAGAGGGAACTTGTAAATGCAAATAAGAAAGAATAGGGCTTGATTGTGAACCTGGGCATCAGGGAATCGATTTGCGGGTAGGATAGACGTATACCTATTCACCTTGCTTAGCTAAATACAGAGTTCTTTAATGCATGCGATTTAATTCCATAGAAATATAGGCGTTAGCGCTTGCATAGACTCGTGAAGAATCGACAGGTTTTCACGAATATAATTTACCTGTTAGTTAGCAATCTAGGAAATCAAGAAGTGGAATCAACTGAAAAACTCAACTGGATTGTTCGTAACTCTGACCCTTGACCATTCTCTTTTATTGATAACAACCCATAATTTGCTCTCTATTATTTGTTTTTAATTATTATTTTAGTTAGTAAAAATCTCAATCACACTTGAAAAAGATCCCTGAATAGTTTTTAGGAAATTGTTTGCTATGATCAGTCGTAACAATAGTCCTCGTGGGAACGATACTCGATTTATCACTTTATTACTTATCGACCACGTATACTTGCGTGTGCGTTTGGGAGCAACAAGTTCTAAATAATTGACTGTTTTCTTTTTGAACGATTTATTATTTTCTATTCAGGTTTAATTTTTTATTTTGTTTATTATTGTGTTACTTGTTAACATGGCATCTTTTAATGAAAATTGGTCGAATGGTGGTTGCTTTACTGATTCTTGTCTACTTTGTGGAGGACATCACTTTTGGAAAAATTGTCCAAGTCTTTCGACTCTACGGGACTGGTTATGTGAATTTTCCACAACCTTTGACTGGAAATTTTGCAAATTATGTGGTGGTCTGTGGAATAGTTGTCCCAAGTGTCATACTTCTTCCCCTATCAGTGTGTGTGACGATTCTAATAATGTTTATGAGTCTGACATGAGCGATGAACTGAAGGTTGTCAGCCAAACTTGGCTAACGGAGCAGGCCAACCTTTTAGAAGCATATGGGGATTTCAGAAGTGAACTTACAAATATGACGAGACAATTTATGGAAGAAAGGGTTGTTCTCAGACAAGAGATCGATGAATTTGGCTTGACTATTCACGACTTGGAGGCG
Organism: Petunia axillaris subsp. axillaris; assembly: GCA_029990575.1. Lineage (NCBI taxonomy): Eukaryota > Viridiplantae > Streptophyta > Magnoliopsida > Solanales > Solanaceae > Petunia > Petunia axillaris. The sequence goes on from JARKNS010000003.1 coordinate 52,628,533, forward strand.
AATTTAAGTGATATGGTTGAGGTGTCTAATGCGTAATTATCAATTGTCGTGGATAGTAGATTAGAGATAGAAGAGCTTAGAAGCCAATTTGAGGAGCAAAAAGTGGAATTCCTACCATTTGACCCAATATTAGTTAATTATGCCATGGTTGAAAAAATTACATTAGAGTCAAGTGAGGAAATAGAAAAAATCGTATTTGAGAGAACTCTAGTGCCAGTGCAAGTGAGGATGTCAAAAGTAATGCAATTTTGGAGTTGGAGCGTATAGGCCCCCATTCTAATCACTTTTCGACATTATGTTCGGATAGTGACATGAGAATCAAGCCATCCGAGCCTGTTAAGAAGCGTAGGAATGAGGAACAAGGTGCCTATATTTTGAAATTTGCTATACCGAGAAGACAAAACGACATTCCTCACTTAAGAGCCAAAAAGTGTAAAACACGACATTGTTTAATTGGTTCTTTGGTATTTTTACCACCACCCCAATATCATTGCCGTAAGCTTGAGGAAAAGTTGGGGAGACAATTCATTAGTTCAAAGTGGAAGAAAAAGTGTTGAAATTGGTATCGTCGTGCCGCGACGTTAAATCAAGCGCTACTTGAGAGGCAACTCAATTTTTATTGTTTTAGAGGATTTTATTTATGTATTACTCCCTCCGTCCCAATTTATGTGGCACCATTTGACCGGGCACGGAGTTTAAGAAAATAGAGGTTGACCTTGTTAATTATCAATTTTACCCTTGAAAAAGTAAGAGAGAGAAGATTTGACTAATAAAAAAGTTGTTGGTAGGTTTAAAAGTATGTAGGGCCCAACAAGGGTAAAATAGAGATGATACATTAAATAGTTGTCAAATAAGGAAAGGTGCCACTTATTTTGGGACAAACAAAAAAGGAAATGGTGCCACATAAATTGGGACGGAGGGAGTATTACATAGTTTTTCTTGTCATTTTTATAGGGCTCGAGAAGTTCGGCGTGCGAATCATGAATTTGAAACAGTGATAGGAATACTTAGGCGAGAAGTCGCGGAATAAAGGAGGCTCAGGACATAGAAAAATGTGGTCTGGAGCATATTGGAGGAGGCTGTTAATTGGGGCACTGCATCATCATCGCTTGGCCATAGTATTTTAGAAATTTGCGTAGCAGCTGCCCAAAGCGAGGCTCCCAAGAATGCTTGATCGAAACAGGAGCTCAAAATTGTGTGAAGCTTTGAGTAGGCGATGCTTCCTACATCGCTCCAGACCTGCACAGCGTACGCAATCTGCCGAAGAGCAATTTTAAAATGATAGAGCTACCAGCAGAGCGTCGCCTTCAGTTAAGCAATGAGCTTCCAATGCTCAAAGCGATCGCAGAGCGTCGCCTTAATCAACGCCTCCAACTGCGCAGAAACAGAGTAAAGCGTCGCTCCTCTCATAGCTCCGTTTAAACAGAGAGTTCCAAAACAGTTAAGGCGATTGTCGGGCGTCGCTTTTGCTCATGTCCAAGTAATTTTTAGTAATTATAGGTCAACCCTTTGACCTGCAATATATATAAACCAATACATATTCCCTCTCCCCGTTGGTTTAAAACACGAACAAGAAAAAAAAAAGCGCAGTTCCATTGATAAGCGATTTCTTCCATTGATTCATAACTGAGGCAGGTAAGTTCCACTCCTCTCTCGTATTTTTGCTACTGCTACTACACTGCAACAGTCCCATACCCTTCGCCCCTTAGTTATAGTCGTTAATCGCAGCTGGGAACCGTTTGAATCTGTGTTGAAACCTTAAATCTTGATGGTATGTCTGGTATGCTGTAAAGTGATCTCCCATAAAATTTGGGAGGGTTCAACTCTTCCAATTATGTATGAAATCTGAAATTGACACGAATGCACATCATGTGTTCGACTAAATGCCAAAGTGAGTAAACCGTCCAATTTTTGCGAATTCTTGAGCAGCAAAATTTTATATAGGCATTAATTGAACATGATGTTAATTCACGTGATTGAATTGGTTGCTTGTATGCTAAATTGAGATTGAAAGTAAGCCAAAGTAAGTCATAGGCCATTGTCGCGCACGACTAGTGCCAAGTCCTAGCTTGTGAGCTTTCCGTTGCCCTTACTTCCCTCTTTTGTTAGTTAGTAGATTAGTTAGTTAGTTTTACTTCCTTAGTAGTGTAATTAGGAGTAAATGTGGGGTCTTACATTGTCCCATTTTTTTGCGTGCATAGTTATATATTTTGCAGGTTTTTGCTTTGTCGAGCTCAAGTGTGGGGTGTGCGCACATCCGATGCCTTATCAAGACGACATGTCGGGGGAAGTCTGAGTACCCCTTGCTCTACGAAAAATTGGTGGGTTCGTAATGGAGATGGTGCCACTATTAGCGCCAAAGGCTTGGCCCTTTTGGCCTTCAGGGAAGTTCCGTAACTCTAACGCTTTATTTTTCTCGCATTGAGGACATTGCTTAGTTTTAAGTGTGGGGTGGGGGAACTTCCATTCTTTTTGAGGTTATGGATGATCGTACTCTTAGGAATTCAATTTTAGCAATTTTTATTTTTGTCACTTGACTTTATTTTTATTTGTTTCTTGCTTTAATATATAAAAAAATAAAAAAAAAATTAGAAAACTAATGAAAAATTCCGAAAAAGATTTTCTTTTTAGTTTTAGTTAATGGTACATGTCATCAGCCATGTGGTTTTTCTTATGGCCTCGGTTCTTTTCCATGGATAGACCTTTGAACCGGGTAATTTTTATTTTTAGGAGTAGTTTAGAAGTAGCAGTTAGTAGAATACTTTAGGAAAAGAGATAGAATGCTAGGTGCCTTTGGTTTATTTGATACCGGTGAATTTGGACTCGAGCATTTATTTTTTGTGAACCCCTTTTGATCTTAAAATTGTGATGCATGCCTAGAAAAATATTGAATGACCTTCTTGAGATGCTTAGGTTCAACTACTTGACTCTTTTGTGAACTATTGTGCCTTAGTGCTTAAATTTCAAAAGTTGCACCTTGTTTGCTTAAACCGAGAGTTTGAATGAAACTGTCTTGAGTAAACTATGTGTCATGTGTGTTGTGAGTTATCCTTTCTTATATTTCGTGCTTGCATATTGATGTCTAGAACTTGCCCTGTGTGTGTTCAAAGTGAAATCCTAGGTTTGCTCTAGTCGAGAGATAATACAAGCGTTTCTTTGTTAAGCCCTTTTAGCCTTGATTAGCCTACCCGTTAATATTATCCTTATTAAGCCCTTGTTGGCCTATTGACCTTTTTGTTGGTAACCACATTTCAAGCCTTATCCCTTTTGTTCTTAATTATCTTCTTTTTGAGCCCGTATTTCTTAGAGCAATTTAATAGAAAAATATTGTTGTTTATGGAGTTGTGGTTGGAGAATTGGATAGCTTTTGAGTGGAACAAATGAAAGGAAAATATAGTGAATTTTGAATAAAAATACATTGGCAAGGTTGGGAGAAATTGAAAAAAAAAAAGAGATGAAAAGAAAGACAAAAAATAAAAAAGAGAAATATAAAGAAAACAAGAAAAATCTCAATCCTTTCTAGTGTTTTGCACAAAGAAAAAAATTACAAAATGCTTAAAGTTGAAAGAAGACTTTTGGGTGGTTGATTGGTTGGTTTTGAAAAGAATGGTAGAAAGAAAAAATTGAAAGTGATGTATTAAAGTGCTTATGGAGGTAGTCACTATTTTATCCATATTTATCCTACCCGTCCTTTAGCCTACATTACAACCCTTAAAGTCCTAGTTAATCCCGATTTGAGTGAGCTTACATTAGTGGATTCCTACACTACGGGCAAGCCTATGGTTCGTTGTGTGTGGCACATGAACTTCTTTTTGAGAGCGAGTGAATTCTTCCTATATTATGACCCTCATTTATTCTTGAAATATATTCTTTGTGTGATATTTGGGACGCTCCCTTGATTACTTTTGGTGAGGGCACATGGTTTGCGCGAGATATGTGAAGTTATTGACTTCTTGAGTGAGTGGGTGTGATTTTGTGAAAGCTTGGTTTCATTGAGTCGGTTTTTGAGATTGAGATGTCTTGAGTTGGTTGCTCTAGTGTTTTAAAATTTGGTGAATTTTTGGCATGTTGTGGGTCATATGGTATGTATATGCACTTGTCTAATGGTCGATATCAACCATAATCATAGGTAGACCTGTTCTATTGAGTGTTGAGATCTAGTTTGAAAATTGGTTTTTGATGATTGCTCGAGGGCGAGCAAAGGTCTAAGTGTGGGGTGGTGATGTTTGGCAACATTTGCTTATTTTACCGTAATATCTTATCACATTTTGGTACTTTATGCTCTCGTTATATGTGATAATTGTGTTTCTTGTGCTCACTTATCGTATTAGTGATTTTAGGAATGGTGCGGATGAATTCGAGACAAGAACAATCAAATTAGAGTTAATGGACACATTGGAAGCTATGGTGGAAGCAAAGCTTCCAAGAAAGCCCTGAAGAATTGGAAGCTATACTGGGAGCAAGGCTTCAGCGAAAGCCCTGAAGAGTTGGAAGCTATAGTGGAAGCGTGGCTTCCACGAAAGCTTTGAGGCTGACGGAACATAAGTTTTCCCAACTAGATTAGGCTTTGGTTTAGCTTATTCTAGCACTTTGTAAACACTATAAAACCTCATTAATTTTGTTTTGAGTAGAGAGTCGATATTTTGGAGTCAGTTTTGGAGAAGAGGGGAGGAGCCCTAGATGTCTTCTAAACAAGTTCTTTCTCTCTTTCTCTTTTTCTTCTTCTTAATTCTATAGTTTTTTCATTCTAGGGTTAGAGTAAATACATGAAGGTTGATGTTTGAAAGTTGATTTCTCCCTATTGATTTACCATTACTGATTGTTTATTTTTTCTTGAGCCTAATTGTTTGGTTATTGAGGCCTGATAATTGAACACTATCTACGGTTCACAAGTTGAACTCGACAGAGGGAACTTGTAAATGCAAATAAAAAAGAATAGGGCTTGATTGTGAACCTGGGCATCAGGGAATCAATTTGCGGGTAGGATAGACATATACCTATTCGCCTTCCTTAGCTAAATACAGAGTTCTTTAATGCATGCATGTGATTTAATTCCATAGAAATATAGGCGTTAGAGTAGCTTGCATGGAATCGTAAAGAATCGACAGGTTTTCACGAATATAATTTACCTGTTAGTTAGCAATCTAGGAAATCAAGAAGTAGAATCAACTGAAAAACTCAACTGGATTATTCATAACTCTGACCCTGGACCGTTCTCTTTTATTGATAACAACCCATAATTTGCTCCGTATTATTTGTTTTTAATTATTGTTTTAGTTAGTAAAAATCTCAATCACACTTGAAAAAGATCACTAAATAGTTTTTAGGAAATTGTTTGCTAGGATTCAGTCGTAACAATAGTCCTCTTGGGAACGATACTCGATTTATTACTTTATTACTTGTCGACCACGTATACTTGCGTGTGCGTTTGGGAGCAACACTTACCTAGAAGATTTTGAAGAAGTAAAGAAAAGGCTAACAACTGCACAATCATTATGAGTCCTAATTGGGAGCTTCCATTCGAGCTTATGTGTGACTCTAGTGATGTGGCCTTGGGAGCCGTGCTAGGTCAACAGGTGGAAAAGATGTTCCATCTCATCTATGATGCAAGCAAGACAATGAACGGGGCTCAATTGAATTACACGGTGACGGAAAAAGAGCTTTTGGAAATTTTGTTCGCTTTTGAGAAGTTCCGGTCATATTTGGTGAGTCAAAGACAATTGTTCATACCGACCACTTCGCTATTTGGTACTTGATGGCAAAGAAATATTCAAAAGCAAGGTTTAACCGGTGGGTGTTGCTCCTTCAAGAATTTGATATTGAAGTGCTTGATCGAAAAGGGGCCGAAAATCAAATGGCGGACCACTTGTCCCTCTTGGAGAAGGAGAGTAGGCCAAAAGAAGAGATGGAGGTAAATGATGCATTTTCGGATGAAAGGATCTTGGCCATATCTTGGGAACCAATCCCTTGGTATGGCGACCTAGAAAATTTCATAGTTGGGGGAGTCTATCTCCAAGACTTCACATTCTACCAAAAGAAGAAGCTAGCCAAAGATACAAGATTCTATTATTGGGATGAGCCATATCTCTTTAGGGTGTGTTGATAGGATCATCCGGAGATGTAATGCCGAGTCTGAACAAGAGGCCATTATGGAAGGGTGTCACTCTTCTCTTTACGGAGGACATCATCGTGGAGTAAGGACGGCGGCCAAAGTATTATAATGTAGCTTCTTTTGGTCAACTTTGCATAAGGATGCCCATGCTTGGGTGAAAATTGTGATCAATACCAACGGATGAGTGAAATTTCAAGGAAGCACGAGATACCAATGAATCCAATTGTTGAAGTGGAGTTATTTGATGCATGGAGAATTGACTTTATGGGACTGTTTGTGAGTTTCTATGGCAATAAGTATATCTTGATGGCGGTTGATTATGTTTCAAAATGGGTAGAAGCGGTTGCGCTCCCCAACAATGAAGCCAAGAGTGTACTTGCTTTCTTGAAGAAGAATATTTTTTCAAGATTTGAGACTCCTCGTGCTAATATTAGTGACAGTGGGAGCCATTTTTACAACCGAGCCTTTGCAAACTTCCTCCAAAAATATGGAGTTAGACATAAGGTTGCAACTCTTTACCATCCTTAAACAAGTGGGGAAGTTGAAGTCTCCTACCAAGAGGTGAATAGTATTTTAGCCAAGACGGTTAATGCAAATCGATTGGGCTAGAAAACTTGATGAAGCTTTGTGGGCTTACCGAACCGCTTACAAGACTCCTATTGGGATGTCTCCATTCAAATTGGTATTCGGAAAAGCATATCATTTACTGGTTGAACTTGAGCATAAAGCTTTGTGGGCGTTGAAAAAGTTGAACATGGATTTGGGTGACGCCGCAAATGCAAGAGTTTCAAACTTGCATGAACTTGATGAGTTCCAATTCTTGGCATATGAAAATGCCTTAATATACAAGGAGAAGATGAAAATACTTCATAACTCAAAAATTTTGAACCGGACATTCAAAGAGGGAGATTTGGTATTGTTATTTGACACCCGCTTGAAGTTGTTCCCCCGGAAGTTCAAGTCCAAATGGAAGAGTCCGTTTAAGGTAGTAGGTATTACTCCTTATGGCACAGTTGATTTACAATCGAAGGAAGGTGAAAGTAGCTTCCGAGTCAATGGACATTGTGTGAAACATTACTTAGGATGCGACGCCAAAGTTGGTGGAGTGGCATGCAGCTACCTTGATGAACCTTGAAGGGAAAAGAAAAAACAGTCGTGCCGCGACGTTACATTAGGTGCTTCTTGGGAGGCGACCCAAAATGTTAATATAATTAGTTGCTAGTTTTGCAGGTATCCAAGTGTTGGTGAACTCGGGAGTTGGAAAGTGACGGAAAAAAGCCAAGAAAAACTCGGTATAGGGCTAGGCGGACCGCCTAATTCACTAGGTGGGCCGCTCAGGTAAGTGTACATGTAAAAAATAAAAGAAATAAAGGGCACAGGGCTAGGCGGACCGCCTGGCCCACTAACAAGTGTGACCCGATGGGTTAAGGGGGGTAAAACCCCCCAAATCACCCCATTTTCATCCTTTGCAAATTTTTACAAAAGAGAAACACCCCTCTGTCCGAAGTTCCCACCTAATCTGAAAACATAATTTTCATCCATCTAACAACACCCACAAATCACGCCTCAATCACTTTTGATCTTCAAATTCACTTAAATTCGAGGATGTGCACATAAAAATTTAAATTTTTCTTCTAATCCTTTTAACTTTGTAGAATCATATTCCTAGTATTAGAAGTAGTTAGTGGTAGTTTAAATTAGTATATAATAGTTCTTTGTGCTTGAATGCTTAAGTTGAACTAGTGTAGAAAAGTTAGGGTTCATAAGGTGAAAATTGGAAATTTTGATGAAATTTTTAACTCATGGCTTTAATGCCCTCAAAATTGGTTGCTTTAATTGTTTGGAATGTGGGGAATGTCATTGTTACACTTTGAAAGCTCAAATGTGTCAAACCATTAGTTGATGGAATTTAGAATTCCAAGAGGTTGAAATTTTTTGTGTGAACTTGAATCTTGAACAGATACCATGAATTTATGTAGTTGTGTAGTTGATTGAGTATATTTAAAAGCCTTGACAATGAGTTCAACTATTGTGGGTGCTTGGAATTTATTCAAGTTTGAGCTTGTGTTTTACTTGAACTATTCTTGAGAGTTATGGGATATTCCCACCCATTCTTGATTGTTGACTAAGGAGCTTGTAAGCATAAAACTCATTAATGGAAGATGTGCAAAATTGATGAAAATGAGTAAAGTGCGCTTGAGTGTAGTGATAAAGTTGATGACATAAGCTTGTATGCTTGGATGGATTGTTTGAATTTAGTTAGGAATTTTGAGAGTAGGTGGCTTGGGGTGAAGTGCTAGAAAACTCATTCATGATGATAAGAAAATGGAAATTGGAATATGTGTGTATAGCTTGAATTTTTTTTGAAGTCATGATATTTTAGTGCTTATTTGTGATAGCTTGAGATTTATTCGAAGATTTGAACATGGTTAACTTGCTTGTGTGGACTTGGAAATGTGTCATACTTGAGCATATATGAAACTCATGAAATTAATTGTCTGTCCGACTTATTTTTCTCATTAAGGAGGTTGGTTTTTCCTTGTTAATCTTGGTGGTTTAAACATGCTAAAGTGTACTCAAATTATGAAACCCACTAGTTGGGGGGGGGGGGGGAGGTTTTGAAAATAGGAGAGCTCTCCGAATCTACAACCAAAGGTTTTAGAGAAGAGGCTTTAACATGGACCGAGTAATTGGGTTGAAAGATGTAGATACAAAAGACCTGGCTATCTACAAAAGGTTCCAAAAGCACTTAGGATGGGAGACCACGCTGGGTAAGCCACTATGTGATGCAAATTTTCAAATAGCCGCCGAGTTCTATGCTAACTTGGCTTCAAACAAGAAGGGCGACTCAAAGTGTTTTATAGAGGTAAATATGTGAATGTTGATGCCGGAACATTGAATGAATTCCTAGAGCTTCCTCACTTCAAACCTAGAAAGTACATGAAAAAGTGTGAGATGACCGAAAAGCAAAAGAGGGCATGGCTTGTGCCAATTATTAGGAATGAGAAAAATCCACAATGGAGGCAAAATGGAGTACTGATTTATAGGGCTGACCTTAACTTTGAGGCCAAGGGTTGGCACTACATTGTTATCTCCAGAGTGCGACCTACCAGTCAAGATAATAAGCTCACTTTACCTCAGCCAGTGATGATTGGGAGCCTTAGGAGTGGTTGCAGAGTAAACTTGGGAGCTGAAATGGCAAAGGAGATGCTTGAGATAGCACAATCCGACCGAAAGAATCTTGCCTTCCTTTGTACACTGACTGCATATCTCAGGAAACAAAATGGAGTTCAGGAAATGACCGGTGATATCTTCCAATACCCAAAAGCTCCATTCAACTGGTATGCATTTAAAGATGATTCACCACCCTCTACTTCAGGTACTCGTGTTCCTTCTGTCACTGATTTTCCTTCCACTTCGGAAGAAGCCCCTCCATTTGAGTCTAACCCCTCCCCTCACAGCTGGTGACACTGATATTGTCTCTGAGCCCGAGGAGCTGCCTCGGGCAGTCCGTGACCTTGATGCTAACTTGGTGGAGATAAAGACTTTGCTCTCAGACTTACCACAGGTCCAGCCTCCTCTCCCACCTCCACCACCAGCTGCCACCTCAGAGCAGTTCTCTATCATGGTTCATGCTATGAAAGATCATACTATTACTATATAGAGGAACACCAAAGCCCTTGAAGCGCACACTGACGCGCTTAAGGCACACACTATGGCGCTTGATGGAACCAAGCGGGACATTCAGACATGTGGGCAGCCGTGAGAGCCCTCACTTCTACAACCACTCCTCTTCATGTATCTAGTGCTCCTGGCCCTGCAGTCAGTCCACTAAGGCTCCCTCTACAGTCCAGCTTCATGCCCCTACAGTCCAGTCTTTTGCTCCCACAGTCCAGTCCATTGCTCATCCAGTCCAGCCTTTGAAGGCTTCACCTTTAGTAACTTCTGTTTTGCCTGGACCATCTAGCTCCAAGGTTTCTCGTCAGCTCTCACAGAAATCCCAAGCAGCGGAAGAGGAAGAGTTCCGAAGAGATCTAGCGGCCACACAGGCTATGAAGTTTGATTGTGTTGATGATGATGACACGGAGGATGAGATGACCATGGATGATGATGCTCAGTTACAGTTGGCTACTCATTTGTCTCTCGATGAGGCCCGCAGCCAGCAGCCACAAGGATCGACGACTGTTGCCACGACTCTACTTGCACCTGTGGAAGGCAAAGGCAAAGGCCTTGATTGAGCATGTCATGGAGTCCCTTTTCTAGCCCCCTTTGCACCTTACTTTCTTTTACTTAGCATACGGGGATAATGCTAGAGTTTTCAGTTGGGAGAGGGGTTCGAATTTGTATGTGTATTTTGGATAGAGTCTTGTGTTTAATGATATCCATGTAGAAATTCGAACTATCTTTATGTATGTACACTTGTTTAGTAAAACTAATAGTTATGTCATTTTCTGACTTTTTATTTTTCAAATAAGCTTCTAATTTTCTTCACTTGGTTCTTTTCGGAGGTTCTTTTTGAACCAAGTATGTACATGAAAACTTTTGAAAATGTATTAGTGAATTATGTGGTATTATCTATTGTTACATTATTCTTATGGAAATTTTGACAAGTGAATGTGTATTTTGATGACATGGCACGAGTTATAGACCGTGAGATTCTTGAGTTAGCTTATGATGTTGTTGGCGTGGTCCGATCTTGGACCACTGTGTGCCTTATGAGTGAGTGTCCTTATTGTGTAAATTAGACTTTATACTTGGAAAATTACTTGCATGTGAGGTGAGTTTTTGAATAATAAGCTTATGTATGTGACTCGAAAGTTTGAAACTTGCCCTTAATGTACTTTGAGATGAAATCCTAGGTAAAACTTGACTTTAGACATGATTTTAGGCTTTCCTTGGACCGCTACTATTCCAAATATCCTACCCGTACATATTCACCCTAGTTAATCTCTTTGAGGCTTAACCTTTCATTTGGCAACCACAAAAAATTGAAAAACTGAGCCAATTCTTGTGTACTAAGGCACCAACCTTCTTTTAGACCCTAACCTCTATATGTGCGTTGAAAAATATGCAACTTAGGTTGGGGGAGATGGTGAATCTCCTTGTGGATGTAATTTGAAATAAAAAAAAAAGATGAAAAGAAAAAGAAAAGAGAAAACAAAAGAAAGAAGAAAAGAAAAGAGACCCAAAGGAGAAGAAAAGAAAAGTATTGAATAAAGGAGAGATTAACTAGTACCATCTTCAAAAGAAAGGTAGAATGAGCCTAAATGAAAAGATAAGGAAAGTTGCACAAGAAGAAATCAGGATAATGTAGTGTGAAGGAGGTGTAAGTCACTATTTAGCCAAATCTACCACACCTTGAACCAAAAGCCTATATTACAACCCTATCAAGTCCTAATTGGTCTTTAGTCAAGTGTCCCTACATTAGTGGAGAAATATAAGATGGGCAAGTCTTCGAGTTTTTGAGAATCAAGCATCAGTATTTCTTTGTGAGAGTGAGAGTTGAATTATTGGAGTCAAATTTTTGTTCTAAGAAGTATTTTGTGAGTGAAGAACTCCATTCTTTTCGTCAGGAAAGCAAGTAACTTTTGGGTGTGAGGTTTGAATTCATAGTGAGGTATATGAACAAACGAGGCGAGTCGATGACCTTGAGATAGCTCTAGAAGTTCATGAGCTTCCTTTTGCCATGATCTAAGTGAGATGCATAGTTACTTGTCAATTGTTCATGATGGTAAGTGTTACTAGATAATACCAATTAATTTATTAATGCAAAATGATTTTGTGATTACAAATGTGGAACATGACTTCCTTTGAGCTTAAATGTGAAAATACTTTGGCGTCCTTGATTTTGAGTTGCTTGAGGACAAGCAAAGACTTAAGTTTGGGAGAGTTGATAAGTTGGTATTTTACCAGCTTAAAGACTACTTTAAGTATTCGTTTTTTAATCCAAAAGCAGTATTTGATGTTAATTAATTAATTTCGTAAATTGCTTAGTTTCAGGTTGTATTGAATTGCATGAGCAGTGATCGAAGATTGAAGCTAAAGAGCATGCATTGGAGCCAAAGAATCAAGAGTTAGGACACAACTTAAGGCGCCCCTCCTAGTTCAGGGGCGGAGCGCCTGAGAGAAGTTTAGAGAATGACATGAGGCACCCCACCTCTTTATCCAGGCGCTCCGCCTGGTCCCTTAGGCACTTCGCCTGGACTTAGGGGCGGAACGCCTGAAGAAATGTCCAGAGAGTTGATATGTTGCAGAATTTTCACTTTGTATAAATAGAAAAAGCTAGGGTTTTAATACTATCAAATTCCATATTACATTTTATACTCAATTTGAGGCGATTTTGGGATCCAAGTAGAGGTCTTTACATCATTTTGTAAGCTTCTAAACTTGTATCTTTGAATCTTAATTCATATATCAATCCAACATCAATGTTTGAAATCATTTCATTACATTTTGATTGCTTTGATTCAAACCATAGTTATGAGTAGCTAAATTCATAGTTAGGGGTGTAAATATACTATAGTGATAGAAAATTAATTGGTGTTGTTTCATTTCACTAACTATAACATAAGTAACAATTATCCAATTTCCCATTACAATAATATCAAAATTCCAAAATCATTGATATTTGGTATTTCTTATCTACTTTGTTAGTTAAAGACTCGGAAGAGATTAACTAATGTAGAATAGTGGAGTTGGCAAGGATTTGGGTTGATAGGCTATCTATATAGACTAACCCATCTAAAAGGAGTTACGCACAGAAGAGGTCTCCTTTCCTTGGGTCATTGAGTAGTACTTCGAGCATTCAACTAAGGCTTTGATGAGCGGGTTGTGAAAGATCTCTTCTAGACCGGAAGGATTCTAGAGATCACAATAGGAAGACTCAACTATAATTATACTTATGTTGGGAAAGTGAAGTGAAAATATCCATTGGTTGGAAATCACTATTAGTTATTTACATCCCTAGTCTCGGAATATCAAATCAACTTACTTGCTTAAATTTGTATGTTTTGTAGTTAATTGTAGAGTTACTTAAATCAAACCCCATTTCTAGGACTCAATATTAAACTTCATTTGAATGTCTATTTGTAACTCTCTTACTTGACAAGCTAGTTCTCTTGGGAAATCGACCCCGACTCACAGCGGGTATTATATTTTGACGACCGCCCCTCACCATTGATGGTATAGGATCGAGCGTGGATCAAATTTTGGCGCTTTTGCCAGAGAACTACGGTTTCAATATTGAGTTGCATTAGTCAATCAAAGTTATTTAGTTTGCAAGTCCTAGAATTTTACTTTTATTTTTTGTTTTACCTTGTGTAGGTGAAACATGGCTTATAGGATAAATCCTAATTGGAATTTGCGGAATCTCAACTACAACCATTATTCTAATCAACAACATGGGGATTCACAAGGTTATATATAAGAGCATGATGAAGAGTTCTATATGGAGCTCAATAAAGAGGGTTATCTATTTCACATCGAGAAATTAGATTAAGATGATCCTCATGCAGAAGCTAATGACCCACAAGTTGAAAATGTGGTACCTCAGGGTGATAATCCTTTTTCTCAACCGAATGCGGGAGTACAAGCAGATGGAGAAGGAATCTTTACGGAAAATGTTGGTGTTGCGGATAATACTAATCCGGGGTGGCAACAATGCAAACCAAGGTGGCCAAGGTGTGAACTTAGGTAGTCGGGGTACAAACCGTGGAGGTAGACCGAGAGGCCAATGCCAATAGAGTAAATGCTCGAAATGTCAACCGAAATCAAGAGTATGCTAGAGGTGCTCAGGACTATCAACAAGAGATGCGAGACTATGAAGATGATGAGGTTACCGAAGAAGAAGTTGATATGAATTGCTTTGCAAGTGCCATAGTTCCTCCTCCAATTTATGGCAATGCTAGCTTTAGTATCCCAAATGTGATTCTTCAAGGTCTTGAACAACATGGTTGCTTTAGTGGTGGTAAGAATGAAAATGCAAATGACCACATGAGAAATTTTGTACAAATTTGTAATCTTTACAAGTCGGCTAGGGTATCGGAAGAGTCATTGAGGTTGAGGGTGTTTCCCTATTCTCTCACCAGGAAAGCCAAAGATTGGTTGAACAAGTTGCCAAGAAACTCCATTTTTACATGGCAAGAGCTAGTGAAGCAATTTCTAGCAAAGTTTTCACCAAAATGGAAGCAAGCGGCATTGAGAGACAAGATCTATATGTTTGAACAAGAGGCATCCGATTCATTGACCAAGGCTTGGGAAGCTTTTCAAGATGGGGTTGCTCCGGTGTCCTAATCATGGCTTCAATGGAAGCATGTTGTTACAAAGTTTCTATCAAGGCTTGAACATGTTGAATCAATCCACTTTGGACACTTTATGTGATGGTGTCACTATGGACAAGAGGTATGAAGAAGTGAAGGACATCCTAGACAAAGTGACCAAGAGATCTCAAGAATGGAAATAAAGAGCTAAAAATCCAGGTAGAGAAGTGGGGATTAGTCCAATGATGATGAAAAGACTTGAAGCTCAAGACGAGAAGATGGAAAGAATCTTGACCTTCTTGGAACTCATGAACAAAAACTCAAAGGCCAATAGAGAAGCAAATGAGAAGAAAGTGAACAAGGTGGAGAATATCAACACAACAAATACCGGGCACCAAGTGGCTCCAATGGGTTATGTGACCCCTGGAGGTGTTCCTTTGTCTCTTCTTAAACATGGACAAGAGGGATACTATCCGGAACAATGTTACAATGTGCAAGATGGTGAAGAAGCAAACTATGTGGGGAACTACCAAGGGAAAAGAGGGTATGATCAAGGTGGCTATCAAAGACCTCATCAACAACCATATCAACAATCTTACCAACAACAAGGGCAATGGAGGCCGATTCAAGGAAGAGGTAAATGGATTTGTAACCAAAAAGGGAGAGGAGCCGGTTCTTCTCAATAATATGCTCCAAGACCTCCTTTCAAACAACATGATCAAGAAGCAAAAACTCCTACAAAGTTGGAAGAAATGATGAGCCAAATGCTAAATCAACAAGGATACTCTGAAGACATGAAGCAAACTACGACATCACATTCCACATCCATCAAGGAGCTTGAGTCACAAATGAGCCAACTAGCATATCAAGTTAATCAGAGGCCGCAAGGAGCACTACATATGGTAGTGAATCCTAAAAGAGGCGGTAAGGACCAAGTGATGGCAATTAAAACTCGGAGTGGCAAGACATGGGGAAGATCCAAAATCCAAGAGTAATGATGATGCGGAGTTGAGAACGCAATATGATCATGTGGGTGCCGAGTGGAATGATAACGAAGCTATTGGAGATGAGATGGTGCAAGAGGAAGTGGAGAGGCAAGGTGATGTGTTTGTGCAAGAAAATGATGATAATGTTCAAGAAGTCGCTAAAAAGCCTACCCCCAAAACACCACTACCCAAATGGCCAAACCAAAGAAAACTCCACAATTCAAAGAAAGCCTTCCTAACCCGAGCTCCATTCCTGAAATACCCATTCCTTTCACACAAAAGAGCAACAAACAAGGAGAAATATACCATGCAAAGAAGATTTGGGAGAAGATAGCAAGCACTTCCATCAACATTCCATTAGGTTATGCATTGAGACAAATGCCCAATATTGTTAAATTCATGAAAGACTTAGTGACCAAGAAGACATATGGAGATTTCGAGACAATCAAGGGGACTTACCAAGTGAGTGCAATTGTGTCAAAATGCATGGCACAAAAGATGAAAGATCCCTGGTCTTTTACTATTCCATGCACCATTGGTGGGAGATACTTCAAGAAGGCCTTGTGTGGCCTTGGTGCGAGTATCAATTAATTATATATATGGTGTATAAGATATTGGACACCAAGGCACCGAGACCAACAACAATAAACTTTCAAATAGTCGATCATTCAATGAAGAGTTTGATTGGGATTATAGATAATGTATTGGTAAAGGTGGGCAAATTTGTCTTCCCAGCGGACTTTGTTATTCTCGATTGCCCCGTGTATTTTGAAGTGCCTATCATTCTTGGGAGACCGTTCTTGGCTACTGGAAGAGCTCTTTGTGATGTGGAGAGGGGGTGAACTCACTTTTAGGTTCAATGGAGAGAAAGCCGTATTTCATATTTGCAAGGCTTTGAAGCAACCAATGGATGATGATGCTACTTGCTCTTATGTTGATGTGGTGGTTTATGCACTTGTCGAAAATGAGAGTGTCTTAGCTAGTCAAGGGCAGCGAACATGGATGTGGAAGATGAAGGGAGTGTGGCGGAGGTAGTAAGTGTGTTAGAAGGATTTGGATCAAAACTTTATGTACCTAAAAAGCTATCCCTAAACCTTGAAAACTGAGAAACCCCTCCTACAAAACCATCCATCGAAGAACCACCAAAACTTGAATTGAAAGTCCTACCATTCCACTTGGGATATACCTTCCTTGGTGCCAACTCCACTCTACCCATAATCATTTCATCCCCCTTAACCAAAACTCATGAATCCAAACTTATTGAAATGGTGAAGAGGAGAATCAAAGCTATCGGGTGGACCTTGGCGGATATAAGTGGGATTCACCCGGGGGTGTGTACCACAAAATCTTACATGAGGAGAGGTGTAGGCCAAGTGTAGAACATCAAAGGAGATTGAATCCTCCTATGCAAGAAGTAGTGAAGAAAGAAATCATTAAGTGGCTAGATGCGGGTGTGATAGTTCCATTATCTGATAGAAAGTGGGTGTCACCCGTGCAATGTGTACCCAAGAAAGGGGGATAACAGTGATTCTAAATGACAAGGTAGAGTCCATTGCTACTAGACCCGTGACCGGGTGGAGAGTGTGTATGGACTATCAGAAGCTAAACATCACAACAAGGAAAGATCATTTCTCATTGCCATTAATTGATCAAATGTTTGATCGGTTGGCGGGTCGTGCTTACTATTGTTTCTTGGATGGGTACTCCAGCTATAATCAAATATCCATCGAAGCCGATGACAAGACAAGACTACTTTCACTTGTCCCTATTGTACTTTTGCATTCTGCAAAATTCTATTTGGCCTTTGTAATGCCCCCGCAAGGCCGCCACGTTGCAATGATGTATGCTAGCTCTTTTCCATGACATGGTGGAGAATTTTCTTGAATTTTTCATGGATGATTTTTCGGTGGTTGGAGATTCATTCGATGATTGCTTGTCAAACTTGGAGAGGGTATTAGAGAGATGCGAAGAAATAAGGCTTGTGCTCAATTGGAAAAAGTGTCACTTCTTAGTGCAAGAAGTCATAGTGTTGGGACACAAAGTTTCCAAGAAACGCATTGAAGTAGATCAAGCAAATATTGAGGTGATTTCAAAGCTTCCACCTCCAATGACCGTGAAGGGTGTTCGAAGTTTCTTAGGGCATGCATGATTCTATCGCCGCTTTATCAAGGACTTCACCAAATTGTGAATCCTATGTGCAAGCTTTTGGAGAAGGATACCAATTTTGTGTTTGACAAGGCTTGCCTAGAAGCTTTTGAAGAAGTAAAGAAAAGGCTAACAACCGCACCCATCATTGTGAGTCCTTATTGGGAGCTTCCGTTCGAGCTTATGTGTGATGCTAGTGATTTGGCCTTGGGAGCCTGTGCTAGGTCAACAGGTGGACAAGATATTCTATCACATATATTATGCAATCAAGACAATGAACGGGGCTCAATTGAATTACACGGTGACAAGAAAAGAGCTTTTGGCAATTATGTTCACTTTTGAGAAGTTCAGGTCATATTTGGTAGGGTCAAAGAAAATTGCTCATACCGACCACTCCGCTGTCCGGTAATTGATGGCAAAATAAATTCAAAAGCAAGACTTATCCGGTAGGTGTTGCTCCTTCAAGAATTTGATATTGAAGTGCTTGATCGAAAGGGACTGAAAATCAAGTGGTTGATCACTTGTCCCGCTTGGAGGAGGAGGGTAGGCCAAAAGATGAGATGGAGGTGAATGATGCATTTCCAGATGAAAGGATCTTGGTCATATCTTGGGAACCAATCCCTTGGTATGGCGACCTAGCGAATTTTATAGTTGGGGGAATCTATCCCGAAGACTTCACATTCTACCAAAAGAAGAAGCTAGCCAAAGATGCAAGATTCTATTATTGGGATGAGCCATATCTCTTTAGGATGTGTTTTGATGGGATCATTCGGAGATGTATTACCGAGTCCGAGTAAGAGGCCATTATGGAAGGGTGTCACTCTTCTCCTTATGGAGGACATCATGGTGGAGTGATGACGACGGCCAAATTATTACAATGTGGCTTCTTTTGGCCAACTTTGCATAAGGATGCCCATACTTGGGTGAAAAATGGTTATCAATGCCAACAAATGGGTGGAATTTCAAGGAAGCACGAGATGCCAATGAATCCAATTATTGAAGTGCAGCTATTTGATGTGTGGGGAAATGACTTTATGGGGCTGTTTCTGAGTTTCTATGGCAATAAGTATACCTTGGTGGTGGTTAATTATGTTTCAAAATGGGTGGAAGCGGTTGCACTCCCCAATAATGAATCCAAGAGTACCTGAAGAAGAACATTTTTTCAAGATTTGGGACTCCTCGTGCTATTATCAGTGACGGTGAGAGCCATTTTTGCAACCGAGCCTTTGCAAACCTCCTCTAAAAATATAGAGTGAAACATAAGGTTGCAACTTCTTACCATCCTCAAACAAGTGGGCAAGTTGAAGTCTCCAACCGAGAGGTGAAGAGTATTTTAGCCAAGACGGTTAATGCAAATTGAACCGATTGGGCTAGAAAACTTGATGAAGCTTTGTGGGCGTACCGAACCGCTTACAAGACTCCTATTGAGATGTCTCCATTCAAATTGGTGTTTGAAAAAGCGTGTCATTTGCCGTTGAACTTGAGGATAAAGCTTTGTGGGCATTGAAAAAGTTGAACATGGATTGGGGTGACGCCGCAAATGCAAGAGTTTCAAACTTGCATGAACTTGATGAGTTCCGATTCTTGGCATTTGAAAATGCCTTAATATGCAAGGAGAAGATGAAAATGCTTCATGAGTCCAAAATTTGGAACCGGACATTCAAAGAGGGAGATTTGGTGTTGTTATTTGACATCCGCTTGAAGTTGTTCCCCAGGAAGCTCAAGTCCAAATGGAAGGGTCCGTTTAAGGTAGTAGGTGTTACTCCTTATGGCTCGGTTGATTTACGATCGAAGGAAGGTGGAAGGAGCTTCCGAGTCAATGGACATCATGTGAAACATTACTTGGGATGCGAAGCCGAAATTGGTGGAGTGACATGCAGCTACCTTGATGAACCTTGAAGAGAAAAGCAAAAACCGATGTATCACGACGTTAAATTAGGCGCTTTTTGGGAGGCAACCCAAGTTTTTAATGTAATTAGTTGCTAGTTTTGCAGGTATCCAAGTGTTAATGAACTTGGGAATCTGAAAGTGACGAAAAAAAGCCAAGAAAAGCTTGGTACAGGGCTAGGCGGGCCGTCCAGGTAAGTGTACATGTGAAAAATAAAAGAAATAAAGGGCACAGGGTTAGGCGGACCGCCTGGCCCAGTAACAAGTGTGACCTGACGGGTTAAGCGGGGTAAAACCCCTAAATCACCCCATTTTTCATCCTTTGCAAATTTAACCAAAAGAGAAACGCCCCTTTGGCCGAAATCCCCACCCCAATCCGAAAACATAATTTTCATCCATCAACAACACCCACAAATCACGCCTCAATCACTTTTGATCTTCAAATTCACTTGAATTCGGTTATGTGCACATAAAAATTCAAAATTTTCTTCTAATCCTTTTAACTTTGTAGAATCATATTCATAGTATTAGAAATAGTTAGTGGTATTTTTAATTAGTATATAATAGTTCTTTGTGCTTGAATGTTCCAACCTTAAGTTGAACTAGTGTAGAAAAGTTAGGGTTCATAAGGTGAAAATTGGGAATTTTGGTGAAATTTTGAAACCATGGCTTTAGTGGCCTCAAAATTGGTTGCTTTAATTGTTTGGAATGTGGAAATGCCATTGTGACACTTTGAAAGCACAAATGTGTCTAACTATTAGTTGAAGAAATTTAGAATTCCAAGAGGTGAAAATTTTTGGAAGCTTTGACAATTAGTTGAACTATTGTGGGTGCTTGAAATTTATTCAAGTTTGAGCTTGTGTTTTACTTGAAATATTCTTGAGAGTTATGGAATATTCCCACCCATTCTTGAATGTTTGAATTGGCTAAGGAGCTTGTAAGCATAAAACTCATTAATGGAAGAAGTGCAGAATTCATGAAAATGAGTAAAGTGCGCTTGAGCTTAGTGATAAAATTAATGACATAAGCTTGTATACTTGGTTGGATTGTTTGAATTTAGTTAGGAATTTTGAGAGTAGGTGACTTGTGGTGAAGTGCTAGAAAACTCATTCATGATGATAAGAAATTTGAAAATTGAATATGTGTGTATAACTTGAATTGTTTTTGAAGTCATGATATTTTAATGCTTATTTGTGATGGCTCAAGATTGATTCGAAGCTTTAAACAGTTGCTTGTGGGGACTTGGAAATGTGTCATACTTGAGCATATATGAAACTCATGAAATTAATTGCTTGTCCGACTTATTTTGCTCATAAAGGAGGTTGGCTTTTCCTTGTTAATCTTGGTGGTTTAAACTTGTTAAAATGTGCTCAAGTTATAAAACCCACTTGTTGGGTGGAGCACAGGTATAGGTAATCTACCAGGCGGAGGGTCTAGCCTCAGCCTACCAAATTGCACCCTCTCTATATTTCCTGCCAGGCGGAGCGCTTGGACTCAGCGGCGGATCGCCTGGCCTTGAAGCTGCAGCTTACACTGAGTGGGACGGAGTGCCTCAGCCCTTGGGCGGAGTGCCTCCCCCCTGCTTTGCCTCATTGCTTCATTTTCTTGTTTACTTTCATTATATAATGCATGTGCACACTTCTAACAATGGTTCGCATTTGTTTTGTGTACCATAAGGAGATCCAAAAAAAGAAAAAAAGCTTCACCACCCCCTCCAATGAAGATGACCGCGATGATACACCCTTTTCCAATTTAACACGGCTAACAAGGGGGGAAATTAGAAAGAAAAAGAGCCAAGAGGCTTCTTCATCACAAGCTCGACCACAAGAGCCAAGGCTAACCGAGGATAGTGAAGTGGAGGGGGATGATGCACAAGAAAAAGAACAAGAACAACTGCAACATCAAGCACAAGATAGTGATGAGTCCGAGGGCGATGAACCATAGGGGCAAAAATTTAAAAAGACGAGAGCTCTCCGAATCTACAACCAAAGGTTTTGGAAAAGGGGCTTCAACATGGACCGAGTAATTGGGTTGAAAGATGCAGATACAAAAAATCCGGCCATCTACAAAAGGTTTCAAAAGCACTTAGGATGGGAGGCCACGCTGGGTAAGCCCCTCCATCTGAGTTTGCCCCCCTTCCACCGCTGGTGACACTGATATTGCTGCTGAGTTCGAGGAGCCGCCTCGGGCTATCCGTTACCTTGATGCTATGTTGGAGGAGATAAAGACTCTGCTCTGCAACTTACCACAGGTCCAGCCACCGCCCCCGCCTCCACCACCAGCCGCTACCCTAGAGCAGTTCTCTGCCATGGTTCAGGCTATAGAAAATCATACTATTGCTATTGAGAGGAATACCAAAGCCCTTGAAGCGCACACTGATGCGCTTAAGGCACACACCATGGCGCTTGATTGAACTAAGCGGGAAATTTCAGACATGTGGGCAGCCATGAGAGCCCTCATTATTACAGCCATCCCTCTTCATGTATCTAGTGCTCTTGCCTCTGCAGCCAGTCCATCTACTGCTCCCTCTACAGTCTAGCTTCATGCCCCTACAGTCCAGTCCTTTGCTCCCACAGTCTAGTCCATTGCTCCT
This sequence comes from Petunia axillaris subsp. axillaris, assembly GCA_029990575.1. Lineage (NCBI taxonomy): Eukaryota > Viridiplantae > Streptophyta > Magnoliopsida > Solanales > Solanaceae > Petunia > Petunia axillaris. Next base: position 52,650,514 of record JARKNS010000003.1, read on the forward strand.
CCATTCTAGCCTTTGAAGACTCCACTTCCGGTGACTTCTGTCTTTCCTGGACCATCTAGCTCCAAGGTTCCTCGTCAGCTCTCAAAGAAATCCCAAGCAGCGGAAGATGAAGAGTTCCGAAGAGATCTAGAGGCAACACAGGCTATAAAGTTTGATTGTGTTGATGATGATGAGATGCCCGTGGATGATGATGCTTAGTTACAGTTGGCTACTCATTTGTCTCTCAAGGAGGACCGTAGCCAGCAGCCACAAGGATTGACGACTGTTGCTACGCCTCTACTTGCACCTGTGGAAGGCAAAGGCAAAGGCCTTGCTTGAGCATATCAGGGAGTCCCCTTCTACCCCCCCCCCCCCCCTTTGCACCTTACTTAGTTTTACTTAGCATACGGGGACGATCCTAGAGTTTTCAGTTGGGGGAGGGGTTCGAATTTGTATGTGTATTTTGGATAGAGCCTTGTGTTTAATGATATCCATGTACAAATTCGAACCATCTTTATGTATGTACACTTGTTTAGTAAAGCTAGTAGTTATGTCATGCCCCGACTTTTTATTTTTTAAATAAGCTTCTGGTTTTCTTCACTTGGTTCTTTCCGGAGGTTCTTTTTGAACCAAGTATGTACATGAAAACTTTTAAAAATATATTAGTGAATTATGTGGTATTATCTATTGTTACATTATTCTTATGGAATTTTTGACATGTGAATGTGTATGTTGATGACATGGCACGAGTGATGGGCCGTGAGATTCTTGAGTTAGCTTATGATGTTGTTGGCGTGGTCCAATCTTGGACCATTATGTGCCTTATGAGTAAGTGTCCTTATTGTGTAAATTAGACTTTATACTTGGAAGATTACTTGCATGTGAGGTGAGTTTTTGAATAATAAGCTTATGTATGTGACTTGAAAATTTGAAACTTGCCCTTAATGTACTTTGAGACGAAATCCTAGGTAAAACTTGACTTTAGACATGATTTTAGGCTTTCCTTAGACCGCTACTATTCCAAATGGCGTCAACCCTCTTTTAGGCCCTAACTCCATGTGTGCATTGAAAAACATGCAGCTTAGGCGAAAACATAAGTTTGGGGGAGATGGTAAGAAATTGAAACTCCTTGTGGATGTCATTTGAAGTAAAAAAAAGAAAAAAAAAAAGATGAAAAGGAAAACAAAAGGGAAAACAAAAGAAAGAAGAAAATGAAAGAGACTCAAAGGAGAAGAAAAGAAAAGTATTGATTAAATGAGGGATTAACTAGTACCATCTTCAAAAGAAAGGTAGAATGGGCCTAAATAAAAAGATAAGGAAAGTTGCACAAGAAGAAACTAAGATAATGTAGTGTGAAGGAGGTGTAAGTCATTATTTAGCCAAATCAACCACACCTTGAACCAAAAGCCTATATTACAACCCTATCAAGTCCTAATTGATCTTTAGTCAAGTGTCCCTACATTAGTGGAGAAATATAAGAAGGGCAAGTCTTCGAGTTTTTGAGAAGTAAGCATGATTTCTTTGTGAGAGCGAGAGTTGAATTATTGGAGTCAAATTTTTGTTATAAGAAGTATTTTGTGAGTGAAGAAATCTATTCTTTTTGTCAGGAAAGCAAGTAACTTTTGAGTGTGAGGTTTGAATGCATAGTGAGGTATATGAACAAACGAGGAGAGTCGATGACCTTGAGATATCTCTAGAAGTTCATGAGTTTCCTTTTTGCATGGTCTAAGTGAGATGCATAGTTACTTGTCAATTGTTCATGATGGTAAGTGTTACTAGATAATAACAACTAATTTATTAATGCGAAATGATTTTGTAATTGTAAATATGGAACATGACTTGACTTTGAGCTTAAATGTAAAAATACTTTGGCGTTCTTGATTTTGAGTTGCTTGAGGACAAGCAAAGACTTAAGTTTGGGAGAGTTGATAAGCTGGTATTTTACCAACTTAAAGACTACTTTAAGTATTCGTTTTTGAATCAAAAAGCAGTGTTTGGTGTTAATTAATTAATTTCGTAAATTGCTTAGTTTCAGGTTGTATTGAATTGCATGAGCAGTCATCGAAGACTGAAGCTAAAGAGCAAGCATTGGAGCCAAAAGATCAAGAGTTAGGACACAGCTTGAGGCGCCCCTCCTAGTTCAGGGGCGGAACGCCTGAGAAAAGTTCAGAGAATGACATGAGGCGCCCTACCTCTGTTGAGGCGCCCCAACTATTTATCCAAGCGCTCCGCCTGGTCCCTTAGGCGCTCCGCCTGGACTTAGGGGCGGAGCACCTGAAGAAAAGTCCAGAGAGATTTTATTTTGAAGGGCGCTCCGCCTTACCCTGTGAACCCACGATTTTCACTTTGTATAAATAGCAAAAGCTAGGGTTTTAACACTATCGAATTCCATATTACTTTTTTTTCTCAATTTGAGACGATTTTGGGAGCCAAGTAGAGGTCTTAACATCATTTTGTAAGCTTCTAAACTTGTAACTTTGAATCTTAATTCATATATCAATCAAAGATCAATGTTTGAAATCATTTCATCATTTCATTAAATTTTGATTGCTTTGATTCAAAGCATAGTTATGAGTAACTAAATTCATAACCAGGGGTGTAAATATGCTATAGTGATTGAAAATCAATGGGTGTTGTTTCATTTCACTGACAATAACATAAGTAACAATTTTCCAACTCCCCATTACAATAACATCAGAATTCCAAAATCATTGATAGTTGGGATTTCTTGTCTACTTTGCTAGTTAAAGACTCGGAAGAGATTAACTAGTATAGAATAGTAGAGTTGGAAAGGATTTGGGTTGATATGCTACCTATATAGACTAACCCATCTAAAAGGAGTTACGTTCGGAAGAGGTCTCCTTTCCTTGGGTCTTTGAGTAGTACTTCTAGCATTCAACTAAGGCTTTGATGAGCGGGTTGTGAAAGATCTCTTCTAGACCGGAAGGATTCTAGAGATCACAATAGGAAGACTCGACCATAATTATACTTATGTTGGGAAAGTGAAGTGAAAATACCCGTTTGTTAGAAATCACTATTAGTTGTTTACATCCTTAGTCTCGTAATATCCAATCAACTTACTTGGTTAAATTTGTATGTTTTGTAGTTAATTATAGAGTTACTTAAATCAAACTCCATTTCTATGACTCAATATTAAACTTTATTTGAATGTCTATTTGTAACTCTCTTACTTGTCAAGCTCGTTCCTTTGGGAAATCAACCCCGACTCATATCGGGTATTATACCTTGTCGACCGCCCCTCACCATTAATGGTGTAGAATTGAGCGTGGATCATATATTTAACCCTAATTTTTGTCTCTTTTAGGATCTCTCCAAGAGAAGGTGAAGAAAATTGGTGAGGAGAAAAATGGTCTCTACCTGCTGAATAATCAGGTTAAAGTCAGGATATAGACAACAAGTTTAGTTGTTACTCTAAATAATCAAGACATTAGTTTGTGTCACAAAAGACTTGGCCTTGTGCCTACTTATATACTTAGAAAGTGTTGTTCTATTGAAATTGATAGAGTTAGTAAGGTGTTGGTTAATTATTCAGTATGTTCTTATGCTAAACAAACAAGTCTACATAACTATCAAGAATTCATATGCATTTGAGTTGACACATGTAGATATTTGGGGCCCTTATAAGATTACTACATTTGATAGAAACAAATACTTCCTGACAATAGTTTATGATATGGCAATAAGTGAGTTCGGTGTTTTTTCTTAAGCTAAATTTTGATGTATGTGTGGTTCTATGAAATTTTTTCAACTATGTTAAACTTAGTTTAATAGTGCACTCTAGATTATAAGAACATATATGGGACTGATTTCCTCAATTCAATATGAGAGAAAATATTTAGCCAGTTAGGAATGATTAATTAAATATCATACACATACATATCTCAATAGAATAATGTAGCTGAGAGAAGTATATGCACATTCTAGAGCTGACTAGAGGAATCAGGTTTCGGGTCAACATCCCCATAAAGTTCTAGATACATTGTGTATTGGTAAATATATACCTCATCAATAGGTTACCTTCATCAGGCCATATATCACCTTCTGAAAAGCTTTGTAAAAGAAAGCCTCCACTCAGTCATCTTAGAGTGCTAAAGTTAGTCTAGGAACAAGACAAACTAATGTCTTAAACAAAGATAGCAGTTCATATGGCATATTCAGAAGTGCAAAAAAGGATCATACTATATGACTTGGCTAACAAGTCCTTTTAAGTTACTCCTTCCGTTTCAAAAAGAATGAACCTTTGCGGAGTACGAGGGTCAAATTGACTAATTTTCAACGGGAACTTGCATATCGAATTTCTAAACTTTTTTAAATAAAATTTACATATTTAGAAACTACATGAAAAATACTATAAGCCACAATAGTTAACAATTCAAAATAGTTAAAAAATATATGTGAGACATGTAGCCAAATATAATCTTGTTTGACCCTTCAAATAGTAATAGGTTCATCCAAATTGAAATGGAGGGAGTAATAGATATGCCATATTTAAGGAGGATTTTTTTTCTTTAAGAAGATACTTTGAAGACTTCGGGATCGAGGTCTCATTAGCCGAAGAAGACCCTGGCCAATCCACATGGCCCGATGATCTTCACCCTAAGACTGACTTTGTTCGACCTGACAACATATGTACCATTATCTCTAGATAATAATATATATTTCCTGGTTTGACATTTAAAGAGAAAATAACACATGTTATCAAATCAACTGATCAAGAAGGAGTAAATAATCAGGTAGTAGTTGATACAAGACTAGCTTAAGAACATGCACTTTAACCTCAAGCTGATGTACAAGTTGAACAGGATCCAATTCAAGCTCAAGCCTCATCTGATCCTCCTCAAAACCTTGCTTAGCAACTCTAAGCTCCAGCTAAGCAGGTCCAAGCTCCAATACAAGGTATAACTGGCAGACCATCAAAAGGAAAAACGTCCATCAATGTGGATGAAAGACTTTATATAACCAGGGGTACATGATGCAGTACTATATGCAATGGGTGAATATTTATTTTATGACAAGATTACTCTAAGATATCAATCATACATTGCTGCCTTTTCAAATGAAATAGAAGCTACAAACTATTCTGAAGTACTCAAGGATTCCAGGTAGGTTCAGGCAATAAAATTGAAATTGAGGCTCTTGAAAATAACAAGAGTTAGTCTGAGGTTACCCTTCTCCCAAGAAAGAAGCCAATGCTGCAAATGGATATACAAGATAAAGTGCAAGGCTTCACGAGAAATTGAGAGGTTCAAGGCAAGATTAATTGCCAAAAGGATATAGATATAAAGAAGGAATTGACTACTATGAAATATTTTCATAGCTATAAGAATCATCTTATCTATAACTACTTCTAGGCATTGGACTATACATCATATGGATGTATACAATGTCTTTCTTCCAGGGGATCTCTATGACAAAATTTACATGGACTTACCACATGGATCTAGAAGTCAGGAGATAATAAAATATGTAGAGTCACTAAATCCTTGTATGGTCTAAATCAGGCTCCAAGACAATGGAATGCAAAATTATATGAAGCCTTACAAAGAATGAGATATGTGCACAGTCAGTTAGATCACTCACTATTCACAAAAAACAACTAGTTGTGGCGTTGTAGTAGTATTAGTTTATGGGGATGATATGGTGATCACAGGATACAATCTAGAAATAATTGAAGAGATCAAAGCTAAACTATAACAAGCCTTCAAAATAATGTTCTAGGAGAACTCAAATATTCCCTAGGAATAGGGTTAGCTAGGTCAAAGAAAGGAATACTACTACATCAAAGAAAATTTTCATTAAAGTTAATCTCGAAGCTAGACTTAGTATAGCCAAACTTACAACAACTCCTGTTCATCCTAACATCAAGCTCACAACTGGAGAGTCTGATGTACATCTAAAACTAAGAAGTATGACAATTGGTAAGCTGCTGGATAATCCTAGCTCAAATCAAAGGTCAATTGGTATACTTATCTACTTAATTGTTAGTAGGGCAGATATTGCCTACAATAGCCAAACTCTTAGTCAGCTTCTTCATCAACCTAAACAGTCACATATGGATGCAACACTAAAGATAATTAAGTATGTGAAAAATCAACCAGGTAAGGAGTTCCTCTAACAAGAAATCCTATCATTGATATAAGGGCTTACTATGATGTTGACTGGCAGCCTGTACCTTTTCTAGAAAATTAGTGGATGATCTTATAGTCACGTAGGGAACTCTCTAGTATCTTGAAAGTTCAAGAAACAAACTACAGTATGCAGGAGTTTTGCTCAAGCAAAATACAGAAGCATCCTTAGCTGTAAAATTGACTTGGTTATTTCGCTTGATCACATAAATTGGCGTCAAATATGAGCTATCAATCAAGGTATATATAGACAGTTTAGTTGCAATAATGATTGCTGCTAATCATGTCTTTCATGAAAGTATAAAACACATCGAAATATACTGCCACTTTTTGTGGGGAAAAATTCTATAAGGTCTAATCTCAACTGAATGCATTATAACTAAGGATTAACCTATAGATGTTCTTCCCTAGGGCCTAACTCGAGTACAACATGCCCATTTATTTTCCAAGCTAGGGTTACTTAATATCTTTGTACCACCTAACTTGAGGGAGATTGTTGAGCAAGCTATAACTTAGAGAAATAGAGCATGGGCATTGTGATCATTTCCTAGATGTCAGGTAGTTAGATAAATAATGGTTATTAACTTGAGTTACTTTTAATTAGTTACATTTGTATGGTTTGTATAAATAGCCTAATCGGATCACTGAATGGATAAGTTGAAATAATTTCTACTCTCTATTATCTCTTAAATTCTTCCGTGAGTCAGGGTTCTTTATTTCCAGCTCATTGAAGGTCAGCTCGGTTTATAGTAAGTTCACCCCGATACACACACTCTCTCTCAAACCTCGTTATAGTGGCAGCATTTGTCTGGAGTTTTTATTGCTGTTATAGTGAGGTGTTGTATATATGTATACTAACATTTGACATTTAGATCTCATTTAGCTGTTAAAACCAAAAACTGAAAAAAATGTATTTTTTATGTTATAAATAAAAGAAATACATGTTAAATTTTAAAATCTCAATAGATTTTAAAATTTTATTAATTAAAATCTGAAACGACTACTACATTATTAGTAAATCCATAACTAATTGTACCCTACACACAAAAATCTAAAACATAAGGAACATATGCAATTAAAAATAATTAAAATTAAAAAAAAATCAAGTTTGACGTAAGAATTCTATAATTGTAGGTTGTTTTGTAAATTGCAGTCTCATACTGACAATATAACGCTTGACTTGGCAAGATTTTTGTCCAAACTTTCAGCAAAAAGGTATTCAATAGTTTTCCTAGAAGGCTGTCTAATAGCTTAACGATTGACTCTTCTATCTCAGTGCAAGTATCATTAGGTTGAGGCTCTTCATCAATACTTTCATTGGCACCTTCTGCCTTCGTTGTCTCTTGTTCTTCCACTCCATTGACTTGTGCAATAGTCTCTTCATCAGTGTACGTTTCAAGGATTGGAAGTATTGCGTCAAACTCCATATAAGTGCTAGCATCCATTGCTTGATTGGTCTTATGAGATGGAATTTGGGCTATAAGTGATGACACACTACTATCATCCTCAACAAGTTTTAAATTTTCATTATTAACATTGGGGTTGTTATTTGTAGGTATAATATTGGTATTATTTTTAATAATGAAGAATGGTAAAGGTCTTGACAACATTTCATGCTTCTATAAGATTATTGATTGCTTCTCGTAAGTTGAACTTGTTGTTATTAGATAATGGGTGAGCATGATATATTCAACTTACTATTCAGCTTACCATTTATACAATTTTTTTCATAAATATTTTTAGGGTACGAATGTTAAGAAGGCAATATATTTATGGTATGGATGGTTACCATAAAAATATTGTATTTTATCTTTATTGATAATATATATTTTTACAATATATACGACACAATATTTGAGTATGACTATTATACAAAGTTATTTTTATAAAGCGTGTACCGCTATAATGAACTCATTGTTGTTATAGGTAGAATGCATAGAGAGGTAAAATATAACATGAAAAATCGGATCTGCAGAAAATTTGGTCGTTATACTGAAATGATGTTATAACGAGGTTTGACTGTAAAAAAAAATATTAAAAATTTTAGAACATATTAAAAAACCTTTGAAAAATACTTCTATTTATTGAATAGTTGAATACATTTTTCATAAATGTTAACCCTAGTTTTAAATAGAGATGTAGAACATTAAAAAAAGGATGAGATATGCTTCAAGTTTATATCATATGGAGTGCATATTTTTTAATTCTCCATTGAACTTTACAGATTAGATGGGAAGGAACGTCACACCCATATTCGCATATTGTTGGGTATGTAAATAAAGTCTCATATAATTGAAAACATATGAAAGATTTATCGTGAGCGACCTTTTGGAAAAAATGGTATGAGTTAGGCCCGAGATAAGTATGACGATTATAGACTGATGACGTGAGCTTGATTTAGTTTTCCTTACGACCTTGGAGACACATACATAAGAAGAAACTAGCTGTGGGATTTAATTGTCATAGTTACTCTGACACTGTAGGTTGGGTGCAATGATTAAACGACCTCGGTTAGTCGTTTCGAAAGTTAGGACTCCGATTGGTGTGCCGATAATTTTAAAATATTCGTAATATCCATTAGGACCTATCTGTAAAATTTGAGCTAAATCAGACCTCGTTTCGTAGGCATCGGAAGAAGGTTTCAGTTTTTATTGTCGATAAATATTAAAAAGAGATTTTCGAGCACGATGTTGGTGAATGAGCTCCGATTCGAAATCCGAAAGTGCCGTTAGGTTCGTATGATTATTTGTGACATTTGTGATTTTTCAAAAGTAAATTTTGATATTTTTCGGCTAGTTTCCGTTAAAATACCGAAAATTAAATAATTTGACTTTTTTCTATTTAAATTCGCATCTTGAGTTTCGGGAACCCGATTTGAAATCCACCTTAGCGAGTATGCTATATATATTTTGTATAACTTGTATGCAAAAGTTGGAATTATTTCGAATATCGTAGGGTACCGTTTTAATTTTTGCTGTAGCAGCGAATTTTAAAAGGAAAAAAAAGAAAAGAAAAGAAAAGACAAAAGACAAAAAGACAAAATGAAAGAAGAGAAAGAAAGGACCAGAGGCGGTGGGCATATATGGTACTTAGCATACATGCTAAGTATGAAACAGAAACATTAGAACAGAAAAACGAGAACGGGACCAGAGGAATTGACGAAGAAAAAAATGCCAGAAAATAAGAAAAGGGGCCGGAAAAAAGTATAATTTTCACTCTGAAACATTTAGGTAATGATCCTAAAATATTATTTGAGCTTATTATGTGTGTTTTGAATATATTTTAAAGGTAAAAATTGGGATATTATACATCATTTTAATAAGTTCAACTGATAGTTTAAAGGGTCGATTGAACAACGATAGTGGAATTGATTATATATTCGTACTCAGTGAGTTATGGGCAACATATAAATGTAATTTATATAGGGTTTGGTTATGTGACCTTAAACCCTGCACATAGACATGGCCTGCGTATTACGTATGCGAATAGGGTATCGGGTTCCTAACTGGATTGCCCTAAGACATAAGGAATGAAGCCTTTAGCTTTATTTGATATAATTTTTCTGCTTATTGAATAGAGCAGGATCGTTTGGCAGTTAATCCAAAGGAAAAAACAGTTGTTGAGTAAAAGGACTAGCTTTGGAATACGGTAAGTGTGTAAATCCATTTCTTTGAAGCACCTGGCCTCGTGAATTTTCTATCACGTGTTCTTTATGTGTGTAGCTGCCGATAGGCGTACTCATTACGCCTTAGCTCTGAATTTACATTGTATATTATATGTTATGTCCTGTTTTTGGTATTGCATTGAGGATCTGAGCATTGTACTCTGGCTGTGAGTTGACATATACTTCCCGGCAGTCGATGAGAGTCCCGCGCCGGTGAAGGGTTATTATTGCATCATATTGAGGGTAGGAGGATTCCGCCCTCAGAGCAGGAGGATTCCGGTCCATTGCATCATATTGAGGGTAGGAGGATTCCGCCCTCGGAGCAGGAGGATTCTGCTCCATTGCATCATATTGAGGGTAGGAGGATTCTGCCCTCGGAGTAGGAGGATTCCGCTCCATTGCATCATATTGAGGGTAGGAGGATTCTGCCCTCGGAGCAGGAGGATTCCCCTCAATTGCATCTTATTGACGGTAGGAGGATTCCGCCCTCGGAGGAGGAGGATGCCGCTCCATTGCATCATATTGAGGGTAGGAGGATTCCGCCCTCGGAATAGGAGGATTCCGTTCCATTGCATCATATCGAGGGTAGGAGGATTCCGCCCTTGGAGTAGGAGGATTCCCCTCCATTCATTTGGCACATGTGACCCTTTGCATCATTTCATTTCATCTCATCTCATTTCATCTCATTTCATTTCATTTCATTTCATATCATTGTGTAGACTTGTTTGGTACATAACTACTGTTCTGCTTATACGTGTATTGCTTATTTGTCTATATATTTCTGGCTCGTATTCTTGGTTGCGGGGTTCGGGTTGCACGCCGCAACGGTATAAATATATGGATCGGGTTGCATGCCGCAACGGTTTAATTATACGCATCGGGTTGCACGTCGCAGCAGTATAAATATATGGATCGCGTTGCACGCCGCAACAGGATGAATTTATGGATCGAGTTGCATGCCGCAACAGAATGTATTTCTGATTGTTGATGTGTTCGGGATACCTATATGTTATGGCTATCTTATGTTCCTGGTTGTTGAATAGTTTGTGATTCCATATGTGTTTCTAGTTATTATCTGGCTCTACCTTTTCATAATTTAAATAAGAGGAATTTGGTTTATCTGTTTCTTTTCTCCCTGGCTAGCTATCCTATTCTTTGAGGTGGCTAGTCTGCCCCACTTATTGAGTCCATTTGACTCACCCTTGTTTGTTGTTTGTTTCTTGTCTATCTATTTCGTTTCGGCAGGTTCTCTCCAGGATTGAGTTCGCCACGTTGTGAAGGAGAGAAGACGACTTCAGCTGTCAGGGTGAGCTAGCTTTTATTTCGGATGGCCACCAGTTTATTGGTTATCATTTCAGTTGCATTTTACTCCCTTCAGGAGGTATCTGTCTTCTTTTGTACTCTTAGATGTCTAGTCTGGATAGCCCTAAGCCTAGTATGTTCGGTATTCAGCTGTAATTTCTTTTGTACAGCTTAGAGGTATCAGTATATTTATGTTTTTTTTAAGTCTTGTCCTTATTTATGAATTTTTATATTTATTTTCCAAATTAAATTAGTAAGGGCTCGCCCGACAGGTCTAGGGGAGGATGTCGGGTGCCCGCACGGCCTAACCGGATTCCGGGTCGTGTCAGTTGGTATTAGAGCCCGGTTTAGAGCCTATCCAGACTAAGACGGTGTCTAGTAGAGTCTCGCTGATGGGTACGTAGACGTCTGTACTTATCTGCGAGAGGTTATGATGGCATTTAGGAAGTTTCACTTCCTTTTTTTCTAATCGTGCGTCGATCTAGGATGCCAAAGTATTTTCGTTAATTCCTTCGTGGTAATTCTGAACCCTCGTGCAACAAATCAGCAAATGGTAGGAGTTCAAGATGAAGCAGTCTAGCCTGGGGCTATCACTGACGAAGCCCCAAGAGTTTTGATCGTGCTGACGATCTAGTTATGCAGGTCCCAGCTGTACGAGCTTGCGATAGGCAAGGGAGCAGGACCTTGTGGTTCCCTTGGCTCTCTACGATGCTTTTATGAGAATCTTGGCGACGCAGATACCGCAAGAACCTATTATTCGCTGGGCAACTTATCAGGTTGCTGCATGTGCAGACGTTCGGTCTCAGGGAGCTCCTATTCCGGTTCTTAATATTTCTACAGTAAATTGTGTTCCGGAGACAGCATGTGTTGTGCCTCTAGTTATTCTGGCTGGTTAGTTAGCCTGAGTAATGGCTCGGTCCGAGGTCCGTAGAGGTTGCATTATTTTACGCAGTTGAACCTTCCGATATTCTTAAGCAATACATCAGATAAACCCCGTGATTCTTTTTAAAAAATAAAATGATGTCAGCGTATCTTTCAGGCTTTTGATTATATCGAGCAGTATAGTGTTGATTATTATGCTTTCTAGTTTCAAGGGTCCAGCCTTGAATTGGTGGGCCGCTCTCTTATTAGCTAACTTGGTTCGATTTTTCTTCTAGATTCGTGGAAAAGTTCCTTTCGAATAGTGAGCGAGATGAAAAGTGTTGCCAGTTTGAGTGGATTGGACAGGGTAGCCTGTCGGTTAGCCTGTTGGTGTTTCAGAATGTAAGATTGAATTCTATAGAATGGCTGAATATGCATTAGAACTAGTCCATGAGCCTTTAGAGAGATTCAAAGATTTATTGATGACCTTTCTCCTTCCTTGAGATCCCAGATGGCTCGAGAGATTGAGTTCAGGACTTCATTTGATGTTGTTGTTGATATTGCCCAAAGGTACGAGGCATACCATAATGTAGAGCGGGAAGAGTTAGAGCGGGAGAGCAAGAGATCCCGTGGCCCTAGTGGGCAACCGTGGTACCTCATTTGGAGGTAAGAGTTCTGATTATTTTGGGAGGTCACCTGCCAGGTTATCTCAGCTTGTAGAGTGTAATTCTCAAAGTGCGCAGGTAGTTCGTCAAGATTAGGGTCAGTTTTCTCTTTGTAGCTATCAATAATCTGTCCAATTTTCATTTTTAGCGAAAAGGGTGTTATCACTGTCATGACTCTGGTTATCCTTTGAGGAGTTTTTCCTTACTCCGGCAAGCAGGCAGTCGTCTTTTCTCTCGTCATCAGGCACCTGCACAGTCGCAGGAAATTTCATATAGATCTTAATCAACTAGAGATATGCCCTCATTCGATAGTGGTCGAGAGTGTGGTGGTAGTGGTTCTTCTAGAAGTAATTATCAGGGTAGCGGCTCGGCTCAACCGCAGAGGCAGTTCTAAGAACTACAGTCTGGCAGGATGTTGAGGTATCTGATGTAGTACACCCATGTATTTCTTCTTCCATTATATCTAAGTAAGATTTGATTATTTCGATCGGTCTGGACTTCGTTTATCTTACCATAGTTTCATATGAAATTGTTTCTATTAAGAATCGGTTGCGGTAGAGGGGCGAGCTTCTGGTATGTTTTATTCCTAGCATTTGTGAGACCTTACTAATTTTTCTAGTCAAAATATGAGAGATTTTGCAGTAAGTGTCGGTATTGTCTGCTTGGCATCTTGTTGTTCCACCTTCTATTATTATGTCAAATCAGTTTACCTCTCTTCTTGGAATTTCGTGTTGGTAGGATAATGGGATCCTAATTCTTCACCATCTGCAAGGGTATCGTTTCTTCTGGTGTAAAGTGATTAGTAAGTAATATTCGATCTACGTATCTTGTCTTGGTTCAAAATGCTAGTAAAGTCATGTTATCCCATGAGCTTATCTGGGTTATAAAAGGGTTTTCTAGTAAATTGTCAGAGTTCCTTTCTTATTGGAAGGTTGAATTGGCATGGAAGTTGTTCCATAAAGCTCATTTAATATTCATTTCTTCGATTGTGATTCTTTAGCTAGCTTAACTCGTGAGTAGTCTAGCTCAGGTAGCCAAGTAAAGAAGAAGATGAGCTTTCTAAAGCTTTAATTATTCCTATCCTCAGTCCGTTGCCATCTCTTCTTCGTCCGGCACTAGTAAGTTTGGGCGGTTAGTAGCCACTTGTGATATTCCCTGTGTTGAGCCGAAGTGCGTGTGTCAAGGTAGTCTGGTAAGCTCATTATTGTGTTCTAAGGCTACTAAGGGTAATGAGAGGCATTATTTGACCTTTGATTTGATCCATCAGGTGGTGGTGCTTATAGAAAATGTATGGAGTTGTGACTCGAGAATTGCAACTGTTTGGCAATCCAAAAGGGTAGTTGGTAGCTTAGGTCTGCCTATGTTCAACCTTTAGCTAAATCTTCTTTAGTCCAGCAGACTGTGCGGGGATGTTTATTCCTATTCAAATAGCTGCATGAGTTTCTGCTTTAAGTAGAGGAGTCTTCCTCTAAATACTGAATGGTAATACTAAATCTCTAAGGCGTTGATACCACTTTTGTCACGACCCAACCTAGGGCCACGACAGAAACCTACAATGAGTGTCGATCATTGCTAAATCCACTAATAATCTATTAATGCTAGAGATAAGCTGCCAACCTGATCGTATATACGTACCTATCTGCCGAAAGCATAAAGTCTAGAAAGATGACACGACTTTAACTTGCTGGCAGTTAGAACACTGAGCCACAAATTCTGCTATGTCATACTTCATTCCGTTCCACTAATAAATCTTCTTAACATCATAGTACATCTTAGTCGAAACTGGATGAACAATGTATTTGGAATAATATGCCTCTATCACAATCTGTCCACGTAAATCTGCAACATCAGAAACACAAAGTCTTTCTTTATACATGAGAACACCGTCAATAGTAACCCTTTATGGTGACTCCGGTTTTGTTCTGGCTATCTGTCTGTATTCAACTAGAACTGGATCCTCATACTGACATTGTTTTACTTCATGAAAATTTAGAGTTAAAGGTCTAGTGCAGCTTATCGCCCATCCATCATTGGCATATCTCCTTCACACCTCAACTCTTTGAGAAGTTACTTTAGCGTTATAAGTGCACATGTAATCACCTTTGTTGCTGGTATTCTGCTTCAGTTCATGGTCCAACTACATGTCTCTTTTATTTTCACTTTTTCAAGTCATAATATTTCCAATTCAAAGACAATACCCTGAAGTAGATGTTCGGTCTGAAGATCATTCTTGGTCTGCACTATACTATCGAGTAGTATTTGCATGATCCTTATCCTTATATGATAGACCCTGTTCAGATGAACCTTTGACATACATTAGGATATGAGTAACTATATTCCCACAAAGAGCTTGCGGAACAACACTAACATCAACTGAGATGTTGCATAGTGTGTTTGTAAAAATAATATAGCTTTCATCAAATCGTCTATAATGTGCAGTGACAAGGTTGTATTGGGTAAAAATCGACATGCGGTGATCCGCCCCGGTCATGCAAATCTTAACGACCGAACACGTCCCAGCAAAGCAACCGCCGAAGCGATTGAGCGAGTCGCCGAGGCCTTGAAACCGAAGATGCGTTACCGAAGGCGAGCCGAGAGCTGAGCTTCGGTAGCGATCACCTCGGTCAAGCAACAGGGCCATGCCACCGAGGTCACTCATTCGCACCTCGGTGGATCCCCTCGGTTCAAGCGGCTTTGCAGCCCACTACTTTACCCCACTAACTCCTCCATTTAATGCCCAGATCGTGGGAGACAATTCAGCTGCTAATGGAGAACGTGGGCAGGGACTACGCGCCTATAAATATTAGATCATTTTGTATTGTAGGCATCCAGAAAATTGTACTGAAACGCTGCCCAAATTTGTAATCACATTCATATATTGAAATACCGTTATTTCCTTGCATTTACATCTTTTTCACGCATTATTCTTACTTTGATACGAAGAATTGCTTGTATCCGAATCCAAATTCTATTTGTGTACCTAAACTGATTTAGGCCCATACAAATTGGCGCCGTCTGTGGGGATATAAGCAGTAACGCTTTGTTCCAAAGTTCCAAATCTGTCCTTTGTCAAAAGTTTGCGATTCAACGTTATGGCTGATAACGATAACAACGGTAACAACGATCGGGTTGATGTTCCACTGAACCAACAACCCCTCGCCCCAATGACAACTGAAGAATTCCAAATGTATGTTGTCACCACACTAAGAGCTCTCCAAAGTAAACAGGATGAGCAGGCTAGTATCAACACCGAGTTCCGCGCTTCATTGGAAGTGAGAAATAGCGCTGCCCCAAACAGTGCCCAGCCTTCGGCTCCTGGTGGAGGCCTCTCGCCCTTCGTTCCTCTGGGCGCGACAACAATGGGACCTCACAATGGAGCCACGTCTGGGGGCTCGGGGAACAACCCAACTGCCACGCCACACTTCGGGACGTTTCCCACCGTGGCAGAAACAACGTCCTCGGTCGACGTTGAAAGAATGAGTAGAGAAATCGAGGCTCGCATTGAGGCGCGCGTAGAAAAGCGCCTCGAAGGCTTGCCAGGGACAAGTAAGGAAGAAGACGACCTCGACATCGAGCAATACAGGGAGCAGCCCTATAAGCCTGAAGCAGCCCCAGCCCCAACTCCCCCGGGCTTCAAACTCACATTCCTTAAAAAGTATGATGGGACGACTGATCCCAAGGAGCACATAAGGGAATACATGTCCATGGTAAAGAGCAACGACTTAACATCTACGCAGCTCGAGTCGATGTTCTTGAAGAAGTTTGGTCAGTCGTTAGAAAAAGGGGCTCTTCGGTGGTATTTGTGCTTGCCAGCGGGGTCAATCTCCTCGTTTAAAGAACTATCCAGTGCCTTTGTCAAGGCTCACACCGGGGCGCAAAAGATCCTCCAGAGGAAGGAGGATATATGTGAGGTGAAGCAACGGCCCGGTGAGCCACTTAAAGAGTTTCTTGAGCGGTTCCACGCTGAACGCATGGAATTGCCTCGGATGGATGATACCCTGGCCATCATGGCATTTGAAAAGGGTATCAATAGTCGCAATTCTGGCGCTGCCGCTGAATTGCGTAAAGAATTACAACAATATCAGGTCCTGACGTGGGAGGATCTGCATAGACGCGCTTACTCCAAAATCAGATTGGAGGAAGCGGAGTTCAAGAACCGGGGTTATCATCAACATAACCGAGGTGACACTTCAAATCGCGCCGAGGCGCCACGAAATAATTCGAAGGGGAGGTACGAACCTTACACTTCGACGAGGCAGCATGTTAGCCAGAGGTTGGAAAACACCCCCGGTAACTCATACCCAGCCTCTCATATAAGCAAAAGGCTCTGAGGGAAGGTTCAACCCAACATGAACCAAAGAAATCCCTCGAGCTCCGCTTCGGTCCCTAGAAAGGATCTTCCTCGGATCCAAGATTATAACTTCAACATATCGACCTCGGAGCTGGTCGATGTTGTCAAAGGGACAGCCGAGGTAAGGGTTCCCAAAGATATGAGGACCCCGGCAGACAAAAGAGACCACAATCTGCATTGTGAGTTCCACGCAGATTATGGCCACAGAACTGAGGACTGCAAAGCCTTGCGCCTCGAGGTAGCCCACCTACTGAAGAAGGGAGTCTTGACCGACTTCGTCACTGATAAAGGGAAAGATAACTTTTCCAAGAACCGAGGTGACGGACAACCACCTCGAGCTCCACCCCCTGAAAGAGTGGTGAATGTCATAACCGGGGGGTCAGAAGTGAATGGAGTGAACTTTGCCGCTGCCAAAAAGTTCGCTAAGCTCTCCATCACCATGGAGAAAAGGACTCGAGTTGGAGGCTCGGGCAATGATATCGTCTTCGACGACGATGACTGTGATGGGATGATGTTCCCTCATCACGACGCTCTAGTCATCATGTTGAGGATCAATGACTCTGACATCAAAAGAGTCTTGATCGGCCCCGGTAGCTCAGTTAACATAATTAGCTACGGGGCTGTTAAGAAGATGTGGTTGAAGGGTGAAGTTGTTCCCAAGTCAACAGTGTTAGCTGGCTTCAACAACTCCACGGAGAAGACATTGGGTGAGATCACACTCAAAACATTCGCCGAGGGGATTACCAAAGAAACACTGTTCCAAGTTATGCCCGAGGACCTAGCTTACAATGTGATCCTCGGAAGACCATGGATCCACTCCATGGAGGCTGTCCCTTCCACTCTACATCAAGTGATCAAATTCCCTTCACCTTGGGGGGTTAGATCAATCAAAGGGGAGCAGGGAGTAGCAAGGGAGTGCTATTCAGTTGCGCTAAAAAGTGGAGTCGCCCCGGTTGGGCCAAAACAATAGCAACGACTGGATTCGGGGTCAAGCGGGGAGGACGCCCGAGGAGAAGTCGAAAAGATTCTAGCCTGTGTTCAAGAGCCTCGGAAGCAAAAGGCCGAGGACTCAACCATTGAAGAGTTGGAATCTTTCACTCTATTGAAAGATTTTCCCGATAGGAAAGTGTTTGTCGGCTCGGAGTTGGACCCGGAGTCGAAAAAAGCAATCATAGAAGTTTTGAAGTCCAACCATGATTGTTTTGCCTGGTCGCATTCAGACATGACGGGTATCGATCCGGAGATCATGACCCACAAACTGAGTGTAGACCCAAAAT
Organism: Petunia axillaris subsp. axillaris; assembly: GCA_029990575.1. Taxonomy (NCBI): domain Eukaryota; kingdom Viridiplantae; phylum Streptophyta; class Magnoliopsida; order Solanales; family Solanaceae; genus Petunia; species Petunia axillaris. Next base: position 52,668,759 of record JARKNS010000003.1, read on the forward strand.
TTACCCCGGTGAAGCAGAAGAAAAGACCTCATGCCGGGGTCAAAAAAAAGGCGATCGAGGACGAGACCGCCAAATTGCAAGAGAATGGCTTCATCAGAGAAGTGAAATACCCCGAATGGCTGGCCAATGTTGTGGTTGTGCCGAAGAAGAATGGCAAGTGGAGAATGTGCGTAGACTACACTGACCTGAACAAAGCTTGCCCCAAAGATTCATATCCACTACCACAAATTGACAGGTTAATAGACTCCACGGCTGGACATAAACTATTAACTTTCCTAGATGCATATTCGGGGTACAACCAAATTCTCATGGACCCGAAGGACGAAGAGAAGACCTCGTTCATCACAGACCGAGGTACCTTATGTTATAAAGTGATGCCCTTCGGTCTAAAGAACGCCGGGGCGACATACCAAAGGCTAGTGTGTCGCATGTTTAAAGAGTACATCGGGAAGTCTATGGAGGTCTACATAGACGACATGCTCATCAAATCGATCCAAATGGATGATCATTTGAATCATCTGAGGGAAGCTTTTGCTGTATTGAGGCAATATGGTATGAAATTGAACCCTGAGAAGTGCGCCTTCGGCGTAGGATCAGGCAAGTTCTTGGGTTTTATTTTCTCTGAACGAGGAATCGAAGCCAACCCAGATAAAATCAGAGCTATTGAAGAAATCCCCGAGGAGCTAACCGGGGTGAAGGAAGTTCAATGCTTAACTGGCCGAGTCGCTGCCTTGAGTCGTTTTATCTCAAGATCCTCGGAGCGATGCCACAAGTTCTTCTCCGTTTTGAGAAAGAACAATCACTTCGAGTGGACACCGGAGTGTAAACAGGCGTTGAAAGATTTGAAGCAATACTTGGCTAACGCACCGTTGCTTGCCAAGCCAAAGGAAGGAGAGACATTGCTGGTATATTTGGCGGTGTCCGAGCTGTCAGTCAGTGCGGTGCTGGTTCGGGAGGAAGATGGCAAACAACAGCCCATCTATTATGTGAGCAAGACACTCCTCGATGCTGAAACCAGGTACCCACACTTGGAAAAATTAGCACTTGCTTTACTCATTACTGCTCGGAAACTACGGCCCTATTTTCAATGTCACCCAATAGCAGTAGTTTCAACTTTCTCCTTGAGAAATATATTGCACAAACCAGAGTTGTCGGGGAGGTTATCCAAATGGGCGGTTGAGCTAAGTGAGTATGACATCACTTATCAACCTCGAACTGCCATTAAGTCCCAAGTCTTGGCAGACTTCGTGGCTGATTTTAGCATTGGAATCTTGCCCAAAGCGGAAAAAGAAAACTCCGTGGCAAAGGGATCCCCTTCGGGACTATACTACACACCGATGGGGCAACAAACTCCAAAGGTTCGGGGTTAGGCATTGTATTGAGGGCACCCACCGGGGAAAAGGTCAGACATTCGGTTCGGTTCAAAAAAGTGACCAACAACGAAGCGGAATATGAAGCGGCTCTAGCAGGTTTGGAGTTAGCTAAAGAAATGGGAGTTGAGAGAATCGAACTAAGGTGTGACTCATAATTGGTGGTCAACCAGATCCTCGGTGATTATACGGCTCGAGAGCCCAGAATGCAGCTATACTTGGATCGGGCACAAAGGATCTTAACACAATTCCAAGAATGGCAGATTAAGCAAGTACCTCGGGAGGAGAATACCGAGGCTGACGCCTTGGCTAATCTTGGTTCGGCGATCGATGAAACCCACTCGGGGACTTACTCGGTGGTTCGATTGCTATCAGCGCAAATGAGAGAGATGAAACTACAAGTTAACTCCGTGGATAATCGTTGGGATTGGCGAAGTAAATTCATCTCCTACTTCGACTCGGGGACTGTCCCCCAAGATAGAAAAGAAGCAAGGAAGCTGAGGACTCAAGCAGCCTCGTATCACTTGATCGAAGGCAATTTATACAAAAGGTTGTATTGCGGCCCGATGGCCAAATGCTTGTGCCCCGACGAGGCAAGGTACGTGATGGCTGAAGTGCATGAGGGCGAATGTGGCAACCACTCAGGGGGAAAATCTCTAGTGCGTAAGTTGTTAAGAGCTGGGTATTATTGGCCCACAATAAGTGCCGATGTGAAAGCCTTCGTACAAAAATGCGACAAATGCCAACGTCATGGGCGAATGATCCACCAGCAGGCTGAGCCTCTTCATTCGGTGGTGTCACCATGGCCCTTCATGAAATGGGGAATGGATGTTGTGGGACCATTGCCTAAAGGAAAAGGTGGTGTTCGTTTCATTTTAGTGTTGACCGATTACTTTACAAAATGGGTGGAAGCAGCGGCTCTCACCGAAGTGAAGCAAAAGCAAGTGATCGACTTCATTAGAAAGAATATCATCTATAGGTTCGGTGTCCCAAGAGAAATCGCTTGTGACAACGGTAAACAATTCATGGGGGCAGCCATCACTGACTTTTTCAAGCAATGGGGGATCAAAAGAATTGCCTCGACCCCCTATCATCCAAGTGCCAATGGCCAAGCTGAGTCTTCAAACAGGATCATAATTGAAAATTTGAAGAAGCGACTCGATGAGAAGAAAGGTCCATGGCCCGAGGAGTTGCCCGGGGTGCTGTGGGCCATGCGAACAAAAATTACGGCGTGACTGTTCGTGCAACCAGTGGATGGACGCCACGTGTCCAAGGGAAGTGACCTGATGGGATGCGGACCGTTGACAAGTTTTGAAGTGCTTGGATAATCGAGCCACGTCATTTTCCCTCTAAAATTCATTACACTCCTCGGTTACCTCGGTAGGTAACCGAGGAGTGGGCGGACTATCTGTATTGGGTAAAAATCGACCTGCGGTGATCCGCCCCGGTCATGCAAATCTTAACGACCGAACACGTCCCAGCAAAGCAACCGCCGAAGCGATTGAGCGAGTCGCCGAGGCCTTGAAACCGAAGATGCGTTACCGAAGCCGAGCCGAGAGCTGAGCTTCGGTAGCGATCACCTCGGTCAAGCAACAGGGCCATGCCATCGAGGTCACTCATTCGCACCTCGGTGGATCCCCTCGGTTCAAGCGGCTTTGCAGCCCACTACTTTACCCCACTAACTCCTCCATTTAATGCCCAGATCGTGGGAGACAATTCAGCTGCTAATGGAGAATGTGGGCAGGGACTACGCGCCTATAAATATTAGATCATTTTGTATTGTAGGCATCCAGAAAATTGTACTGAAACGCTGCCCAAACTTGTAATCACATTCATATATTGAAATACCGTTATTTCCTTGCATTTACATCTTTTTCACGCATTATTCTTACTTTGATACGAAGAATTGCTTGTATCCGAATTCAAATTCTATTTGTGTACCTAAACTGATTTAGGCCCATACAAAGGTACTTCAAAAGTTCCCTATTGCATCAAGCGTGAGTTAATTCTTAGTTCCATCGACCTGTGCTAAATCGAAAGGTATATCGAAGAGGTGATTATTGGCTGAATCATGTTAATCCATTCAAAGTTCCATGTATCTTTACTTCGAAAATGTAGAACTCTCCTCTCGTGATCGAGGAAGGATCATCTTAGCCAGAATAATCCGGGCAATGGTATTATCAATATTATCCAGATATGTTTTATTCCAAAAGTACGATATGCGTGTTATGATTTTGATCCTGTAATAAGAAGATAATGCCCGTGGAGTAGTTTATGAAGATTGTGCAAGTTCTCTTGTTATCAGCGTGAATCTTGCTTTAGACTTAGGCTCGTTCGAGGACGAACGAGAGTTTAAGTGGAGGAGAATGAAACGACCTCGGGTTAGTCGTTTCGGAAGTTAGGACTCCGATTGGCGTGCTGATAATTTTAAAATGTTCGTAATATCCATTAGGACCTCTCTGTAAAATTTGAGCTAAATCAGACCTCGTTTGGTAGGCATCGGAAGAAGGTTTCATTTTTTATTGTCGATAAATATTAAAAAGAGATTTTCGAGCTCGGTTTTGGCGAATGAGCCCCGATTCGAAATCCGAAAGCACCGTTAGGTTCGTATGATTATTTATGACTTTTGTGATTTTTCGAAAGTGAATTTCGATGTTGTTCGGCTAGTTTCCACTAAAATGCCGAAAGTTAAATAATTTGACTTTTTTCTATTTAAATTTGCATCTTGAGTTTCGGAAACCCGATTTGAGATCTGCCTAAGCGAGCATGCTATATATATTTTGTATAACTTGTATGCAAAAGTTGAAATTATTTCGAATATTGTAGGGTACCGTTTTAATTTTTACCGTAGCAGCAAATTTTAAAGGAAAAAAAAAAAGAAAAGAAAAGAAAAGACAAAAGACAAAATGACAAAATGAAAGAAGAGAAAGAAAAGACCAGAGGCGGTGGGCATATATGCTATTATGCTAAGTACGAAACAGGAACATTAGAACAGAAAAACGAGAACGGGACCAGAGGAATTGACGAAGGAAAAAATGCCAGAAAATAAGAAAATGTGCCAGAGAAAAGTATAATTTTCACTCTGAAACATTCAGGTAATGATCCTAATATATTATTTGAGTTTATTACATGTGTTTGAGTATATTTTAAAGGTAAAAATTGGGATATTATACATCGTTTTAATAAGTTCAACTGATAGTTTAAAGGGTCGATTGAACCCCGATAGTGGAATTGATTATATATTCGTACTCAGTGAGTTATGGGCAACATATAAATGTAATTTATATAGGGTTTGGTTATGTGACCTTAAACCCTGCACATAGACCTGGCCTGCGTATTACGTATGCGAATAGGGCATCGGGTTCCTAACTGGATTGCCCTAAGACATAAGGAATGAAGCCTTTAGCTTTATTTGATATAATTTTTCTGCTTATTGAATAGAGCGGGATCGTTTGGCAGTTAATCCAAAGGAAAAAGCAGTTGTTGAGTAAAAGGACTAGCTTTGGAATACGGTAAGTGTGTAAATCCATTTCTTTGAAGCACCTGGACTCGTGAATTTTCTATCGCGTGTTCTTTATGTGTGTAGCTGCCGATAGGCGTACTCATTACGCCTTAGCTCTGAATTTACATTGTATATTATATGTTATGTCCTGTTTTTGGTATTGCATTTAGGATCTGAGCATTGTACTCTGGCTGTGAGTTGACATATACTTCCCAGCAGTCGATGAGAGTCCCGCGCCGGTGAAGGATTATTATTGCATCATATTGAGGGTAGGAGGATTCCGCTCTATTGCATCATATTGAGGGTAGGAGGATTCCGCCCTCGGAGCAGGAGGATTCTGCTACATTGCATCATATTGAGGGTAGGAGGATTCCGCCCTCGGAGCAGGAGGATTCCGCTCAATTGCATCATATTGAGGGTAGGAGGATTCCGCCCTCAGAGTAGGAGGATTCCGCTCCATTGCATCATATTGAGGATAGGAGGATTCCGCCCTCGGAGCAGAAGGATTCCGCTCCATCGCATCATATTGAGGGTAGGCGCCCTTGGAGGAGGTGGATTCCGCTCCATTCATTTGGCACATGTGACCCTTTGCATCATTTCGTTTCATCTCATTTCATTTCATTTCATATCATTGTGTAGACTTGTTTGGTACATAACTACTGTTCTGCTTATACGTGCATTGCTTATTTGTCTATATGTTAATGGCTCGTATTCTTGGTTGTGGGGATCGGGTTGCACGCCGCAACGGTATAAATATATGGATCGGGTTGCATGCCGCAACGGTATAAATATATAGATCGGGTTGCACGTCGCAGCAGTATAAATATATGGATCGGGTTGTACGCCGCAACAGGATGAATATATAGATTGGGTTGCATGCCGCAACAGAATGTATTTCTGATTGTTGATGTGTTCGGGATACCTATATGTTCTGGCTATCTTACGTTCCTGGTTGTTGAATAGTTTGTTATTCCATACGTGTTTCTAGTTATTATCTGGCTCTGCCTTTTCATAATTTAAATAAGAGGAATTTGGTTTATATGTTTCTTTTCTCCCTGGCTAGCTATCCTATTCTTGAGGTGGCTAGTCTGCCCCACTTATTGAGTCCTTTTGACTCAACCTTGGTGTTTGTTTGTTTCTTGTCTATCTATTTCGTTTCAGCAGGTTCGCTCCAAGATTGAGTTCGCCACGTTGTGAAGGAGCGAAGACGACTTCAGCTATCAGGGTGAGCCAGCTTTTATTTTGGATGGCCACCAGTTTATTGGTTATCGTTTCAGTTGCATTTTGCTCCCTTCAGAAGGTATATGTCTTCTTTTGTACTCATAGATGTCTAGTCTGGATAGTCCTAAGCCTAGTATGTTGGGTAGTGAGCTGTAATTTCTTTTATACAGCTTAGAGGTATCAGTATGTTTTTTTTAAGTCTTGTCCTTATTTATGAATTGTTATATTTATTTTTCGAATTAATTAGTAAGGGCTCGTCCGACAGGTCTAGAGGAGGATGTCGGGTGCCCGTACGGCCTAACCGGATTTCGGGTCGTGTCAAATGAATCTTCAAATAAACCAATAAAGGAGATGGATCATGCGCAAGATATATAGTTCGAGAGTATTGGTGATGGACTATGTGAAATTTAGTTTGAAAAAAATCGTTGCATATGAAAATAAAATATCACATTAGTAATTAAAAAAATAGAGAAATTACATATAATAAGGTATACAAATATTAATGGTACAAATTTTGCAGTCCTTCTCTTGTTTTAGAGATTAGGAATGATAATTTCTAATGCCAGTCACAAAGAGATGAAGGGAAGAGGGAACAGAGATGGGATTTCAGGGATATAAAGGAAAATAATATAATTAATAATAGGTGGGGGGATGGGTGTGTTAAAGAGAGAAAGACACCTTTACGAAGATTATGTTACTCATAAAAATGCACACAAGGTATATCTAAGTTATATATTTGTGTACAAAGATTATGCTACTGAGGGATTGTAAGAAATTTATACCATAACAGGAATAAAATTTGCCTACCTATTAATAGATTAACGCAGCGGAATTGAATCAGGATAAAAGAAATTTGCTCCAAGTCTGACCTTGAATCACAAAGGAAACAAGGTACTATCTTCTACAAACTAAGTGTCAAATTCTCTATGTATTTTTTGTTTTTGAATTTCTTTTAATCTCACATATATTCAAGTGATACATGGTTATGTTCTTATATAGAGAAGAAACTGACGTTTTCAGTTTTTTTTTTCCACGCTGAAAACAACTGCCCACTTAATCCACGTTCATAGTGGTTGTTTTACTCTTTTACAACTTCCTCTGAGTTTAACTCTTTAATTGGGTCATGGATCGGGTCGGGTCAGTCCACATGGGCGACTTGCCCAAGCTCAATTTCTGACATCTTCCACTTCGCACAAGGTGGACTGGATCCAAAACAATACCATTCCAATAACACACATAATTCATACAGACAAATAGTTCGTGCGACCTGCGAATACTATCAAGAGCTATACCTATTAAGGTTGTACAAAAGCTCAATGAAGGGATCCAATTACATACGGAAATGATTCACTATTAACATGAGGATCTTTTACTCGCAATACCCCAGAAATCCTGTGCCACTGTAATAGCTGCTTGTGTATTCCCTCAACCTCGATTGAGGCGAACTCGAGTTCCTATTTAACTTTGTATCATAACTACACTTGAAACCCTTGTGATAAATGTAATGATTGACCTGTGAATACAAGTTAAGATATAATTTATTTTAGTCATCTTTCCTTTTTACTTGAATCTATTTATTCCAAATCAGCTGCTTTCCTAGACATGGACAGCATTTTCGAACCACTCATGGCTATTAGTGATATACTAAAGAGCAACACTGGTTGGTAATTCAAGAGACATTAAAAGGTCAAAGTGTATTCCAATGAAAAATCACATTGATTTTTCTTAGGGTCTCACACAATAAAGAAGCAGAGATCTATTCTTCTATTACCCTGTTGGTCGATTAGCACATGTGGTATGAAATACGTGTTACGGTGCTCTTGCCTAATTCAGCGTGTGTGTCTCATTCTAAAATGTATAAACACCGTACTGATCTTGGTTTGGACACTTCTAAATATCTAACACAAGTTTTTCTTCAAACAATCCTCAATTCCAATCTTCTGAAAAAAAACTCACATCTGGCTTTTGAAACAAGTCATATAGGATATATGAATCCATAAGTCTGAACTATAATCAAGACTGACCATTTTAGTTAAAATACACATGACCTTGTACAAATAAAGGTTCAATTTGGTCTCATCTCTGCGCGTTCCTCGATGTTAGAGGCGATTGCTCGTGTGAAAGAGTCGATCTCGTGACTTGTTTGACACACTTTAACATGAACAGATTTCATCACATGCATATGATACAAATAGTAATATATTGATGAGCATAATATTCAAATCGTCTTACATACATAAATAATAGTCGTATTCTATGCAAACCTAGAACCATAACATGCTTTTCAAACTGGTCTCTAGATATCACCTTTGTAAAAGGATTAGCTACTATTTTCAACATAGGCATGTATTGTATTGGGACTTCACCACTTGCAACTATGTTTCTCAAGTACTTATACCTGGTGTCAATGTGTTTGGTCTTTTCATGATGCTTAGGATCTTTTATAATCAATAGCCGCCTGTTTCTCAAACTGGTCTCTAGATATCGCCTTTGTAAAAGGATTAGCTACCACTTTCATAACATGTTTCTCAAACTGGTCTCTAGATATCGCCTTTGTAAAAGGATTAGCTACCATTTTCAATATAGGCATGTATTGTATTGGGACTTCACCACTTGCAACTATGTTTCTCAAGCACTTATACTTGGTGTCAATGTGTTTGGTCTTTTCATGATGCTTAGGATCTTTTATAATCAATAGCCGCCTGATTATCACAATATAAAATTATTGATCTTTGTGGATTCTTTGCAATATATAGATGCTCAAAGAATCTCTTCAACCAAACAACTTCTTGTACTGCATATGTATAAGCTAGGAACTCAACTTCCATAGTCAAAAGAACAATACAAGTTTGTTTCTTACTTTCCATGAAATGGATCCACCATTAAGTAAGAAAGCATATCCAGATGTTGACTTTCTTTCATCCAAGTCACCAGCCCAATCGACATCTGTATAACCTCTCAACATCAAATCAGATCCACCATAGCATAATGAATAGTCTGCAAACCCTTTCAGGTATTGAAAATTTCTCTTCACTGCTTTCTAATGATCTCTTCCAGGATTGGATTGATACCTGTTAACTAGACCTACGACATAACAAATATCTGGGCGAGTACACAACATAGCATACATCAAGATATCGATAGCACTGGAGTGCGGAACTCGAGACATTTCGACCTTTTCTCTTTGAGTCTATGGACACATTTCAAGGCATAAAGCTTCACCTTTCGCTACAGGGGTATCCATGGGTTTGGAGTCACTCATTCGAAAGCGTTCCAGATTTTCTTTATATATGTTTCTAGAGACAGACTCAATAACTTCTTGGAATGGTTTCTTTAGATCTTAACTCCAAAGATATAGTCTGCTTCACCCATATCTTTCATGTCAAATGACCTTGAAAGCTATGACTTGATAATCTTTAGATACACCAAATTATTTCCAGTCATCAATATATGGTTCACGTAAAGGGAAAGAATTACAAACATATCATTGGACCTTTTAACATAAATGCAATGGTCTTCATCAAACATAGTAAAATCATATGAGATCATTTTTTTGTGAAATCTCAAGTATTATTGACTTGAAGACTGCTTAAGACCATAAATAGATCTTTTCAATTTACAGACCTTATTTTCTTAGCCTTTAATAATGAAACCTACATGTTGTTTCATATAGATCTCCTCGTTCAGTTCTCCATTGAGAAAAGCTGTCTTTACATCCATTTGGTGTAATTCTAGATCCAAATGCGCAACAATAGCTAAAAGTAAGCGAATTGAGGTAAACTTCACAACTGGCGAAAAAGTATCCCCATAATCAATTCCTGCTTGCTGAGTAAAGTCTTTTGCTACCAGTCGTGCCTTGTATCTTTCTATTGATCCATCCGTTTTACGTTTAATTTTCAGAATCCATTTGTTCTTAATTTCTTTACGCTCAGGCGGAAGATCAACTAAGTCCCAGACTTTGTTGGTTCTCATGGACTCTAACTCTTCTTTCATTGCTTTCATCCACTCATCCTTTTCAGGGCTCGATAAAGCCTTGGCAACGGAATTTAGCTCATTCACTTTTGATGCCGATACCAGGAAAACGTAATCCTCAATGTCATAAGTATGTTTCGGTACACCTTTCCTGGTACTCTTTCTAAATTGAAACTCATATTCACAAGAAGGATCTTGTATTGAAAAACTCCCACTTGGATCAGCACCATACTCTTGATTAATTAGATCATCAAACGTGTCAGAAGACTCTTGCTGACCATCTGAGTTCAACATTTCATAAAGAGGCTCTCAATCCTTTACTTCACCCTTCTAAAGGAAAATCATTTTCTTAAAAAAAATGACATCTCGTTATTCAATTTCAGTAACACTTCCATCCTCCAATTCACCAATGAACACGTACCCTTTGGAGTGTTTAGAGTATTTTATAAAGATACATTTCTTGACTTTTGGACCCAGCTTACCAAACTTGTTAAAAAAAATCCTTTATAAATGCAGCACAACCCCAAGGTCGTAAATGATTCAAGTTTTATTTCTGGCCGGTCCACAGCTCATAAGGAGTGGAAGAGACTGACTTAGAAGGCACTCTATTCAATATATAGGTCGTAGTTAATAACGTATCTCCCCAAAAGGAGATAGGTAAATTAGCTTGCGCCGTCATGGACCTTGTCATGTCCAATAGAATTCTATACCTCTTTTCTGCTAAACCATTTTGCTGAGATGTATAAGGAATAATTAATTGTCTGGTGATTCCTTTTTCACTATACAAGTCATTAAATTGTCTTGATAGATATTCACGCCATGTATTAGTTCTTGGAGTTTTTATACTCCTTTCTAATTGATTCTCAACTTCATTCATATATCCTTTGAAGCATTCAAGTGCTTCAGATTTATGAGAAATCAAATAAACATAACCAAAACGCGTGAAATCATCAACAAAACGTAATGAAATACAAGGCACCAGATCTTGCCTTCACATTCATTGGACCATAGATATCTTAATGGATTAATTAAAATAGGAAGTCAGCTCTTTTAGCCTTCCCAAAAGGTTTACGTGTAATCTTTCCGGCATGACATTGTTCACACGTTGGCATTTCAATTATCGAGAAAGAACTCAAGTGTCCTTCCTTAGCCAATCTATTCATTCGATCTTTCCCATGTGACTTAATCTAGCATGCCATGTAATAATATCGACATCTCTATTATCAGAAGAACATGTCATAACACAACGGTCCACATAATAGTCATAAGTAGAAGGATTACAACTTAACACAAAGAAACCATCATAAAGATGTCTAAAACCATAAAAGACATTGTCTAGAGTAATTCTCACAATATTGCAACTAAAGTTCAAATAGAAATCTAAATTAAGAAGAATAGACACATATATAAAGTTCCGTCGAATTTCTGGAGCATATAGGATGTCATGCAACATCAAAGTACGGCCACCTCGCAAGTGATTCCTGCAAGTGCCAAGATATTTGACTTCAACCTTCGCATTATTTTCGACATATATCTACCTTGATCCAGATGGAACTCGACGGTACTCCATAAATACTTCTCGATCACGGGTCACATGGTCGGTGGCCCCTGAGTCTACAATCCACACAGGATAAGATTCGGTTAGTAAAAATGTGCTAGAAACAAATGTAGCACTTAGAGATGCGTTTTGAAATGCTACCTTTTTCAGCTTAGTGCATTCACGAGCATAGTATCCCGGTACTTGGCAGTTGTAGCATTTCATCTTGCTCTTGTCTTTCTTCTTAAAGAATCATTTTCCCTTTTTGGAGTTCAGTTTTTTTCTTTTCTTTGAGGGTCCCTCACCAGTCTCCTTGCCCTTTCCGCCTTTTTTCCAGTCATTTTTTTCACTTGAATCCTGAAGCCTTTTTACCACAAGATTCTACCACATAAGCACTGGGTATAGCTTTCGTAGCGCCAAGTCGCTCATCTTCAAGCTCCACATGGCGGGCAACATCAGCAAAATTTTTGATGTTGTCATTGTGGGTCAAGTTTACTTTCAGATGTTCCCAATTGTTAGGAAGAGACCAGATTACTGTCTGAACATGCTGCTCATCAGAGAGAATATGACGAGCACTTTTGAGTTGAGGTATCATATTTGACATCACCCTAAGGTGTTGTTTGACACCGTGGTCATGACGCTTCTTAAGTGTCGAATTTGATAGTCAGCTGTCTAAGGCGGGTCATAGTAGTACCCTCATATGTTTCTATCAAATGCGCCCACATGACATGAGCAGTAGGGTATTGTTCACATTCATGAATGAGATTATCAACAACAGAACTCACAATAATTCCACGTGCAGTAAAATCTTTCTTTTTCAATGTATTGTAAGCTTCGAGATCTCTTCTGTGTTGGGCAGTATTACCCTCTTCTGGGTGAACCAAAACATGGTTAATACTTTCTAGAGCATCTTGCTCTTCCAGTATATACCACATCTTACGAGTCCAGATATCGTAATTTTCACCGTTTAGTTTCTCGCCCTTGTTTGAGTCGGCAATGATACTTTTTGATGCCATATCTTTTAATGGATATTTAAGCAAGTTTTTCCTATTAATATTTTACTTTAATAAATTTATGCATGCATTCACACTCAAGCAAATTAATTTTCATAAATAACTTCACATTTAGTGTAAATTAAAAAAGGTCACTAAGTTTCTGATCATCATCTACAATCTAAATATTTCTCAAAAAAGAGAAAATAATTTCTTAGCGTGAATATTATATTAATGACTTTAAATTAAGTCTCAATCCTTTAAAGAAAATTTTTATATATATATAAAGGACAACATAATTCCATATATTGAAAAAATATTATAATTCAAATTACAAGTAGTTAAGGAGACAATTCTCCCACTCAGCTTCAAATATATGAACATACACCCAAAAAAGTTCACTTGGCCAAACCTCGTAATAAATATCAGTTAAAATACTACCTAAAGGTTCTCGAAGGGAATCTACTAAAATTGCTAAAGCTTCCCAGTCCGGAATTTTAATTTTGTCAATAGAATTAACTAGTGCATCTCGTGTAAATCGAAAAAGTTCAATTTATTCAGCCAGTGAAGCCCTAAGCTCTTTGAACTTCTTTTCTCTTTCCCTTCGTATTGCCTTTTCATCCCTTAGCAGATTTTGCATCGTCTTAGGGACATCATTCGTTATGACTTCACGTCCTCGGAAATATGTCCTGCGACGACGTACTCTTCTACATTGTCCCACTGCTCGGTTTCCGGAACTCCCGCTTGGAGTACTTCAAGCCTGTACCTGTCCAGCCATATTTGAAATAGGAACAACGAAACAATGTGAAAGGATATACTATTCAAGTGACAACATATGTCACAACATGTAGAAGAAATATTTTAGTACGGGGATTAAAACTAAACTTTCTTTAGGAGAATCAAAGAATGAACAAGGCAAAGGGTCGTATTCTATTTTTTCTAAAATATTAGGACCATAAATTCACAAGTCAAGAAATAATTAAGACTTGGCTTAAATCCTTTCACTTCATGAATTAAAGAATTGCAGTCTTTGACAAGACACAGGTTAAACTTCTCGCCAAAAAAAAAAAAAAAAGAAACTTAGAACATCCAAAATTCATGTCTCTTAGAAAAATTCCATTGAGGTCATCTTCTAACGTGATCAAAAAGGTTTCAATATTCTGTTAACCTTTCATATCAAAGAGTTTAACATATCACTCTTTAAGTACCTTTTTTCATCATAAAAAGACGTTAGATCAGCCAAAAATAATGAACTTACTATATCTCATATCCCATCTACTAGGCATGATATTTCATTGACAACCACACATAAAAAAAATGTCATTTAAAATCTTTTTTCAATAAAATGTATCTCACTGTTATAAAGAAAGATAATTTTCAGTATATGAGCCTTAATTTAGATATCGGTTCAGTTTCTATACAATTAAAAGAAATTGGATAACCTCTTTCTTTCACAGTAAAAAAAATACAGTGCTGCCTCATTATCCCGTGTCTTAATGTACAGTGGATCATGAATTTACAAAGTACACTCCAGTTATGAAAAACTTTGTTAATCAATCAAAATTGAAATCTCAATTATCATGAAATAAATAGCCATATAGATAAAATAATACATATATATACATGGCAAACAAGGAGTGTAAATCATATGCACAATTGCACATCAAGAAACAAATCCACTGAAACAACACTCCATTATTATACATGTGGCATCGTAATATAAAACAACTGCAACTCTAATTAAATAATTGTTCATGGTTTAAAGAATTAAATGCATTAAACACAACTTAATAATAACCCAGTCTTCGCTGTTGTCATTATGCGCAAATAATATTAACCCAAAAATTTCTGCAGATAGTTGTGGAAGTAGACAACGACTGGAACAAACAACAAGATGCTCTGATACTAATTATAAGAAATTTATACCATAACAGGAATAAAATTCGTGTACCTGTTAATGGATTAACACAACGAAATTGAATCAGGATAAAATAAATTTACTCCAAGTCTGACCTTGAATCACAAAGAAAATAAGGTACTAACTTCCACAAATTAGATGTCCAATTCTCTATGTGTTTTTTGTTTTGTGAATTTATCTTAATCTCACATATATTCAAGTGAAGAAATGGTTATGTTCTTATATAGAGAAGAAACTGAAGTTGTCAGTTTTTTTTTTTTACTTGAAAACAACTTCCCACTTAATCCAGTTCATAGTGGAAGTTTTACTCTATTACAACTTCCTCTGAGTTTATCTCTTTTAATTGCGTCATGGACACGGTCGGGTCAGTCCACATGGGCGACCTGCCCAAGCCCAATTTCTAATAGAGATAATCAAATCGAACCGTAAAATCAAATCAAAATAAAAAACCTAACCAATTTGATTAAAAAAATGAATAGATGTGGTTTGGTTTGGTATTAAACTATGAAAAAGTAAAGCAATCCGACATACAAATAAATATATATTTTATATAATTTCAAAATTTTATATGAAGTTTTCTTTGAAATACATGTCTAGAAATATTTATTTATTATTCTCTTATGAGAATTCATATTTGATAAAATTATTATAGTTGATCTAACATATGTATTTTAAATAATGAATCATTCTAGCATGCATGATATCTTACTTATGACCAAGTGTTGTTTAAATACTTTAATATATGTATTCTTCAATATTCACAAGTCAAAATCTAATAAAGAAAACTCTTATATCTCTTTCAATTTTGAGATATAAGTTATTCCTTATCTTTTAAAATTACACGGAGCTAGCACATCATTACATGTGTTTTATACTAAGTTTTTGTATTTAATTATTGAAGTCTTAACCTTGAAAGAGTACATAAATTAGAGATTATTGATATATTGAAAAAATTAATTATCATGTGCCGCAGTAAAATATATCTCTCATAAAAATACCCTTATATATCATATGTTGGTCAATTTGTTCAACTCTTACTAAACATAATTAATTTATCAAATTCCATTCCATGATTCTAGTACAGTTAAATTGAACTTATATTTCGTGCGACAACAAATTATAAAAAGAAAGACCAAATCGTAAAAATCAAACTAGCCAAATAAATATAGTTGATTTAACTTTGATTTTCATATAAACCGACCCATGAAAACCCAATGCTACTCGTAAAAATTTAGGCATGCATAACCGATACTTCTACTATGTGTATCGACACTAAAGAATTTGGTAATTAAGATGACTTTTTGCGGTTGCTTTTTCCATCCTTTTTACCACAATGATGAGTATGGGGATAGGAAAATTTTGAGTTTGGGTAAATCGAGTAAATTTTATGGATAATCATCCAATTTTCATGTTTTTTATCAAAATGTCACTATTTTTTCTTTTGTTGCCCAAAAATTATTCAACTTTTTTCTATTGCACAAAAATAATTTTGTTCGCTACTAACTTAGTACACGCCTGAAAAGTGACGTGGAAACTAAAATAAAAGATTTACTTAATTAAATTAAGATTAAATCACTAATCCAGATACTTATATTTGTTGGTTATTCTAAACCCGACTTCAATTTTAATAAAACATAAGACCCACCTTTATCATGAATAGAATATACCCGAATATTTGCTTATTTCTAAATCTCTCTTTTCGTTCTTCCTCTGCTAGGGCTAACATGTTCTAAAAATTTATTTTCCTTGAAAAATATGGATTCCTCTTCAAGATCGAGGAATAAACTAAGCGAATCTCTGAGGTCTCTAAGGAATTATGAATTAAGCGAATCTTTAAGGTCTCTAAGGAATAAATTAAGCAAATCCACTATTACGAAAAGTTAAGATTAGAAGTAGTTCTGGTTGCAGCCTTCTATTTGATAATTTGTTGATATTGAACAGGATATCACCAAAAAATAAATTCAAAATAACTATACCAATAACCTAAACAGCTAAACTTAATAATAAAAAGAACAAAAAAAAAAAAAAAAGAAGAGCTAAACCCAGTAATTTGAGTGTGTAAGATTTGTATGAGCTTTGGGCAACTGGGTATGATTTTTATTATGGGTCAAGTAAGGAATTTAATACATTAATCCTATTTAATCAAAATTTTGTACTCTAATAACGTCATTTTCAGGCATGTATTAAGTTATTTCCTGGGGCAAAATTATTTTTGTATAACTTAGAATAAAATTGAATAATTTTTCAGTAACATATAATAGAATAGTGACTTTTTGGTAATAAACATGAAAGTTAGGATGACCACCCATAAAATTTACTCGTAAATAATCTACAATTTACTTTTTCTTTTTTGGATAAGTACACATAAATAATAATAAAAGAAAAGTAAATAAACGACTACTCCTGTGTTACAACTTACAAGATTCTTGAAGATAACCAATATATTGTAAGTGGACCTGTTCTCATCTGGGCTTTCATCAACATGCTAAACACATGCACTCAACATGTTAAACACATGCATTTACCTCACGCTGTGAATGAAAAGGATGCCTGCGGCTAAAATCTAACTTTCTCATATTACTGTGCATAGTGAATGACCATTTTTTGTCCCAATTTATTGTCTGTTTTCACTTATTGAGTGTCAACTCAATTAACTAATTGTTTTGGGCTAAATCAAACATAAATTTTAGTCTTTAAATGTTAAGTATTCACATACTTAATGACTTAAACCTGTTGATTACTCAGCATGATATTGGTCGATGAAATCGCAAGTCAACCATGTATCATTATGTAATTAGTGGAATGAGATGTAATTAGTAATCTTCCCATGTGGATACAAGCAAGCTAATTGTATTCCTCTCAAATAATAATGTATGTTTGAGATTCTTTTTGAAATACAATTATATATAAGTTGGCTCAGATCAATTATCACAAAAGAATTTTCAGTGAATGGTATTTCAGATATATTATTAACTTGGATTTTATGTGAATTGTTGAATGCTATTAGTCTATAATTATTTAACTGAACCATTGTGGATGCTGTTTCACTTAATAATTATCCTAGAGTATTGAAGAGTTTGCTATTGCTTTACCAGTTTCGTTAAATGAGGTATTTACCCTGTAAGATAGTTGACGCATAATGCACTTGCCAAGTGCCATCAACAGGTTTTAGGAAGAAAAGAAAAAATTGATTCAAGATGTGATTGTGGTAGTTGGCGAATAAAATTGCTCCATACCCTTTTTGTTGTTGAAATTTCAATCTCTTTGATCTTTCCTTACCTTTTTCTTTTTTCATTTTCTTACGATGAGCCTTTCCGCATCTTCCTCCCTTCTTGATTTACTAAGTAAGATAAGAGGCATGAACGCAACCTTAACAGCTTCCGTTAGATCTTGGGTATGAGGTACGGTGACCTTTTGTTGGGGATAGACTGTTGCTCCATGATAAAAAAATTGGGACTGTGTATTTTTAACAGGTACTTGTCCATTGTAAATTGTGGCTTATTTTTAAAGGGGGCAACGGTTCTTTTGTGAAACCCTTTGCCCCAAAACTATATACCGTGACTTTGTAGTGGATAGACTGTTGCCCCATGATAAAATACTGGGACTCTTTGTTTAACAAGTAGTTGTGTCCCAGTTCTAAAATATGGGACGTTGTATGACAAAGCATCATAGGCCCCAGTACAAAATACTGTGACTTTGCACATGAACTACCTGTGCTCCCAGCACCAATGTCTGGGGGGAGGGGGTGGGCCACCAAGCTGTCCCCCAGCACAAACACTGTGATCTTGCACATGAACTACTTGTACCCCCAGCACCAATGTCTTGGATGGGCCAACAAGCTTTTTTGTGTGCCCCATAATAAATACTGGACCCCTTTGTTTAACAAGTGCTTGTGTCCCAGTTCTAAAACATGGGACTTTGTATAGCAAAGCATCATAGGCCCCCAGCACAAAATACTGTGACTTTGCACATGAACTACTTGTGCTCCCAGCACCAATGTCTGGGGGGAGGGGGTGGGCCACCAAGCTGTGCCCCAGCACACACACTGTGACCTTGCATATGAACTACTTGTACCCCCAGCACCAATGTCTTGGATGGGCCAACAAGCTTTTTTGTGTGCCCCATAATAAATACTGGACCCCTTTGTTTAACAAGTGCTCGTGTCCCAGTTCTAAAATATGGGACTTTGTATAACAAAGCATCATAGGCCCCCAGCACAAAAATACTGTGACTTTGCACATGAACTACTTGTGCTCCCAGCACCAATGTCTGCGGGTTTTTTAGGTGCAAGCATATAGGTGTTAATTTTTCTTTGTTTTATTTTAACACATGTGCTAATGTTACAGCTATGGAGATTATACCAAATGATGAGGGTATGGATAATCTGCCAAACGACGATGGTATATTGGTTCCATTTGCGTAGTGGAAAAATCGTGATTGCCAGTGGAAAGGTGACACAGAGTATCGTGGATTACTTGAAGGGTTATTGTCTACCGATTACCTGGAGAAACTGAAGCAATAGCCATTCGGCAAGTTTATGCTTTTGGAAGATACTAAATATTCTGGGAGGCTTATAAATTGTTTTCTGTAGTCTCAAATAGTTTCTTCAGACAACACTAAGCTTAGCTTCAAAGTTTTTGGTGATATAGTAGATTTCATAGCTGATGATTTTCATGTAATTAGTGGTCTTAATATTTCCAGTATTGTAGATATAAGTATTTTTAAGCTTTCAAAGAGTAGATTAAAGGAGAAGTATTTCAGGAATCCTGAAGATGATGTTAATAAAAAGGACAGCAAGTGGACTTTAAAATTATATGACTTGCTTGATTTGCTTGAACATCATTCCAGTTATGTGAGAGTGACTCCAAAGAACAAGGGTAATGTGAATAGAGTGTCAGCTGCACGATTGGATGTTCCATTAGAGCAAGATGATGCTGTTAAACTAGCTGAGGTATATTTGCTTAATTCTGTTTTATTGGGCCGGCCATCACCTAGAGTAGTGGATGATCAACATATGATTATTATTGATGAAGAAGAGGTACATAGCTGTTATCAGTGGGGTACTGAGATATATCGTCAAATGGTACACCATTTGCAGTCAATCATAAAGCCAAATTCTTCTACTTATATGTTTCCTGGTATACCCTTCCTATTCTGTTGCTGGGTGGCAGAGGTATTCCCTGTGTTCAGGCAGTATTTTACTGCTCGTCGTAGGATCAAACCTGTGATGCTTCGTTACACATGTACTGTTACCCCTCATTACAATGTCTTGTGTGATGACTTCTTTCATAATGAACAGGTGAGTTTCGCGAGTACTTGCTTTTGTTTGTTATTTCTTTTTTTACTTTTTTGTTGGTTTTGAAATGTACTTTTAAATAGTTTTTGGGGGATGCCTCAGTGAGACCAATAAGGCATAAATCTAAACGTGCTTCAACTTCAAAGTCACCCTCAAAGTCATCTTTAAAGACTAGTTCAACAGCAGAATCTATTGACATGAATGAAGTTGTAAAGGTGAAATTCTTTGTGGGTTTTGTCTTTTAATTTTTTTTTTCTTATGTGGTTTTAATGTTTTTTCTTTTATCAGAGATTAACAGCTAATCTCAAAGTAAACTTACCTACTGAGATCAAGATTCAACATATGATCAATTCCTCAGAAAATAGTGTGAAGAAAGATCTTGTTGACATGGAGAAGAGGATTACAGATAAGTTGAATGCAAAGTTTGATTCATTACTGCTTCTTGTTGCAAAATCAAAGACAAGTGATCTTGGAGAAAACTGTGGTGTTTCTGTAAGTAAATCAGACACCAGGAGTAGAAATGAGAAGAGTCATTTTGTTGATAATTTGAATTATTCAGATGGTCGCGATAGTTTTTTCAAAGAAACATATAACCGGCCTGAGCTTGTTGGTAGTGTACAAAGTGATCGTGGTATTTCAGCTGCTTTAATAGAGAAAAGCAATCAAATGATTGTGGATGTTTTAATGGATTACAAAGCTGATATCTGTGACCTCATTGATGAAGCAAAAGGTACATATGGTTTAGAAACGGCGCCATCAAATTCAGACCATCATCAACAAAGTCATGATAATCAAATAGAGTATTCTATATAGTCGTAATCTAAGTAAAAGGGAATTTTTTATTTAATGTAATGATTTTTTTTTGTTATTGTATATGCAGATAAACAGAATCCTTCTTCTGATTTATTGGACAAGTGTCCATCTAAAGATGATGATGTATCTTTGAATCCAACAGATGTTCAGCTTCGTGATGAAAAAATTTATTTCACACTTAATGGTAAGAAGAAAAAAACTTGTTGGTACATTCAACCAACATATTATGCACTAATACTGTGTTTTTATGATATGCTAATGTCCCAGATAATAAAATACTGGGACTCTTTTTTTAACAAGTACTTGTGCCCCAGTTCTAAATTATGGGACTTTCTATAATAAAGCACTATAGACCCAGCACAAATACTGTGACTTTTTCATATGAAGTATTTGTGCCCCAGCAGCAATGTCTGGGAAGTCTATAGTAATGGAAATCTATTTTTAATATGTGTGTTTTGACACTTCTGTTTTCTATAGAGAAATGTAGTGTATTGTGCTTATTTATTTTTACAGAAGGTAATAATGGTGAATCTGGGCAAATTGATGTGGTTGAAGAACAAATTAATGAATTAAAGTATCTTATTGAATCTGGTATTTGGACACCCGTAGGTATGTAAAAGTAATTTTTATATAATAATTAGTGTTCCTATTTTTGTTGTTGAAAATGTGTAACAAATTATCTTGTTTTAAAGTCTCTCAAGAAAGTTCTCAAGAAGGTTCTCAACCAATTAAGCTTGCTGATAACCAAATATTTTTGACTCCTGGTACGTGAAAATATCTTGCATATTTTGCATGGTCCGCACTCCAGCATAAAATACCCTGTTGGTTGGTCAATGAATAGTGTGTCTTGTTCCATTTATTAAATATTGCGACTCATTTTTTGTCTATGCATATGTAATGTATTGTTGTTGTCTATTTTTTACAGAAGCAACAAATGTTAAAGCTGATAATGAAGACGTTGTCAATCAACGCAGTCACAGTGCTGAGGTTCGACTTGAAGTTAAGACTATCAGTGAGCTTTGCATAACTGGTCTTGTTTTTACACCAGAAGGTATGTAATCGTCTTTTTTATAGTTATTTTGTGTTTTTTATTGTTGGCAAATGTGTGATATATTATCTTTATTTATAAAGGTTCTCAAGAAAGTTCCCAAGAAGGTTCTAAAGAAGGTCTCAAAAAAGGTGTTGTGCATTCGTCTCCAAAAAAGGTTTTGAAAGCATTTTCCAGCAAGAAAAGGAAGAAACATGATAATGATGCTTCTCCTGAAATTGCATCTCCCCTCAAACCTAAAATTGGTGAAAATTTGGCTGAAGCAAGCAAAAGCATCATGAATATTGGCTGCATAGATGCACCTTCATTTTCAATTGGCTTGACACAGCCATTGCAAGAGACTGCAGCAGTGATTGATAGTATCAGACCAGATTCTATGGATATCGATCACTCAGAAAGTAAGGGTGGTACAGAATTTGCATTAATAGAGAAAGATAATTCAAAACTTACGACACTTGCTGATGCATCTGTTGTAGTACTGGAGCAAGAGTCTGCTTTGGATTCAGCCACGAAAACACCTGAACAGTTAATTTTTGGAGAGAAATAGAAGCTTGCTGGACAGATGTCTGTGCAAGAAATTTTGCAGATGTGTGTTCATCTAAACAACAGTCGGCTATTCAGTGTTCAGTGAAAAAAGAGGAAGTTATGGATTTTTCTATTTTGCCAGACAAACCATCAAATGATCCACAAGGAGGAGAGCTGTTAGGCAGGGGACATAGGGTTCGTAAGATTAGCCGCCACTCATTATCTCCATTCAGGCCTTTTGAGCCAAAGGAAAAGTGTGATTGGAAGCCTTTTTATAAGCGTGTATGCCCTTTTCATACTGTCAATGCCACGTCTAATTGTTTGGCAATTTTTGATCAATGGTTGAAGAAAGGCTTGAAAGTGACTGATCAAAACAGCGTCTCTAAAGTGTAAGTTATTTTATTTTACTTTTTTTTAGTTTTTGTGTATTTTAAGTTACAGGGCGTTGTATATTATATTAGTAAATTTGTATTGTTTATGTTGTTTGTGTTTAACTTTTTCAGGGGTGATGATCTTTATGATGACAAAATTGCAGACATCAATTTACAGAACAAAATTAAATTATATACTGTTTCAGTGAAGAGCAAAATGTGGTTTAGAGAGATTGCAGATAGAAGATATTAACTTACCAATGAGGTTTGCTACAGCTTTTTTTAATTATTGGTTCTGTAGTCTTTTATATATATATTTGTCAACTAATTTTTTTTTTTTTTTTGTGTTTTGTGATTTTTTTTTTTTGGTCATGCAGCATGTTGATGTTATACTGTACTATCTGAGGAAGAAACATGTATATCATTCACCAACTACTCAGCATTGTTCACAACGACAAACTTGAATTTTGATTTTTTTTTAGAGTCTTTGTTCTTTTTGAAGGTTGAATCCTATTTTGAAAATATGGGAAAGGAAGAGAAGACCAGGAGAATAAAAGAGAAGAAGGATAGAATGGAAAAAGAGTGGAAGAAAAAAGAAGATTTTGAAGAAATGAAGGCGAAGAAGAAAGGAGCAAAAAGGACTCGTGCTCAACAAAAGAAAAAACAATATAAACCTCCAGCAGAAGTTGTTTTTGGAATTCATGACTTGATATTGGACGATTTAGAGAAGATTGAGTTAGATTTTTACCTAGCACAATTTGAAGGAACTACGCAGAATAACCTAAATGAGTGTGTGAATGGGTCTACTAATCAATGTGGCATAGCATGGACTCAAGTCGAAAAAGTGTTTATGCCAATTAGGAAGACTTCACTTGATCTTGATGATTACATGTCTTGCACTCATTATTGGTTTATTCTATAAAAGATCATAGAATAGATGTCTATGATTCGGTTTTTTATGGGGATGAACATTTTGTGAAGATGAAGATGGCAATGTATGCAATTGCTATACCTCAGCTACTAAAAGAGATGTATTTTCATACAAAATACCCTAATTTTGGTACGATGTACAAGAAACTTTATATTGTTTATCAAATAGCAGCAAAACAATTAAGAGACACAGACTGTGGTCTCTTTGTAACAAGGTTTACAGATCTGCTCATGCTCGGACAGGATTTGTTTAAATATGAATGGGGAGTAGAAGCTATAACTATTTACAGGAGAATGGTTGCTGCTAATCTACTGACGCATGGAAAATCAAAAAGAGATGAAGGCTATGAAACTCCACCAGAGAAATTGAATGATGATTATGGAGAGCATGATGAGAAGCTAGCTTGTGAACATGGAAGGCTGCCTCTTCTTTGAATCTTTATTTATTTTTTTTATTAACAATGCAATGTACACATTTTTTGAAGTATGTATAGTTAATATGTTGTTTGTTTGTTATTATTTATTAGCTTTTGAAATATATAAATAGGAATGCTAATATTTTAATTCTAGCATTTTTATATACTGTGAGTTCACATATGAAGCACTTGCACCCTAGCACCAATGCCTGTGAGCGGGTGGGAAAATCCCTTCGTGCCCATTATAAAATACTGGGACTCTGCATTTTTAAGTACTTGTGCCCCAGTTCAAAAATTATGCGACTTTGTATAAAAGCATTTTAGCATACGTTTTCCATCCCCCCCCCCCCCCAAGTCCAAAATACTGTGAGTTTACGTATGAAGTACCAACGCCCCCAGTTAATATACTGGGTATAATTACTTAGTATAATTTTTTTTAAACAGTCGATAATAATGTAGTAATATAGATAAGCAACCACGTCGTATATCACCGAGTTCCTTTTTTATAACATGCAATTATACCCAGACAGTATAATTATTACTACATTATCGATTGTTTTAAAAAAAAGAGTCGTGCTAAAAATTAATGTATTGTCTTGGTAGAGTGAAACTTTCACTGAAAACGCTGCACTCTACCAAGACAACACATTAATTTACTTGAAGGAGAGTTGATTAATCTTTATAAACACTGCAACGTTTCATAAAATTTTCGGTGTGGGACATAGATTCTAGGTGAACAGTCTCCGTTTTTTTATATACTGTGAGTTTACATATGAAGCACTTGCACACCCAGTACCGCACGTGGAAAAATCTCTTCGTGCTCATTAGAAAATACTGGGACTCTGCATTTTAAGTACTTGTGCCCCAGTCCACCCCCCCCCCCCCTCCCCCCCAAGCCCAAAATACTGTGAGTTTACTTATGAAGTACCAGCGCCCCCAGTTAACATACTGGGTATAATTATTTAGTATAATTATTTTCACCAAAATAATTAGGGGTCTGCAATTATGAGTTGGTTACTAGCATTCCTGTTTTTAGGGGTGCAGTTGTGCGTATCTGTCTATAAATACAGTCTTTGAATATAGAATCATCACTCAAATTTGTCTCAAATTTTTTACTTGCATTCTTTTAGAAAATAAAAAATCTCTCCCACAGGAAAATGAGCATGTAGTTGAGAATGGACATGCATTTCAAAATGGGCATGTAGTTGAGAATGGACATGCACTTCAAAATGTGCATTCTACAGATCAAACAGGGCGTGATTTGTATTTGGAGATTGCAGGGTTGCAGGGAGACATTGAGCAGTTGACTCGTACTGTAGATCACCTCCGATTATTAATTATTCGGCAAGATCAGAAGAATGAAAGGAAAGAGCGACAAATGACAAGGATGATAAGGACAATCAGACAAATCTCAAACTATAATGAAGTACATACTCCACCAGGGTCACCAGAGAACTAATTTTACTATTTTTGTTATTTTTTTTAATAAACTTATGTTGTATTAAATTGATAATAAAAAAAGATTGGGACTCCATCAGTGTTATGTTTTTAATGCTTCCATCTACAAGTGTAATTATCTTTTCTCTTCTTTTGTGTTTTTAGAAGTATCTTTTTCTGTAATTTTTATGTTAATCTTAATTAAAATGCCTGTAAGTTTGCGTTTGTTTTGTGTGAAAAAATGTTATCTAATATGCTGGGATGGCTAAGATGTTTATGCTGAGGCTAGTAGTTTAAGGCACATGGACGCCCCAGATGTTTTTGCTGTGGGTAGTAAAACAAGGCGCATGGATCACACCCCCTCCCAGATGTTTATTCTGGGGCTAGTATTTTAAGGCACATGGACACCCCATATGTTTTTGTTGTGGGTAGTAAATTAATGCACATGGACATTTGAGTTTTTATTTTTATTTTTCCAATGCTCTTTATACTTGGCCCCATCATAAAGGAAAAGAACAAGCAATGTGCAGCTTTTACATAAAGAATGAAGAATCCTTACTATCATCCAAAAGCAGAAGGATAATACAGTATAATAGAGAAGATTTCTTGTATACTTATTTTAATATAAATAGACTACTTTGCTACTGAATAGAAGAGGCACATATTTTTGTATTTTTAAGATGGGAACAGTTGTTGAAGCAGTGTTGAATGAATTGGATGCTAAATTAGTGTTATTTGTTTGTTGGTCTTTTTATGCTTCACAGACTTGACCCAGTCTTTACACTGGGACGTTATGGTAAATATAAAAGGCGACCCAGCTTTTTTTAAGTCTGGGTGAATAAAAATACAGAAATACCAGCATTTAATTGCCTCCCTAACATAGGGATTCGAAAAGTCTGGACTTTATTATTTATGGAAACTAGAAGGAAATAGGGAAGACCATACAAAACCTACCATTTTTTACTACATTTATTCTGATATTTTTAATCTATTGTTTGACCATAGCAGCGGGACAAAAGTTAATATTAGATAAATAAGCTATACCCAGCATTTTAGAGAACATTTTTCATAAATAAGATGGGAACAGTCGTCGAAGCGGTGTTAAGTGAATTGAATGCTGAATTAGATCAGTTTGTAAGTTAATCATAGCATTTTTTTAAAGTGTTATTTTTGTTTGATGTTATTATAAAATATTACATTTCTTCTTTTGTTTTGTTTTGTAGATTTTGCCAGTATGGTTGGTAATTAGGCTTCCCAGACGTGATGTACCAACCACTCTTATTTGCCGTGGTATTCATTTCCAGATGAACTACCAAAAAGTGAGAAGACAGAGAAAACTTTGTAATGGATGGAGGGAGTTTGTTCGTACTAACAATCTTGGAGTAGGAAGTACGCTACATTTTAGGGTTCTGGAATCCTTAGATCGTGTGGTTTTAAATGTTAGTATTTGGCAGCCTGAACTAGAACCTTTAATTTCAAGTTCTAGTTCTAGTTCTGGCTCTACTGTTGAAGATTCCTGAATAAGATAGCATATTTGTGTGTTTTAGTTCAATATCTGAGTTTTTGGTAAACAATATCTGAGTTTTTGGGGCAGTTATATATGTGTAATGTAACTGTTATTTTTTGAATTGTGATTGTTCAGTAAACAACATCACAAATATTATGTAATGGCTTTTCAATTATAAGTTGCATCTGTTATTACATTATGAAATTTATTCTATAAATACATATCAACTTATACTTGTTATGAAGTTTTATGTGAAGTTTCTATGTTGTCATTTTTAATTATTAGTCTATAATTTCCAATTAGTTTACAGTCATTAGTATAGGACCCATATAAAAATGGTGTAATTTTCAACTGCATAATAATATAGCTCCAGCAAAAGTACTGGGTATTAATGTATGAATAAATATTATTAAATTTTGTGGTTCTGGGATTAATTTGATAGGATTCCCCATATCAAAATGCTGTTATTTTTCAACTGCATAACACGATAATCCAGCACAAGTACTGGGATTAGTTTAGAATTATCAGTATAGGACCCCAGATCAAAATGCTGTTATTTTCAGCTTCATAACAATATGGCTCCAGCACAAGTGTTGGGATTAGTTTACAATTATGAGTATAGGACCACAGATCAAAATGTTGTTATTTTCACCTTCATAACAGTATGGCTCCAGCACAAGTACTGGGGGACTAATTTATGTGAGAGCACTTTTTTATATATGAATAAATATTAAATTTTGTGATAGTAATTTAAGTTACACAATATTTGTTGAAATTGATAACGTACAGAAACTGTAAAGTCCATAGAAAATATAATTTCTTTGACTACATTTAATGTATTTTTGACAAAATACATATCTACTAACAGTTACTCACTTTTTTTACTATAAATAACCCTTTGCAGTTAAAGCAAACTATAAAGTTTTTTGAGACTTCATCTCCTCTTATAAACTGTAAAGTTTTTTTTTTTTTTGAAAAGAAGATATGGCAGATGAAGACACTCGTGTGGAGGAACTAGGAAGTTTCGACAAGAAATCACATCATCTTATTTTGATAGAGATGATTTTGTATGTTAAAAGAAATGACCAAAGTATTTTTTATTTTTTTCATTTATTTTTTTAGTGTTTTGTGATTTTTTTATTAACTGTGAAATATTATTCCTTTTAGATCTTTCCAAAAAG
The DNA here is from genome assembly GCA_029990575.1 of Petunia axillaris subsp. axillaris. Classification (NCBI taxonomy): domain Eukaryota; kingdom Viridiplantae; phylum Streptophyta; class Magnoliopsida; order Solanales; family Solanaceae; genus Petunia; species Petunia axillaris. The sequence continues at coordinate 52,696,795 of JARKNS010000003.1, forward strand.
TTGGAAGCAGATGCTGCCAAATAAAAATGGAATGGCATGCATAATGTGTGAAGATGATGATGAGGTATATGAGATGAACTTCAAAGTTGGGAAGCACGCAAGGTTGTGTAATGGATAGAAGGATATGATTATCAAGAAAGGCTTCAGGATAGGTAATATACTTCGTTTTGATCACATGTGGCACGAGATGATCAACGGTATTCCATCTGTTGTTTTTGAAGTTTCTGTCATAAACCATCAGGATGGTGAGGGAGGGGGTGATGATGATGATAGCAGTGATGATGATGATGATGATGATGATGATGATGATGATGATGATGATGGAGCATCAGCACAGAATCCAATTCTAATTGAATAATTTTCTACTAGTTTTAATGTGTGTACTGTCTATGTATTTGTGTTCTAATAAAAACTACAGTGTTTATGTACTATTTTTTTTATCTAATTGTATTTTATATATTTGCATTTCTTATCAAGTAACTGTAATGCTTGATAAATAACTTAAATAGGAAACAGAAATTCAATCCTATTACAAGTTTTGGAAGATCATATTCCATGTGAGGATTGAAGTTCTAGCCACATTACAAGTACTGGATTACCTTACAATTATTAGTATAGGACCCCCAGATCAAAATGCTGTTATTTTCAACTGCATAACACCATCGCTCCAACACAAGTACTGGGATTAGGTTTACAAACATGAGTATAGGACCCCCAGATCAAAATGCTGTTGTTTTTCAGCTGCATAACACCATGGCCCCAGCATAAGTACTGGGACTAATGTATGTGATAGCAGTTTTTTATATATGAATAAATATTATTAATTTATGTAATTATAAAAATGTTGCTCATATTCAAATTACAGACTTTTGAAAGTTAAAAAACAAAATCTATTGTGCATTTTAAATATTGTAAAAGAGTTCTTATAATAATTTAACTTACAGAATCTTCTAAGATTTTTTATTGACTTGACTTGTCATGTAAAACGACAAAAGAATCTATCTACTTTTGTTCATGTATTATCAAAACAATACACAAATGCTGTGGATTTGCAAAGTTAAAGTAGGGAATATTTTGTGGATTTCAATATATTTTTGGAACAGAAGTCTGTTGTAGTAATCTAAAGTACAGAATCTTTCCAGAATCTGTTTGATTTCTTTTTGTGTTGTCAACTGTGTAATATTGTTACTTTAATACAGTTGAAAATCTCAGTTCAATCTTTTCCTATACAGATACGACCTATAAAAAAAAAAGTGATATCTTCTTTACAGAGAAAGATGCAAGGAATTTTTACAGCTTTTTTTGAGTTACAATGTCAGCTAAAATAGAAGAAATATTCTTTACATGTTTTTTCTGTTTTTGTTTTCTATAAATTAGACAGTGGTCTTGTTTTTTCACTTGTACAAAACAAAATATTATTCCAAGAAAAAGGAAAAATAACAAAGCATAAAAAAAAAATGGCTTGCAATGATGAAGTAAGAAGACAACAATGGCGCCAGTTGAATAACGATGTTAGGAATTTGAAAAGTGATCTTGAGTTTTTGAAAACTGAGATATCAGTTGTGAAGAATAACTTGGATGTGTTGTTTGAATTTTTTGTAGCTTTCAGAGAGAAAAACAATAGAGATATGGATCGACTTTTTAAAAAACTCTTGGACGTTGAATTGCAAAACTTTACAGATTCAACCTCTGGTTCTAGCTCTCGCGTTCCTAGTAATCATTAATATTTTACTGTATTTTTTTTATGTGTTTCGCAGTGTTCTATTTTTATGCTTCCATGTGAAGCAAGTGTAATTTATCTTTTCTTGTACTTGAGGATACTTCTTTTTTGTTTTTAGAAGTATGCTTTTATGTAATTTTTATGTTACTATTAATGAAATTTGCTGTAAGTTTGCCTTTTGTGTTGTGTGTAAAATGCCGACTCTTAAATAATGTTTATGTATAGTCCCAACAATATATTCCCCAGCATTTTTACACCAAGCCCCAGGATATTATTATGGGGCTTTGGTTCAACGCAACACCAAGCCTCAACATTTTATGCTGGGACAACAGGGGTGATTTTGAAGTCCAGCTTTATAAGCCCCAGCATTTAATACTGGACAACACACAAAGTAATTCAAAATTATGTTAAACAGTGTGACCCATTGTAAACAGTGTGACTTATCAGAACTTATGACAAAATACACATTGTACCTTTTCAGAATTTTCAGAAGTGAATCTTACAAACAAATGCCAATGTATATAAATTCCCACCCATAAAACAGATAGACAGGAAACCAATCTGTCATTTTTGTTATTTAAGAAAAAAAAAAGAAATTGTTTCAAATACTATCTGATCAAAAAGTATCTATGGAGAATGGCCACCGATCATCAAATGGCCACGGACTATCGAATGGCCACGGACCATCTTATGGCCACGGACCATCGAATGGCCATAGACCATTTAATGGAGCACGGGTTTTCCAGAATGGTCATGGACCATCAACTGAAAGGCATGTTACGAACTTGCCTTCAATACCAAGACACCTCTGTTGGTGTTTTGAAAATCTGAAGAATGAGGTGGAATCCTTGAACGAATTCAGAAAGAAATGTGAAGATGCGTTGTGGAATTAAGGTACACGCAGCGACAATATTACGAAAAACTGATGGAATTGCTTATGGTGATGGCAGATCCCATGTAATTGCACAATGGAGGGCCAGGGGAGGCCGTGTTTAGGAATTATGGAGAATAAACAATGTTTTAATTTGATATATTATCTATTGTTGTTCTTTCACATATTAGTAATTTTTTTACAATGATATCATGTATTCAAAAAGGCAAACAAACATTGTTAACATGTGTGTGAAAGAAGTGTAATTTCTCTTTTCTTGTACTTGAGGATACTTCTTTTGTGTTTTTAGCAGTATGCTTTTATGTAATTTTTATGTCACTGTTAATGAAATTGGCTGTAAGTTTGCCTTTTGTGTTGTATGTAAAATGTTGACTCTTAAATAATGTTTATGTATAGTCCTAGCAATACATGCCTCAACATTTCTGATTAGAACTTCCTAGCCAAAACCCTTCTCTTCCATACCATACCCGTAATTTGCATCGTCCAGACGAATTTTGAGTTCCTCTTTTCTCCCCCCCCCCCCCCCCCTTAATATTTTTTCTGGTAGCAAATAGACCATTTCCATTAGTAGGTATTTAAGGTGACAACTAACAACTCTTCTGTTGATAAATGTAGTATAGCTATAGGATATTGTAATAGGACTTTGCTTCAACGTAATACTAAGTCCCAGCATTTTAATGCTGGACAAAAGGGGAGTGATTTTGAAGTGCAGCTTTATAAGCTAAAAAATAGCATAGCTACAGGATATTGTAATGGGACTTTGCTTCAACGTAATACTAATCCCTAGATTTTTATGCTGGGGCCAGTAGTTTAAGGCACATGGGTGTTCAAGCTTTTTATCCTACATTATTGTAAATATAGAAGTTGTTCCAGTTTTTAAGAGTGTGTCAGCAAATATCTTGGGTACTAGCATTTTATCAGGATAACATTGGTATACGAGAAGACCTCGAACTGGAAGAAACATAGGGAAGAACATAGAAACACAGCTTTTTTGACTACATTTATAGTGATATTTAATCTATTTTTGACTATACATATTCTCTTTGACCATAACAGTTGAACAAAAGTTCGTAACTCCTAGCCTATAAATAAGGCTTTGCAGTTGAAGTAAACGACAACAAGATTGAAATTAATTTATTTTTTCATCAAACAATAATATGGAGGACAATCGTTGGGAGGAACTAGGCAATTTAACTATGCGAATAACAAAATCATACTTCAAAAGAGATGATTTTGTATGTTAAAAAAATTACCAAATTATTTTTTATGTTTTTGTTCATCTAATTTTTCAATGTTTTTTTTTTTTGTATTAACTGTGAAAGTTTATTTTTTCAGATCTTTCCAGAGAGTTGGAAAGAGAAGCTGCCAAAGGTCAATGGAAGTGCACTTTTAGTTTGTGAAAATAATGACACTGATTATGAAATGAAGTTCAATGCTGGAAAGGGATATTCAAGGTTGTGCAATGGATGGAAGGAGATGCTTCAGCGTAAAGGCTACTTCGGTTTAATCACGTTGTTCATGAGGTTTACAACGGTGTTGCCACTATGGTTTTTGAAATTTCATTAGTAAACCGTCAGGTTGGTCAAGGCCACAACAATTATGATGATGTTGATGATGATGATGATGATGATGATGACGACGACAATGATGATGATGGCAACAGTGAAGAAGATGTAGGATCAGCCCAGAAGCCTATTGTGATTGAATAAGTTTTAGTAGTTTTTATGTTTTTTCAGTAAATGTGGGATGTTTGTTTGTCTTTTTATTTCATGTGTGTTTTTAAGCTTTTTTGAGCAGTTGATGAATTATGAACAATATTTTTTCATATTATGAACTGTGTTTCTAAGTACTGTGTTTTCATTATTTAAGTAAGATCAAAATGTTTGTTGTTCAATAAGTAAAAAAGCTAGAAAATAGATAAATCGAGACAACTATTTTGCACAGCAACAAATGAAAAGTGTATTTTTTATATATAATAATCCTTGTTAAAGAATACAGAGGAAGTAAAATTTGAAAAAAAAAAGTTCTCTATAAGTGAATAGTCCTTTTTGACATCAGATTTGTTGCGACTGGATGAAGATAGAGAAGAATGGTCTTCTATCTATCTAGTGACGACGAGATTCCTAACTGAAAAAAAAAAAAAAAAAAAAAATTAACATAGCAGCTTTGGGTGTTGAATTGCACTAAAATAGAATTAAAAAATAAAATGCAAATAGAGAGACATACCTATTGTTTTTATTGGGAGTTATGTTTCTTTGAATATAGTTGAAGTACTGGAGTGTGTCTGCAGGATGTCCTGTTGTGTCCACGCTTTCTACATATCCTACATTGTTTTCCCTTTTTTCTTACATATTCTGCAGTCGAGACAAATCTTTTCTCCTGCCTTCTACCTGCCTTAACTTTAAAATCTAGGGGTTTTGTTATCTCTTCTTTAATGCTATCAGGTACAACCCATGATTCTTCATGTCCAACAGTGTTGATTTCCGCTTCATACTGTTTTAACCATGTTTCTCTTTTATACCATATAGAGCAATAATCCGACTTGTTTAGGTGCACTCTGTCTATGGCAACAAGTGCATGTTCACAAGGCATTTCATCCATCTGGAACTTGAGGCATTGACATTCTTTCTTCTTCAAACAAACAATGAATTCTCTTCCTTCATCTGTTACATTAAAGCTTTGATCCGTAGTCCGGTCAACCTGTAAAAATATAATGTATAAGACTACTTGACTAGTTTTTATTTAGTAAAAAGAAAATAAATAAATAAATAACTAGCATAACAGATATAATGCTGCAATTTACTGGATCCCCCGCTTTTGCTTACCATGTAGTCCCAGCATAAAACCTGGGACTTTATGAATTATCATTAACATAAGACAAATGACATCCAAAAATAACTGTATTAGTTGATATACTCACATTCATTCTATATGTTTTTTATATATTTTTTTTTCAATTCATCATCTGTCCATTTTGATGTTGCAAAGAAAATATCCTGCGCACTCTTCCGTCTCTCATAAAACAAGGTCTGTAGCTTGTTCATTATGTTGTCCACCATTGACAGTATTGATTTTAACCGAGCATGTAATAGAGCATTATTCATGGATTCCACAATATTTGATGTCATCATGTCATATCTTCGATTTCGACAGTAAGCTCTAGTCCATCTCTCTGGTGGTTCTTCCATGAGGTAATCATAGGTTGCCCTATCCTTTCTTTTATTTGATTCATGTCTGTTTTAAACTCTGCAATCGTGTAGACACGACATGCACTATTGAATATACTTATCACTGCAGAACTCACGTTCCTTTTGTTAAGGTTCTTTTCCAGATGATATACACATATCCCATGTGTACATTCAGGATATACATTTGTAATCCCATTTGCAATTGCAGAATTACGATCTGAAAGGAACAGTAAATTCTCACGGCAACCAAATGCAATGCGCAACTGCCTAAAGAACCAATTGTATGCCAGATTATTTTCTGAGTCCACAACTCTAAAGGCAAGTGGGAAGATTTGGTTATTTGCATCTTTCATCACTGCAACCAATAGTGTCCCTTGATATCTTGATTTGAGGAATGTTCCATCGACAACTATCACAGGTCCATTATGTTTCCAGCCTTTGATAGATGCCGCACAAGCATAAAACATATATTTGAACCTGGATAATAGAATTACAGTGTTATCAGTAAAATGAATGTTAAAATTTTTGAGTCTCAGGTTTTAGCACTGGAACCTTACTTATACATAATTACGATGTCACAACATTTGGTGACGGGACTCCAACAAATAACGGTGCAGTCTCAGGCTTTTTATAATGGGTATTACTGGAATTCTACACAAAAATATATAAGTACATATTTTTTTTTTTTACCTGTTCTCACCATCTCTTTGAAGAGCAACGTGTGAGCCTGGATTGATGTCTCTTAGCACATATAAATATGCTGGTAACTTCTGAAAGTTCTCCTCAGGCGTCTCTCTAATTAAAGACTCTCCTTCTTTTATAGCACGCCATGCCTTATTATAAGAGATTTCAACTCCCATTTTCCTTCTAATCTCTGCAACAACAAAATTAGGCTTAACAGGATAATTATCGTCTCTCAGATTCTCAACTATCTCATCTCGAACAATCTTTGTCGTAGCATGTTTTTGGTCTCTTTTTCTATCATCCACTGAGCAAGTGTGATTCTTCTTAAACTTCAGTATTTTGAACAGTGTGGACTGTTTAATTCTGGATGATCGAACAGTCCACTCACATTTTTCATTCTTGCACGCCAGTGAATATCTCGTTGTACTTGATCTCACAACCTTGAATTCAAAATTGTGTGCAATTGCAGTTGTCTGGAAACATTTAGTGACACACTGTTTGTTTAAAAAAAATTGATCCAACCTTGACGTCGTTCAAATCTGCATTTTCTTTTAGTATTGGACGAGGAGATTCTCATATTTTCTTCCTTGAATACCTCTTTCTCTTTTTTTCCAGCACTTGATGTCTCAGGAAGTTGAAGATTTACAAGCTATTGTTCTGTGTTTTCAGCATGCATTAACTGTTGATCTACTGCTACAGATTCGACAGACGGAGGTGTTAAAACTATCACTTTAAAAGCATCATCGTTGTCTATTTGCATTATCATTTGCCCTTCAGCGTAATCAACTCTCTCAGACTGTGGAGATCGTTGTGTAATGTCAACTATGAAACGTCTACTCCTATACTCAGAATTGTTCTTCATCAAGTGTAAACAGCTGATTAAATCATCGGTATTTTTTATAGGGATACCTTTGCTTGTTCCAAGTTGCATATCAAACCATATGAATGTCTCAAAATGTTCTTCATATAAATCTATCTTTTTCCAAAGGTTTTTTCTGAAATCTTCAAATGTATCTGTTTCAGTATACAGAAAAATCCTTGTCTCATGATCTATGTACTTATAATCTGGTGTCCATTTCCCATTGAATGCAAGAACAATACACTGTTTAGCCATCACCTGTAGTTATAAACACAGTAAAAATACTAAACTAAGTGACAAAGAAAGCCACATGGTAAAATACTGTAATTGTAGCTTAATAATGAAAGCTTAAGAACTGCTAACCTATAAGCTAAATATACATTTCCATAGTATAATGGATAATTATACAGGGGAGGGGGATTTTTGAAGTGCAGCTCTATATGCTAAAATACAGCATAGCTACAGGATATTGTAATGGGACTTTGCTTCAACTTAACAGTAAGCCGCAACATTTAATGTTGGACAACAAAGGGGATTTTTTGAGGTGCAACTTTATATCATAAAATGTAATCACAGCTACTGGATATTGTAATGGGGCTTTTCTTCAACGTAACACTAAACCCCAGCATTTTTTGTGCTGGACAACAGGGTGTTTTTTCGAAGTGCAACTTTATATCCTAAAATATAGCATAGCTACAGGATATTATAATGGGGCTTTGCTTCAACGTAACACTAAGCCCCAGCATTTAGTGCTGGACAACAGGATATTGTAATGGGACTTTGCTTCAACTTAACAGTAATCCCCAACATTTAATGCTGGACAACAGGGGGGATTTTTTGAAGTGCATAGCTACAGGATATTCTTTGCTTCAACGTAACACTAATCTCCAGCATTTAATGCTGAATAACAGGTCATTTTGAAGTGCTAAGCTAAAATATAATCATAGCTACAGGATATTATAACGGGGCTTTGCTTCAACGTAACACAAACCCCCAGTACCTAGTGCTGCATACCCTTTTAAACTTAATTCAGATTCATATTAATTATATATAACAGTAAATTCGCGTCTCACAAAAATAAATTTGTTTACAGTACAAATGAGATCATAATCACGAATTTTTATTTCAAATCATTGATTTACAGTCACAAAAACAGATATATTTTTCGCAAAATTCAGCACAGAAATATCGCAGAAAGTGAGAAAACACAGCTCAAATTACCTTTTACAGTTTGAATTTAAAACTTCCGGAGAGAGACAATGATGATCTGGAGAGAGAATGTGTGCTTTGCTCTGTTTTTTTCACGCGTGATTTGTATTTATTGCTGAGCTGTAGGTTTTTAAGAGTAGTTCAGTAAATTCAATATATGGGGTGTTGCTAGCGGCAGTAGCCTGTATGTACGTGAGTCATTATTGGCTATTTCTCAATGAATTTTGAAACTGTGGATGGAACTCATTTAACGTGTGCAAAATTGGCTAGTCATCAAATTTTCACATAATATTGTGATGAGATTATTCACAACTTACGAGGTCCATCAGAACTTGAAAAAAATGAGGCTACTCTACGTATTTTAAAAAGGCCAAATTACATAACTATACAATATTGGTAACTGCTTTACATAAAAATAGCAATACTACAAGATTTTCAAAACTAGCAATATTTTTTTTCTAAAATATAGCAAATAGACATAAAACATAGGAAAAATCTTAGATTCCACTGCCACCTCCCACCCACCAACCCCTGCTACTACCGCAGCCACTCATGTTGGTCGCCTCCTTTGGCCACCATCACCAACTGCCGCCGTTGTCGGCTGCCGGCCAACGATCACCAGTGATTTTTATGTTTTTACAATCCTATACTTTTATCTCATGTATTTCTTCATTGTATAAAAACACTATAACCACCATAAAAAATGAGTTGAAGAAGAATAAGAAGAAGAAGAATATACATAGTTTTATTTTACATTTAATACTATTGAGACACATTATATTTATAATCGATACACAAAATATACGTAAGAAATACACATGATATACAGTTTGGAATACTTTAAACTTTTAAATTATGGAAACAAACATGACATACTGTCTACAGACGTTCACCATACAATCGCCATACAGTCGCTATACAATAGCCATACAGTCGTTACACAATTGCTATATATTCACCATACGGTTTCAAAAGATATAGCAGAAGCACAAGAAACAAAAAATGAAGCCGCTGTAGAAGACGGCCAGAAAACACTTCACATACAATCGCCATACATTCTCCATACATATGCTATACAGTAGCCATACACTTTCAAAACAGAGGTTAAGCACCATAAACAAAGAACTTATCAATTGCAGAAGGCAGCCGGAAACGAAGCAGCAAAAAGGCCGAAGAAGTTGAAACACCATAGAAGACGAAATCGACGAAGAAAATGACGCTAATGGTAGATGAAATCATCAGAAAAGTCGAAATCAATTGAAGAGATGAAGTCATATAACCATATAGTGGGATCTATGGTGCTCGCCAGTAAATAAATCGAACTTGGAGAATACGAAATTGGAATGGTGTTTGTTGGAGAAGACGAAATCAGTGGTTTGGTCCGACACCGCCAATGTGATTTGGACGGAAGTCGGGGGGGGGGGGGGGGGCTGTGGCTAGGTGTAGGAGGCAGAGAGAGATTTGGTTAAGGTTTTTATTTTATTTTATACACACTTTCAACTATTTGTTATATTGGGTAACAAATTGTAGAAATGTTGCTATTTTTTGTTGTGCAGGCAAAGTATTTCTATATTTTGTAAATAAGATCCATATAGTTATATGCAGCGTAATTTTTCCTTTAAAAAAAACGTTAAACATAACCATCATATGAACGGTAGCCTATCCATGTAAATTGCCAAAAGTTTCGTTTTGAACTTAAACCCCAAGAAATTCTCTGAGAGTTGGTTCAATGTCCCGAGAAAATTACTTGGACTGCAAAATATGAAGTCCCCGGAAAATTTCCTAGAATTCTGAACAAAATTCAGTGAAAATTTCCTAGAGTTTAGTTCAAATTTTTTTAAAATTATTCTGAGGTATTAGTGGCTATTCCTTAAGAACTTTTGGTATTTTTAATTATGACTATTTTTCCGAAAATTTGTTATTGCTGGTTGTTTCTAGTACTTCTGGTTATTCCTCAAAATGGCCTAATAGCCCAATTCGTATTAGGCCAGTCCAAAATTCAAGATGATGGATGTTTTTGGAATCTCTTTTAGGGCTCATTCGCAGAAATATGACACCATAAGCAGTGGTTTGCCATTTTTCCCCTACATAACAATGGTATGCAAAAAGACCCTCCGCTAATTTTAATTAAATAAATTTTGAATGGAAATAGCCCTATGAATCTTATAGTCTGGAGTCAGCACTTGTCTTTGACCCCCTCTTTCTTAGGCAACATTTTCCCCTTGAAGCCCCTTGAATTTCATATTCTCTCAAACAAAGTATTGCATGGACAACACTTGGTCGTAAGTACTGCCTAAAAGGTAGGACTTACCTTTGACCCATCTTTCTTAGGCAATACTTGCCCTTGAATCTCACATCTCCTAGAAAAAGTGTTGTCTGGGCAGTACTAGCCCCTTCCAATCTCTTCCTGCATTCTACTTGACCTCTTCCTAAAAGCCAACACTTGCAAATTGGTAACTTGAAGTGCTAACTCTAGATCACAAGAGGATATTTACTAAAATATTATTAAACAAGGGCAAACTCTCAAAACTAATCACTATGGAGGGCACATATTGAATTTTTTTGGCGTTTAAGCCATATATGAAACCAGTTGTACAATGAAGGATAATTTATATAACTATGCATTACGATATATCACTTTACATAAAAATAATAATACTATAAGAGTATGAAATCATATCAATATCTTTCTTTTCATAACATAGTAAATATACATAAAAGATGGAAAAATATCCTAGACCCATCCTACTGTCCCCCAGCCAACCCTTACCGTATGTCGCCAGCGCAATGGGTTTTTGTTTATCTTTTAAGAGTTGAATCTTTAACAACAACATCAAAATGGAAATTCGAAGATCTTATTCCCATCTCTAATCAATAATACTAAATTCACTCCCTACATTGTATAGACATACATATACAATTGTTATATGTCATTGTATATATTTTGTGTGTTTTTTAATTCTATATTATATATACAATGATACACCAGACATACAATTAAGATACAGTAGACATATATTTATACAATTGTTTTTTGTCATTATATACACTTATATTTCTTGTATATCTCCATTATATATATGGTTATTCATAAGACATACACTCCACATACAATAGAGATACGCTGGACATACAAACCTTCCACCTTCAAACCACCACAAAAAATACCATAACCACCATATGAAAAAGGAAACGTAGAACTATATACATAGATACACAAGAGGTACAATTGATATACAAATAATACACATGAGATCCAATTCATATATATATGAAATACAATTGAGATACATTTTGGGACTTTTCATATCTGGAGTAGTCAATGGTTAATCTTTAAATCTGGGACATTGGAACTCTGTCCTTGTCCTTAACATTTTCCTCGCCCAAAAAAAAAAAAAAATCATGTCACTGCCTCACAGGAAAAAGGGGCAACAAGCATCGTTGTTGCCTCACCAGAGAAAAGAAAAGGAGCAACAATCAAAGAAAAAATTGGGGAAAATTATCATCGGAGAAAGGGAGGTTGACCGGGAAAGAGTCGGTCGGAGTGGGGTTAGGGGATGGATTGACTGCGGCTGGTGTTAATGTTGTAGAGAGAGCTAGAGATAAAAGTTAGGGTTAGGTTTTGAGAGAGAACAATGGATCCTTGTTTCCGCTACGATACTACTCCATCCGTCCCATTTTTATGCGAGTGTTTGACTTGGAAAGAGTCTAAAAAATCAAGAAGACTTTTGAAATTTGAGATTTGAAACAAGTCATGAAAATTCATGTAGCTGGAAATTATTTCGTAAAGGTAAATGATTTTTACTTTTAAAAGATGACATTCTTCTTTGAATAGATCAAATGGAATAATGTTACGTAAATTGAGACAGAAAGAGTATATTTTGTAGAATATACAAAAGAAATTGCTATATTTTACCTAGAGAATGTATATTTCTATGTATTGCAAATAAGATTCCGAAACAATCGCCCTATGTAATTCTTTTTAATAATTAATTAATTGACACAGTAATGCAGTATTATCCAATAGGAAAGTTCCCTTCTTTGTTTGTCTACTTCGTTTTGTCCAAATTCTAATCCTTTTATTTTAAGAAAAGGAAATCAAATCCCAAGGAAAAGACGAAAATGCAAAACAAACAAGAATGTCCATAGAAATGTGTTGTAATAGGAATCATCCAGACTACAGAATGAAGCGTAGCAGTTAGTTGGTCTGTCCAAATACGAGTTATAACAGGCCACTTGTATTAAATTCCCGACCTACGAGAACAACAATAGAGGAGGAGCCAAATGGCACGGAAACTCTTAAATACGGACTACAATTTTTTTCTACCATTTTGGAATAATATCTCCATACTTCCCTCAAACATAAGTCAAGTGCTCAACCACTACACCAAGCTTCATCTGTCTTAAATCCAGTTTTTGTACATGCAAATTGGGATACTCATTCCGTCTCATTTTATTTGTGATTTTATCTCAAAATAATTGTTATTTTAAGAATACAAGATAATATTTGTTAGCTGTTTTCAACTGTACCTTTAATCATTAAAGAAATACTAATTCTTTTTAATATAGTTCAATTCTCAAAAAGTAATTAATGAGAATAACTTGGTAAATATACATTTAATTATTCATTTCCTAATGAACAGGACAAAAAATTTAAAGCGACAATTAAAATAAAACGGAAGGAGTATAACTTAAAATATAATTGGTCATCTAGGTATGACATAAAAGAAGAAAAGAGTACTCTTATTTTCCAATATAAGTTATCTATAGTTTGTTTTTATATAACATTTATGTATATAAGTAATACTAATAAAAATAATTATAATGAGGAGGTGTGAGAGGTTGACAGTCTTGGATCTACGGAGAGGTAGAGGTAGACCGAAGAAGAGCTGGGCCGAGGTGATTAGACATGACATGACCCAGATCCAAGTTACCGAGAACATGACTCTAGATAGGAGAGCGTGGAGGGCGAAGATTAGGGTAGCAGAATAGATAGTAGTTGAGTCCCTTGTCTTTTTTAGTTATTATAATATAATATGCTAGATGGATTAGTTCCTTCTTAGTCTTCATATCTATGTCTATTCTTAGATGTTAATGTTGGATTTGCTTTTACTTTATCATTCTTTTTAGCATAATATTCCCTTGGTTGCTCCAAATGTATTTGCTAAATGCTTTCTAATTGTTTTCTTTAGCCGAGGGTCTATCGAAAACAACCTCTCCATCTTGGTGGAGTAAGGTCTGCGTACATCTCACCCTCCCCAAATCCTACTTGTGGGATTATATTGGGTATGTTGTCGTTGTTGTAATGAGGTGTATTATTCTAAATTAGTATAGTTAGGTGTAAATAGTGTAAATTCTCTCACATGTGGACCAACCATAATTTAACCAAAACCAAATACAGCAATCCCCACTCAAATCCAAAAGTTTAAACTTTAATATAAACTATAGTTTCAAAATATCTGGATAAGCTAATTTGACAACCAAAAAAGGTATACTTAACAGAAAAAAGCGTGGGTCAATGTTCCCCCGCCTAAGATCCAGCTTTCAATCACACTCATCATCCTTTTCTTCTTCTATACACGCACATTACACATACCCCACTCATTCAATCAATCAATTAATATATTCATATTTTTTTCCAATTTGAAACTCTATCAAGATCCATTAAATCATACAAATATTTCCACATAATTATTAATAATTCAGAGAAATGGCGATTCTGTATGCATTAGTAGCAAGGGGATCGGTAGTATTAGCAGAGCAGAGTGTTACATCAACAAACGCAAGCACAATAGCAAGACAAATATTGGAGAAAATAGGAGGAAATAATGATGATTCTAATGTTTCATATTCACAAGATCGTTATATATTTCATGTTAAGCGTACTGATGGACTTACTGTTCTTTGTATGGCTGATGAAGTTGCCGGAAGTAAGCCTTTTCACCTTTTGTACAATCATTCAATTTGATGGTGTTGGAATTGTTACACTAGTTAATATTGGATTGTACGATGCATTGACTTTGCTAAATTGAAATTTTTTATGAAGTTAATTTATGTGATAAAGTTTGAATTGGTGCGGAATTTAAGAAACAAAAGAAACTTTTGAAATTTATGGTCATACTATAACATTTGTATAAGCTTTTCGGGCAAATGGGGGAGTGTAAGTTAAATTCTTTCCAAATTCATTCATAAAGTTGTTATTCTCTTTGGAACGGACTAAAAAGGAAATGTTTCCACATAAACTGGAATGGAGGAGTAACATTATTGCAGTTTCTCAACTTCTAAATCATACAAAAAAAGAAGTAAAATTTTCGTTTCTGATTGACTGCTAAAGTAGAAATGATAAATGTTAAATGGTTGAGGTCTTGGGCTTTGTAGTTACCTTAGTCACTAGTATCTTCCAGCAACATTGGATACTTCTGCCTTACTGGTACATTATTTACTCTCTTCTCCCTGGGAACATCTAGTAGATCACCATTGTATTCATGCTCTATATTGCTCATCTTTTACTCAGGGTGGTTAGTTGACGTCATTAGATGTCTAATTGAGTTTAATTAGAATGTTATAGGTAGTGTGGTTGATCTTATCAATGAATCAAGTCGAATTTGGTTGGAGCTATATCGATGTTCCGTTCTGTTCTGCTCTATCTTGGTCTATGATTCATCAGTCTTTTAAGGTGGATGACGGATTTTTGAGAAATGGAAGTTTTCTGACTCTTACACTTATACTTACAAGAACATATAAATTTCTAATCAGAATAAAAGGATTCTCCTGGCAGTAGCTGCATTAGGACAAACTTCATTTTATATTCTCGACTCTTGGTCATCTTCCATGGATATTTTACTGTGTGAAACTCCTTACAGGGAGAATTCCATTTGCATTCCTTGAAGAAATTCACCAAAGATTTGTGAGGACCTATGGTCGGGCCGTTCTCTCTGCACAAGCTTATGCCATGAATGATGAATTCTCAAGGGTCCTTAGCCAGCAAATCGAATATTACTCTAGTGATCCTAATGCAGACAGAATAAACAGGCTAAAGGGTGAAATGAGTCAGGTTAGTTTCCATATATGTTCAGGAAGCTAACGTGCTAGGTGAATACACAAATATACATTTTCGTCAATTTGATGAGGGATGCTGCTGCAAATATAATCACTTACCTTTAGATGCCTAAACAAACTTCATGCTAGTACATCATCAGCGCCATGGAATCTGTTTGACGCTCTTTCCTTCTCCGTATGTTCCAAAAAGATTGGTACCACTCTATTGTTGGACATTCTCATTTTATCACTGACACGTCTTGTATAAGCTCCATTGGATAAAAGAATAAATTATTTGGTACAAAGGCACTTTGCGTATTTTATGCATAGTTAGCTTATCCGTCAAAAGTTTTTAATCTCCATTTTCCAGTCAAACAATTGGAACGGGAGGAGTGAGGTTCTAGACTTAATAATATTAACACTTGATCTGTAGATGTGGTGCTTCAATTCCTTGAGATCATCGTTCAATATGTTTCCGCTATTCCAATTCTGGTGCTGACTTACTGATTTAAATGATGTTTGTAATGTCATAATCCTTTCATACAAGCTAGATATCACATTCAATCATGTGTAACATTCTTCTTTTTTCATTTACTGAGGAGTTCGAGGATATTCCATGCGTGTAACAGGTACGTAATGTCATGGTTGAGAATATTGATAAAGTTCTGGAAAGAGGCGATCGTCTGGAGTTGCTGGTTGATAAAACTGCTAATATGCAAGGAAACGCCTTCCGATTCAGGAAGCAAGCTCGGCGCTTCAGAAGCACCGTGTGGTGGAGAAATGTCAAGCTCATGTAAGCAGCTTAAACAAGAGCTCTTTTCTTTTCATTTTCCTTCTTCTTTCTGTCCTTTTCTTGGAGGGGCGGAAGAGTTCGCTAATGAGCTAGGATGGTGCAGTAACCTAAAGGAGGACATCTGTTTTTGCATAGGGGTTTAAACTCAACTTCAAACATTTGGGGACAGCATGTGTGAGCCACTTAAGTCTCTTTAAGATAAGGAAAAGAATAGAGGCACTTAATTCCTAGTTACATCGGGAAAGCTATAGTGCTACAGACTAACTAAATGACGTGAAACTGGAAGTGCATCTGAAAGGATCAATCTTAAAGAAGTATTCTTTAAAACGTCAATAAAACAGTTCGCTGGATAAGTTGTGTATTTTCGTGGTTTTGGGAAGTCCTATTAGATGTCTCAACATGTTTGTCTCAACATGTTTATATGTCTCAACATGTTTGTCCGTTTGCTGCTTTGCGTGACTTTGGAATTGGTGACAGCATTCTTCTTTGACATTTCAATAAAACTAACGACATTTGTTGTCATATCATATGACTGCTAACTTTTTCTGTCTTGGGGATGTTTCTCATGGTGTGTGGTTTATGAAGAAGGTCTAATGCGTGTGGCAGATTGCTTACACTTGTTATTAAAGTCATTCTCTTGAAATGCATTATTGATCTATCCTTAAGTGGCCGGTGATCTACTAGCATGATTAGGATATTAAGTACTACTCCAGCTTCAGGTTTTCCTTTTCCTTGTTTTTCTTTCTTTGTGATCTTACAGGAAACTTATACCTGCTGTCTTATTTTTTTGCAGGGTTGCACTAATATTCCTTCTGCTCGTGATAATATATGTTGTTTTGGCTTTTGTCTGTCATGGGCTCACACTTCCAACTTGTTTGAAGTGATGATCACTCCATCAGCATCTTTCTCAGGGATTTAGCTGTTCTTCTTGGCTCTCTGTTGTGGTTCTCACTTCCCATATTTGCAATTCTTGGATCTTAATTCTCTAGAGGGAAAGCTTGAATTCATGTTTTGACATTGATCTAGTGCTTGCAATGTAGATTTGTACCAATTGCTAGAAGTTCTTCAGGTTGTAAGTTTGCTTAAAAACTCTTGCTTGAGAAACATGAGAAAGAGTTTGTCCTTTTGGAAATGGGGCTCATGTGATGTAACCTATCCAGGTTTCAACGTTTTGTGAAACCGGGTATGGAGTAAAACGAAACATGATTGGCTCTCGGCTTGATACTGTGTTTGAATATATATTGCTGATCGTCATTTGGCATGTATCCTGTGCTGAAATATATTTGATTTTCTCTTCATCAATCATGACGTGCATATTCTAGTACGAGTTGATAGGATCAGAAGGTTTCAGACCTAGAAATATTCATGCTCAATGTTGTTGCTGTGGTCACCTTTGTTATCACAGTTGGAGAGATTAATCAAATATGCTCATTTGCTTTTGTGTTTGGTAAATTAGGTGAACTGATGGATCAGTTAACTTTCATTTTGGTAGTATCTTATGAACTGTGATGAGAAAGCTCTTCACTACTAGTTTTCTTAGTTATCCTTTAATATGATGCATCGTTTTCATTACGTTCATGCCAACTGATTGTTCCCTTTTAGGGTAAACACAATTTTGAACGTGTAAATTTGTCCATCCCTTGAGAGATGCTTTGGCAATTTTAGAAGTACCTGAACTCCTGTTCTTGAGTAAAGATGTGGTGTGGAGTTAAATGATAAACGATAACAACTATCCAGTAAAGATGCTGCCAGCTGATCCGAGCATTTTTTTGTTATTAAAGGAGAAAAGGAAATAGTGGCAAATGTCAATATACCAATATGCCGTGAGTGTTCATCATAGCTGATTGCCCGCACCAACGTTGAATATTGCTAATTGTTCAATAAGTAATCGCAAAAACTGCTAATTTGTACTACGTCCAACAAAAATTAGGGTTATTTAGCTAGCGTTTGTCCATAAGATTTGGGAGCAATATTTCAAATATTGACTTCAAATCAGTGTTTGTATATAAAATTTGTATAAAATTTTAAATTATGCTCCAAATATTATTTCAAATCCCAAATTCTCCAAAAATGTAGGATTTGGAATTCCAAATTTTGATTCAATTTTG
The DNA here is from genome assembly GCA_029990575.1 of Petunia axillaris subsp. axillaris. NCBI lineage: Eukaryota > Viridiplantae > Streptophyta > Magnoliopsida > Solanales > Solanaceae > Petunia > Petunia axillaris. Next base: position 52,715,286 of record JARKNS010000003.1, read on the forward strand.
TTTAAATATAAAATTTGACTGATAAGTTTATATTTTGTTAAAAGACCCATCTTAAAGTTTGTATAAAATGACTTGTGCACAGCGTGAAGAGATTGTCCATACCACGTGGAATGATTATATTAAAAAATAGCTAGTTGCTACTATTGTTTATTTTTTGAAAGTGGATCTTTGAAAAGTTATGTATATTTGAAAGTTTGTAATAACATGTAATAATCTATCTATAAAAGGATTATTGAGATGTGTAATTTTTTAATGTAGCGCTTTAGGATAGTCCGATATCTTGGTTATGAACTATGATTTGCTCATTTGGTAAGATTATATAAGTTTTGGGAAGTTTTGATAGTTTTCGAAAAATTGAGGAGTTTTCATGTTTATGAGAAAAAATACAATTTAAGAAATTTAAGAAGTTCAAATTGTAGGTCAAAACAAAATTTCAACTTCCCAAATTTCAAATCATGTCCAAACGGGACAGATCCTAAAATTTCTCAGATTCTGCATTTCAACTCCACTGCCACCAAGTTTCGGACATATATATATATATATATATATATATATATATATATATATATATATATATATATATATATATATATATATATAGAATTATAGATTGAATGAAGAACTTGCATGTTCTTTAGGACTATTATGTATTTGAGAAACACTATTTATGCTTTTTTTTTTCTTCAAAAAAAGTGGAGAATATTTAAATCATACTTAGTAGGTGTTTGACAAATTTGGTTCAAGCCGAAAACAACAATATTACTTAAAGTTTAAGTTAGATAAGTTTTTAGAAGTTGAGGTTAGTTCTGTTTAAATATGACTAAACTTTCGAGTCCATTACCCAAAAGTATGGATTAGTTGAAAGAGCTACTTCTTCGAGCTGAGTGGACTTTGTTAGCTCTCTTTCTGGGAGTAGGCTGAGGGCGCGCGAAGAAGGTAATGAGGCGATAGCCTATGTGTTGAAGATCCTGATGAATGTCCTCTACGGCAGATTCGGTATGGTCACTCAAGTATTGAAAACAAACCAACAAAGTCATTTTTCTTTATATTGTTTCTAAAATGTAACTCAACTTTGCATAATTGATTCAAATAGTCATTCTTGCCGGAAAATTGGTTATCTTCGGCTAAAATATGTTGACGAAGTTTTTATTTTAATTTAAAATATAAAGAAATTAAACTCATTTATTTGACCAATTATTTATTTATCAAAATAAAATCGACTCGAACAACTTAACAGGTCAAATATTTAATTTCTTTATATAGAACAATATCAAACCTCAAGTATTAATTTCCTCATCAAACTTCATTCTACCACAATACCTTACTGCCTTGGAACTAATTACATCCTTTAATATCATTACAATTAAACAAAAATTCTCATATGTGTGGACAAAAATACGTCATCTACTATTATGGGGATACCAGTCCAGCTGGTAAGACTAAACTTATCCTATAAGTCACCGGGCGCAAAGGATATACATCTGTTCTACGAGTTACGACCGTTCAAGCGGTACAGACGTAGGACAAAAGGCATACATCCTGCCGCCTTAGGATTACAATCTCCTAGTTAGGGTTTCGTATATACCACCGCCTTGAGTTATAGGTCCATAGCCTTAATAGTTTTATATTTTATCTTAATTAGGACAGGGCATCCACTACAATAACTACCCCTTCTTATATTGTATTGTACATCATTGCGATTCACCACAGAATCCGTCTATCCTCAAGGAGTAAGATTACTTTATTTCTCTTGCTCATTATATTTCTCTTTAATTTATTTATCTTTTCATCGTATTTACTGTATTGCTTGTGACCTCATTCTTAATTAATTGTTTAACCTAGGCGACCGATTTTAAGCATAAACATCATAAAATATCATAATCTCATAACATAATCCATGAGAAAACTTCAACTTTCTGTTAAAGACACTTGAATCTTCTAAATTGATATAACACAACAAAGTACGTTCAGGGGCGGATTTATCCATGCTTACCAGTGTCATCCGACACCAATGGATCAAAATTTTTGGTTAAATATGTATATGCAATAATAAGCAAAAACAGAAAATTGCCTATAAAAATAAATAATGACACCACTAAAACAAAAGGAATAGTAGGTGAGCTGGTATAAGCACATATAGTTCAACTGCGGAGTCCAGAGTTCAAATCTCATTAGTGGCACAACCTATTTCAAGTTGCCAAAAAAAAAAAATACGACATTCCTTAATATTTCCTGGACTTTTTCATTAAAATTCCACTAATAAATTCTTTCATGACTCTTTTCTTGAAAAATCTGCCTCTTTTTAAAATGCCTACTTCAGCACCTCCATCTTGAACACCCAATGCACCTTGCACAAATTTATCTTGAAAACACCTTCTTCTTAAATATATAGAGAACTTTGAACTTGCGTAAATTCGGCACTTTGCACTTGAATAAACACCGATTCAACACATCCATTGATAGCAGGTGATAGTTCACTTGGTCCATAGTAAAAAAAATTTAAGAAAAGAAATAAGAATCTCATATAAACTAACTATAAGTAACATGAGTTATTGTCGAATGATTTGTTTGGTTGACTTCCAATTGCGAATTATTCAAGTATCATTATTAGCCACTTCATAATCAACTTCTGATTGTTGGCCTTCAGAAGTTTGTCTTGCTCTTGGCATAGAATTTTTGGCATATTTATAGTGGCCCCTTGCATTATGTTCATCTTTTTTATATATAGAATACCTTATCTAAATAAGGCCCTTTTCTGATAGTCTTTTTCCTGCCTATTCTTAACCTTTTTTCTCTGCCCTCCTTTCAGCTTGCCTTTGTGCCTCATCTTGCTTCAGCAACTCTTCAACTTCTTTTCTTCTTGCCCTGGTGACCTGCCCCTCTTTATTTTCACTATGTTAAGTGGAAGCACCTCACCACCATTCACAACTCGAGTCCATTTTTGAAATGGTCTTTCCGGATGATCGAGCCACTTTCTGGCTTATATATCCCCTTGTTCAAGATGTTCTATACATCTCTTGAATGTACCTCATTGCATGCCCTTGTGGCAATTCCATACTAAGTCTTTCAATGATTGGCCTTTATGTTTTTGTCTAAAATTTTGATACATGTTTATAACACAATTTCTATGTCCAGCTTATGGAAACAAGTCCTTAACAACGCCAATCAATCCCTGAAATAATAATTTAAATAATTAATACACATAGTAAAAAAAGAAAGATGCATTTAATTAGAAGAATAATATACATGTATCACCTTTTGTCGATCAGACATGAAAGCAATGTGGTGACTGTTCCTTATCTCTAAATCATCTCCAAGATTGGTTGGAAACCAAGTCCAGGTCTCCTTATTTTCAGCCTTTGTAATTACAACATATGCAACAGGAAAGAACCAATCGTTAGGATTAATCACAACAACACTAAACAGATTGGCTCCATATGTTTAGGCTAGACTTGAAGGCTTTTTTTCAGCGGACCAGGCACACATAAAATCCCATAAATTTACCTCTATCTCTCCAAATAACTACGTTAGATCCCAGATTTATATTAAGTAAAGCAGCTTTATACCTTAACGGGTCGTTTGGTTGAGATAGAATTTACGCGGGTATTAACCATGTACGTATTAGTAATGCGGGTATTAGCAATGTGGGTATTAGTAATGTGGGTATTAATAATGCGGGTATTAGTAATGCGGGTATTAATAATGTGGGTATTAGTAATATATGTATTAGCTATGCATATATTATAACGTAGGGATTATTTCTTGAATCACTAATATATTACAAATTAATATACAATATTATAATTTAAAATATTTAGTTAGTCCTTAAATATAATTTAAAAATATTCTTACTATTATGAGGGTTAATTTTGTCATTTTAAATTTTAATACCTGCATTATTAATACCCGCATTATTAATACCACCTTCTACCCTGCATAAAATAATACATAGATTCCCGCATTAATAATGCGGGTATTAGCTATGCGGAAAAGGAAATTGTGAACCAAACATTGTATTAGTAATGCTATGTTTTATGTGGAAAATGAAAAGACCAACCAAACATGGTATTATAATGCTAAATTTTGTGCAACTATCAAAGAGGAAACCAAACAATGTATTAGTAATACCAAGACTTTATGAGGGTATTAAATTAGTGCTAGTGCAAACCAAACGACCCCTAAGGGGTCGTTTGGTTTGGCTTTGCTTTTACGCGGGTATTAACTATTAATGCGGGTATTAGTAATGTGGGTATTAATAATATGTGTATTAATAATGTGGGTATTGATAATGCGGGTATTAGTTATGTGGGGTTTAATAATGTGGGTATTAGCCACGCATATATTATAATGTAGGGATTATTTGTTGAATCACTGATAAATTACAAATTAACAAAAAAAATTATTATTTAAAATATTTATTTATTCCTTAAATAAAATTTTAAAATATCCTTATTATTACGGGGTTAATTTTGTCAGTTTAAATTTTAATACCTGCATTATTAATACCCACATTATTAATACCACCTTCTACCCCGCATAAAATAATACATAGATTCCCGCATTAATAATGCGGGTATTAATAATGCGGAATATACAAAAACGCAACCAAACGTTGCACTAATTTTATGCGGGTATTAAATTGTTTAAAATCTCCAAACTTTATTCCTAGTTCTAATCTAGGTTTGTCCTTGTATTTTTCCTCAATATAGTGCTCATCTGTGGTCTCTCTCTCATCCTCTGAATAAGTATCCCTCTCTAACAATTCATCAGACTCGGACTCAGCATCTGAATCATAATTTTGATTCACTTTAGGAATTAGAATCCCAACATTGGATGGCCCGACTCCATTAGCCCCACTATTTTTGGTCTACCCTTTGCATTATACCTTCATGTTCAACAAGACGATAATCGTTATGATCTTCCTCCAAGTTATATTCTGAGTCATTAAAAACTTTACCATCTTCCTCATCATTATCTCCACCTAAACTGCTACCAGAGAAATCTCCAACAACCATTTTGCTTAGGAAATTCTCAAAGTGTTGATGATTATCATCATTATTTTCATCAAAACTCCGACCCAAATAAAGGCATCACAAATTATACACAAATAAACGAGAAAAAATGTAAATAGACTATAAAACATACATATTATAAAATACCCACGTGAATCAAAATCCTAGCAACTACGTGAATAAAAAAATCTAACCCTAGATGTTGTTTTTCAATTCAAACAACATCTCGTTTTAAAAAAGCTCATTTAATCATAAAAGGATAAAAAGTATTTAATAAAAGTGCCTCATTTTGTTTCCCCACATAGTTGTCCCTTTCCACATGACACAAGAACTGTGGGGAAGAAATAATCAACCATTTTCTTTGAGTTTCCATAATTTTTCTCCTTCATTTGCTATCATTGAAAGTAAAATTTTTGGTTCTACCTATAGAACCCTAAAAAGAGAAGGAGGAGAAAAATAAAACTTGGCTGACTTCTTTAACAGTTGACTCATTAAGTTATTTGGGTTGGGTATGGGTCGGATAATTGTGTTAAATGGGTGGGGACTGAATGAGTTTAATTTCTTTATATTTTAAATTTTTTTTAAAAAAAGACACGTCAATATACTTCAGCCGAAGATAACTAATTTTCCAACAAGAATGACTATTTGAGTCAATTATTCAAAACTCAGTGACCTTTTAGAAACAATATAAAGAACAGTGACTTGGTTTCTTTATTTTTGATAGTTGAATAACTATTTGGGTGATGGACTCCTAAACTTACATAAGAAATTTGCAAAAGTTGAAGATTTTTGAAAAATCATTTTCAACTTAACATGCTCTTCAACCAAATATTTCAAAGGCAGTTCAAACATTCAAAATCCAATATTTACAAATATTAGTGGCCAACCTAGTACTCGATCTATCCTATTTGAGTTGTCATTTTAAATTTTTTCCACACCCCTTAAAAAATCAATAAATACAATGTATATTTTACTAACCAATATTTATAAATATTAGGCCAACCTAGTACTCGATCTATCTCATCTGAGTTGCCATTTTAAATTTTTTCACACCCCTTAAAAACCAATAAATACAATGTACTCCCTCTGTTTAAAAAAGGATGGCATGTTTCAGATTTCGAGAGTCAAACGAGTTCATTTTTACCGTGAATTTGAACATATAATGGTTAAGTTTTTTAAAGCGATATTTATATATTTAGAAACTACATAAAAAGTACTATAAGTCACAATAATTAATAATTCAAAATATTTAAGAGACATAAAAATATTACGGTCAAAGATAAACTCGTTTGACTCTCAAAATCCGAACATGTCATCCATTGGAGTATATTTTATTGAGTTAGTCTTGTTTAATAATTTTTGAAAATTGAACAATATTAAAAAAAGTACTTCTTTAATTATTAAGGGTATATTTGGAAACAACTAATACATTTAGTCTTAGATTCGTAAAGTAACAACTGTTGTGGTATAAAATTTTGAGCTACTACTATATCTAAAATTGGATGGAGGGAGTATCTGCAAAAAAAAAAAAAAATGGAATTCATCATTTCAAATGCATAAACAATTTCTCATGCGAGGAGTAATATGTAAGTTAATTTTTTAAAAAATAACACAAAAGTACAATTTGGTGGCCTTTTTAAAAGAGTATAGAGACATTTTGGCATATTTATAAAACTAGTTCTTGGCACGCGCTTTGCGCATGTAAACCATATCGATGAAAATAAACTTTTTAAAAATGATAAGCAATAAAAATATATATATATGAGTTACAAATTTAAATTTTATTAATTCTAAACAAATGATTTATTTTAATCCCCATGGAATAAAAGATTGTTTGACGAGCATATAATTACAATAAAAGAAAAATGCACACCAAATAAAGTTGTTATAGTAGCTTTATAGGTACTAGTTGCATCACACAAACAAATGTTGTTTCATGAATCAGATAAAAACAGATTGTCCTAAACAACTAAAATAGAAATGAGCTATTTAACTCCGTTTGAAAAGTTTTCATCTAATAATTGAACCATTTTAACTTAAATTAATAATGTTAGATAAATGGATGAGTGCATTATCCTTTCTGTTATGGCCGTCTTTTGAGAAGGGAAAAGAACCAAAGAGAATACAGTAAATAGTTGGCACAGTTCATCAATAGCATAGCACGTTGGTCCTGCAACATTCATCATATTGGCATGCTCCTTTTCACTATTATTCTTCATAAGGAAAATTTTAACTCTATCTGAAAATTAAGTTTGTTGATGGCGCATATATACAAAAATGAGAAACTGAAAGTCACGCACTTACTGAAATGAGTGTATTCTCCAATCTCCATGAGATACAATGGAGTTCTAGATTAACTCTGCACCTACAAAAATCTTGTGCGAGAAATTACCTCTCTTATCTCATTATCAAGTTAACTCGTTATGGTAAGGTCAAATATTGTGCAATGGTAAACAGAGAAAGAATAGAAAACACGTCATAAAAAAAATCCATGCATCAGCGGCTTACCTGTGTTGACAGGGGTCATATCCCGCCTAAGCTTTCACCCAAAAAAAAAAAAAGACCTCAAGCTTAAGCTTATATGATAAAAGCTCTAGTGTATGCGACTCTTTGCACAGTCAAAATATTTTTATCTTGGAAGGGACGGGGGAAGATATAAAAAACAGAAAGTGGGGGTGCCATTAATAATGAAGAGTATTTAAAAAGAACTCCAAAATATTGTATAGGTCTATGAACATGAACGACCCTTTAGTAGTAGAAGTTAAGTGATGCAATAATAATCAAATGAAAGCTCAATAATTAAGTACATTGCATAGATAAGAGTCATTGCATTATTATTATATCCGGTTCAATGAGCTAAAATTATTCATTTAGTAAAAACTTTCTTATTTGTTAAATAGTTGAGAGTCATTGAAGATTGCCATTTACTTTAAATTTTGTATTACCAATTAGATTAATAGAGGTATTTCAGTAATCTAAATAATTAGTGAGGGTATTATTGTAATACGATCTTACATTTAGGGATTCTCACTTTTATAATAATATGATATAGCGGAAATGGAGACCTAATTATGAAACATAGCAAAAATAAAACCTAATGTAGCAAACACCATAGCCCCTCCCCCCCCCCCCCCCCCCCACTGGAACTTCACCGAGACCCTTTCTTCTTTGACGCTGGCTCCACTTTCCTCCCTATGAAAACGACCTCCTCCTTCGCTTCTTCCCTGCCACTGCATCATTCTTCTCCATCAATGGCACAATGGCTTTCACGACGAGAACTAGTTTGGAAGAGTTACTGAAGCAATAAGCAAAAACCGAGAAAGAAAACAAAACAAGAAGAGACAACGGTACTTCTCACAGGAGTATCACCAGATTTAGTAATTTTTCTATGTAGAGCTACTTATTTTTATCTAGGTTTGATGCTTTTCGTTTCGATATGGTATTTTTCTGATCAAAATTGATACTTTTCGTTCAAATTTGGTATTTTCGGCAAAGTATGTTTTTTTCCATCAAATCAAATGTTTTCCATTCAGATTTGTTGTTTTCTTCTTTTTGTTGTGTTATATTTAAATGTATACGTTTATGTTATTAGGTAAAATAATTAAATTTATTAACATGCCACGGATAATAATGAAATATCGAAGAAAGCGAATAAACAGGAGTAGTATTCCATGATAAAAGAAGAAGGATTCTAGTTGAATCTCAACGTATCGTTTATAATAAGAGAAGGGGGAGGGGGTATATATAGGCTAATTTTTTACCCAAATTCTAATTATAGTTAGCGGGTGCCATGCCCTACCATCCATAGAAATTCGCCCCTGACTGTAAGCACGTAAAAATTACAAGATTGATGAAGTACAACCTTGAATCTTGATCTTCTATCTCCCTTGCCTCCTTTTGATGTTAATTGTGCCAAAAATTACGTCTAAGTAGGTTTTAGGACATTTTTATAGTGTAGGAACCGACATAGGACGAAACTACCCTTGTAAAATCTGTCTCAAACTCGGTTTGGGCAAATTCTGGACGTGCACGGTGCGCCTTTGCATTTTTTGCAGAGCTATTAGATTTGGCCAAGTCTCTATATTTTTCTGAGATGAAACATGTCATGCCATTTGTTTACAAAGGCAGGTCGTGCTATATGTTGTGTAGCACGCCATGCCTTCCTATTTTTCTGGTAATTTTCAGCTTTGTTACCGGCCTTCGTTTACGTAACTCTCAGGCTACTACTCAAACTTCAAAACCCTTGAATATCATCATTTATGCTCCAAAAAGGCTTCATATTAACAAGTTTAGTTCCTACCAAGCAAAACACACCAAATGAGAAGAATTTCGTTCAAATTAGTACAAGATAACACAAGTAAAAGCATAAACACTAGGCAAAACTACCTAAAATATAACTATATCTAGCCTCGTATCATTGGTCATCCAGACCTATGACCTTCCTATCTTCGATGCTGGCACCTTCCTATTTTCGTTCCTGGGGTTGGACGGTGTGTGAGAGAATTGGAAAGTTGGAGAGACCTGGTTCTTTTTCCTCTTTTATTATGTAATGATCGGGAGGGGATGGATTGTCTGTCCTCCAAAACCTAGATGGAATTTTAACGAGGTATCCCTGCTGGTTTTACTAAGAAATGTGCGCCAATTATGGCAGATCCACCAACTAACACAGCGGTTGGTGCATTGATCTTCTCATCATATGGAGCGGGTCCATTTGCGTTTCACTTCTCCGCAAGGCCTCTGTATCTCCATGCCTTCCGGTTCTCCGGGGATGGTATTGATGCAATAAGGCTTCTTGCCTACTTCTTATGCCTTTTACTTTTTTCTTTTGCAGGTTACCGGGTTTTCTTTCTCACTATCGTCAGGTTATAAAGAGTTTAATCTCTATGCTTTTCTATAGCTCGGCGGCCAACCCCCCTTCATCAATCATAGACCAATGGACATCATAGTATCTCATCGGCAGCTGATCATGGTCTACTTTGAGCGCGTATTTCTTCCTCTTTCAGACCATTCGACTTCATCATCGTGTTCTTAGGCACGATTCCCTTCAAGTTCCTTCATCACGAAGGAGCTTGTAGTTGCGCTGGCATCTCGAAGGCTTGCGTCTTAGGTGTTGTGTCATTATTGGCATGCGCCTAGGAAATGGAAGTAGGAGATGATGAAAGCTCTGAGCACGGAGTCGTTGATCCTTTTTTACTCTCTGATCAAGCAATCAACTCGGGCCGAAGTAAGTAGTCGTGCGTAACTTCGAATGATGTTTTGAGCTGAGTCCCTCAGGACTGTTTTCTCGGGTAGATGGTTTTTTTAGACTACTCTTGCTATAATCCCCGCACCCGAATCCTGTTTGTATTTTGTATCCTTCGGGTCTTAGTTTTTAATGATATAAACAATCATTCAAATGTTGTGTTTTTATTTCATGAAATTTTCTTTTGGTTCTTATGTTTTTTCGATCATTATTGAAATAGCATGCGCTAGGATCATCTTCATGCCTTCGGATGGTGTTTTTATTTGTTTAATTGAGACATCATTGCACCTGCGAGGGGCGTCTTTGTTTGTCTTCTGAAGTTATATTTGCACCTGCGGAGGACGGTTATGGGTTTGCACTCACGAGGGACGTCTTTTACTTATCTTTCAAAGACAAGTTTGCGCTTGTGGATGAATTCTTTGCTTATCCATCCGAGTGCGTACGTCTTTCGGCATTGTGTAGAGAGGCATGCCCCTTTCACATAGGTACAAGTTGAATTTTCAATTTCAATGCACAATTTAGCCCTGAGTCTTAGTTGAATTGACGATTTAAACATACAGTATGGCCTAAGGGCGAGTTAGGATGACTAACTATTTGCAAGAATTGACTGAAATAAAAGTAGTTATATTAGAAATGAGGCTTTTAATTCCGAATATAGAAGCAAAAATTAGTCCTTCCGAGCTTAACATACTTAACCAAGGGGTGAAATGCCCTAAATTGCTAAATGGGCTTGCCGGGCCAATGCACCTCTCTTCCCCCGGGCGTCCGAGTCCATCTGTAATATGGCTTGTATGCGCTTGCCCCCAAGGCTTCGAGGGTGATATTTCCATTCAAGAACTCTGTGATCTTCGCCCTTAATTGAGGCTCGTTATAGTAGGTAATTTCGGCAGGGTCTTTGAACCAGCACAAGATGTTCCTCCACAGAGGCGTATTTACATGGAGAAGTATGGTTCACGTGAACCTATACTCCTCCTTGGAGACCATATGTACTACTTTTAAAACTCATGTGAATTTGACTATATTTGACTCTTGGCACCCATGCTGATAAAGATGTTACAGTGCACTATAAGAAAAACTGTGATGCACTGTAAAATAAAAATAGTATTAGAAAAGGAAAAGTCATTGTATATATGTTGGATGATGACATCTAAGTACCAAATAGAATTCTCCTATGTCTACCCTACTACTCCCCCTATTCTCTCACCAATTTCTATACTGCTTATTCTATCACTATTCCTCTCCATATAGCCTCCTCAATTTCTATGCAATTGACATTATAGATATATTTAAATTCTAGTATGTGCATACTTTACTTGAGAGATAAGTGCATGTTTGTTTTTGTTTTTCTAATAATTCCTACATAGACTCATAAATCTTTTAAACAATTTTTTAAAAAAATTGTATGCTATTACCAGATGAAGATAAGATATAAAGTAACACTTAGTTATTCTATTACCTTATAGATCAAGAACACACTATAATTGCTTATATAGATTTAGGATTCATTTTGCAGAATTAAATTAGTTAAAATATGATACTAATGCCAAATTTTCATAAAAAGAAAATATTTCCTTTTACTTTTCTCCTTTATTCGAATCGTATTCCCTATATGCTATTGAATCCCTTTACCTATGATCTTGGCCAACATCCTTAGTCTTACGTACACTACTGATTGTGCCAACTAAGTGTAGTCTTGTTTACTTTTCGTTACAATATTAGATTGCATATAATTAATTTTAGTGGCCATGTTAAAGGTAGTGGTTCATCCATCCTACTGAAATTCTGGATCTGCCTCTGTTCCTTCATAGGAACTGGATCACTTCTTGCTCTCTTATTTTTGCAAAAGTTGCTGCATCCACCCACTTAGTGGAGTAATCGGTCAGCATAAGTAAGAACTTGATGTCTTTGGGCGCTTTGGGCAACGACTCTACGATCTCCATTCCCCACTTCATGAAATGCCACGGAGCTATTACTGAATACAACTGCTCAACCAGTTGATGAATTGCATGGGCGAACTGCTGGCACCTGTCGCACTATTTAACTAGTCTATTCATGTCATTCTCTATCCGAGTCCAGTAGTAGCCTAGTTTGATTACCTTTCATGCTAGAGCCCTTCATCCTGAGTGATTTCCGCAGTGTCCTTCATGGATTTCCCTCGACACATAATCGGTCTGAGGCAGGCCCAAGAACTTGGCTAATGAACCACTGAACATTCTTCAATATAGCTCTCCTCGGATCAAGAAATACTGAGATGCTTTTATCCTCAACTGCATGCTTTCTTTTTTTGTCATCGGGAAGCTTCCGTTTCTCTAGATAATACTAACGGATTACGCCAGTCTCGGACAAAAGCTGTTGTGCTGACTTCTTGATGTTCTAGAGCTGAGTGAGCCAGTTGTATCACTGTATCTAAGCGGTCATGGCTCATGTTCACGGCTGCCGCTAAGCTAGCTAGCGCGTCTGGTTCCGTGTTCTTCTCCCTTAGTACTTTTGCGAAATCCCACTTGTGGAACTGATTTAAGAGTGCCCCTATTATAGCTAGGTACCCGTGCATGTAGGCATCCTTTTCTGCTAACACTCGTTTTACCTGATTTACCACCAGTTGCGAGTCACTTTTGAGATTGAATTCCATCGCCTTCAATGCATAATCCAATTCGAGGCCTTGGATGACAACCTTATACTCCGCCTCATTGTTCGTGAAATAAGGGCAATTTATTGCTTTCTGGATTGTTTTTTTGAAAGAAATAATCAGCACCAGGCTGAGTACGACTCCTTTGATGTTTGAATTTGTGTCCATAAAGACCATCCACATTCCGAATGTTATGCATCCCATAGCTTGTAACTGATCTTCGACTTTAGCTAACACGATTGTACTGAAGTCGGCTATGAGATATGCTATGACTTAAGAATTTTATGGTTGTTCGAGGCTGGTAGATGATATCATAATTAGCGAGCTCGATGACCCACTTTGCTAGGCCTTATGAAAGCTCGAGTTTATGCAAGATGGTTGTTAGTGAGAATGACGATACAATGACTATTGTGTGGCTTTGAAAATACAGACGTAGCTTACGAGCTATCGTGACCACGGCCAATGCAAGCATCTCCAATTACTGATAGCGAGTTTTTGCGTCCTATTGGGACTTACTGATATAGTATATGGGAGATTGTGCTCCTTTCTCTTCACGTGTGATTACTGACACTTACTGATACTTTTGACATCGCCATTTAGCAAAAGTCATTCCCCTTATGTGTTTTGGCCAACGGTGGAGGATTTTACATATATTCCTTTAGATTGATGCGCTTGCCGGCATTAATCTGTCCACTCAAACCCCTTGTTCTTCTTTAGCATGTTGAAGAATTGATGACAATGTTAAGAGTATCGAGAGCTGAACCTACTTACTGTGGCGATTCAGTCATTGAACCTTTTCACCTTTGCTTCACTCTTCAACACTTTTGATATCCCTTCAATTGCTTTTATCTTGATGGGGTTAATTTCAATTCCTCGGTTTGAAATGATGAAACCTAAAAACTGTGTGCGCAAAAATGCGCCACCAATTATTACGGGGATATGAGTCCTGCGTGAGACTAGACTTATCCTACAAGTCATCGGGCACAGATGATTCATGCTTGCTCTATGAGTCACGATCGTTCACGCGGTACAAGCGTAGGACAAAAGGCATACATCCCGCCGCATTAAGTTTACAGTCTCCTAGTTAGGATTTTTTATATTCCACCGTCTTGAGTTTATAGGCCCATGACCTTTATTAGTCTTTATATTTTACCACAATTAGGACATGGTAAGTTCTACTAAAAATACTCCTCCTTACATTATATTGTACATCAAGCGATTCACACAGAATCCGACTATCCTCAAGGAATAAAACTCTTTACTTTTTTGTCTATTATTTTCTTCTCTATTTACTCACTTTTTCGCCGTATTTTACTGTATTGCTTGTGACCCTCTCATAATTTAGTTATTTAACCTAGACGTACAATTTTAGGCATAAACAGTTTGGCACCCACCGTCGGGCCCATACAATTGTAGGTATTCTAAGAAGGAAAATGCGCAATCATGTTAGACAACAACGACAACATCCCAAAGAACACTACCGATGCAGTAGACGAGTTCGCAGGGGATCCTAGCAATCCCAGGGTGTAGCCAAAGAATTCTGCCAAGAAGCTAGTCCTTGTAGCCAGCGATGGCGAAGGTGATCAGCCACGCGAAGGTAATTATGAGTTTAGAGGTTTCCTTGTTAATCTCATCAATGATCAGCCACGCGAAGGTAATTATGAGTTTAGAGGTTTCCTTGTTAATCTCATCAAAACCCTGTTAGAACGGGCAAACAAAAACTAGGTCAACATGGTCGAGGGTATACCCCAAAAGCTAGGAGCGATGTTCATTGGATCGTCTCAGAGGCTAGAATCTCTTCGAGGACCAACGCTCGTGAACGATTCACCAGCATCAATTCCTAACTGTAGGCTCAACATGAATATTTCCTCCGAAGGCTCAACAACAGTCAATAATCAAGACCTCAAAGGAACACCTGTCATTCAGGACATCCTAAAGGAGATAAAGGCCATCTACGATTGGATCGGTAACGTACCGGGTGCTCCACCTCGGGTTACCACCGTAGATGAGCAAAAGTTTTATAAGCATGCATACAAAGTATGCACTGCACCAATCCGTGTACCAAATCACTTTCACCTGTCGGTTAACCTCAACTACGACGGGACAATAGATCCGGACGAGCATATTGTCGCGTACTATACGACCGTCAAAAGCAACGAAGTCTCTGAGGAATGCTCTGGTGAAGAGGTACAGCTCGACCTTCACTTAGGGCGCCCTTGCTTGGTACACCCAGCTACCAATACGCTCCATCGAGTCATTCACCAAGATGTATGACCTAATCAAGAAAACACATTATGGCGCCCGTAAGCGGGAGAAGCACATGAAGTACATCTTCAACATTTGGTAGCACGACGACGAGCTACTAAAAGACTACCTTGAAAGTTTCCAGAGGGAACGCTTGGAGCTTTTTCTAGTTCTCGATAATATCGCTATGGTAGCAACACCCTGTGACAACATGGAGTGCCCTACATCAGAGATACACTGAGAAACTATGCGTGGAGCCAGAGCACTCTCAGAACCCCGAAGATGAATGAAGAAAGTGAGCAGGAAGTCCATACCTGGAGGGAGAAGGGGATAGAAGAAGAGTGAAATGAAAGACACAGAGCCAAGCAGGAATTGGAAAGAAGAGAAGTACTCGGGGGTTCGGGTACCAGGAGCAAAGAACTGATCCCTGCAATTTTCGAGATTTTGGTTTGCGAGTCAACATCGTAGAACTGGTTGCAAATCTCTTTGGAAAACTAGGGCTAAAAGTACGGTGGCCGCCCACCGTATAATAAGAAACAGGAAGGAATTCTTTGCTGAATGACTTATAACTTACATTAAGATTGGACATTGGCTATTAGGTAATTGAGAATCTGTACTTGTAATTGGATCCTTGTTGCTGAATTTTTGTACCATCTTTGGAGGACTGTTTTGGGTTGTTAGCTGAATCTAAGAGTCATTTTGCTTATTCATTCTTCTTCCCTAGTACGCTAATATATCGATTTATGATTATCTAGTATTAATTTTCTTTATATCCATTGACGACTCTTTTGAGAGCTTGAAATAACAGATTTTTGTGACAATAAGAGCTGGAGTTATCTCATCAGTGCTAAAATGGAGAGGCCTATGGTGTAATCAGCGGGTGAAGAAGATCAGTAAGACAGAAGCCATCAAAAGAAAGACCATCATAGGCAAGGAAAAGAGAAAGCATAGCGAAGCTGCTGCTAAGAGTAAAAAGAAGCATCATTTAGAGAAGGTGAATCTGAGGATGAAGAGGAAAAGGAGCAGCCTCTACGAAATAAGTGCAAGGCATCGATCTCTGCTCCAGCTGAAACAAGAAAATTAGTCCAAAAAAGAAGAGATAGTTCACGGCCACTGAAGCAGCTCACCGCTTAGCAAAAGTTTGAAATACTTTTACGAGCAGACACAAGGCAATACCTCAATGAGACATCAATTTTCAGGGGAGTCCCTCTTGCTTTTTTTTATTGTTTAGTTGCCTTGAGGGCAAGGCAACATTTTAAGTTGGGGGAAGGAGCTTAATTGGTTTGGGATAACATGATTTCTTGGTTGTGATGTACTTTAACTTGATGGAAATGGTGAAATTGATCTTTCTTAAGCCTTTTAATTTTATATTAGTATGTTTCTGGTATTCTAATTTATTAGTTTATTTGCGTTCTTAGATAGTACTATGATTAACAAAAAAAGCTTTCAAAAACAAAAAGTACTCCCATGAACTACGCTTGGGATGTTGCTTTTTTTTTATCTGATTCACCTTCGTGTGATACGTAGGCATCCCACTTGAGTGCAAACGCTCCATTTGCGTCCGAACAACCATTTTCATTGTAAATACTATTTTTGTATAAAATTTTTGAAATAACTTCCTTGTTTTTTCTTTGCCATGGTTCTTTTCCAAGGAAGTAATTGTTTTGAACCGGGCATCTTTAGGACTAGTTTAGTAGTTAGTTGTAAATAATGATGATTAGTTATAGATTTTTGTTCCTTAGCCAACTTTTGGCATGCTTGGTACCACCACTATTTGATCCTTGCCATGTGAATCTTATTTTGAAAAGTGAAAAACAAAGTAAATTGGTAGATTGTATTATGATCTTTAAATTCAACTTTTGGCTCTTGTGTTCACTAATTAGTTTTCATTAGACTGTGAGTAAGCTTTTGAGTTTAATTACTTCTAATTGGGACTTGAATGTTATTGTCTTTCTCTCTTTTCTTGTGCCATGCGTGGTGAGGTGTTGGTGTGTTTATTTATGCGCTTTAGATCTAGAACTTGCCCTAAGTGTGCTTTGAGGCGAAATCCTAGGTGATGCTTGGTTTGAAAAATAATTTTAGGCTTTCCTTTACCTGGTAGTGACCTAAAAAGCCTGCCCTTGCATTATGATCCTAGTCAACCCCTTTGTGTCTTATATTCATTCTTTTGGTAACCACGTTATTAGCCCAGATCAATTCTAAGTGCTAAAAGCACTAATCCTCTTTTGACCTAACCTCCTTGTGTGTATTCAAATACGTGCAACTTAGGCGAAAGCCTAAGTTTGGGGGTGGTACAAGTTAGAAGGTGAAAGTGTGTAAGTTAGAATATAAATATCAAAAGAAAATAAAGAGCAACAAAAGTGAGTTGAAAAAAAAAATCTTGAAAGAAAAGAAAAAGAAAAGAAACAAAAAAGAAGCACGTGGAAATAGAAAGAAAAAGAAGAAAAATAGAATTGATCAATAAAGGTGGGAAAGACTAGTGTATAATCCTCAATTTAGCAAGGTGTAAGTGCAAAGAAAAGGAAGTGTGCTTTTAATTTTTGTATGGTGTAGTGCTCAAGGAGGTGTGTAGTCACTATTTGCCCAAATTTTACCCCACCTTTGACCAAAAGCCTACATTACAACTTTAATTAAGTCCTAATTGATTTTGAGCCAAGCATTCCAACATTAGTGGAGATATACATGAACGGCAAGCTTATAGTATCTCTAGTGTGCATGTTGAGCTTCATTTGAGAGAGTGAGTGAATTTTTCCAATCTTATATCTCATTTTTGTTTGATGTGCATTATAGCATGTTTGGGATACTCTTTTGTATGGTGAGGGCACTTGTGAAGTTGAGTTAAAGACTTTGTTTCATTTTTCAATTGAGGTAAGAGAGCAAAGAAGTGAGCTCTTGTAACAAAGAGGCAAACCTTGAAAGTCTCGTATCATGACATATTTGCCTTCTAATGTTTGTGTTTGGATAGCATTAAGATTGGTGATGTGTGAAAGAAAAAGTTTTATTCACATGGCTTGGCTTAATTGTTGGTACCAACCTATGTCATGATTGTTGACATAAAAATTGATTTTTGACTTGTTGTGGCCTTATGAGTGTGCTTAGACGATTGAAATGCAATTTTAAATTTAGTAGTGTGTGCTTTGCTTGAGGACAAGCAATAGTTTAAGTTTGGGGGTGTGATGTGTGGCTAAAATGCCACACATTACATACTTATACTTGAGCTTTGTTGTTTTAATTGCATATTGTAGGTGTATTGAGCTTTAGAGATTGGAAAGAAAACAAGTCAAAAGAAAGGTCAAAATTGAGAAAAGAGCAAAAAGTGGCTAGCGGTTAAATTTTTAGTACCAGGGTGGTTATGTGACGAAAAATCAGCATTTCTTTGTTTTAACCTAGGGATAATTTTGGGAAAAAATATTGTAATTACTTTGGGACTACAAATAGTTAGTTTTATCATACTTTACACATCTTTGGCTACTTTTCTAAGCTTGGGAGCAAGAATCAGCAACAATCCTTTGAGATTGAAGATTGGGTGCACTTTGATGAGCAATTTTTTATCCCTTTCTTTATTTCTTTGATTTGTATTGCTACATTTGGATAGTTGATGTAACTTTGGATATAATTATATGAATGATTCATGACTAGTAGTTTATATATGTGGGTTTTGATTATCTAGCTTCTATTACTTTGGTTGCTTAACTTTAATGCTCATGACACTAAAGCTACATGTCTACTTTGCTAATTAAAGACTCGGGAGAGATTAGTTAGCGTAGAATAGTAAAGCTAGCGAGGATTTGGGTTGATAGACTATTTCATAGACTAAGCCATCTAAAAGAAGTTACGCTCAGAAGAGGTCTTCTTTCCTCGGGTTATGGGTAGTCCTTTATATGCTCAACCATGGATTTGACGAGCGCCGTTGAGGTAAATCCCTTCTAGTCTGGGAGGATTCTAGTGATTATATAAGAATGACTCGGCCATAATATATAAACCCCGTGCTGTATTTGCATCCTAGGCTCCAATCTTGTCTTTCTTGGTTGTGAGAAGGCCATTGATCACCTTTACTTGCTTTTCTACTGTAGTTAGTAGTTGTTAGTATCATTTCATCACCTTGTTATCCTCGTTTGGCTTAATAAAATAAGTTTAGTTCCTCCACTACTTTAATCGTATCATATCGCTCCTTGTGGATTCGACCCCGACTCCTAGTTGTGTAAATTATATTGCGACGACCGTTCATACCTCAATTCGAGGTGTGTGTTGAGCATTGTCATTAGCCCGTAAGACGAATTAAAGCATCAAGACGCTCTCATCGTCTCCATAATGGTGTCAAACCTTTCGATTAAGCAAGCTTTGGTTGACCCAGGAAGTAATGTGAACATTATCTGGTGGGAGGTATTACAGAAGTTAGGCCAACACCATCAGATGAGCACAACTTCTTTCTAGGTACTCGCATGTAATCTATCATATGATATTATCCTAGCACGGCCCTGAATACACAGTGTAAAAGGAGTACCCTCAATGCTCCACCAGGTCTTCAGATACCCTACCTTACACGGGGTTAGTGACTTACAGAGTGAGCGATTTTTTCCTGGAGACTGTCCTTTTTTCGACAGAGGACACGACAAAAGGCCAATAGCCGAGGTAAATATGGTCGACGTGGAATCCTTCTGGTACGAGACTATGGAGCGTAAGGCTAGGATAGATATCGGGGAGTTACGGTTGTTACAGATGAGTCATCTAGTTCCCAAGGCAGCTGAATTATGGTACCAGCTCTCCGAGGAGTTGGGGAAACAAGAAGGACCCTGGTGGCTGATACATTGTAGCTTGGTATTGGCCCAAGTAAAGGTACAGCTCTTGCAGCTTTCGACAATAACCGAGCCTGTCCAGGGGGAGCACATGTTGTTGTATGTCTTAATCTCAGAAGTAGCATGGAATATGGTGCTCGGACGAGAAGAAGATGGGAGAGAGTTTCCCATAAAGTATGCTAGCAAAGGACTTTTGTGCCCAGGTAGACTTCTGCCTCTACCTGTTCAGTTCATTGCGGCCGTGGTCATGGAAACTCAGGAGTTGCGGTCGTATTTTCTCAGCCATATGGTCAGTGTGGTCTTTTGTATACCGTTACATGCCATTTTGTCCAGCCCTGGGCTCTCAAAAGGGTTGGCTGAATTGGCTGAAGAACTGAGAGGATATGATATCATTTACCAACCATGAACGGCCATCCAGTCACAGGCTTTAGATGGCTTCACCTTTGATTTTGTGGAAGAATTAGCCCCAAAGGCGGAGGAATCAATCCAAAGTGTAGAGGCGATCGAGCCCGGGTGCTAGGAAGTCCATACTGACGTGGTTCTCAAAGAAGAAGAAGCCAACCTCGATTTATGGGTCAAAACACCCAATGGGAAGGTCTTCTACAAGGTCGCGAAAAGTCCAAGCATCGAAGCAGAATATGAGGCCTAACTTAAGCTCTTGTTTTAGCCTACATATTGGGGGACAAGGAGGTCGGCCTCTATAATAGTTCCCAATAGGTGGTCAGTCGAGCGAATAAGGTTTTTACCACTGAGGGCATCTGTGCGCCAGATCGGCAAGGAAAAATTAAAACACTTTTGAAAAACTTACAAATGGGAGTTTGTCTATCAAGAGGAAAGCTCAAACGAGGAAAAAGTGCCCGAGGATTCACACACCAATTTAGAAGACCAGCATATAGTGATTGAGCTGACCCCTGCGGACCTAATGAACCTTGAAGTTCCGAACACCGGTTCCGCCTCAGAACAGCATCACACACTGATTAACTACTTGGACAAGGGAATACTCCCCGAAGACAAGTTAGAAAGAAGACAGTTGCGGAGGCAGGCAGTTCATTATTGTTTAATTAATGGAGACTTATTATACCATCAGATTGTCAGCGGTCCACAGGTTAGATCTCGAGGCTCGGCACCCTCCGAGGAGGGAGCCCTGGAAGATACCTCGGTTCGATGATGGAAGTACAATCCTTTTTAGTATTCACTTTAATTAAGTCTCTAGTTATCTTTTTAAATTTTCAATACAATATTTTCATACTAATCAGTTATGTTATGGGTTTTCACCTACAATAGTTCAGGCCCTGCGCCCCTATTTATCAATAAAACTACTATTTTGCTTAGTGAGTTTTACAATTTAGATCCATCTACGATCCAAATATTCATAGCCCCGGCCAGACCTAAGCTGAAGTAATACACCCACTTTTTGCTACAAAAAGTAGGGTAAACTACTCGCTTAGAGTTAGATCACGTCTAGTTCAGCCACCAGGTATTATTCGTAAGTTGAACTCGTCAATTCAATAAATTGAACCTACATGCCGGTGGGGATGCCCGCCTGCATAGTGCCAGAAAGTCTTAAAATACGCGAGTGTACAAGCAAAGACGTTCTAGTTAGAACACAAAAATGCCCCGTTCCCACATGGGCTAAAGACGTCCCATTATGGGCGCAATACAAGTCGTCTTATAGTAAAGAAAATGAAGCGCGCGCATGCTCATCTTTTAAAGACACTAGCCCAGAAAGGCACACAAAACATGTTGCTTAACGACACAAGTACACAATATATTAATGGACGTCCGTTTCATTAATAACAAACAGCCCGTAGGCTCATAATATACAATTAAGTCATTTTGAATACAACACTGTTTAGTACAGGTATTCTAAAAAAACTAAAAAGGCAAAACTTTAAACTTCTCGAAATCTCCACGACTGAAGATCCTTCATATAGATTGTAGCTACAAGTCGCTAAGCAGTTCGAAGTTCTCCCAGCATCAAGGGATATGTCAGTCCGAGCAACCTTCGGCGCACAACCACTGAAGTGACCAAGGCCCAGATACCCTGATTAAAGCAAGGGTCCTCGGAAGCGTCTGAGCACGGACACAACCTTCTTCCATCTCATCCGTTGAACATGAAGAGAAACTGGAAGATTTGCTTCGAGCCCTGTTGATCAAATAGGAGTGCACTGCCCCACGGATCTTCAAGAACAATTGAGAGCTTACCAAAGACGGGGAGACTTGAGCTGGGAACCTACCACAAGGGAGCCTCTTCCCCTTGATATCCTACATCCAGCAGCCGATGAGGCGTTGCAACAACAATTTAGTCAAACCAACCGATCTAAGAAACAATCTTGAACCATGAGCAGAGTTAGAGCTTGGTGACTCATTAATCTGATGATGGTAAGAGGGTGTATCCTCTTGCCTGCCATGAAACGGAGCCAAGTACGTGAGCTTCAACCCTACACCGTTATAGGAGCTACCCAAACACCAGAAACATTCTGGTGGAGAAGCCCCAAGACAGCTGAAAGGGCCAAGTGTCCTGACCCCTCATGACAAGAGGAATATCACAGAAACCTCCGTGTTAGAAGAAGAGCGCACCGTTATCTGTGCACATGCCATAATGAAGATATTTCGAAGAACATCATTAGAATCCCGATCAAGCTTCATGACTCGGGGGACTCCGTTTATCCAATCATGGATGAAGGAAAAGAAGAAGAAAAATGTAGATGGTCTTTTTTCTACAGTTTCCTCGTATACTATCCATTTTGAACAAATGAGTTTTCTTAGAATATCAGACCAGGATCAAAGGCAAACATTTTTGAAGAAAGAAGATTTACATTTTCATAACGAAACTTTGGAGAGAGAGAGAATATTTTTCTGAAGAAGACTTGTGATTCCACTGCTATTACAAAGCCCCTATTTACAGGCTAGAAAAGATAAGGATGAAGCATGAAACGGTTAAACGTAATTATGGCTTGATATACGAAACGATCCGGTGTAGTAAAAAACATTCTTAAAAATGTACATGGAATCAACATCAACCAATCAGATGAAGGCATGCGGAGTTTTCGAAGAAATCAACATCATCCTCAGTCAAAGAGACTGCGAGTTTCAAGGAGTCAGGGAGATATCCTTTCACATTCGTCTTCTACACCGCTTTCACTTCCTAACTACTTGTGTCAGCACTCAGCAAGTGGGGGGAATGACTGTGTGGGAAAAAATAAGCCACCTATTATTATAGGGATACGAGTCTAGCTGGCGAGACTAGAATTATTCTACAAGTAACTGGGCACAGAGGATACACAGCTACTCTACGAGTTACAACCGTTCAGGCGGTACGGACGAAGGATACAAGGCATATATCCCGCTGCCTTAGGTTTACAATCTCCCTGTTTGGGTTTTGTATATACCACTGCCTTGAGTTTATAGGCTCATAACCTTTATGAGTCTTTGTATTTTACTATAATTAGGACTGGGTAATATCTACTATAAATACCTTTCTTACGTTGTATTGTACATCAAGTGATTCACACAGAATCCGGCTATTCTCAAGGAATAAAATCTTTACTTTTTTGTCTAATATTTTTCTCTCTATTTACTTTCTTTTTTATCATATTTTACTGTATTGCTTGTGATCCTCTCATAAATTTAATTATTTAGCCTTGACGTATAATTTTAGGCATAAACAAAAACATCCCCGATGATACTCTAAAGGCGCACTTATCGGGGTTAAGTTTCATGCCGAACTTGTCCAGTGTATCAAATGGCATCTCTAGATGGTTGATATGGTCCGCAAACTCTGACTTCACCAACATGTTATCAATGTATACTTCCATTCAGGGGCGAATCCAGGATTTCAAGGTACTGGGTGCCACATTGGTTTAAACGTACACGTGTAGATATATACATTGTTCAAATAGGTTATTCGTCTTTACGATTATATACACAAATCGATTAAACTAAAAATATAAAATATTTATGACAATTAGGAGGCAAGACTAAAAATTTTAAAAGATAGTATTTATATCATAAATACCAAATACACATCATCTATTTACAATTGTCCTCGACGAATTGTCATACGTTGAAAATGGTCAATGATGGTATCATTACTTACATTAGTAAATACATCACGTTCTATGTAACAAACTAAACAATCATTTAAATATTGATCACCAATACTACTCTGTATGTCATTCTTTATTTTCTTCATGGATGAGAATGCTCTCTCCACACTTGCGGTAGCAATCGGTAAAATCAAAGTCAACCTCACAAGTAAATAAACAAGTGAATAAGTCTCCATAAGATTTGCCTCAACCAATGCTTTTGCCAAATCACTAACTCCTTGCAAGTTGGAGAACTTGGGATTACCAGTTCGCATATGAACTATAAAAGTATCAAGTTGGTAACTCAAATCTCGAATCTTTGATTCATCAAACTCATTTGGATAACACTTTGCCAAAGTCATAATTCTACCCATATCAAAATTAGCAAAGGAATTGATTGGATTCAAGCTACCCATCCCAAGAAGCATATCACTAGTTACTACATCAAAGCAGTTGTTAAGCTCTTTAAGTTGTGCTTCAACCACCACATCAAATATTTCAAAACGCAAGTAGTATGAATAACAAACTTTAGAGGACTTGCGCTTTGACCTTCCAAGAAAATAAGGCTCATCCATATTGGGAATCACAATATCATGCATACAAAAAAAATGAGTTAACATCAATTAATAAAGAATCCCATACTTTTTTCTCTCATCTCTTGCAAACTTTTCTTTACAATGTCAAGTGACTCCATAGCATTAACAATATCTTGATCTCTTTTTTGTAAAGTCTTGCTCAACTCATTTGACAAAGCCAACACTTTCAATATCAAGTGAAGAATAAAAGCAAATTTGAATGTTATAACCTTACTAAGAAGATATTTGGCTTGAAATATTTCATGTGAGTTAGAGTCTTCACGTTTAATCTTTCGAAGCACACGAACAATAATTGAGAACATAAAGATAAATTTATCTACCATTTTGAAATGTGATCCCCAACGAGTATCACCCGGTCTTTGAAGTCCGCGTTCTTGATTTAATCCTTGTCCGGTAAGAACTTCACCCGACTTAAGTAATTCCCTCAACTTTTCGGCTTGATATTGACGAAGAGAATCTCTATGTTTAAAAGACCCTCCAACAACATTCAACACATTAGTAACATGACTAAAAAAGTCTTCAACATCCAAGTGATTTTTAGCAATAGCTACAGGTGTTAATTGTAATTTATGAGCAAAACAATGAATGTAATATGCCGATTGACTATTCTCCATAATCAAAGTCTTGACACCATTTATTTCTCCCTTCATGTTACTTGCACCATCATAACCTTGTCCACATATTTTTGATAGACTTAGTGAGTGATTCAAATGCATAGAATTAATTGCCTCTTTTAGTGAGCATGCCGATGTATCACTAACATGGACAATACCAAGAAATGCTTCTATTACTTCACCTTTCTTATTAACATACCGCAAAACAAGAGCCATTTGTTCTTTGTTTGAGATATGTTTGGACTCATCAACTAATATTCCAAAGTAATCTCCATCCAAATCTTCAAGTATAACTTTCAATGTTTCTTTTGCACAAACATTAATTATATCCTTTTGAATCATAGGGCAAGTCAAAGTATTATTTTTTGGAGTATTTTCTAATATAACTTTTCCTACATCCGAATTTTTGTCCCCATGCCATCGTAACAATCCTAGAAAGAGGCCTTGATTTGTTGAAGATTCACTTTCATCATGACCTTTAAAAGGCAATCCATAATGCAATAGAAGTCTTGCCACATCGACTGAAGCTTCTAAACGCATCCGGTAATCACCTTTTATCTTTTCGGTATGCTTATCAAAAACAACTTGAATTGATTGATTTTGATTTAACAAATCTAAAATCTTCTTGAAACATTGATCATGGATGCTATTAACCTCACCCACATGTAACTTAAATCTTTCATTAGCCTACAAGACCAAAAACCACTTTTTGTGTAAAACTCTTTCTTATTTTCATGAACAAATTCATTCTTGGACAAATAACAACACAAGCAAAATGCGGCATATTTCTTCACATTATACTCCAACCATCTACAATATGGACCTTTGAACTAACTTGCCATAAAACCCCGTGTTCTCTTTCCTATTTTACTTTTAGGAAATTGATTATTTAAAGTTTGACACAGCCCTTTTTTAATGTAGTATCTCCTCACTTCATCTCTTAGTCGAAGGCTATACTCACCAATTGGTATTCTTTTTCCCGGATCGGCTTTAAGTGAATTGAAATTGAGTTCATTTATAAGCTGAGAATGATTGGAGGAAGTAGGAATTGATTGAGAACCATTGGACCTCGTGAGAAATCTATTCCATCTTGATTTACAAGAAATAGGAACACTTTACTACAAAATAAAAGAGGATACCAACTCATAATTAATTAGAATTCATTGGAAAATCATACATTTAGAGGATCTTGATTTATTGCAATAACTCATTTTGCCAAACTTTTCATGTTGACTTCCCAACCAATAAAGCAAGTATAAGTTCACAAGCAAAGGCACAAAATTCTAATAAGCTTAGATTTTATTAAAAAATTAAGTGATTTATTTATAATTAATAATAGCAAAAAGTGAAATACAATTTACAAAAAAATAGTTGAAATAGGATTAGACATATGAAATAAACAACAAAAGAAATTACCAAATAGGGCTAGGAAATAAATAAAATTAAATAAAGAAGTAAAAGACTCACAAAAGGAGGAAGTTCTTGGCCAACACTCAAGCATGCTTGATTTTTAGTGTTTGGACTTTGGATTGGAATATGACCTTATGGGGGAAGGGAGGAGTGGAGGTTGCTAGTTTATAATTGGGGTAAAGAAAAGTTGGTTTTTGATTTGGGGAAAAATATTATGTGGGTGTAAAGGAGACAAGTAGGTCCAAATAAAATATTTAAAAGAAAAGTCAAAAGTAGTTGTCATAATTATAAATCAAGTCAAATAATTAATGAGAGAGAGAGAGAGAGAAATCAAAAAACAAAACAAAAAAAAAAGATAAGAGTACAATTGTACAAAAGTGGGACACAGACACACACACACATGGGACTATAACTAATTAACTATGCATAAAAAATGAAAAAAAATATTGCATCTAAGGGGATTCGAACCTAGATATTTTGGGAGGAATCAGGGACCCTTAACACTGGTACCCCGGGAGCTTTTGTTACTATGGGTTCCAGTTTAAATATTTGTACTATTTCCTATATGTATGTACCAGCACTGGCACCCGCTACCACCAATGTAAGTCCGCCCCTGCTTCCATTGTCTTTCCAATCTGATCTTTGAATATTAGGTTGACTAGTCTTTGATAGGTGGCTCCAACATTCTTCAGCCTGAACGGCATTACCTGGTAGAAGAAAGTTCCCTGATTAGTGTTGAATGATGTCTTCTCTTGATCGTCGGGATCCGTATGGATCTGATTGTACTCTGACAAGGCATCCACAAAGCTGAGCATCCCATGCCCCGCCACAGTGCCGATAAGATGATCCATGTTCGGTGGGGAAACAATACTTTAGGCACACCTTACTTAGGTTAGTGAAGTCTTTGCACATTCTCCATTTTTCATTCTTCTTCGGAACTACCACCACGTTAGAGAGCCAACTCAGATAGTAGACTTCCTGGATAGACCTTTTGTTCAGTAATTTTTTCTCTTCTTCATAGAAATCTTGATTCTTCTCGCGATTGATCGGTCATTTCTTTTATTAGGCTACTTTGAAGGTCGGATCCACATTTAGCTTATGCATGATCACTTGGATCCGAGTTCCAGGCATATCTATATGCGTCCAAGCAAAGGTTGTTGCCCGGTAAAGGAATGTTGACACCTAATTTTTCCCCTCCTGTTTCAATAGACATTATTTAGATAAAAATTGCACTGATAACCACATCATTACCCTCACTCACCCCTATTCAAAAGCACTATCTCACACAAGCACACCAATTAGGCTATTTTAAAGACACCCACACAAATTACTGCTATTTTACAATATTGTGCCTACACAATTACGAATTCCGCAATTACCTCTATTTTAAAACAAAATCATTCAGACCATGTTAATCTCAAAATTGCAATTTTACACATTCCTTTGATCTTTTTAACATTTTAATTGATTTTACAATTTTTCTACAATTTCTATACTTATTTTATGCCAATTTATGCGTTTCTATACTCTTTATATACATAAATATACATACACCTCACACCCTTCAAATTTACACACAGAACCTCCACCTCAGCTCCACATCAGCCCTACGTGGCCAGATCTCAGCCCTCCACCTATCCAATCCAATGGCTGGAAATAAAGTTTCCATTTTTCACTGTACCACTCACCTCCAAACCCTAGACGACCCCCTCATTTTCCCCTCACACACCCGCCGCCAATTTCTTTTCTATCTCAGTCGAACCCTAGCAATGCCACTGTCAAGGGCCTTTTCCGGCCAACTCCACCGACGAAACATCATGGAAATTATGTTTTCTTGTTCTCCTCCTGGTCCGCAACAAAATCCCCTTGCCAATTTCTCCATTCGACGAAGGTCAAAATTCAACCTCTCGTCGATCAGCGTCTCTGTCGCCGGAAAGAGAACTCCGGCCATGGCTAAACGAAACCAAAAGTGTGACTATCGGAAAAAGGGGAACAGCCCCATGCATGGGCCATCGGAGTTTGATTCAAATTCGACACGACTTGAAAGTTAAACGGGGTGACTTTTATCCTTTTTCTTTGACTGATTCTTGAACCTATATAACATATATGCCTAAAACTTACCTAATTTCTGTGTGTTAACATGTTCGCTTACTGTTTTCTAATTGATTAAAGTAAAAGTCCCATGATTTTTCTTAATCCATGTTTAACACAATGATGAAGGCATACAGTGCCATTTAACTTTTTAATGTGTGAATTTGTCTGTAGCCGACCATCTTGATTATCCCAATCAGTTTAGAGATGTAAACATATGCAGTTTATGAGTTTGGTCATGAGCATGCGTGTTTTGCCAACGTATTAGCTTTCTTGTTATGATGATATGCAATTTCTTTGAATTTTTTTTACTAGACTAATTTAAAATCTGAGAGATTCGATCAAAGGAATCCTAGTTTGTTCAATTTAAAACCTGTGATTAATTTTTGAAATGGAATCAATTTAGGATTGATTGGAATAAGTTAAGACCATCAAGGGATTTCAAATATTAAACTAGGTTAAGGTGTTTATGTGCACTGATTTTGAACCTAGACATGATTACTGTTAAAGGGTGAGAGGCATACTTGCCCAGAATCTTGTTTATATAATTTCCCTTAATTTTACGATCCTAATTGATCTATGTTTGGAAAGTATACCAAGGGCATCTTTTTTAATTCTGGAAAATAATATTTCTTTGCCATGTTTTACTTCAAACAGTTTGAAATTTAACCTTTACCCTCACCTATATAAACTAGACATATTATTCACATTACACACACAGTTCAATATAAAGAAACAAAGGCATACATATTCTCATATACAGAACATTGCATACTATTGTCTTCACTGATTTCCTCTCAAAGACTATTGAAAAGGTCCCTGCTCTCTTTGGTTCTTGATCATGTCTCTGCAAAACCTGTAATATTGCTTACACTTGGTTTGTTTGCTCACTGCTATTGCTCAGAAAGGTATATCTCTACTTTAATCATTGTTGCATATGTTCTAAACCTGCTTATGCCTGGCCTTCCTACTTGCTCTTTCTCTGCTTGTGTTTGCATGATTTAAAATGCTTGTACTTGTATGAAACCCTGTCACTTTGCACCTTGGCTCTGGGCTTCCTCTAGCCCCTGTTAACCTCTATACAGTTTGTTAGGATGGTCCAAAAGGGCCATACCAGTGCTAATAACTGGAGGATACTGAATGTACATGACTCAGTAATTATCCTATGTTGCTACAGCTTCCTTAGGCATAATCACTGAGATTATGAATCACCTGGGAAGTTTTAGCTTGATGATTTAAGAACGGGGCTTTAATACATGCTTTCTCTTTTCTAGTCTCCCCTTATGTGTATATTTGTTAGAACTCTCCCTGTTGTATCTGACTAAAACAGGTTATACAGTCATGAGACTGTGTAATTTGGCTACTCAGGGGCCATTACTATCTCTTCCTCCTATGTGCTTGCATCACATCATGCTAAAAGGTTAAATCTGCATGAAATTTAGGCTGAGAATTGTCTGTTTCTAATGTGGCATGACTTTTAAAATCTAACACTACATCAATTTACTAGGTACTTCATATGACATCTGAAAATCTTGATAATAAGGTTGTTTTCATGCCTAGTCGACTGAACTCAATGCACTTAGTTTTTAAAATCGAAATTTAAAACAGTTTATATGCTTAAACTGTCGAAATACGTGATTTTTGATAAACAGGGGTTTGTTGCGTGTTAACTGCCTATTTGAGTCATTTTTTTGTAAAATAAGACTGCCCCTTTGCATAATTAAGCCGGGCCCAAAAATCCTTTTCAAATCTGGCCCGTTCCGTGTATCTTCAAAACTTTTAATTCCTATACACTAATCTAATATTGTATAGGGGTGCATGAATTATTGGGGTCAACCATACCAATACTTATATGTATTTTCTAAAGTTTAATACAAGTATTTGCATGCCTATATATATATATATTACATGCGACAGCCCCTTTGTGTGCATCTTATGTGTTCCGTGACCCGTTTTCTCAAAACAGCCTCTCTTATACATATATTTTTAAATTGACCCTAAAAATAAAATAGCCATTAAAGTTAGGGCTCGACAATTAATGTCTAGTCATACCCGACCCTAAATGGCTAACATTTGCTTTCAAAATATAACTCCTACTTGGTTTGAAACAAATCTGAAAAGATTTCTTTAAAACTGCTTATTTATAGAAAATTGGCTATTTCTGCAAACTGTATTTGAGTGTTAAAAATTGCATAAGTAAACTAATTTGAACTACCCTTTTGCGATATTAGCCCAGCTGAGTATATGTCTGCAAATTTGAGGCTAAATGCACGATTAGGCATAGGGCTTAGGCCGTTCTTGTAAATTTAAAAGCCCAATACCATGCACATGCTGCCCATATGTACTATTTTGCGCAAATAGGTTTAATTTCGTGATTAATTGTGATTTTAATTCTCAAGTTAGTAATCTACTTTGAACATAATTCATATTTATCTATAGCTTGTCTAGACATCCCAAATTAGTTGCTCGGGCGGGAACCACTTTTTCTGGGACTTGGGGAAGTACCTAACACCTTCTTCCCCGAGTCACTTGGACTTCTTACCCTCGAATCTCTGGAATATTACATGTTTAATAAAATACCCAACCTTAGACATTTAGGTGACCTAATATACCTTAGAAATCTATATTAGGTGGCGACTCCAATTTCTAACTCAAACGAGTTACCCAGTCAAACCCGAGTGTTGACTCGCTCCGAGTTAAGTAAAATATGGGTATGACAGAATGGCGACTTCACTGGTGATATCCAAAGTCCTAACCATAGCGAGCATTGATTTGGGATTTACTACTTTTGATATTATCTATTTATTTTGTTTTATTTATTATTATTGCGTACTAACTTTTTTTTTTGGTTTATTTCCGCAATTTATCAATGTATTGTATTTTTTATATATTGTAAATTATTTGACATTATCGTTCATAACGTCCTCCACTCTTGGCGCCCTCTTAAATGTTAGAGCCCATAGGAAGGGACGGTTGCGTGGAACCCACGGCCGCCCCTTTTCTCACTCAAAATACACCCTTAGGAGAAGTACTTGCAAAATTAGCCAAATAGCGAAGCTTTTGGCAGTTTGTAAGCTTTCAACTTTCATGTCGTCCGCTTAAAAGAACCGGTCTAATAGTACCCAAATCTTAGTGGAGACGTTACTAAGATTATACATCATACTCTCTCCGTTCCAAAATGGTTGTCATAGTTCGGATTTCGAGAGTCAAACGAGTTTAACTTTGACCGTAATATTTTCATATGTCTTTTAAATATTTTGAATTATCAATTATTGTGACTTATAGTACTTTTTATGTAGTTTCTAAATATATAAATATCATTATAAAAAACTTAAAGATTATATGTTTAAATTCACGGTTAAAATGAACTCGTTTGACTCTCGAAATCCGAACTATGACACAACCATTTTGGAACGGAGGCAGTATTATTTTAGAAAATTGTGGCTCCGGCCAAGCCTAAGTCTTTAGTTCACCATATCTAAACCAAACACAAACGAGTTATTAATTCCAAGGGGCGTCTAGGTATGACTATATGTGCATATTTTAAAATTAAAAATGCCAAAGGTACACCATTTATTCTCAAATGGGAAGGGGGTCGACTCTAATGGTTTTATTTTTTGTAGGCTACCATAAGTCACAAAGATTACCATCGGTTCGGCATGATCATCAAAATTTCAGTGGAGATAAAGACATGGTATAGAAATTTGGGAGAAGCTGGTCAATTTGAATTAAGTAAAACGTTAGGTCACTTGCCTTCACTAATGGATGTTGAACCCAATAAATTCATTATTGAAGCCGCCACTTGCTTTTGGGATGATGATAGAAATGTCTTTAGATTTAGATAGCTCGAAATGACACCATTTTTGGAGGAAATAGGAGGTTTTATTGAAGATCCAGATTTGAGACGAAAGGGGCATAGATGGCAAGATGCTAGAATTATTATACCACGCCAACCTACTGAAGAAGAGTTTTGCGAGGCGTTCGGTTTTCGAACAAATGATGTGTCCGAATTTTTACAAAGGTCCAAGTTCAGTTGCATGTACTTGTATGAAAAGTTTGGTCATGAAAAGAGTTATGAAAATCACAAAGCAGAGTTTGCATCACACTATGATTGGAAGTGTTAAAAGAATTTTGTATTTGCGGTTGTAATCTTTGGCGTTGTCATGTTCCCACAATGAATGCACTATGATATCAACACAAAGATAGTCCATTTCACACATATTTTATTCCATGGTATCAAGAAGAAGATATGCACTATGGTTCCCACAATATTGGCTGACATCCTTAGGGCCTTGGGAAGGTGCAAGAATGAGACTCGATACTTTGAAGGTTGTAACTTGTTATTACAAGTACAGCTGACTGAATACCTTCAAAACAAACCGAATGCAAGCCAAGAGTTCTACGACATGTGCCGTTCAAACCACATATTGGCACAATACTATGGCGTTAAGAGGTTTGAAGCACCCTACACTACTCATGAGTGCTATCTGTTATTAAGGAATTTGAAAGATGAAGACATACAGTAGATGTACCCTTGGTTCACTTCTTCATAAGTTTTGCTCCGGTCAAAGATGAAATCATTTGTAGTTCTTATGGGTATGCGTGGTTTCCAGCCTTATATACCGATTAGAGCTTTAAGTCAAGCAGGCAGAAGACAAGATATCCCATTGGTAGGAGACACAACTCGATTCCAAGTAGATTATGGAAAAGTCTAAATTCCATTTGTACCAGAAATTAGCACGATATGGAATGAAAAGAGGTTTGCTGAAGAAAATTCAATTGAACTAGAAAGATATCATGCAGGCTGTGGAGTTGGATATTTGGAATAGTTGCGTAATGACATGAAAGACGCTCCCATTCCTAAAGCCGATATACCTGGGGCAGTCAAATACAAAGATGCTGAAAACCAATACAAGTTTAAATAGTTGATGGAAAAATTAAAGATGTCCGAGAAGTTAAGAAAAGAAGAGCGAAGGAGTCACAGGCATGAGGTAAAAGATTTAGATCGAGAGCTGGAAGGACTAAAGAAGGGGTTCGAGGAAAGTACAATGAGAGTTACAATCAAAGAGACGGAGGTGGAAGATTGCTAGTTATGGCTTATTTGATCGTTGCTCAGTTGGATATTGGGAAGGTGCAAAAGAAATTAAAGAAATCTGATGCTGAATCAAAGATGCCCGAGGATCCAAATTTTTAATTTTCTTTTGTGTCTTTGTCTATTGTAGTCAAACTTGATTTATGGAATACAATGTTTTAAGAATAAATGGTTGGTGTTGGCACGTTTAATTTTAAAAATCATTCAACGCTTAGGAAGACTATACATCCTTGGCACGTTATAGTCCATTAGCAAACATTGTCCAAACATCAAAAAGGGTTTGCAACCCGAAAAGGACGAAAATGCATCCTCGCAAAGATTCAAAGAGATGTTTGCGCAAAATATTGATCGTTTGCTTGGGTGTGATCAAGACTATAAGATTGTTTTAATTTTCTCTTTTTATATCTTGTTTTCATACTATGGCTGCAAGAGGTATACTTCAATTTGAGACTATCTTCCAAGCTCCTCACTTGATCAGACTGTGGTGGGAAGATTTGGCCGTGGTCAGTAAGTTCCATGTTCAAAAGGTGTTGGGAGAACTGGTGGCCTTTAAGGCTTATACTGCTATGCCTGGTTTGGTCGAAGCTGCTACACATTTCTGGAATTACAAAAGGGCGGTGTTTCATTGCAATGGTCTGGAGTTGGAACCAATGTTATAAAAGATTGGAGGTCTGGCAGGGTTAGAGCCTGAGCCCGGGACCATGATTTACCCCCCGAAACGTAACCCTAAGGAGTTCATTGAGCTGTTGCAAGCTCCTTATGATCCATACATCGAGGAAGTGCATGATGGAAAGGTTACCTTGGAGTATCTATACTCTAGATTTGGAGATCCAACTCTTAGGCACAATTGGACTGGGGCATGGAAAATTCAAGATTGGGAATGGACTGAGTCTACTGCTTTCATTATTGCTTTTCTGGGAAGTATGGTCTTCCCCGAAAAAGAAGAAAAGATCGACATAAAGTTGGGAAGGGTAGTTGAAGGATTGCGCAAAGGTGCTCACAAGTGCCAAGTGAGTTTGGTTCCAATTATCGTGGGAGAAATCTACAGGGCTCTAACCAAGTGTAGAAAAGAAGGAGATTTTTTTAAGGATGCAACCTCTTACTGCAAATGTGGTTGATAGAACACTTGCACAATGTCACGATCAGTCCAATAGCACGAAGAGCGTCAAAGGTTGGAGGCATCATCTCACATAGGACTCGCATGGCTGGAACGACAGTATGGGAAGACCGTGCAAACATGTGAGGATGGTACGCCAATTTTGAAGAGTTATAAGAAGTGCGATGGGTAATTGAAAACTGTGATGGCTTCTTCGTCTCCATAAAAGGTCTAGACACCACCTTCTTGACATTGATTGAATTCCGAGGAACTCATTACTATGTTCCCCTAAGAATTCTTCGGCAAGCAGGAATGACACAACAAACTCCTCAGCTGACAAAGGGAAGAAGTTTCAACGTTGACATAAAAGATATTGAACATCAGATGGTTGGTAAAATATTGACAATGTGGGAAGGAAGGGTTACAATGCAGTTTTGTCGTGGCCGAGACAGCAGGGTGAACCTCGGTGCTACTTTGACTTACCCTCAATGGCTCAGTGAAGATAGAGAGAAGTTCTGAACAAAGACCACATTGAAAATGAAAGTTGAAACTCCAAGTGTCGCGGAGAAGTACAAGAAACTGCGGCACAAGTTCGACAAAAATAATAAAGAATTAAGGGTGACACAAGAAAAAGAGATGAGAAGGAAATACAAGGAAAGAATTAAAAGAGATGAACTTAAGTACTAGATAGGCAAAACCGTGGCAACCAGACATGTCGCTGGGAATCTGCAAAACCTGCTCAAAGGATGGGGAGATTATTTCAAGTCAGTGTCGTTGGTAGAAAAGGAAGCAATGGGAATGGAAATCTGCGAGTTCTTTACAGAGGATTTGGGTGATATACAAGCTGGGAGGGACCTGATGGAGATGTTCATTGACCCTCCACTGCCAAACTTGGCTAATGAACCTAAAGAAGAGACCGAGGGAAAGAAGGAGGGAGAAGATTTTGGAGGTGATGTTTGATCCAAGAACCTCTTTTCTTGGCACATAATCTAGTCATCTTTAGTCGAGTCGTTTTTCTTTTTTACCTTTTCCATTTAGTCAAGTCATCGTCTCAATACTATTGATTGTAATAAAGCCAAGCAAATCAAATAAAATTCTGTTATTTTGGATTTTTAGACTTGTGTTGATTATGCTCGAGCAAACGAAATGATGTATTCGGCGCAAACATTACTTTGAATCATCGATAGGCCTACCTCTGGCACAAAAGAGGCCCCTTGCATAATAGGACGCGAAATTGTTAATGCTAACATTTACTCACGTTGTTTTCTTTATTTTTGTTATTTTAGTCGCAAATCCCTGAAGTTTGGTTTGTGTATTCTGGCCGTGCCGCAGTATCGGTTAAGATCCAGAGGATCAGTTCCAACACCTCCACCTTTGCCTACAAGGACGAGACGCAATATCATGGCTGAGTTTGACAAAGCTAGAAATATCGAAGGAACCCCTAAGAAATAAGGTTTTGTTGCATACGAAGACTATGCCAAGCTAGAGCAAAGGATGTTCAAATTGGAGAACAGAGTTCCTCTTGTATATGCTGATGGAATCACTTAACCAAACAAAACTGTCTGCTATCACGACAAAGGAAACTAGAGGACTAGCTTATGAAAACCTCTGCATATACCCTAACTTGAAATTGCCCGATGGTTATGAGACACTCAAGTTCAACATGCTCGATGGCAGTAACGATCCGATGGCTCACTTAAGATCCTACTGTGACAAGTTGGTTGGGGTTTGTCATAATGAGAAGATTCGCATGCAGTTGTTCAACCGTAGTTTGACCGGAGATGCACTGGTATGGTACTCAAAGCAGAAAACAAAGAAGTGGACCAGCTGGGAAGTAATGGCTGGAGATTTTGTTGACAGTTTAGGGCACAACACTAATGCCGTGCCCGATCGATTCTACCTGGAGAAGTTGCAGAAAAAGCCCACTGAAACCTTTAGGGAGTTTGCAACTAGGTGGAGAGCTGAAGCCGCCAAAGCCCAACCTCCTATAGAAGACACATAGATAGTGGCGACTTTCATCCGCATACAAGAGGATCTCTACTTTGACAAGATGCTGAATATACAAGACAAGAAGTTTGGAGATTTGATCAAGATTGGAGACATGGTTGAAGATGGTTTGAAACTGGTAGGATTTTTAGCTTGGTTGCACTACAAGCCACTAACAAGGCACTGCAAACTGGTAGCACAGGGGCATCAAAGAAAAAGAAGGACGACGTTTCCTTTGTTGCTGCATCACTTGACCACTCTCCCACCCATAACCATTGCTATCAAAGACCACCTCCATCATACCCATATATTCCACCATCACCCAAGTCTACAACACCCAGCCCATGTTCCAAAACCCACCTCCACAAAGACTATGATACCCACAAAGTCTTAACAATAGAAACACCAACACCTATCCGCCAAGACATCTCGCAAACAACAACCCAAGACCCAAAAGAAACTATACCCCATTAGCCGAATCCCGCACTCAGCTATTTGAAAGATTCAAAGCAGCAAGCCACATACAACCCGTCCCATTCAATATGTCTGATAGGATGTCGCCCTTCTTTGACCAAGCCAAAACCCGTGCCTATCACTCTGGGGGACCTTGTCATGACACCGAAAATTGTTATGGCTTGAGAGATAAAAAACAAGACCTGATCGATCAAAAGGCGATCCACTTGGAAATACCAAATGTGCACAATAAGCCATTACCTAACCACAGAGATAATATGGTGAACTTGATCGAGTTGGATGAAGAATGCAACCTAGAAGGGACCATTGTCAAAGCAAAGGAGGCTACGCCAGCATCTACTTCTGTAGCCCAAGCGGCTAAAGCACCAGAGCCTATTGAGGTAGAGATGGCTCCAAAATTCTACGTTGACGTAGTTCCCCCCTACAATGACAAAGTAGTGCCATGGGATTATGAAGCAGAGAAGAAGGGTAAGTCAACATTCGAGACTGTTGCCGCACAAGGAATGACTAGGAGTGGGAGGATCTACACTCCCGAGCATCTTGTTCAAGGTAGATGAGGCACTAGTAAGGAAGAGTCTGAAGAACTATGGAAGAAAATCCAAGCAAAAGAATACTCCGTGGTTGAACATTTCGGCAAAACTCCTGCACAAATCTCTGTTCTGGCTTTACTCCTCAAATAAAAGAGCCACCGAAATGCCTTAATGAAAGTACTAAATGAAGCACATGTCCCGGTGGACACACAGTTGACAACTTGGCTAGCATGATTAGGCAAGTCATGGAATTCAATCGAATCGCCTTCCATGAAGATGAGCTACCGCCAAAGGGGTTGAGTCACAACTAGGCCTTACATGTCACCATCAAATGCAAAGACTGGCTTGTGGGAAGAGTTCTAATCAATGGAGGATCTGGTTTCAATATATGTCTATTCATCACTCTGAAGAGAGTGGGGATTAATCAAAGCAAGATAAGAGAAAGAGACATGAAGGTAAAGGCGTTTGATGGTTCACAAAGAAGCACCATTGGAAATCGACTTAACCATCATGGTCGGTCCCGTAGAGTTCATTGCTGAATTTCATGTCATGGACATCTCCCCTTCTTACAACCTGCTGCTAGGGAGACCTTGGATTCACATGTCTGGGGCGGTGCCTTCTACCTTGCACCAGACAGTGAAATTTGAGTGGGACAACAAAGAGGTGGTAGTATTTGGAGAAGGAAGCAACTCCATCACAATAAACAAACCATACCAGCGATTGAAGGGAATGCTCCTGCTGGACAAACCTTTTATACTGTGGAACTTGTGGGAGCAGTGCAAGGTAGCCGAGGAGGATACTGCAAAAGCTACAACAAGAGTAGGAATCCCACTGATGTAGTCCAAGGATGATGCACTGCACACTTCACTCCTAAACTCATCAACACACCACCAGGGATTGAGGAGAAAAGGAGAAGTTTCTACAGTGCTTATTGGGATGGACGAGGCAAAGGCTATGAAGGGAGGAACTTGGTCTGGGAATCTGTAATATCTGATTGGGGTGTGCCCTCACATGAATTTCGTGAGACCATACCTGCCAAAACAGAAAAGCGACCGATGTACTCACCTAGTGCTCGTCCTAACTGGAAGCGCATTTCTGAGGAAACAAGGGGAAAACAAGTATGGCTACCTAGAACACCTGAACTTATACCCATGGAAGTAGTGATCGAAGAGCCATACATACTCCCACAGCCTGCGAAGTGACCTGGAGACTGGGTTGTAGGCATTATGATAAAGCAAGGCTATGAACCTGGGAAAGGTTTGGGCAAAAACCTAGATGGCATGGTTGAACCTAGGGATGTCAACGGTTCGGTTCGGTCGGTTATTTTAAAATTTTTGTACCATACCAATTTTTCTGTTATTCTAATATATGTAACCAAAATTTGAATTTTCGAAACCGTCCCAATAATCTTGATTTTTCTTCGGTTTCGGTACGGTTTGATTAATTTTTAGTTTTTTCACGTAATCTAAAATTACCTACAAACAAATATATACTTTGGCATACAAGTCAATAACATTGAAAAAGATGTAGCATTTTTTTTTACAAAACTCATGTTCAGGTGAACGAACCAAACAACTAACTTTATCTTAACTAAGTGAATATATTCCTAACTAATTATGATATTATATTCCATGTTGAATATTTGATTAAGGGTATCTAAAAAGGATTAATGAGCAATATGGAGGATGTGAAGTACTGAAAAATGCAAAATCTCAAGACTACATTTTTAAAGAGTGGGTATGAATGCATAATAAAATAAAAAATAAGACAGCACCAAATATTAAGATTATTTCGATTGTCAAATTCAAACTCATTCATTTGTTCAAATAGAAATTTGACTATCATCTATTTTTCTAGACTTAACTAAATTTAAAATTAATTTATTTTGTATAAATCTATAAAGAGATTAAACATTTATCCAAGTGAACAAATTTTACAAGACTAATACAAATTATTACCCCCTCGAAAACCTTATAAAATAAATATATCATTTCATTGGAACTATATTTAAAAGGATATTGGAATCAATAACATAATGCCGAATATATTGGAATCTACAGAAGCACAACAAATTCAACATTGAGCGTAGTAGTATTTGTAGTGCTGCGGTAGGTTGGACATTGGGATTACTACTTCCACCCTAATGATCAAGCTCAAAGGTGAAATATTTTATGCATTTTTATTTTAAAGTTTAACTAGAAACATTTAGGTATATATTAATAAATAAGATCTAATATATATAATATATTTAACGCATATAATTCTATTCGGTTCGGTATTTTCTCGGTTTATTTTTGTAAGATAAAAAACCTAACCTAATTACTCGATTCGGTTACAACTTTAAATTGAAACCTACAGTTTTGAGAAAAAAACCTCAAAATCAACTCGGTATGGTTTGGTTCGGTTCGATGGGTTATGATCGATTTTTAAATAACCATTGACACCCCTAGTTGAACCAATTCAAATTGTAATGAGGCGCGATAACGAGAAAGCCGGCATAGGGTACATTGTAACCTGCGAGAAAAGCATGGAGGAAGTTTCGCTAGAATTCAAATGCTACAACAAAAGCATCAAAACTCTCCTGTATATTTTCGTCTCATCTGGCTACTTGGATAGTCATAAGGGGGAGGTATCTACAGCACAAGAGGTTGAGCCGAAGATTAGTAATGTTGAAGAGGATTTGCTGACAGGCGTGCAAAAGTTGTTCTTATCTGACGAAGACTGCTGTTTGATCTTAGAAGAGCATGTTGAGCTTCCTGGACTGGCAAAAACTGAATCTGGAGCTACACTAAGCAACTGGACTAGCAACCTGGCCCGAGCTTACCGCAGACCTTGGTAGAGCTGAGGGATAGAATTTATTTTATGCTTTCAAAAATAAAACCCGACCACGAGTCGTGGCACTTGCATTTTTCCTTTTTCCCTTTTCATATGTCTCCCTACAAACTTTATTTGCAAGGATCCATAAATAAAATATTACGCTATTTCCTTTTATTTTGTTTTAATCTTTTAATTACGCAACATTTTATTTTCAGCATTCAAACTACTAATTCTATTGATTCTACAACCGCAACGTGTAATGAAACTACGGAGCTTGAAGAATCTGATTTTGACTATGATGAGTTTAATGAAGCGACACAAGAGAAAATCGAAAGATTTGAAAATAAGCGCAAACCAAATCTAGAAGAGATTGAGGTAATAAATCTGAGAGATGATAAGACGGTAAAAGAGACAAGAATCAGTGTACATCTCACTGCAGAAGATAGAAAATGGTATACTGAATTTCTTAAAGAATATAAAGATGTGTTTGCATGGTCGTATGAAAACATGACCGGCATAAGCACGGATATGGTGGCTCGTAAATTGCCCATCAATCCAGGCTTTCCGTCAGTCAAGCAAAAAGCCCAAACTTTCAAGTCATCTACCTTGCTAAAGATTGGAGAAGAGGTAACCAAACAGCTCCATGTAGGAATTTTAAAAGCAGTCAAATACCCAACTTGGTTACCCAACATTGTCCCGGTGCCAAAGAAAGATGGGAAACTCAGAGTTTGTGTAGACTACAGAGATCTGAATAGAGCTAGCCCAAAAGATGATTTTTCTTTGCCAAATATACACATCCTGATTGACAACTGTGCGAAGCATGAAATGCAGTGTTTCGTGGATTGTTTTTGCCGGTTACCATCAAGTACTTATGGATGAAGAAGATGCTAAGAAGACGGATTTCACTACATCTTGGGGGACCTACTGCTACAAGGTTATGCCATTTGGTTTGAAGAATGCTGGGGCAACTTACATGAGGGCAATGACAACCATGTTCCATGACTTGATGCACAAAGAATTGAAGTATATGTGGATGACGTGATCATCAAATCAAAGAAGAACTCAGAGCATCTTGATAACCTGCACAATTTTTTCAATAACTTGCGTAGATACAATTTGAAGGTGAATTCAACAAAATGTGATTTTGGTGTTCCAGCAGGGAAGCTTCTGGGTTTCATTGTCAGCAGAAGAGGCATCGAGTTAGATCCATCCAAGATCAAAGCCATCAAAGAATTACCACCGCCGAAGAGTAAGAAAGACTCAATTACATCAGTCGATTCATAGCCCAATCCACGGTCATCAGTGAACCAATCATCAAGTTATTGAAGAAAGATGCAGCGATCGTATGGACGAAGGATTGCCAAAAAGCATTTGACCGGATAAGGAGTATCTGTCTTATCCACTCGTGCTGGTTCCACCCGAACCTGGACGGCCTTTGATCTTGTACCTATCTGTGGTATATTTCTCATTCGGATGTGTATTGGGACAACACGACTCAACTAGAAGAAAGGAGCAAGTAATATACTATCTGAGTAAGAAATTCATGAAACGACCTCGGTTAGTCATTTCGAAAGTTAGTACTCTGATTGGCGTGCCGATAATTTTAAAATTTTCGTTAGGTCCATTGGGACTTATCTATAAAATTTGAGCTAAATTAGACCTCGTTTGGTAGGCATCGAAAAAATGTTTCAGTTTTTATTGTCGATAAATATTAAAAAGAGATTTTTGAGCTCGATTTTGGCGAACGAGCTCCGATTCGAAATTCGAAAGCGCCGTCAATTTCGTATGATTATTTGTAACTTTTGTGAACTTTCGAAAGTGAATTTCGATGTTGTTCGGCTAGTTTCCGCTAAAATGCCGAAAGTTAAAAGGATTTGATCTTTTCCATTTTAATTTGCATCTTGAGTTTCTGGAATCCGATTTGAGATCCGC
The DNA here is from genome assembly GCA_029990575.1 of Petunia axillaris subsp. axillaris. NCBI lineage: Eukaryota > Viridiplantae > Streptophyta > Magnoliopsida > Solanales > Solanaceae > Petunia > Petunia axillaris. Next base: position 52,757,932 of record JARKNS010000003.1, read on the forward strand.
CTTAGCGAGTACATCACATAAATTTGGTATAACTTGTATGCAAAAGTTGGAATTATTTTGAATTTCGTAGGGTACGTTTTAATCTTCATTAAGAAAAGAAAAAAAAAAGAGGAAAAGTCAAATTAGGCAGGCGGTGGGCTAAGGCTTATTAGCCCTTAGCTTATAGTTGAGAAACATAAAAACGAAACAGAAACATGAGGAACAAAAAATGATAGCGCCAAGGAGAAGAAAAAATGCCAGAAAACGGGAAAAGAGCCGGAAAAAGATAGAATTTTCACCCTGAAACATTCAGCTAATGATCCTAATATATTATTTGAGTTTATTACGTGTGTTTGAATATATTTTAACGGTAAAAATTGTGATATTATACATCATGATAATAAGTTCAACTGATAGTTTAAAGGGTCAATTGGACCCTGATAGTGGAATTGATTATATATTCGTACTTAGTGAGTTATGGGCAACATATAAATGTAATTTATTTGGGGTTTGATTATGTGGGCTTAAACCTTGTACATAGGCCTGGCCTGCGTATTGTGTATGCGAATAGGGTATCAGGTTCCTAACCGGATTGCCCTAAGATGTGAGGAATGAAGCCTTTAGCCTAAATTGATATATTTTTCTGCTTTTTTAATAGAGTGGGATCGTTTGGCAAGGAAACTAAGGGATAAACCAGTTGTTGATTAGCTGTACTAACTTTTGGAAGAGGTAAGTGTTTATATCCATTTCTTTAGAGGCACCTGGCCTCGTGGATTTTCCACCACGTGTTCCTTATGTGTGTAGCTGCCGATAGGCGTACTCATTACGTCTTAACTTTGAATTTACATTGTATATTATATGTTATGCCCTGTTGTTGGTATTGCATTGAGGATCTGAGCACTGTACTTTGGCTGTGAGTTGGCATATACTTCCCGGCAGTCGATGAGAGTCCCGCGTCGGTGAAGGGTTATCATTGCATCATATTGAGGGTAGGAGGATTCCGCCCTCGGAGCAGGAAGATTCCGCTCTATTGCATCATATTGAGGGTATGAGGATTCCGCCCTCGGAGCAGGAGGATTCCGCTCCATTGCATCATATTGAGGGTAGGAGGATTCCGCCCTCGGAGCAGGAGGATTCCGCTCCATTGCATCATATTGAGGATAGGAGGATTCCGCCCTCAGAGTAGGAGGATTCCGCTCCATTCATTTTGCACATGTGACCCTTTGAATCATATTTCATTTCATACCATTGTGTACACTTGTGGTACATAACTACTGTTCTGCTTCTACGTGCATTGCTTATTTGCCTATATATTTCTGGCTCGTATTCTGGTTGCGGGGATTGGGTTGCACGCCGCAACGTTATAAATATATAGATCGGGTTGCACGCCGCAACAGGATGTCTTTCTGATTGTTGATGAGTTCAGGATACCTATATGTTTTGGTTATCTTACGTTCCTGGTTGTTGGTGAGTTGTGTCAATTCACTCCTACAAAGCCAAGTACACACTGCTAGAGCGCACTTGCTGTACGCTAACTTAGGTAGCAGAAAAGTTGAGGTACTACCTAACATCCTATGCAACTTTACTAATATCAAGGATGGATCCTCTCAAGTACATCTTCCAAAAGCCAATGCCTACTGGGAAGTTGGACAAATGGCAAATGCTACTCAGTGAATTCGGCATCACTTTTGTCACTCAAAAAGCGGTGAAAGCTCAAGCCTTGGCAGATCACATGGCCGAGAATCCTGTGGATGATGATTACGAAACTCTGCACACTTATTTACCTGACGAAAAGTGATGTTTGTAGGAGAAGACATCACAGAAGAATACAACGGCTGGAGGTTATTCTTTGATGGAGTGGTGAATTTCAAAGTAGTCAGCATTAGAGCAGTACTAGTCTCCAAGACTAGTCAGCATTATCCTATTACAGCCATATTGAGGTTTCCTTGCACCAACAACATGGCGAAATATGAAGCTTGCATCCTGGCTCTTAGAATGGCGATAAATTTGAACATACAAGAGCAGTTAGCAATTGGAGATTCTGATTTGTTGATTCACCAAGTCCAAGGAGAATGGACAGCAAAGAATTCCAAGATATTGTCGTACCTCGAGTGTATAAAAGAGCTGAAGCAAAGGTTCACCAAGATATAGTTTTGGCATGTACCTAGGCTATAAAATGAGTTCGCAGACGCTTTGGCCACCATATCTTCCATGATCAAACATCCTGATAAGAATTACATTGACTCAATACCCGCGGTAGTGAGGAAGCGACCAATATATTATTATCATATGGAAGAAGAATTGGATGGACAACCTTGGTTCTATGACATCAAGAGATTTATCAAAGATGGCGCTTACCCAAAAGATGCAACAAGCCCTAAAAAGAAGATATTGAAGAGATTGGCAAGTGGTTTCTTTTTTAGCGGTGAAGTCCTATATAAAAGAACACATGATCTAGGCTTGTTAAGATGCGTAGATGCTAGAGAAGCTGCAAGGTTGTTAGAAGATATACATTCTGGGATGTGCGGCCACCACATGAATGGTTTTGTGCTCGCAAAGAAGATCTTAAGGGCTAGATATTTTTGGATGACAATGAAGCATGATTTCATATACCACACAAAGAGATGTCATCAATGCCAAGTCCACGGAGACGTGATTCAAGTACTTCCCAATGAGTTGAATGTTATGAGATCACATTGGCCCTTTGCTGCCTGGGGAATGGATGTCATAGGACCTATCGAACCCGCCGCTTCGAACGGACACCGTTTCATATTGGTGGCGATTGACTACTTCACCAAATGGGTGGAAGCTGCATCGTACAAGCTAAAGATAAAGAAAGTGGTAGCAAATTTTGTTCGTGATAAGATGATCTGTAGATTTGGCATCCCTTAATTGATCATCACTGACAATGGGTCTAACCTCAACAGTGACTTGCTGAAAGCAACTTGTGAAGACTTCAAGTTCAAGTGCCGTAATTTCACTGCATATAGACCTCAAATTAATGGAGCGGTTGAGGCAGCCAACAAGAGCATCAAGAAGATACTGCGCAAAATTATAGACTATTCAAATACAATGGCATGAGAACTTACCCTATGTATTGTTAGGGTACCGCACTACAGTGAGAATATCAACAGGAGCCACTCCTTACCTGTTAGTGTATGGAACCAAAGCAGTGATACCAAAAGAGGTCGAGATACCGTCTCTAAGAGTCATTCAAAAGGCACAATTGAAAGATGTTGAATGGGTCAAGGAGAGGATGGAGCAGCTTGCACTCATTAATGGCAAGAGAATGAATGCAATATTTCATGGGCAATTATATCAGACGAGGATGACTAAAGCATTTAACAAGAAAGTTCGAGAAAGGTCTTTCGAACCTGGGCAATTAGTGCTGAAGAAGATATGCCCCAATCAAGAAGAAGCGAGAGGCAAGCTTGCACCAAATTGGCAAGGGCCATACATGGTCCACCAAGTTCTAACTGGAGGAGCACTAATACTGGCAGAGATGGACGGAGAAGTTTGGCCGAGACCAATAAACGCAGATGCTATCAAAAGATACTATGTAAAAGAGCCTGCATTAGTTATTGATCTTACTATTCTGCAATACATCATATAATCTGAAACTACATTACGACCTGATTCCCCAAGTGGGATACGTAGGCAACCTACCCAAGGTTCGGTTGTATAAATACAAAAATTTCATTTTCCCATAAAGCATACACTGGGGCAGAATTATTATAGGAACTCTCAAAAAACTCCGAAAGGATATATAAGAATTTACACTGGGGCAGAAATTTTTGAGACCCTCTCAAAAATTTCAAAAGAAATTGTTCCCCTCAAAATTCATCAAATGGAAAATCCTAGAACAACCTAAGAAGTAATGACCGTGATCTTACACAAGAGGTTTGCGATTCAATGGAATAATATACTTTCTTCTTACAAAAGCTTTTTCAAAATATTTGCATTATTTATTTCTTTGTATATCCCTAGCCACTCAACCAAGGTCCCGGCACTTGAAAGAAGCAAGCACGAAGCAAGCCAAGAATGCACAAACTAGACCACCCCCCACAACTTACAAATCTTTCTTTGAATGCAGACACAAGGGTACACAGCCCGACACGATCGGAAAACATCTCCTGATGAGAAAGTAATTAGATTCCTTTCATTATGATTTTATTTTGCAGGGTAGACAGCCCTGGAGGTGGAGGGTAGATAGCTCGTGAAAGGATTGGTATGACAGAAGGTAGACAACCCAATGTTGAGTCTGGCAAGGCAAAGGGTAGACAATCCGATGTGGAGTTTGGCATGACAAAAGGTAGAAGCCCTGAGGGTAGACAGCCCTGTGAGAAGTTTGGCATGAACAGAGGGTAGATAACCCGATGTGAAGTTTGGCATGGCAAAGGGTAGACAGCCCGATGCGGAGTTTGGCATGATAAAGGGTAGACAGCCCTGAGGGTAGACAACCCTGTGAGAAGTTTAGCATGACAGAGGATAAACAGTCTGATGTTGAGTTTGGCATGATGGAGGGTAGACAGCCCGATGTTGAGTTTGGCATGGCAAATGGTAGACAGCCCTGAGGGTAGACAGCCTTGTGAGAATTTTGGCATGAACAGAGGGTAGACAGCTCGATGTGAAATTTGGCATGTCAAAGGGTAGACAGTCCTGTGAGAATTTTGGCATTGACTGAGGGTAGACAGCCCGATGTTGATTTTGGCATAGAAAAGGGTAGACAGCCCTGAGGGTAGACAGCCCTGTGAGAAGTTTGGCGTGAACAGAGGGTAGACAGCCCGATGTGAAGTTTGGCACGGCAAATGGTAGACAGCCCGATGCGGAGTTTGGCATGACTAAGGGTAGACAGCCCTGTGAGAAGTTTGGCATTGACTGAGGGTAGACAGCCCGATGTTGAGTTTGGCATGGCAAAGGGTAGACAGCCCTATGAGAAGTTTGGCATTGACAAAGGGTAGACAATCTGATGTTGATTTAGGCATGGCAAAGGGTAGACAGCCCGATGCGGAGTTTGGCATAACAAGAGGAAGACAACCTGGAGGGTAGACATCCCGGTGAAAGGATAGACATGACAAATGGTAGACAGCCCAATGAAAAGAATGGAATAATGCGCGGTTGATAATTTGGCATAACAAAGGGGAATATAACCTAAAATTCCGAACACACCTGCATATGATGAGAAATCCTGGAAAGACGATCCAGCAAACAGGAAAGTACATTTTCACATTTACATATACACTGGTTTTGCAAAACTCACTTTTACTGCAGGATATACAATCCGACAATGCAAAACATCACAATCTAGCGCCTCATAAATTCTCACAATCCATAAACAATCCTCAAGAGTCGCAATAAAATTAGTCGTTCCGTCAACATCTTTGCCCGAAGACTCTTTCATCATCCCTGCGCAAAGAGGGGCAACTGTTGACACCTAATTTTGTCCCTCCTGTTTCAATAGCCATTATTCAAATAAAATTGCACCGATAACCACATCATTACCCTAACTCACCCCTATTCAAAAGAACTATCTAACACAAGCACATCAATTAGGGTATTTTAAAGACAACTCACACAAATTACTGCTATTTTACAATATTGTGCCTACACAATTACAAATTAGCAATTACGTTTTTAAACAAAATCACTCAGACCATTTTAATCTCAAAAGTGCATTTTTACACATTCCTTTGATCTTTTTAACATTTTTAATCGATTTTACAATTTTTCTACAATTCTTATACCTATTTTATGCCTATTTTACATTTCTATACTCTTTATATACATAAATATACACACACCGCACACCCTTCAAATTTACACACGTAACCTCCACCTCAGCTCTACATCAGGCCTAATGTCCAAATCTCGGCCCTCCACCTATCTGATCCAACGGCTGGAAACAACGTTTTCATTTTAACTATACCACTCCTCCCAACCCTACACGACCCCCTTATTTTTCCCTCACATACCCGCACCGCCTATCTCTTTTCTCTCTCTCTCAGTCGAACCCTAGAAATGCCACTGTCAAGGGCCTTTTCCGTCCAACTCTACCAGATAAACATCATGGAAATTATATTTTCTTATTCTTCTCGTGGTCCGCAACAAAACCCCCCTTGCCAATTTCTCCATTCGACGAAGGTCAAAATTCAACCTCTCGTCGATCAGCGTCTCTGTCCCCGGAAAGAGAACTCCGGCTATGGCTAAACGAAACCTAAAGTGTGACTATCGGAAAAAGGGGAACAGCCCCATGCATGGGCCACCAGAGTTTGATTCAAATTCGACACGACTTCAAAGTTAAACGGGGTAACTTCTTACCTTTTTATTTGACTGATTCTTGAACATATACAACATCTATGCCAAAAACTTACCTAATTTGTGTGTGTTAACACGTTCGCTTAATGTTTGCTAATTGATTAAAGTAAAAGTCCCAGGATTTTTCTTAATCCATGTTTAACACAATGATGAAGGCATACAATGCCATTTAACTTTTTAATGTGTGAATTTGTCGGTAGCCGACCTTCTAGATTATCCAGATCAGTTTAGAGATGTAAACATATGCCAGTTTATGAGTTTGGTCATGAGCATGCCTGTTTTGCGTACGTATTAGCTTTCTTGTTATGATGATATGCAATTTCTTTGATTTTTTTTTTACTGGACTAACTTAAAATTTGAAAGATTCGATCAAAGGGATCCTAGTTTGTTCAATTTAAAACCTGTGATTAATTGTTGAACGGGATCTGTTTTAATGATTAGTAGAGTATCAATTTAGGATTGGCTGGAATAAGTTAAGACCATCGAGGGATTTCAAATACTAAACTAGGTTAAGGTGTTTCTGTGCACTGATTTTGAACCTAGACATGATTACTGTTAAAGGGTGAGAGGCATACTTGCCCAGAATCTTGTTTGTATAATTTCCCCTAATTTTAGGATCCTAATTGATCTATGTTTGGAAAGTATACCAAGGGCATATTTTTTAATTCTGAAAAATAATATTACTTTGCCATGTTTTACTTCAACCCGTTTGAAATTTACCCCTTACCCTCACCTATATAAACTAGACACATTATTCACATTACACACACAGTTCAAAAAAGAAACAGAGGCATACATATTCTCATATACAGAACATTGCATACTATTGTCTTCACTGATTTCCTCTCAATGACTATTGAAAAGGTCCCTGCTCTCTTTGGTTCTTGATCATGTCTCTGCAAAACCTGTAATATTGCTTACACTTGGTTTGTTTGCTCACTGTTATTGCTCAGAAAGGTATATCTCTACTTTAATCATTGTTGCCTATGTTCTAAACCTGCTTATGCCTGGCCTTCCTACTTGCTCTTTCTCTGCTTGTGTTTGCATAATTTAAACTGCTTGTACTTGTATGAAACCCTGTCACTTTGCACCTTGGCTCTGGGCTTCCTCTACCCCTTGTTAACCTCTATACAGTTTGTTAGGATGGTCCAAAAGGGCCATACCAGTGCTAATAACTGGAGGATACTGAATGTACATAACTCAGTAATTACCCTATGTTGCTACAGCTTCCTGAGGCATAGTCACTGAGATTATGAATCACCTGGGAAGTTTTAGCTTGATGATTTAAGAATGGGGCTTTAATACATGCTTTCTCTTTTCTAGTCTCCCCTTATGTGTATATTTGTTAGGACTCTCCCTGATGTATCTGACTAAAACAGGTTATACAGCCATGAGACTGTGTATTTAGGCTACTCAGGCGCCATTACTATCTCTTCCTCCTATGTGCTTTCATCACATCATGCTAAAAGGTTAAATCTGCATGACATGCAGGCTGAGAATTGTCTGTTTCTAATGTGGCATGACTTTTAAAATCTAACACTACATCAATTTACTAGGTACTTCATATGACATCTGCAAATCCTTATAATAAGGTTGTTTTCATGCCTAGTCGACTTAACTCAATGCACTTAGTTTTTAAAATCGAAATTTAAAACAGTTTCTATGCTTAAACTGTCGAAATACATGATTTTTGATAAACAGGGGTTTGTTGAGCGTTAACTGCCTAAATTTGAATCATTTTTTGTAAAATAAGACTGCCTCTTTGCATAATTAAGCCGGGCCCAACAATCCTTTTCAAATCTGGCCCGTTCCATGTATCTTCAAAACTTTTAATTCCTATACACTAATCTAATATTGTATAGGGGTGTATGAAATATTGGGGTCAACCATACCAATACTTATATGTATTTTCTAAAGTTTAATACAAGTATTATCATGTATTTGCATGCCAAAATATATGTGTGTGTGTGTGTGTGTGTGTGTGTGTGTGTGTGTGTGTGTGTGTGTGTGTGTGTGTGTGTGTATTATATATATATATATATATATATATATATATATATATATATATATTATTGACACCCAATTTTGTCACTCCGTTTTTCGCAATTTGGTTATATTTGATTAAAATCGATAATAGTAATTTTTCAGACAAAATTGCATTAGGCAACATGCATTTATGTGTGTAATATTATTATTAATCCCCTATTTATATAGTATTTATATAATTGTGATTACGTAATTGCATTCATTTAGGCTATTTTACTAAAATACGTGTGCTATTTGTGAAATTTAACGCATTACGATATCATTTAATAATTATTTGCGGCTATTTATATGTAATTAGTATTATTTGTGGTCATCTATATATATTTATAATTAAATATATTTATTTATAATTATTTACAAAATTTCCTTTTTTATACTAATTATTTATATATTTATATTTATAAGTATTTTAATTAAATACTAGCCATTTTGCTATTTTACAAATTCGTTCCTATTACATCTAGTCCTCGTCAGCACATTTTACCCACGTGTACGCCACTTAGGCTCCACCTAAGCATACACCTCACTTATTACACCCTCAACATCATGTACAACTTCTTTAAACGTGTGTACAACTCTCATAAGCGTGTGGTACTACCCCTTAAAGCACATTTTCCTTACACCTCAGCATATACTATCACACACACAATTTATACCCTCACCCCAAGTGCCTACGTGGCACGATCTTTGCCCTCCAACTCATCAATCCAACGGCTCATATCAAATCTCCCATTTACATCTATACACTCACACACCTCACCTGAAACCCTAAAATCATTTCATCTCTTTTCCTTTCCATAACATCAGCCGTCACCCTTCATCTCCTCTCTCCCTCTTTCCCCAAAATCCGTCCAGGTCCACCATAACTCCACCGCGTCTCTTCCGCCATCAACGATGTGACCTCCTTCCTCTTTCTATCTCTGATTACACGGGACAAATCTCTCTTTCCTTTGCCTCATGAATCTGAAATAGGAACAAGGGATCGGGTACGAATCCATCCAAATCCGGATACGATATACACTGATTCAGCATAAACAAGGCAAGTAGTCAATGATTCAAACTTGAATCGTCGACTTTAAGCAGAAACAAACGGGTCACGCGAACCCGACCCGACTTGACACAAAAATAGGGTAATTTCTTTCCTTTTATGTGATGAACTTTTTGTCTAGATTCACAGTAGTCTAATTCTATTTTGGATCATTAGCATGATAACATGATTTGCGCATTTAATTCAGTCTCGTTTGCCTTCTAAAATATATGATTGATGAACCTGATTTTAGTGAGGGTATCAATACACAGTCACCATATATTTTCCCTTTCCTGGTTGATTGAAGCAGATCTGATTGAGCATGTATAAACTGGTATATGGTACTGGTTCAATGTTACATTCATTACTTGGAAAGTTGTTAGATGGATATTAGGAGATGCGGATTCTGGTTAAGTAATAGAAGGGGGACAGATGGCCTTCATTGATTTTCCCTTTTTTTTTTTTTTTTTTTTTTTGAGAAACTTGAGATTCTGTGGCCTCGCTAATGCTATAAATACTAGCTCCTCTTGACACAATTGAGGACAGAGCTACACAGACAGAATTAAGACAGCCCCCTCACCTCTCTACACCTCTCACACACTGGTCTACACCTCTCACACATAGAACTAGGACAGCTTCTTGCTTTCAGTTCTGAAACTCTAAAATACACACACACAGAACACTTACACATCCTTGAATGTTCTGCACACACACAAAACACTTACACATCCCTGAATGATCTCTACACACACTTTTACGCACTCCTGACATCCTGATTTTTTTTGTCGTCTCTAGTAGCATACTACTCTCTATCCCTTTTCTAAAGTATTTGTTACTAAAGGTGAAACGACCTCGGTCAGTCGTTTCGGAAGTTAGGACTTCGATTGGCGTGCCAATAATTTTAAAATATTTGTAATGTCCATTAGGACCTGTTTGTAAAATTTGAGCAAAATCAGACCTCGTTTGGTAGGCATCGGAAGAAGGTTTCAGTTTTTATTGTCGATAAATATTAAAAAGAGATTTTTGAGCTCGGTTTTGGCGAATGAGCTCCGATTCGAAATCCGAAAGCGCCATTAGGTTTGTATGATTATTTGTGACTTTTGTGATTTTTCGAAAGTGAATTTCGATGTTGTTCGGCTAGTTTCCGCAAAAATGCCGAAAGTTAAATAATTTGGCCTTTTTCCTTTAAATTCGCATCTTGAGTTTTGGGAGTCCGATTTGAGATCCGTCTTCGCGAGTATGTTACATATATTTTGTATAACTTACTTGAAAATTTTGGGATCATTCCGACTTCTCTAGGGTTCCATTTTAATTTTAATCGTCGTAGCGAATTTATTAAAAAAATGAAATGAATATGTCGGTTAGCTAAGGGATTTAATCCCTTAGCATCAGCAAAGTACATAGACAGGCAAAAAACATGCAACACAGAGAAAGGAACAGTTAGAAAAGAAAGAGGAAAAAAAAGGGAAGAAGAGGTGGAAAAATAGTGGAATTTCTATCCCAAATCTCCAGGTAATGATGTTAGCTCATTATCTTAGCTTATTACGTGTGTTTGAATATATTTTTACGGTAAAAATAGTGATATTAGACATCGCCCTAATGACTTAAATTGATAGTTTAAAGGGTCAATTGGACCCCGATGATGGAAATGATTATATATTCGTACTCAGTGAGTTATGGGCAACATATAAATATAATTTATTTAGGGTTTGGTTATGGGACTTTGAACCCTGTACATAAGCCTGGCCTGCGTATTGCATATGCGAATAGGGTATCAGGTTCCTAACCGGATTGCCCTAAGATGTGAGGAATGAAGCCTTTAGCCTAATTTGATATATTTTCTGCTTATTGAACAAGCAGGATCATTTGGCAGTGAATCCAAAGGATAAAACGGTTGCTGAGTAACACTTTGAAATAAGGTAAGTGTTTATATCCATTTCTTTGGAGGCACTTGGCCTCGTGGATTTTCTACCACGTATTCCTTACGTGTGTATCTGCCGATAGGCGTACTCATTATGCCTTAGCTTTTAATTTACATTGTATATTATATGTTATACCCTATTGTTGTTATTGCATTGAGCATATGAGCATTGTTTAGAGCATTGCATATACTTCCCGGTTGGCGATGAGAGTCCCGCACCGGTGAAGGGTCATTATTGCATATACTTCCCGGTTGGCGATGAGAGTCCTGCACCGGTGAAGGGTCAATATTGCATATACTTCCCGGTAATCGATGAGAGTCCCGAGCCGGTGAAGAGTCATCTTTGCATATATCTCATGGTAGACGATGAGAGTCCTGCGCCGGAGATAGGTATCAGGCATATATGACTGCATTGCATTGTACCGCATTCATCCCATCTCATTACACTGCATACTGACTATTGTGTGTATTGTATTATGTTTTATGTATGCGGTATGTACACTATGTCGTGGACATATCTCAGCTTGCCTATATATTTCTGGCTCGTATATTGGGTTGCGGGGAACTGGTTGCACGCCGCACGGTATAAATATATGGATCGGGTTGCACGTCACAACGGTATAAATATATGGATCGGGTTGCACGCCGCGACAGTATGAATATATGGATCGGGTTGCACGCCACAACAGGATGAATATATGGATCTGGTTGCACGCTGCAATAGGATGTATTTGTGATTGTTGATATGTTCGAGATACCTATATGTTCTGGCTATCTTATGTTCCTGGTTGTTAATGAATTTATGATTCCATACGTGTTTCTAGTTATTATCTGGCTCTGCCTTATCATAATTTAAATAAGAGGAATTTGGTTTATCTGTTTCTTTTCTCCCTGGCTAGCTATCCTACTCTTTGAGGTGGCTAGTCTGCCCCACTTATTAAGTCCATTTGACTCACCCTTGTTTGTAGTTTGTTTTTGTCTATCTATTTCGTTTTGGCAGGTTCGCTCTAGGATTGAGTTCGCCATGTTGTGAAGGAGTGAAGACGACTTCAGCTGTCAGGGTGAGCCAGCTTTTATTCCGGATGGCCTCCAGTTTTATGTTTATTATTTCAGTTGTATTTTGCTCCCTTCAGGAGGTATTTGTCTTCTTCTGTACTCTTAGATGTCTAGTATGGATAGCTCTAAACCAAGTATATTGGGTAGTCAGCTGTAATTTCTTTTGTACAGCTTAAAGATATCAGTATGTCTGTGCTTTTTCTAAGTCTTGTTCTTATTTATGATTTGAGTTATATTTATTTTTCTAATTCAATTTGTAAGGGTTCGCCCGACGGGTCTAGGGGAGGATGTCGGCTGCCCACACGGCCTAGCTCGATTCCGGGTCATGTCAGTTGGTATCAGAGCCCGGTTTAAAGTCTATCCAGACTAAGACAGTGTCTAGTAGGATCTCGATGATGGGTACATAGACGTCCGTACTTATCTACTAGAGGCTATGATGGTATTTAGGAAGTTTCACTTCCTTCATTTCTGATCGTGCGTCGGTCTAGGATTCAAAAGTATTTTCCTTAATTCGTTAATTCGTTAATGGTAATTATGAACCCTCGTGTGACAAATCAGCAAAGGATAGGAGTTCAGGACGAAGTAGTCTAGTTTGGGGCTAGCGCTGGTCAAGCCCCGAGAATTGTGCTGACGTTCCATTCGCGCAGGCTCCAGCTGTACGAGCTCGCGATGGGCAAGGGAGAAGGGCCTTGTGGTCCCCTTGGCTCTCTACGATGCTTTTATGAGAATCTTGGAGACGCAGATACCGTAAGAACCTATTATTCGCTGGGAAGCCTATCAGGTTGCCGCATGTGCAGACATTCGATCTCAGGGAGCTCCTTTTCCGGTTCTTAATATTGCTGCGTAAATTATATTCTGGAGGTAGTATGTGTTGTTCCTCTAATTGTTCTGGCTGGTTAGCCAGCCGAGGTATCAGTTCGGTCCGAGTGCCTAAAGAGGTTGCATTATTTTACGCGGTTGAACCTTCCGATATTCTTAAGCAATGCATCAGATAAACCTCGTGATTTTTTTAAAATAAAATAATGCCAGTGTATCCTTCAGCCTTTTGATTATATCAAGCGGTATGGTGTTGATTATTCTTCTTTCCAGTTTCAAGGTCCAGCCCTGGATTGATGGATTGCTCTCTTATCAGCTAACTTGGTTCGGTTTTTCTTCTAGATTCGTGGAAAAGTTCCTTTCGAGGAGCGAGCGAGATGAAAAGTGTTGCCAGTTTGAGTGGATTGGATAGGGTAACCTGTCGGTCAGCCTGTTGGTGTTTCAAAATATGAGATTGAATTCTATAGAATGGCTGAATATGTATTAGAACTAGTCCATGAGCCTTTCGAGAGATTCAAAGATTTATTGATGACCTTTCTCCTTTCTTGAGATCTCAGATGGCTCGAGAGATTGAGGTCGGGATTTCATTTGATATTGTTGTTGATATTACCGAAGGTACGAGGCATACCATAAGTTAGAACGGGAAGAGTTAAAGCGGGAGAGCAAGAGATCCCATGGCCCTAGTGGGTAACCATGGTACCTCATCTGGAGGTAAAAGTTCTGATTATTTTGGGAGGTCACCTTCCAGGTTATCTCAGCATGTGTCACGTGATTCTTAGAGTGTGCCAGTAGATTGTTAAGATCAGATTCAGTCTTCTCTTTACATCTATCAATAATCTTTCCAGCTTCCATTTTTAGTCAAAAAGGTGGTATCATTATCGTGAGTCTGGCTATCCTTTGAGGAGTTTTCCCTTACTCCGACGAGTAGGCAGTCGTCTTTTCTCTTGTCATCAGGCATCTGCACAATCGCAGGGGATTTCATTTAGATCTCAATCAGCAAAAGAAATACCACGATCTAGTAAAGGTCGAGAGCGTGGTGGCAGTGGTTTTTCATAAGGTGATTACCAGGGTAGGGCTCAGCTCAGCCGCAGAGATTGTTCTATGAACTGCCAGTCTGGCAGATGCTGAGGTATCCGATGTAGTAGACCCATGTATTTCTTCTTCCCTTATATGTGAGTAAGATTTGATTCTTCCGATCGATTTGGAAATGGTGTTTCTTATCATGTTTCGATGGTTTATTTGGATATTGTCTTTATTAAGAATCGGTTGTGGTATAGGGGTGAGCTTCTGGTATGATTTATTCCTAGCGTTTGTGAGACCCTACTAGTTTGTTTGGTTTATATGTGAGAGATTTGGCAGTAAGTGTTGGTATTGTCTGCCTGGCATCTTGTTGTTCCACCTTCTGTTATTATGTCAAATCAGTTTACCTCTCTTCTCGGAATTTCGTGTTGGTAGGATAATGGGATCCTAATTCTTCACCATCAGCAAGTGTTATCGTTTCTTTTGGTGTAAAGTGATTAATAAGTAATATTCGATTTACGTATCTCCTCTTAGTTCGAGACGCTAGTAAAGTCGTGTTATCTCTTGAGCTTATCTGGGTTGTAAAAGGATTTTCTGGTAAATTATTAGAGTTTTCTTTTTATAGAAAGGTTGAATTGGCATAGATTTTATTCCATAAAGCTCATTTAATATCTATTCCTTCAATTGCAATTCTTCGATTAGCTTGACTCGTAAGTAGTCTAGCTCTAGTAGCCAAATAAATAAGAAGATGAGCTTCCTAAGGATCTAGTTATTTCTATCCTCAGTTTATTGCCATCTCTTCTTCTTCCAGCACTGATGAGCTTAGGTAGTCAGTAACCTATTGTGAGGTTCCCTGTGTTGAGCCAGAGTGCGTGTCAAGGTAGCCGGATAAGCACATTGTCGTTTTCAAGGCTACTAAGGGTAATGAGAGGCGTCATTTGACCTTTGATTTAATCCATCAGGCGGTGGTGCTTATAGAAAATGTATGGAGTTGTGACTCGAGAGTTACAGCTGTTTGGCAACTCGAAAGTGTAGTTAGTAGCTTAGGTCTGCCTATGTTCAGCTTTTAGCTAAATCTTCTTTAGTCTAGCAGACTGTGTGGGGATGGGTATTCCTATTCAAATAGCTGCATGAGTTTGTGCTTTAAGTGGAGGAGTCTTCCTCCAAATACTAAATGGTAATACTAAATCTCTAAGGCGTTGATACAACTTTTATCACGACCCAACCTAAGGCCACGATAGAAACCTACAGTGAGTGTCGATCATTGCTAAACCCACTAATAATCTATTAATGCCAGAGATAAGCTGGCAACCTGATCATATATATACGTACCTATCTGCTGAAACCATAAAG
Source organism: Petunia axillaris subsp. axillaris (assembly GCA_029990575.1). Lineage (NCBI taxonomy): Eukaryota > Viridiplantae > Streptophyta > Magnoliopsida > Solanales > Solanaceae > Petunia > Petunia axillaris. The sequence continues at coordinate 52,773,465 of JARKNS010000003.1, forward strand.
TCTGGAAAGACGACACGACTTTATCTTGCTGGAAATTAGAACATTGGGCCACAAATTCTGCTATGTCACACTTCATTCCGTCCCACCAATAAATCTGCTTAAGATTATGGTACATCTTAGTCGAACCTGGATGAACAATGTATTTGGAATAATGTGCCTCTATCATAATCTGTCCACGTAAATCTGCAACATCAGAAACACAAAGTCTATCTTTTATACATGAGAACACCGTCAGTAGTAACCCTATATGGTGACTCTGATTTTCTTCTGGCTATCTTTCTGTATTCAACTAGAACTGGATCCTCATACTGACGCTGTTTTACTTCATGAAAATTTAGAGTTAATGGTCTAGTGCAGCTTATCGTCCACCCTTCATTGGCATATCTCGTTCACACCTCAACTCTTTGAGAAGTTACTTTAGCTTTATAAGTGCACATGTAATCAACTTTGTTGCTGGTATTCTGCCTCAGCTCATGGTCCAACTCTATGTCTATTTTATTTTCACTTTTTCAAGTCATAATACTTCCAATTCAAAGACAATACCCTGAGGTAGATGTTCATGAACTGAAGATCATTCTTGGTCTACATCATACTATCCAGTAGTAGTTGCATGATCCTTATCCTTATACGATAGACCCTGTTCAGATGAACCTTTGACATGCATTAGGATATGAGTAACTACATTCCCACAAGGAGCTTGCAGAACAACACTAAAATCAACTGAGATGTTACATAGTGCATTCGTAAAAATAATATAGCTTGCATCAAATCTTCTATAGTGAGTAGTGATAAGGTACTTCAAAAGCTTCCCCTATTGTATCAAGCGTAAGCTAATACTTAGTTCCATCGACATGTTCTATGTCGAAAGGTATATCGAAGAGGTAATTGTTGGCTGAATTATGTTAACCCATTCAAAGTTTCGTGTATCTTTGTTTCGAAAATGTAGAACTCTCCTCTCGTGATCGAGGAATGATCAGTGTAGTCAGAATAATCTGGGCAATGGCGTTATGATATTATCCAGCTATGTTTTTATCCAAGAGTTCGATATGCGTGTTATAATTCTGATCCTGTAATCAGAAAATAATGCCCGTGGAGTAGCTCATGAAGGTCGTGCAAGTTCTCTTGTTATCTGCGTGAATCTTGCTTTAGACTTAGGCTCGTTCGAGGACGAACGAGAGTATAAGTGGAGGAGAATGAAAAGACCTCGGTCAGTAGTTTCGGAAGTTAGGACTTCGATTGTTGTGCCGATAATTTTAAAATATTTGAATGTCCATTAGGACCTGTCTGTAAAATTTGAGCTAAATCAGACCTTGTTTGGTAGGCATCGGAAGAAGGTTTCAGTTTTTATTGTCGATAAATATTAAAAAGAGATTTTTGAGCTCGGTTTTGGCGAATGAGCTTCGATTCGAAATCCGAAAGTGCCGTTAGGTTTGTATGATTATTTGTGACTTTTGTGATTTTTCGAAAGTGAATTTTGATGTTGTTCGGCTAGTTTCCGCAAAAATGCCGAAAGTTAAATAATTTGACCTTTTTCCTTTAAATTCGTATCTTGAGTTTCGGGAGTCCGATTTGAGATCCGTCTTCCCGAGTATGTTACATATATTTTGTATAACTTACTTGAAAAATTTGGGATCATTTCGACTTCTCTAGTATTCCATTTTAATTTTAATCGTCGTAGAGAATTTATTAAAAAAATGAAATGGATATGTCGGTTAGCTAAGGGATTTAATCCCTTAGCATCAACAAAGTACATAGACAGGCAGACAACATACAACAACACAGAGAAAGGAAAAGTTAGAAAAGAAAGAGGAAAAAAGGGAAAAAGAGGTGGAAAATAGTGGAATTTCTATCCCAAATCTCCAGGTAATGATGTTAGCTCATTATCTTAGCTTATTACGTGTGTTTGAATATATTTTTATGGTAAAAATAGTGATATTAGACATCGCCCTAATGACTTAAATTGATAGTTTAAAATGTCAATTGGACCCCGATGATGGAAATGATTATATATTCGTACTCAGTGAGTTATGGGCAACATATAAATATAATTTATTTAGGGTTTGGTTATGGGACTTTGAACCCTGTACATAAGCCTGGCCTGCGTATTGCATATGCGAATAGGGTATCAGGTTCCTAACCGGATTGCCCTAAGATGTGAGGAATGAAGCCTTTAGCCTAATTTGATATATTTTCTGCTTATTAAACAAGCAGGATCATTTGGCAGTGAATCCAAAGGATAAAACGGTTGCTGAGTAGTACTTTGAAATAAGGTAAGTGTTTATATCCATTTCTTTGGAGACACTTGGCCTCGTGGATTTTCTACCACGTATTCCTTACGTGTGTATCTGCCGATAGGCGTACTCATTACGCCTTAGCTTTTAATTTACATTGTATATTATATGTTATACCCTATTGTTGTTATTACATTGAGTATATGAGCATTGTTTTGAGCATTGCATATACATCCCGGTTGGCGATGAGAGTCCCGCACCGGTGAAGGGTCATTATTGCATATACTTCCCGGTTGGCGATGAGAGTCCCGCACCGGTGAAGGGTCATTATTGCATATACTTCCTGGTAATCGATGAGAGTCCCGAGCCGGTGAAGGGTCATCATTGCATATACTTCCGGTAATCGATGAGAGTCCCGAGCCGGTGAAGGGTCATCATTGCATATACTTCCCGGTAATCGATGAGAGTCCCGAGCCGGTGAAGGGTCATCTTTGCATATATCTCCTGGTAGATGATGAGAGTCCCGCGCCGGAGATAGGTATCAGGCATATATGACTGCATTTCATTGTACCGCATTCATCCCATCTCATTGCACCGCATACTGACTATTGTGTGTATTGTGTTGTGTTTTATGTATGTGGTATGTACACTATGTCGTGGACATATCTCAGTTTGCCTATATATTTCTGGCTCGTATTCTGGGTTGCGGGGATCGGGTTGCACGCCGCAACGGTATAAATATATGGATCAGGTTGCATGTCGCAATGGTATAAATATATGGATCGGGTTTCACGCCGCGACAGTATGAATATATGGATCGGGTTGCACGCCGCAACAGGATGAATATATGGATCGGGTTGCACGCCGCAACAAGATGTATTTGTGATTGTTGATATGTTCGAGATACCTATATGTTCTGGCTATCTTATGTTCTTGGTTGTTAATGAATTTATGATTCCATACGTGTTTCTAGTTATTATCTCGCTCTGTCTTTTCATAATTTAAATAAGAGGAATTTGGTTTATCTGTTTCTTTTCTCCCTGGCTAGCTATCCTATTCTTTGAGATGGCTAGTCTACCCCACTTATTGAGTCCTTTTGACTCACCCTTATTTGTTGTTTGTTTTTGTCTATCTATTTCGTTTCGGCAGGTTCGCTCCAGGATTGAGTTCGCCACATTGTGAAGGAGCGAAGACGACTTCAGCTGTCAGGGTGAGCCAGCTTTTATTCCGGATGGCCACCAGTTTTTTTTTTATTATTTCAGTTGTATTTTGCTCCCTTCATGAGGTATTTGTCTTCTTCTGTACTCTTAGATGTCTAGTCTGGATAGCTCTAAACCTAGTATATTGGGTAGTCAACTGTAATTTCTTTTGTACAGCTTAGAGATATCAGTATGTCTGTGCTTTTTCTAAGTCTTGTTCTTATTTATGATTTGAGTTATATTTATTTTCCTTATTCAATTTGTAAGGGTTCGCCTGACGGGTCTAGGAGAGGATGTCGGGTGCCCGCACGGCCTAGCTCGATTCCGGGTCGTGTCAAAAGGTTTTCCTTCACTTGATAAGCCGAGGCAGAGCCTGATTGTTCTTACTATTGGATGCTGCCTGACATCCCTATTATCACCCTTGTTTTTTGTTGTTTGTTTAAGCTCTGAAGGTATGCATCTCAAAATTGATTGAATGACCTGTTGTAGAATCTTGTTGAGGCACTCTTTTGGTTAGACATTATGCTGTTAAATGTGTATGTTGTGTGGGTTGCTTCCAGCCATTACTAACCTTGGTGCAGGTCATTACAGTAGGATAGCCATAAGGCTATACCAGTACCAAGATTTTTTTTGTTACAGGTTGTTTGGCAGAGAAGCCTATATCTGGTTCTACTAAGCTTCATTCAAATTAGATGAAGGTCATGCCTCTTCATTCTATTTAACATTCTATCGCATGTAATTAGAAACTTGATTGCTTGAATTGTGTACTTGTTGAGATTATATGCATGTATTAAGCATCATCAGATGCAACTCTAGTGTTTAAGACAATTACATTTGCTATACTATGGCTATAAGTAGCCCGTCGGCTAATCAAGGGGCCATTTCTAACTCTTTCTTACTTGTTGTATGTTGAAAAGGCTAAGTTCGTAAGATATGTGAGTACTAATTTAAAACTGGAGCCTTTGTGTTGGGTTATAATCTGAAATTGTGCATAAAATAGGGTAATAGTAAAGCTTAACCTAATAAGGGGTTGTTTTCATGCTAATATCAGAAAATAGGCTAAAACTGCAAATATGTATGAAAACTGAATTATTTCTGCAAAGTGTAGATTTTCTAAATGTAGCAGTAAATTTCGTTTCATTGGAAGTGACTGAAAATGAAAACTGACTTATTTTTGCAAGGGCTAAACTGCTGATTATTTTTAAAACAAACGTTGTTTTTGCAATCCTAAAATTCTGAATCTGTTTTAAAAGAAATCTACACTCAATTCGTTAATTTCTCCAAGTTAAATAATAGCTTGCGGGGGATTCGGGCTTCGGAGGTCTAGCCATTTGAAATTATATATTATTTTACACCTAGAGAATTATAATTCATTTATTATTACTTCCTAAATGTCATGTTTACTGCCTACTTAATTATACGTGCGTCTGTTGTTTGTTTATTTCTACTAAAATTCTTTTTCAAATTATATATCAACTCATTATTTAATTTGAGTATTTTTATATTTGTATTTTTCTTAACACGTTAACATTTGCTCTATGTGTTATATACTCAACTATATTTGCCTTCAACTATAAACGTATCAAATATATATTTCTTACTTTATATCTAATTATTTTAAATGCAACCTCACACTAAAATCGCTACCAAAATTAATGGTATGTGACAATTAATGTTGCAATGCCACCCTTGGGTAGCGCACATTTTTATACTCTATATTTCATCTTTGTTTTTGTCACTTAAAAGTTGACTAGTGTTGACAATGCCAGTTAGTTAATTAATTTATTTCAAAATTGCAATTTTGTGCTACTTGTGCAATATGACATAAGTATTAAACTGTTTATGCAAAATCGTTCTTTCTTAATTAGCTCAGAACGGTCTTCACATTATGAATTTGAGTTTTTGCAGAATTGTCCCTAATTGACAGACATAACCTTGAACTGAACATCTCCTTTAGTAATCTATCTTTGTACTTTTATTTTTTGCCACCATGATCATACATGCTTTATTTGATTTTTGTCTCCTTTAGTTAAATTATGTGCCTAAACCCAATTATAGAAATCGGTCGGGAACTACGTTTAGTGGAACTTAGGAGGTGCCTGACCCTTTCTTTCTAAATTAACTTGAACACTTACTTGAATCTCTGATTAGTATACCAAACCCGAAGTTATATTTTAAATTAGATAGAAAATGCTTTAGGTGACCTAATACGCGTATATAAATTTATTAGGTGGCGACTCCAAAACTTCTAACTCCAAACGAGTTACCCCAAGTCGAAAAACCACTTTACTTGCTTAAAGTGGGGTGCGACAGAATGGCGACTCTGCTGGGGATTAAATGTTCTAACCATTACGATTTTTTATATTGGGTTTATTATTGCTTTTATTATTTTATTCAATACTAACTTTTTCTCTTTGCAGGTTGGTAACCTTTGATATTTTTCAAATTTTCATAATATGATATCTTGTATATTATTGAATTATTTGTTGCATTTCGTTCATACGACTCCACTCCTGGAAAATTGACACTTACACACACACAAAAACGATTAGGTGGATCTCACGGTCGTTTCACTCTCAAAAAACTATTTAGGAGGAACGGTTAGAATCTAGTTGGTCTGTGGTACAACCAACAATTCTAAACGTTCCCACTCCTTGGTTGTCCGCCTGGGGGAACCATGTCCTTGTTGTTGAACCCCCAAAAAACTAACTCCGAAGGGCTAAATTTCAGGAATATCAACTGAATGGACTAAATCTTTTGGAGTTTTGAAGTCGCCATCCAATTTAAGAAAAAACAGGGAACCAAATAAGTAAATGCATGCAAAACTCCATTTTTTAAAAAAAAGTTGTCTTTCAGAGATTCTAAGGTAAGAGGTTTTTTTAATTTCAAAAGAAGGTTTTAAGGCACTTTCAAAAGTCCGTTAACAACGGTTAATCTGACAGGTTTCTAAATTAATTTGCAAGTGCTATTTATGCGCTTTTTCTAAAAAATAATTAATTGAACTATTAATTAATTCAACTAATTAAATTTAGCAAGTTTTCAAAAGATTTTCAATATATTTAAAAGCTTTAAATATTTTAAAAATAAAATAAAATAAAAGCGCATTTTCTTTTGAAAAATAAACGATTTGATCGTCCTAATTTCTTTACCAATCCGCATGTGATAGCGCATAAATGGCACTTGCTTAATTTCAACTTTAAAATCCGAGTATCTCACCATAAGATGGAACTTCGGTTTCAAGTCACTTTTTGCAAAGTTGTTTCGGGACATTTAGAAGTTAATTAAAACTTCTTTATGAATTTTGACTTTTTAAAGAAATTACTTCGTATCAATAAGATAAAAGTCCATTCTTATAGTCATTTATGAAGCGTAGTTTTAACAATTTATGAAATTTTGCACGCATTTGCTTAAATGGCCCTGATTTGCAATAAATTAAGTAACAACTTAAAATAAAAGATAATGAACATAAAGTGAATCAAATAACTAAAATAAATTATATATATATATATATATATATATATATAAAATGTTTCTACAAAGTTTACATAAATATTCTAAAGAGAAAAGAATGGATAAGAGTTAAAAGATAAAACCCGAAATTTGACAAACTCGCGGGAGCCTTGATTTTTCTAAAATTTCTAAAGTCTTGAGAACTTGAGCCCGAGCTTGACCCTAATACGACACCATAAACAATGAGACATTCCAGTTGGTGAGTTTTAGCCGAAACTCATTCCCAGGCAGGTGTATTATGCAAAAAGAAAATGGAAGAGAAGGATTAGTATACGCCTAAATAAATAATAGACAAATTTGCAATAGTATTTGTCAAAACAAACTTCCCATAAGCCATTCAATTAAGCAGCTCACTAAATAAGCAACTATTGTATAAGTTTTAGCAAATAGAAACAAAGTTGGACAACTATGGTTCAGTAAAGATTGCAGCAAAGTAGTCATCTCCAAATCAATCACTTTTTAATCATGAGCTATGTATAACAGAAAATGAACATAGGAAATAAACTAACCACTCGTTCTTAAAAAAAGCTCAATAAAATACATTTTATTTTTGACAAGCTGAGAGTTCAAATATTTCAACAAAGAACATAACCATCAACTCTTAGGCAACCTGAACTATTCACCGATAACTAAAGACATGACTTTTAGGGAACAACCAGTTCATTTATTCATACAAAGCACTGGATCTTTATGTATAATATGATAGCAGAATCTATTTGAGGGCTGAAATGAAATGAGAAACACGACAAAAACTAATCTTCTACTTACAGACTTATGACAAATCTTAACAACATCAATGGAAACTAGAATATTACTTGAAGAACGCAAATGAGAGTCCAAGAAAAGATTCAAGTTGAGAAGAGACAAAAGCACCTAAAAAATATGCATCATATAAGACTATCGCAGGCAGGCCAACGCTAAGAACTAGGCTTAACCTTAATTATTCAAGCCTGATGAACCAACTTCACCTTAAAGATTTTGAATACACTCTTCTTGCTCGCGGAGGAATCCAGAAAAATAAAACAACAGCCTTTAACATAAGAACTGGAACATTTGTAACCGAGCAAGCAATTAACAATTCAAAGACAAACTGAAACTAGGCAAGGTTAGCAAAGAACCTAATGACTGAAAATCGAGCACCTAACTGACCCTTCTGCAACCATAGCAACATCTATTTCCTAGGCCCTGAATTAGTACCAGCCAACTCTAATAAACCACCAATAACCAGACATACTAAACTGCTCTACCACTCCCTGAAACACCTGAGAACAACCCTATCCGCTTGGAAAATTCCCTCATACAACATAGCACCAAAATACCCCTTTACTGCCAATATGCCTCACAGAAAACCAGAGACCAACTCTAACAACCTGCAAACATGGAAAACAATCTCTCCAGACCAAACAATCCCAACCAAAACTCCCAGCACATTCCTATCAACTCACAGAATCCCTGCTAACCTCTATAACTACTCTTAAACCCTGCAGCATACACAACTCCTCACATACACTCACTTGAACCCCTTCTCAACTCCTTAAAATAGCATCTACTCTCTCCTACTGCCTGCAGTACACACCTATATTCCCGCACAAGCTATCTCCTCTCTCACAGACCCTTGAAACTAACACCCTCACTGCCCCTATACCTCTATCAATAAGCTAGAAATAGCACCCTGAACTCCTGATGCATTTAAACGAGCTCTGAGCTGAACTCAGCCCCTCAACCAACTCCTTGCTGCCTCCTCATTCACCTCTATTTATCAACTGCATACACCAAAAAAAACTCCTAACCGAACTGAAACTACACAAGCATCCTACACACTTCACAAACTTTCCAAACACCTCTCCAATTACCTACAAACAAGCCGAGACAACAACCCCACTTCTAACAATTGCACACTCTTCAAGAACACAAAGAAAAGCCTCTCAAACACACCTTAACCATTGCCACATTAATGCAGAACCAAACAACCACCCTTTGACCTATCAAAATACCCTGTTACCTTCACACATACAGCCAGGCAAAAGCAAAAGCAAGCAGAAACAAACCAACAAGTGGAAACGTCAACAGAACTAGACTTGAGTTTATCAAAGGCATTTAAAGACTTGAACATTCTAGCCATAACTCAAAATCTTCATTTTCAAAAATCAAAACCTTAACTTTCACCTTACTAATTAAACATAAGGAAAACTAAGATCCTCCTCTTTAAACATGAGATTACAGAAATGAGCAAAAGCAGGATATAACTATCACTTGAATAACATATGAATCAAGTTTATTTTAATATTAACAAGACAAGAATCGATAAAGGTTGAAATTTTAACTTCAATATTATCATATCAACAGGAAAACATAATAAATATATCGCTAAACACATATATGCAGAGATTTAACCATTGGTTATCCAAGTAACTTTCACTAAGAGAGAAACTATCCCACGTAAATCACAAAGCAAATATATAAATAAAAGAGATTAAGGTGAGGTTTATTACCTTTTTTGGTGCAGCGAGCTAGGGCGTTGAATATGAAGAAAGCGACACGAACAAGAGACGAGTTGAATGAGGTCGACGACTTGAATGACGATGCGACTCGACTTGAATGACCAAAACAGTAATGCCAGATTCTGAACTAAAACTAAGGAAAAATATATGGGTATTTTCTGTTCTGTCTCCTTCACATGTTACCTATGTGAATCCCCTCATATTTTCTTTCATTGCTGCTCATTTTCCGACCCCATTAACGGCTCAAAACTGTTTGGAACCCTCTCTGCTCAAGCCCCTCTATTCTGCCGCTGCTCTACTCCTTTTTATTCACGGCTCTAGCTGTCATTTTATATCCCTACAATTAGGGCTTTCCTGCTTGTAAAATTGACTTCCCTCAATGACCATTTCCTCCTCCAACGGATCTTTTAGGATAAGGTTTGTACGACGAGGTGAACTGGAAAGAAGTGGGGTCGGGGAAATTTGATTTTAGGGGGAAAATAGAATGGGATTTTTTGGGAGAAACGGGTCAGGGAATTAGGGATTAGGGGATTCTCAATTGGGGAAGGAGTATTAACGTATTGTATATATGTGGGTTTGCATAAATGGGCTGGCATTTAGGACTAGGAGCTATTTTCGCCCTTTTCAATTAAATTAAGCAATGGAGGGGATTTGCGCAGGTAGGTTTAATTTAGAGCTGCGCATTGCATATTTAGCCCTTTTTTAGGTCAAATTTCAATCATTCCAATTTTTTTTAACTTAACAATTCACCCTTTTATGAAATAATTAGATTAATTGAAATTTCGGGATAAAATTGTGTGTCAACAGCTGCCCCTCTTTACCCAAAAATGATGAAAGAGTTTTCAGGGTAAAGAAGTTGACGGGAAACCAATTTTGTCACGACAAAGCCAAGTACTTCAATTCCAAGGACCAAAGTGCGAGGCTTATGAACATGGCCGAACTCCGGTTTTCGAGTTGCCTACATATCTCGGATTGAAAGAGAATCAGACCATATGTAATTCAACGACACTTAGACACGTAAACTCGCACGATTGATAGAAAAAGACGCACGAATAGTAAAGAATTCAAACTGACCCCTAATATGGAATGAAAGATTAGGTAAGACTTTGCTTGCTCGAGTGCGATTCTTCAGACCCTCGTTGACGAGTCCAGCTCATATCAACGATTTCCCTAGTTCACTGTAAATAAGGCTTAATAAATGGAGTAAGAAATAGATAATGAATAAAGCTTGTAGATGCTGGTTTCAATGTCAATGACAAGCTCGTCTCCAATCAACTAGAAAAAATCCGGCTTTGTGAGGCAAGATGACTTCAGGGCCGTTGGTAGACTGAAAATAAAACAATAAAGGACTTCAATCCATAGAAACATAAAGTAGACTTAAATAAAATATAACGATAAAAATGCCGCCTTTCGGCAATGACTCATGGTCGAGTCTCCAGTTGTCTATGGTAGGATTCATAACAATGGTGCCTTCGATTGTTTACGATAGGCCTCCAATTGTCTATGGTAAGCTTCATGATAATGACGTCTTTGCCTGCTCATGTTAGACTTCATAATAAGGCCTCCAATTGTTTATGGTAGGCTTCATAACAATAGCGCCTTACTTCAAGCGAATAGTACGATAGGCTTCATAAAAAGGCCTTCAATTGTTGGCTTTAAATGATGATGACGTCTTCGATTGTTTACGATAGACTTCATTTTAAGGCCCCCGATTGTTTACGGTAGGCTCCATAACAATAGCGTCTTCGATTGTCTACGATAGGCTTCATAAAAAGGCCTTCAATTGTTTATGGAAGGCTTTAAATGATAATGACGTCTTCGATTGTTTGCGATAGACTTCATAATGAGGCCCCCGATTGTTTACGGTAGGCTCCATAACAATAACGCCTTCGATTGTCTACGATAGGCTACATAAAAAGGCCTCCAACTGTTTATGGAAGGCTTTAAATGATAATGACATCTTCGATTTATAATGAGGCCCCCGATTGTTTACGGTAGGCTCCATAACAATAGCGCCTTCGATTGTCCACGATAGGCTTCATAAAAGGCCTCCAATTGTTTATGGTAGGCTTTAAATGATAATGATGTCTTCAATTGTTTACGATAGACTTCATAATGAGGCCCCCAATTGTTTACGGTAGGCTCCATAACAATTGCGCCTTCGATTTTCTATGATAGGCTTCATAAAAGGCCTCCAATTGTCTATGGTAGGCTTCAATGATAATTTCTTCGATTGTATACGATAGACTTGATAAAGAACCATGCCTCTGATTGTCTACGGTAGACTTGGTAAATGTGATGTCTCTGATTCTTTACGGTATACTTCATAATAAATGTCTTCGATTGTATACGATAGACTGGATAATAAAACCATCATAATAAAACTATTGAGATAATGCAACCGATTGTATAAGATAAATCCGATATAAAAGGTCATTAGAATAATACCACCAATTGTATATGATTGATCCAATATAAGAAATCCACTGGAATAATAATATAAGAAGGTCATTGGAATAATACCACCGATTGTGTACGATGATTCCAATATTGAAAGCCATTGGAATAATACCACTGATTGTGTGCGATGATTCCAATATAAAAAGGCCATTGGAATAATCCTATCGATTGAACACGATAGATCTAAAGTAGAAAGCCCTTGAAATAATACCATCGTTTGTGTATGATGGATCCAATATAAAAGCCATTGGAAAAAAACCACCACTTGTATATGATTGATCCAATATAAAAAAGCCATGGAATAATACCATCGATTTGTGTACGATGATTCCAATATAAGAAGGCCATTAGAATAATACCAACGATTATGTACGGAAGATCCAAAATAGAAGGCCATTGAAATAATACCAACGATTGTGTACGGCAGATCCAAAATACAAGGCCGCTGAAATAATACCATCGATTGTGTACGATGGATCCTACATAAAAAGCCATTAGGATAATACCACCGATTGTGTACGATGGATCCAATATTGAAATTCATGGTCTTCGATAATAGCATCCTTGATGGTTTGCGGTACAATACTACTTCGATCAATAGTCTACGATAAAGTTTGGCAACAATTTTGCCAAAATAATATCACTAGTTGTCAACGGTAAATAATGACAATAAAGTGACATCTTTAGTTGTCACCAATAAACTTGATATTGGTACTTGTAAAATAAATGGTAGGATAGCGTACAAAATAAGGTTTTCATTAAATTCAAATGGACCAGAAAATGTCAAAGATAAAGGAGATATAAAGTGAGAGTTTAAGCCGTCTGGCTTATATTTGGTGAAGCCATAAAGAGTTGAGTGTTGTCCTTGAGCAAAACTGGAGTTAATGCTTAATTCCTGCAAAGTGTAAAGTAAAGTTGTCAATAAAGCAATAAAGTTTTGATTAAGCAAGGGAAGAAATAGAGAGAAATAAAATCGTTTCGCATATGCGATGAATCAAATAACGCTTCTAATCTCGGTCGGTTATCTTGGCAACATTGTCCAATGTGTATGACGAATAATCTCCGAGGAATTGATGGTTGCTAGTTTTCCTCATTTTGCTGCTTTGAGAATTCCTACACTCAGAGAAAAATTGTTAGTTTTGGGAGGGAGGGGGAGCATTTGATTCATGCTGACTTGATCTTGATCTTGATCTTGTTGTTGCTGCTACTGTTGTTTCCTTGTCTTCCTCGGACTTGTATTTGTGAATCATGTTCAGAAACTTGGCTCATGAACTTAATGGCATGGGAGTTTTGAGAAAAATAGAGGCAAGGTAAATTAATTTAATGCAATATATTAAGTAAAGCAAGCATGCAAATAGAGTCATGCATTTTGAAATTTTTTGCCTTGACTTAAACTTGTGACATATTTTAAAACAAACTGAACGTCCTTTGCCTTGGACTTTGTTCTGTTCGCTTGGCCAATTACAGAGTTCTTGCCAACTCATCTTTAGTAACCAACACTGCTTCTTGCAAAATTCTGCCCCAGTTATTATCTTTTGCATCTCCAATTCATTTTGTAAAAATTACCCCAGTTGTGACTTTCAATACTTCAAATTGCTTTACAAAATTGCCTAAGTTGCAATCTCCCATGTTTTCTACTTGCTTTGCAAAATTTGCCCCAGTTATAACCTTTGGGAAAAATTTTAAATTTAAATACTAAAGGGTCGAGTCCGATGGAGGAGCCTACGTATCCCTCATTAGGAATCAGACCGTGCGTAGTTCTGCATAATTTTTCAGTGCATCGTTTCAAACGGTTCAGTTGTTTTGCCATACGTCACAAGCAAAGCTTTGGCGGGTTTATCAATTTTAATTTTGAAATATAAACAAATGCAAGCGTAAATAAAATAATAAGAATGCGATGCATTTTATTTCAACTTCATAAATTCAAAATGAGTTGATTCAGATTAACGTAAGTTTTAAAGTACAATGCAATTCAGGGCTTCAATCCGAATTAAAATTGAAAATAATGCTACTAAGTTCAATCGTCAAGTTCTTTCAAATAATGCCATAGCTTCTGGTATTGCATCGTTCACGAGCTAGAGCATCTGCCATCAATCAGATCTTGAATCTTGCGTGATTTGCATGGTCAACCACTTTACAAATCAAACTTCTGCTAGAGAAAAAAAAAACAAAACAAAGAAACCTCAAAGGGTAACTATGTTAGTTTGCATGTCATTCATGAGGTTGCACATAAGCAAGTAGCGCGCATCACGTAGCGCTTTTGCATTTCAGCACGTTGACATATGACAATCACAATTAGTTGAGCGTAAATAAGATGCGAACGCGTCCTACCCTGTAAGGTGCCTCTTTGTGCCGGAAGTAGGCCTAATCGACAAGTTGCAAATACATGTGGTTATTATATTGACACAAGCCGTTTGTCAATACAACATCCGACATAATTGTCAACTTTTCAAATTTGACATGGCAAATGGTTTGGGATTCGTTATAATATCCACATGATCACATAATATGCAATATCGTTGGGATTCAATAACCCGTCAAGAAAAGGGCGGTTTCTTAATTCATGGAGGCGGTACCAAGGACCGGGTCCAAACTAAGGTGTATATGCATGCATGACCTAATCTCCTTCTAAGAGTGGGCTAACGGTTGAGGCTGATTCGACCTATGCGGGATAAACCTGGCCACATAAACCAGTAAAACCGGCCATGACAAAACCAGGCAAACCATACCCCAACTAACTTTAGTGACACGAAAGAAATTCAAAGAGTTAGGAAGGACAATGCCCTTCCTGTATAATTTCCCGTCAAGAGGGCCCCCCGTGATGAAATCGAGGAGATGAAAGAGAATTGACAGGCTCCATGAGGGAGGAAATATGAACGGAATGCGGACTATGCACAAATAAAATGTAATACATGCTTACTATAACAAACCAAACAAACAGATATAATAAAGCAATTAAATAAGGCATGCTAGTAGCAAATAATTAGAAACCTTTATGGTCAAAACCTTTATTGATCCCCAGCGGAGTCGCCACGCTGTTGAACCCCCAAAAAACCAACCCCGAAGGGCTAAATCTCAGGAATATCAACTGAATGGACTAACTCTTTTAGAGTTTTTGGAGTAGCCACCCAATTTAAGGAAAAAAAGGGATCCAAATAAGTAAATGCGTGCAAAACTCCATTTTTATAAAAAAAAAAAAAAAAAGCAGTCTTTCAAAGATTCTAAGGTAAGAGGTTTTGTTAATTTCGAAAGAAGGTTTTTAAGGCACTTTCGAAATTCCGTTAACAACGGTTAATCCGACAGGTTTTCAAATAATTTGCAAGTGCTATTTATGCGCTTTTTCTAAAAAATAATTAATTGAACTATTAATTAATTCAACTAATTAAATTTAGCAAGTTTTCAAAAGATTTTCAATTTATTTAAAAGCTTTAAATATTTTAAAAATAAAATAAAATAAAAGCGCATTTTCTTTTGAAAAATGAACGATTTGATCGTCCTAATTTCTTTGCCAATCCGCATGTGATAGCGCATAAACGGCACTTGCTTAATTTCAAATTTAAAATCCGAGTATCTCACCATAAGATAGAACTTCGGTTTCAAGTCACTTTTTGCAAAGTTGTTTCGGGACATTTAGAAGTTAATTAAAACTTCTTTATGAATTTTGACTTTTTAAAGAAAGTACTTCGTATCAATAACATAGAAGTCCTTTCTTATAGTCATTTATTAAGCATAGTTTTAAAAATTTATGAAATTTTGCACGGATTTGCTTAAATGACCCTGATTTGCAATAAATTAAGTAACACCTTCAAAAAAGAAGTTAATGAACATAAAGTGAATCAAATAACTAAAACAAATAATATATATATATATATATATTATTTACATAAATAAAATATTTCTACAAAGTTTACATAAATATTCTAAAGGGAAAAGAAAGGATAAGAGTTGAAAGATAAAACGCAAAATTTAACAAACTCGCGGGAGCCTTGAATTTTCTAAAATTTCTAAAGTCTTGAGAACTTGAGCCCCAGCTTGACCCTAATGCGACTCCATAGACAATGAGACATCCCAGTTGGTGAGTTTTAGCCGAAACTCATTCCAAGGCAGGTGTATTATGCAAAAAGAAAATGGAAGAGAAGAATTAGTATAGACAAATTTGCAATAGTATTTGTCAAAACAAACTTCCCATAAGCCATTCAATTAAGCAGCTCACTAAATAAGCAACTATTGTATAAGTTTTAGCAAATAGAAACAAAGTTCGACAACTATGGTTCAGTAAAGATTGCAGCAAAGTAGTCATCTCTAAATCAATCACTTTTTAATCATGAGCTATGTATAACAGGAAATGAACATAGGAAATGAACTAACCACTCGCTCTTTAAGAAAGCTCAAAAAAATACATTTTATTTTTGACAAGCTGAGAGTTCAAATATTTCAACAAAGAACATAACCATCAACTCTTAGGCAACCTGAACTATTCACTGATAACTAAAGACATGACTTTTAGGGAACAACCAGTTCATCTATTCATACCAAGCACTGAATCTTTATGTATAATATGATAGCAGAATCTATTTGAGGGCTGAAATGTAATGAGAAACACGACAGAAACTAATCTTCTACTTACAGACTTATGACAAATCTTAACAACATCAATGCAAACTAGAATATTACTTGAAGAACGCAAATGAGAATCCAAGAAAAGATTCAAGTTGAGAAGAGACAAAAACACCTAAAAAAATGCATCAGATAAGACTATCGCCGGCAGGCCAACGCTAAGAACTAGGCTTAACCTTAATTATTCAAGCCTGATGAACCAACTTCACCTTAAAGATTTCGTATACACTCTTCTTGCTCGCGGAGGAATCCAGAAAAATAAAACAACAGCCTTTAACAAAAGAACTGGAACATTTGTAACAGAGCAAGAAATTAACAATTCAAAGACAAACTGAAACTAGGCAAGGTTAGCAAAGAACCTAATGACTGAAAATCGAGCACCTAACTGACCCTTCTGCAACCGTAGCAATTGTTGACACCTAATTTTGTCCCGGAGTTATTGAAATAGATAATTTACTATAAAAAAGGTTTTAATTAAGGCCAAAATTAAAAATAAAAGAGACAAAGCAATTGATGTTGATCAAAAGAGGCTAAAAGCATAATTCGTAGCCTAAATCTGTCCTATCCATGCAAAACATATACAAGACATTATACACACGCATACACGCATATCTCTTCCCATTTCCAGAAATCCAGCCAGACCCGATCCCCCAAGAACCCTAATCCCCGATTTCCCCACAAATTTCCAACTGTTTCTTGATCGTACAGCAAGCAAATCAAAATGCTCCAGCTTTGTCCTTGTTTGTACGAACCTTATCCATCAAAAACCAACTAAAATCGTCTAAGTCGCGATAAATCTGAGCGTCCATTTTGAATCCAAGATTGAATTCAACGTATCCAATTTGTTCTCATCATTTTACACCCATTTCCCACATCGTTTTGCACCCTTTTTCAAGCCTTGAATTTGCCCTATAAATACCCCTTTCATTCACAAAATTAGGGGTCGGATTTTGGTTGAAGGAATCGAGGGACTTCGAAAACGAGGACCCTCTTAGTGCTTTTTTCAATAAGCGATTTTATTTTTCCTTCCTAATCTCCGACTTTTAAATTTTGTGAATCGTCGAATCATAGTCGCTTAGTCGAATCGCGTATGCTTCGGATCCCTCGCCCCGGATCACTGCTCCGCAAAAGGTAACAATCTCACATTAACATCTCTTGTTCTATTAGTTTCTTCCTAAAATGTAATCTGTTTTATGCGAAGAACTATATGTGTTTAGCACCTTAGTTTAAAGTGATGACCTTTCTATTGATTTGTTTAGGTCTCTATAGTTTCTTCTGTTTACCTTAATTGAAGTTCATGCCTTGATTCTAGTTTATGGTATTTGAGTTAGCATAGCTTAGTATTTTACATATAAGTTAGAGTGTTAAAATCTCATTTCGTCCTTAAAAAAAAGAGGGCGCATTTATTCTTAAGCTGCTTCCGAGCCAGTAAAAGTATAATCTTGATGTACTTAAGAAAATAAAAGATTTGTTCTTAAGTTTACCCTGTTATTTGAAGATTGAGGTGAAAGATGTAATCTTTAGTTAGCATCTGAGATAATGTGTTTAGTTGAAAGCAATGGCATGATTAGAAGTATGAGTTTTAAAAGGGATTTCAGTTTGTTCAAAGGGGCAAGGATTCTTGTCTTGTGTCCTGGGTTTGTTTCTTGTTGTTTCTGTGTGAGTAAGGGTCTGCATGTGTGAGATGCTCTTCCTGTTGCGTAGTTGGTGTTGTAGGTGTGCTAGGTGTTTGTTTAGGCTTTTCTCAGGTGGTGTGTAAGGTGGCATTTAGGTTTAATGTAAGTGATAATTGGTAAGGTTGTTTCAGGTTGTCAAAAGAGAGCTAGGGTGGTCTGTGAATGTGCAGAGTATCTATGAGTTGAATTAGGGTTAAAAAGGTGGGTGCAGCGTGTTAAAGGCTTGGTGTATTGGTGATTTGATAGAATTCTGATAGGGAAGATAGTGAGTGTTTTTTTTTTCTGGGAATGGTCCAGTAGTTGCAGGTTATGTTCAGCATGCTCATGACCCGTCTAAGTTTTCCCTTAGTTTCTGCTTGTAGTTCATAGGTTTCAGGTTTCAGTTTTTTGGTTCAAGATGAGGGATTGGTTCTGTGTAGGAGGTTGTTTGGGTTAAGTTTATGGTGCTGCAGTGTGAGGGAATAAGCAGGTTGTAGTTGGTCTGGTTAATAGCAGCAGTGAAGGGATCTGTTAAGCTGAGGGAGTTCTGGAGATTTCAGGAGTGAGGTTTGTGCAGGCGAGCAGGAGATTTGATTGAGAAGCTTAGGAGGATAAGGGAGTTTAAAAGAATAGGAGCAGAGCTGTTGCCCTGGTTTCTGCAATTCATGGAGGGATTCAGTGGAGTTGTTTCTCATCTAATCTTGATGGTTCTATTCATTAGCATTGAGTTGAATCTTGCCTTTGAAGTCTAAAGCTTAAATATCCTATTTCTTTTCCAGTTTTCCAGTTCTCTTTTGTGTTTAATGGTTCTGCCTAGATTTCTTCTGTTTCCCCATTATCTCTGTTCTTCTAACAGTGAGCTTGTTCACTTTCCCTCATAATTATTCTTGCAACTTTAGTTGTTTTTCTTGGATTCAGTCCAGTAGTTTTGTTTGTATTCTTGGTTTTCTTTCCCCTTAGCTCAGTTTTATCCTGAGTTGTTCCTGTTATTCTGTCTTATGTCGTCTCTCATGCCTGATATTACATAGTCCAGTTTTATCAGTTTCTGTTCAAGCTTCATTTCAAATTTCCCTTTTTGTCCATGTTTGGTGTCTGCATGTCATTAGACCGAGTGTTCCTTAGTCTTATTCTCCATTTGGTGTTTTGGAGGCTGGGAAGCAGCTTTGAGATCCTCCATTAGTAGCCTTCTTAGTTTAAATTAAATCCTGCTATGTTTGAAGTAATCTTTGCTTGACACTTAGTCCTCCGTTAAATGTTTAGCTTGCATTATTATTATTATGGTTAAATGCTTGGTAATTCATTGGCTTGGAACTCTGGTTAGGTGTCTAAAATATTGGTGAATGTCTCCTTTGGCCTAAATCTGATTTTTGACTTTGTCCTAGGAGTATTCAGAATTGTGTTCTTTAGTTCAAATTCTGATCTTGGCATGTCTAGTATCGGCTTGTTTAATGGATTCAAGTTTAAGTATAGTTAATTATTCTTTAGTTGAGATGAGTCGTAGTCTTAGTTGTTGCATCCTCCAACCTGTAAGTTGATGTGATTGTTCCTCTCTTTGAGTTATTAGCGATTAAAGTTGTTAAGTTTTCAGTAAGTTAGTTGCTTAAATCACAAAGTGAGCTATTGAAGTTTCTTGTCTGAAGTACTAAGTTGAGTGAAAATAAAGTGTGGATTGTTTTGGTTCAGTCGTTTGTCCAAATAAGAATTGCTTTTCCTTTTGGGAACTTTGTCTTGCTAAATCAGTACGTCCTTAAGTATTTGCATAACTATGTACTTGATTTATTTTATATCTACTTGAAAGCCTAAACATAAAATTTAATTTTGTCCTAGCATTAATGTAAAAAGACCATAATAAGGATTCTGACAAATTGTTATAGTTTGTCTATGTTTAAGAAATGGCATTTTCTTGTTTGGCATGTGATAATCCTACTTTGATGGCATGAAAATTCATTCAGTGGCTAGTGGCTATGGGCTGAGTTTTCGATAGTTTCTTTGGCTATATATCCAATTCATGAATTTCTTTCTTTTTCTGTTAAAAGAGCATCACATCCTTGGACTTTCCTTTGTTTACTTGAGTCTGGTCTGTTTGTGTTAATCTCAATTTACATACTAATTTTTTAAGTAATTTATGCATATTATCTTTGGACATTTATTGATCCTTATCCTTGTTTCTTCTTGGCATGAAAACCTTGGGACGAGTTGGATAAACTCACAAATGGGATAGCGCATTGGCTTGGAGCCGCTTAGGTTCGAGTCGGGGCTCAAGCTTTCAAGAAGCGAAGATCTAGGAAAATTTAAATAAAAAAAAATGCTTTGTTGAGCCGCCTATTCTAACTTAGGCTCATGGGCATAAATGTATAAAATTAAATAAATACAAGGCTCCCGTGAGTTTGTCACTTTTCGGGTTCTTCTTCTAAACCTCCTCTTTTCCCATCCTTAGAAATTGCATGTCTATAGGAATTCCCTGTAGAATTATTTATTTGATTGATTATGAATGAATGTTTAGTTATTTATTGAGTTATTTTGTGAATATTTTATTTCTTTAGAATCTCCATCTTATTTACGAATTGTGCATCTTTTAGTTAAATAATGCGTGCAATTAAAATTCGAAATTAATAAAAGGTAACTCATTTTTATCCATGAAAGTGCAACTTCGTTCCAATTAATTGGTTTTCCTATTTTAGCAAAAATTATTTATTTATTTATTTATTTATTTTCTTTTCTTTCTTTCTTTCCTTTTCAAGTCTAAGTTTATTTAAATTCATATTTCTTTAAAGTATAATTTATTATAATCTTAGATTTTTAATATTAATCTTAAACCATTTTATCAACATATTGAGAGTTAACATTTTGAGTTATTTTGTGAAAACCGAAGGATTAACCGTAATTTTACGGATTTTCGAAAGTGCTTTCAAATCGAAACCTTCTTTCGAAAATAACTGAACCTCTTACTTCAGAATCTCTGAAATAGACCATTTTCCTTAAAACGGAGGAATTGTACGCATTATTTAATTAATTGGTTCCTAATTCTCCTAAATTAGGTGGCGACTCCAAAGAAAACCCTTTGGAGTCCCATTTTGTTGAAATATACCCGAAACCTATCTTTTCTTAAAGAAAGGGTAATTTTTGGGGTTCAACAGCGTGGCGACTCCGCTGGGGAGACCTTAAGTTTCTAACCGCAAGGTTTTCACAAGATAACTCTTTATTTGTTTATTATTATTTGGAAAATAGCATGATTATTTAAATTGATTATTTGCAATTGTTTGTCACTGAAAGCATGTCACTACACTTTATTTGCGCACATATTAAACTGGCATTCCGTTCATATTTTCCCCACTCCTGGGAGCTTCTTCATGGTTACTTATACCCGCGAGGTGTATGCATATACACCTGCAACTCACAAAAAACCCTTTAAGAAAGAGTGCGCGTACTTGCGGGGTGAGCGGATAGTTTTACTACCGCGTGACCGCTTGCCACTCAAAACAGCCTTGTGTCTAGTAAACCCACTCTAGAGTTTTTCGTTAGGAACATGCATGCATAAACCTTAGATTGGACCCGGTCCTTGGTACCGCCTCCATAGTTAGGAAAACCACCTTTTTTCGTTGACGGGTTTAAACCCAACAACAGTGCATATTATGTGTTTATGTGATAACGGAACTTCCAGTCCAAGCCAAGTTTTGCAATTAATTAAATTTAGAATACTTTTATTAATTTTGTAGACTAGAAGATACTTGAATTCAAGAGGTGTTTCAAATAGTCATCAAGTTGAAATTGAGAAGATACTTGCAAGAAGATAACAGGTTAGGGGGCAAGAGATATCGAAAGGACGATAAGATGTTCGATCCATTTGATCGATGTTTGATTCAAGCAAGTTTTTGGATGTAAACAACATTTGGGACCGGATGTGAGAAATTACACCGATTATGCAAGCAAGGATTGATCAAAACAGGCCCGCACTTCAGTTCCATTGCCTTCTCGAGCCTGATGCAGCATAATTATAGCAGTTATTTATATTTTCATTGTAAATTATTTCTGGCACCTTCTTTTTTTTTTTTATGCAACAATGATGTACTCAAAATCAAGTTATAATGAAAGAGAAACTATTATTACTGTTATTATCACTTACTCTAAATTCGATTATTGCAAAACCGGCTTGGACTACTTTTCGTTATCACCTATATGGCGTCTTAGGCCCACCTCTGGCACAAAGAAGTACTTTACAGGGTAGGACGCGCCTGCATCTTTATTTACGCTCAGCTACTTGTGTTTGCCACATGTCAAATTGTCTGTCTAATATGCGATTACTTGCTAAATATGTGCATCTTGCTTGAAATTTGTTGGCACTGATTGTGCAGTGATTGAATTTGTTCAGCGGTATGGTAAGATTAACGTTATGTTACTTCAACTTATCTTTTGTAAAGTTAACTGCTTTATGAAATAATTTATCTATCATCTGAATTCATGCATACTATTATTTTAAAATGGCTTTCAAATATTATTTTGTTTATCTTAAACCCGTTCTTGTCATTTTGCAAAATATTGTTTAGCGTCATATTCTAAAGTATTCGCAAGTATGTTGCTTTTGAAAATAACTTCAGAATTAAATAAGCATTTTCGCATCTGGTTTGCCTTAACAAAATGAGTGTCTTGCTTAAAATCTTGGGTCTTTCCAGTACGGTCTCAAATTTTCCATTTTGGAATAAGTTGATCCGTCAGTTTCATCTTTAATAAATTTTTATTAAATTCAGTATGCGTTGCTAAAGGGTTAATTATTTTGAACATCAAGATCAGGACCTATGGCTCGTCAAATTGCTGTGATTGACTTGACTGGAAATGATAGATCCCACCAAGACAAGGTTAACAAGCTTGAAGCAACCGTAGCAAGTTTGGAAAAGAGACTTGATAGCCTTACTGAATGGGTTGTCACGCTCATGGATGCTCGCAACCCAGTGCGTAATGCGCCAAGTCCAGGACCAAGCGCTCCTGTTGCTCCTATCTATACTGTTGCACCTCCTACAATGCAAGTAGCTCCAGCATTTGAGTGTGATGCTCAACAGTTCCCTAATTTGCATGCATTCCTGTTGGAAAAGGAATTTGGTGGCTTCTCAAAGACGAGCAATGAGAAAAGCAACGGGGAAGGGCTTCCTAGGGTTGAAGAGAGCAATGTCACAATGATAGATGATAATGCTCTAACATCTCAAGCAGGCTTAGGTGAAGCAGAAAAAGAAAATTTGAATGTTCTTGACGTGGTTGATCCACCAGTGTATGATGGGATAGGAAATCCTCATGATCATTTGAAAGCATTCACTGATTGGGTGGCAATATTTGGAAAAAGCAATGGAATCAAGTTGAGGTTATTTGTTAAGACGCTCGCGGGGCCGGCTTTAACGTGGTTTGCACTACAAGACCTTGGAAAGCGATTCACATGGGATGACTTAGCTCGTAACTTTGTCAAGCAGTACGAACTCCCGAACCTAACCTTTGCAAGGGGCAATCCACTAAAAAGAAAATCTGTAGAGCTTCAAGGAGAGCCGATTGCAATAATTTCTGATAAGAGAAAGTGTGAATTGGTTGAGGCACAGTCCAAAGACAAAGGAAAAGCTGTCATGTCAAAGCCTTTGCCAGCCATAGTAGGGGAACCTAGTGCACACAGGCAAGTAATTGTCAATCCAAGTTCACAGTCAAACCGCGCCAAAAGATCTGCCTTCGCATACACACGGCTCCCAGAATCTTACACAAGATTGTTTGAAAGGCTCAAGGGATTCAATTTGGTACATCCTATAGAATCAAAGCCGTATTGGTCACATAAGCCTGACAACTTGGGAAAATTTTGTGCTTACCATCCAGGGATGCAGGGGCATATTGTTGAAGAATGCACTTTATTTAAGCAGAAAGTTGAGACCTTGATTAACTCTGGCCAGGTCAAAATTCTGCCTACAAATGGCACTGGCGAACCTTTTGTCGCAATCTTTCCATATGCAAAGGGAGTTTCCTCGAAGAAGGGCATTTAGGCACCTATCAAGTTCCAGAAAAGCAGTAGAGTTGCAGAAGCAGAAGTTAGTTTATTTGCATTAGTAAGAAGTAGCTATTGTAATTTTCTTTTGTTAGTTTTGTTGAAAGAAAAGAAAGAATATCAAATTATGAATGTTTGAATCTATTTCTATGTAAGCAAACTACTGTAACCGATTTCCCAAGGCGGGAAGCGTAGGCAACTCATATCGAGTTTCGGTTACACCAGCATTTGAAAATCTCTTCTATGTAAGCAGAACTACGCACGGTCTGATTCCCAAGGAGGGATACGTAGGCTCCTCCATCGGGCTCGACCCTTTAGTATTTAAATTTTAGTTTTCCCAAAGATAGAAACTGGGGCAAATTTTGCAAAGCAAGTAGAAGACGTGGGAGATTGCAACCGGGGCAGCTTTTGATAAGCAGTTTGAAGTTTTGAAAGTCATAACTGGGGCAATTTTTGCAAAACAAGTTGAAATGTTGAAGTCATAACTGGGGCAATTTCGCAAAGCAAGTTGAGATGTTGAAGTTATAACTGGGGCAAAATTGTGCAAAGGAAAATTGAAGACATTGATGTTGATTTCATAGTTATCAGAAGCGGGTTTTCTATGAATTGGTACAGATTGTTGTGCAACAAACGAGGATCGATAATCGAGCAAAGCATTGATGTTCAAAATAAGCCGACCATTTTGGCAATTTGTGTCAAAATGGTCTAGCACGCATAAAAATTTAGTAAAAACTTTCAAAGTTATTTTTCAAATTCGCGTCTTGAAAAATCAAATTTTGTTAATCATTGAGTTTCGAACTCTTAAATATTTTACTCATGTGTTGAGTCGGGATTTTGGTGCCATCCATTCGGCCTAATGGCCTATTTTACATTTGAAATTTTATGCATGCATTATCATTTTACGTATTAACTTGCTTTTGTTCAATGTGTAGAATTCATTTGTTAAAGGTTGGCTAGCATTGAACACTGAAATGGCTGAAAATCTGCATCAAGGACAAAACAACATGGCAAAGCAGCTTCAGGCAACCAGTTCTGGTATGGGTATCTTGCAAGCGCAGAATGATGATGTTGAAGAACATGTGGTCCAAAGGAATAGGATTGTCAACTTTGTCAATACTAGTAAACCTTTGCCAAATACAAGCTTTACCTCCAATCCACCTTACTTAACAATGCCTAATTACCAAATGCCTATACATACTATATATCCACAAATCCCACAACAATATCTTACCAATCCAAATGCTTGGCCAGCTGCAACTTTATACCAACCACCTTTTATCACTATACCTGTTGTGGAGAGTCAATCAAATCAATTGATAGTGCGTTCATCTGAATTGCCTAAGAAAGAAGTTGAGACAACTTATCCTCACAATGTGGATGAACATATTTTGAGAAAGATCATAGGAAAAGAATTGCGCTCTAGGAACATTCAGAGTTTATGTTATGAAGACTTGTGCATTCATCCGAATATTGAGCTTCCACGTGGGTACAAGATACCAAAATTTAATACTTTCGATGGAAAGGGAAATCCCTACACTCATTTAAAAGATTATTGCAGCAGATTGATCGGAATTGGGAAAAATGAAGCTTTGCTAATGAGACTATTTAGTCAGAGTTTATCAGGAATGGCTCTTGCATGGTATACTAAACAGGACTTTGCCAAATGGAACACATGGGAAGACATGGCTCGAGACTTTGTGGAACAATACAAGTTCAACATAGTAAGAGATCCTTATCTAATTGATATGCTCAAAATCAAGAAGATGCCGCACGAGTCTGTTGCAGAATTTGCTGTGAGATGGAGGCTAGAGGCTTCTAAGATGCATCCTCCATTACCTGAAGATGAGCTGATAGCAACTTTCATTGACCTTCAAGAAGGCATATTTTACGAAAAGCTACTTTTTGCCAATTTAAAGGATTTTCCCAGTTTAATTCAATATGCAAAGATTTTGGAAGAAAAGTTTCAAACCGGAAGGTTGATTGACTATGACACTACAATGCCAGTTTTCAATTGTTCCAATGCACCTGAAAATATTCAAGACTCTCAACCTTCGCAAGTGCACTACAATCATGATATGCAAAATTCAAGTCGCCAGCATCGATCTTATCAGGCACCATCTGGTCATCAAAGCACGAAGAAGTTTAGACCTCGTACTTTCACTCCTCTATATGAATCATTGTCAGACATATTCGAGAGATTGAAAGCAGAAGGGTTATTGCAAGCAAAGAGGGGATGGATTCCTGAGAATCCGCCTCAAGGATTTGATTTATCAAAGAGGTGTGCATACCACTCAAATATTCAAGGCCATGATACAGAGGAATGTTCGGCACTTAAGCACAAAATCCAGAATATGATTGAGAAAGGCAAGATAAGTGTGAAGCAAGAGCAAGCAAGCAACTATGGTCATTCGGCAGCAAATACAATTATCATCAGAGGTGATTCATCAAAATTGGCACCAAGGCATTTGAAAAGGAAGCGTGAAGCTTAGCAAGAAGATCAAATGACAACACTTTGTTTTCTTTGAAAATGGCGTTTCCTTGCCTAACTATCTCATGTTTGCCAACTCTTTTGAAGTTTTATGTAATGAACTATTTTGTACCTTTTATGGGGCTTTTAATCCCAAAATCAATGAAAATCCATTTTTCCAAAATAAGCCAAGCCAAAAGCAATTATGGATGATATCCTTTTGTGCAAAAAGAAGAATTTCAAGAACATCAAACTCTCGCAGCAGCAGTACATCTGAGTGCCATATAAGAAGATGCAGATTTGAAGCCGCATTAGGTGTTCAATCAAGCCAGCCACTATTTGTCCAAAACCTAACAACTTTTTCTTTGGGAACAGGGGCAAAATGTGTTTGCATGTTACCGAAGAATTCAACATCAAGACAAGAGGAGCAAAGCAAACCACTAAGGCTTCGTACAGTTTTTAGAACTCACGACCTTTTCTTTGAGCGCAGGAATTTCACAAACTGGAAGAGAATTGAACATCAGATTCAATATGAACTGGAGGCAGCATTCAACTCTTTGCAGCAACACGACCCAGCTCTGCTTATTAGTTTTGTATTAGCTTGCCTTAATTAATCCAATTTGCAACTTTGTTTCGCAGGCTGTTATCAAATTTGGGCTCGTTCACCTTATATTCGAACGTTTTGGGCTCGTTCGCCTTATATTCGAACGTTTTGGGCTCGTTCGCCTTATAAATGAATGTTTTGGGCCCGTTCGCCTTAAAAAATGAATGATCCGGGTCCATCCACCCGTTAATCAGATATGCAGATTTACTTCAAGTCGCTTTGGAACACTGGATGCTTCAAGACTGGACGTCTCATTTGCTTTGTCAAGTGATTGGAGCAAATTCAAGATTAAATCGCAAACTGCCACAAGATCATTAAAGCATTACGCTTTATCACGGTTTATTGCCGAAAGGCGGCATTTCTCATTCCTATAATTCTCGCAATTGTTAAAATATTAGTTTCATTTCTATTCCGCTATGAGAACATATACTAAAATTCTATTGTTGTGATTTGCAGATATTGCCAAGTTTGAAGAAGCGTATGTATTAATGAATTTTGTATCTTTTGCTTTATTTTGTGATTTGGGCTCGTTCATCTTATAATTGAACGTTTTGGGCTCGTTTGCCTTATAAATGAATATTTTGGGCTCGTTCGCCTTATAAATGAATGTTTTGGGCCCGTTCGCCTTATAAATGAACAATTCGGGTTCATCCACCTGTAAATAGGATATGCAGGTTCTTTCAAATTGCGCTAGGACGTTGGATGCTTCAGGACCCTACGCCTTATCGCTTTATCAATTGAATGGAGCACATTCCGAGATTCCATTGTAGACTACCCCTTCATGATTTAAAGCATTATGCTTTGTCATGGTCTATTGCTGAAAAGGCGGCGCTTTTCTTTTCTAAAAATCTTAACATTGTTATAGAATTTACCTCGCGATATTGATAGACAAGTCGGCTGGAGCACTGCTTTCGGAGTGTTTCGCGATGTCGGTTGTCTTGCAATATTGATAGTTTAAGACAAGTCGGCTGGAACACCACTTTCGGAGTGTTTCGCGATGTCGGTTGTCTTGCAGTATTTGCATTTTATATTTAAAGTAGATTGATAGTTTAAGACAAGTCGGCTGGAACACCGCTTTCGGAGTGTTTTGCGATGTCGGTTGTCATGCAATATTGAGTAATGATCAGCCTAAAAGTCCCCCGGGCGGAGTACCTCGTCAGTTGAATCAAGAGAAGAACTTGTTGATAGCATCACAACCAGCATTTATAGTTTTATATTATTCCTTTATTTATTTCTTATTCCAATTATTATAGTTTATTAGTGGTTGCTCGCTTACCGTTTGTTAAGTCTTTACAGAATTTTGGCAGTACCGCAGCAGCATTTGGAGCATAACGTGGAACTTTTTCTTAGCAGTGAACTGGGGCAATAGTTGATATGAGCTAGACTCGTCAACGAGGATCTGAAAGGTCGCACTCGAACAAGCAAATTCTTACCTAATCTTTCATTCCGGATTAGGAGTCAGTTTGAATTCTTTCCTATTCGTGCGTCTTTCCTATCAATCGTGCGAGTCTTTATATCTAAGTGTCATTGAACTACATATGGCCTGATTCTCTTTCAGCCCGAGATATGTAGGCAACTCGAAAACCGGAGTTCGGCCATAAGCCTCGCCTTTGATCCGTGGAATCAAAAGTCTTGGTTTTATCGGGACAAAATTGGTTTCTAGTCAACTTCTTTACCCTAAAAACTCTATCATCCTTTTCAAGGTAAAGAGGGGCAGCTGTTGACACCTAATTTTGTCCCGGAGTTATTGAAATAGATAATTTACTATAAAAAAGGTTTTAATTAAGGCTAAAATTAAAAATAAAAGAGACAAAGCAATTGATGTTGATCAAAAGAGGCTAAAAGCATAATTCGTAGCCTAAATCTGTCCTATCCATGCAAAACATATACAAGACATTATACACACGCATACACGCATATCTCTTCCCATTTCCAGAAATCCAGCCAGACCCGATCCCCCAAGAACCCTAATCCCCGATTTCCCCACAAATTTCCAGCTGTTTCTTGATCGTACAGCAAGCAAATCAAAATGCTCCAGCTTTGTCCTTGTTTGTACGAACCTTATCCATCAAAAACCAACTAAAATCGTCCAAGTCGCGATAAATCTGAGCGTCCATTTTGAATCCAAGATTGAATTCAACGTATCCGATTTGTTCTCATCATTTTACACCCATTTCCCACATCGTTTTGCACCCTTTTTCAAGCCTTGAATTTGCCCTATAAATACCCCCTTTCATTCACAAAATTAGGGGTCGGATTTTGGTTGAAGGAATCGAGGGACTTCGGAAACGAGGACCCTCTTAGTGCTTTTTTCAATAAGCGATTTTATTTTTCCTTCCTAATCTCCGACTTTTAAATTTTGTGAATCGTCGAATCATAGTCGCTTAGTCGAATCGCGTATGCTTCGGATCCCTCACCCCGGATCACTGCTCCGCAAAAGGTAACAATCTCACATTAACATCTCTTGTTCTATTAGTTTCTTCCTAAAATGTAATCTGTTTTATGCGAAGAACTATATGTGTTTAGCACCTTAGTTTAAAGTGATGACCTTTCTATTGATTTGTTTAGGTCTCTATAGTTTCTTCTGTTTACCTTAATTGAAGTTCATGCCTTGATTCTAGTTTATGGTATTTGAGTTAGCATAGCTTAGTATTTTACATATAAGTTAGAGTGTTAAAATCTCATTTCGTCCTTAAAAAAAAGAGGGCGCATTTATTCTTAAGCTGCTTCCGAGCCAGTAAAAGTATAATCTTGATGTACTTAAGAAAATAAAAGATTTGTTCTTAAGTTTACCCTGTTATTTGAAGATTGAGGTGAAAGATGTAATCTTTAGTTAGCATCTGAGATAATGTGTTTAGTTGAAAGCAATGGCATGATTAGAAGTATGAGTTTTAAAAGGGATTTCAGTTTGTTCAAAGGGGCAAGGATTCTTGTCTTGTGTCCTGGGTTTGTTTCTTGTTGTTTCTGTGTGAGTAAGGGTCTGCATGTGTGAGATGCTCTTCCTGTTGCGTAGTTGGTGTTGTAGGTGTGCTAGGTGTTTGTTTAGGCTTTTCTCAGGTGGTGTGTAAGGTGGCATTTAGGTTTAATGTAAGTGATAATTGGTAAGGTTGTTTCAGGTTGTCAAAAGAGAGCTAGGGTGGTCTGTGAATGTGCAGAGTATCTATGAGTTGAATTAGGGTTAAAAAGGTGGGTGCAGCGTGTTAAAGGCTTGGTGTATTGGTGATTTGATAGAATTCTGATAGGGAAGATAGTGAGTGTTTTTTTTTTCTGGGAATGGTCCAGTAGTTGCAGGTTATGTTCAGCATGCTCATGACCCGTCTAAGTTTTCCCTTAGTTTCTGCTTGTAGTTCATAGGTTTCAGGTTTCAGTTTTTTTTCAAGATGAGGGATTGGTTCTGTGTAGGAGGTTGTTTGGGTTAAGTTTATGGTGCTGCAGTGTGAGGGAATAAGCAGGTTGTAGTTGGTCTGGTTAATAGCAGCAGTGAAGGGATCTGTTAAGCTGAGGGAGTTCTGGAGATTTCAGGAGTGAGGTTTGTGCAGGCGAGAAGGAGATTTGATTGAGAAGCTTAGGAGGATAAGGGAGTTTAAAAGAATAGGAGCAGAGCTGTTGCCCTGGTTTCTGCAATTCATGGAGGGATTCAGTGGAGTTGTTTCTCATCTAATCTTGATGGTTCTATTCATTAGCATTGAGTTGAATCTTGCCTTTGAAGTCTAAAGCTTAAATATCCTATTTCTTTTCCAGTTTTCCAGTTCTCTTTTGTGTTTAATGGTTCTGCCTAGATTTCTTCTGTTTCCCCATTATCTCTGTTCTTCTAACAGTGAGCTTGTTCACTTTCCTTCATAATTATTCTTGCAACTTTAGTTGTTTTTCTTGGATTCAGTCCAGTAGTTTTGTTTGTATTCTTGGTTTTCTTTCCCCTTAGCTCAGTTTTATCCTGAGTTGTTCCTGTTATTCTGTCTTATGTCGTCTCTCATGCCTGATATTACATAGTCCAGTTTTATCAGTTTCTGTTCAAGCTTCATTTCAAATTTCCCTTTTTGTCCATGTTTGGTGTCTGCATGTCATTAGACCGAGTGTTCCTTAGTCTTATTCTCCATTTGGTGTTTTGGAGGCTGGGAAGCAGCTTTGAGATCCTCCATTAGTAGCCTTCTTAGTTTAAATTAAATCCTGCTATGTTTGAAGTAATCTTTGCTTGACACTTAGTCCTCCGTTAAATGTTTAGCTTGCATTATTATTATTATGGTTAAATGCTTGGTAATTCATTGGCTTGGAACTCTGGTTAGGTGTCTAAAATATTGGTGAATGTCTCCTTTGGCCTAAATCTGATTTTTGACTTTGTCCTAGGAGTATTCAGAATTGTGTTCTTTAGTTCAAATTCTGATCTTGGCATGTCTAGTATCGGCTTGTTTAATGGATTCAAGTTTAAGTATAGTTAATTATTCTTTAGTTGAGATGAGTCGTAGTCTTAGTTGTTGCATCCTCCAACCTGTAAGTTGATGTGATTGTTCCTCTCTTTGAGTTATTAGCGATTAAAGTTGTTAAGTTTTCAGTAAGTTAGTTGCTTAAATCACAAAGTGAGCTATTGAAGTTTCTTGTCTGAAGTACTAAGTTGAGTGAAAATAAAGTGTGGATTGTTTTGGTTCAGTCGTTTGTCCAAATAAGAATTGCTTTTCCTTTTGGGAACTTTGTCTTGCTAAATCAGTACGTCCTTAAGTATTTGCATAACTATGTACTTGATTTATTTTATATCTACTTGAAAGCCTAAACATAAAATTTAATTTTGTCCTAGCATTAATGTAAAAAGACCATAATAAGGATTCTGACAAATTGTTATAGTTTGTCTATGTTTAAGAAATGGCATTTTCTTGTTTGGCATGTGATAATCCTACTTTGATGGCATGAAAATTCATTCAGTGGCTAGTGGCTATGGGCTGAGTTTTCGATAGTTTCTTTGGCTATATATCCAATTCATGAATTTCTTTCTTTTTCTGTTAAAAGAGCATCACATCCTTGGACTTTCCTTTGTTTACTTGAGTCTGGTCTGTTTGTGTTAATCTCAATTTACATACTAATTTTTTAAGTAATTTATGCATATTATCTTTGGACATTTATTGATCATTATCCTTGTTTCTTCTTGGCATGAAAACCTTGGGACGAGTTGGATAAACTCACAAATGGGATAGCGCATTGGCTTGGAGCCGCTTAGGTTCGAGTCGGGGCTCAAGCTTTCAAGAAGCGAAGATCTAGGAAAATTTAAATAAAAAAAAAAATGCTTTGTTGAGCCGCCTATTCTAACTTAGGCTCATGGGCATAAATGTATAAAATTAAATAAATACAAGGCTCCCGTGAGTTTGTCACTTTTCGGGTTCTTCTTCTAAACCTCCTCTTTTCCCATCCTTAGAAATTGCATGTCTATAGGAATTCCCTGTAGAATTATTTATTTGATTGATTATGAATGAATGTTTAATTATTTATTGAGTTATTTTGTGAATATTTTATTTCTTTAGAATCTCCATCTTATTTACGAATTGTGCATCTTTTAGTTAAATAATGCGTGCAATTAAAATTCGAAATTAAATAAAAGGTAACTCATTTTTATCCATGAAAGTGCAACTTCGTTCCAATTAATTGGTTTTCCTATTTTAGCAAAAATTATTTATTTATTTATTTATTTATTTTCCTTTCTTTCTTTCTTTCCTTTTCAAGTCTAAGTTTATTTAAATTCATATTTCTTTAAAGTATAATTTATTATAATCTTAGATTTTTAATATTAATCTTAAACCATTTTATCAACATATTGAGAGTTAACATTTTGAGTTATTTTGTGAAAACCGAAGGATTAACCGTAATTTTACGGATTTTCGAAAGTGCTTTCAAATCGAAACCTTCTTTCGAAAATAACTGAACCTCTTACTTCAGAATCTCTGAAATAGACCATTTTCCTTAAAACGGAGGAATTGCACGCATTATTTAATTAATTGGTTCCTAATTCTCCTAAATTAGGTGGCGACTCCAAAGAAAACCTTTTGGAGTCCCATTTTGTTGAAATATACCCAAAACCTATCTTTTCTTAAAGAAAGGGTAATTTTTGGGGTTCAACAGCAATATCGATTTCCCAGGCCCTGAATTAGTACCAGTCCACTCTTACAAACCACCAATAACCAGACATACTAAACTGCTCTACCACTCCCTGAAACACCTGAGAACAACCCTATCCGCAAGGAAAATTCCCTCATACAACAGAGTATCAAAAAACCCCTTTAATGCCAATATGCCTCACAGAAAACCAGAGACCAACTCTAACAACCTGCAAACATGGAAAACAATCTCTCCAGACCAAACAATCCCAACCAGAACTCCCAGCACATTCCTATCAACTCACAGAACCCCTGCTAACCTCTTTAACTGCTTTCAAACCCTGCAGCGTACACAATTCCTCACATACACTCACTTGAACCCCTTCTCAACTCCTTAAAATAACATGTACTCTCTCCTACTACCTGCGGTACACACCTATATTCCCTCATAAGCTATCTCCACTCTCACAGACCCTTGAAACTAACTCCCTCACTGCCCCTATACCTCTATCAATAATCCAGAAATAGCACCCTGAAATCATGATGCATTTAAACAAGCTCTGAGCTGAACTCAGCCCCTCAACCAACTCCTTGCTACCTCCTCATTCACCTCTATTTATCAACTGCATACACCAAAAAAAAACTCCTAAACGAACTGCAACTACTAAAGCATCCTACACACTTCACAAACTTTCCAAACACCTCTCCAATTACCTGCAAACAAGCCGAGACAACAACCCCACTTCTAACAACTGCACACTCTTCAAGAACACAAAGAAAAGCCTCTCAAACACACCTGAACCATTGCCACATTAATGCAGAACCAAACAACCACCCTTTGACCTATCAAAATACCCTGTTACCTTCACACATACAGCCAGGCAAAAGCAAAAGCAAGCAGAAACAAACCAACAAGTGGAAACGTCAACAGAACTAGACTTGAGTTTATCAAAGGCATTTAAAGACTTGAACATTCTAGCCATAACTCAAAATCTTCATTTTCAAAAATCAAAACCTTAACTTTCACCTTACTACTTAAACATAAGGAAAACTAAGATCCTCCTCTTTAAACATGAGGTTACAGAAATGAGCAAAAGCAGGATATAACTATCACTTGAATAACATATGAATCAAGTTTATTTTAATATTAACAAGACAAGAATCGATAAAGGTTTAAATTTTAACTTCAATATTATCATATCAACAGGGAAACATAATAAATGTATCGCTAAACACATATATGCAGAGATTTAACCATTAGTTATCCAAGTAACTTTCACTAAGAGAGAAACTATCCCACGTAAATCACAAAGCAAATATATAAATAAAATAGACTAAGGTGAGGTTTATTAACGTTTTTGGTGCAGCGAGCTAGGGTGTTGAATCTAAAGAAAGCGACACGAACAAGAGACGAGTTGAACGAGGTCGGTGACTTGAATGACGATGCGACTCGACTTGAAAAACCAAAACAGTAACGCCAGGTTCTGAACTAAAACTAACGAAAAATATATGGGTATTTTCTGTTCTGTCTCCTTCACCTGTTACCTCTGTGAATCCTCTCCTATTTTCTTTCATTGCTGCTCATTTTCCAACCCCATTAACGGCTCAAAATTGTCTGGAACCCTCTCTGCTCAAGCCCCTCTATTCTGCCGCTGCTCTCCTCCTTTTTATTCACGGCTCTAGCTTTCATTTTATATCCCCCACAATTAGGGCTTTCCCGCTTGTAAAATTGACTTCCCTCAATGACCATTTCCTCCTCCAACGGATCTTTTAGGATAAGGTTTGTACGACGAGGTGAGCTGGAAAGAAGTGGGGTCGGGGAAATTTAATTTCGGGGGAAAAATAGAATGGGTTTTTTGGGGAGAAACGGGTCAGGGAATTAGGGATTAGGGGATTCTCAATTGGGGAGGGAGTATTAACGTATTGTATATATGTGGGTTTTCATAAATGGGCTGGCATTTAGCACTAGGAGCTATTTTAGCCCTTTTCAAATAAATTAAGCAATGGAGGCCATTTGCGTGGGTACGTTTAATTTAGAGCTGCGCATTGCATATTTAGCCCCTTTTTAGGTCAAATTTCAATCATTTCAAATTTTTTTTAATTTAAAAATTGACCGTTTTATGAAATAATTAGATTAATTGAAATTTCGGGACAAAATTGGGTGTCAACACTTGTCTAGACTAGCCAACTCTTAATGAAGACTCTTATTGAGGGATCATTCATCATGTTATATCTAGGACCATTTTGACTTCGACTCATGTCTAAGTCTACTAGTTCGCCATATTTGAATGAACCAAACGGGTTTTCGATCCTAAGGGACATTTAAATGTGTATACAGGTACATATATTTAAAGTTGAACGTGTCTAATATAGACTATTTTTCTCGAAGGTGTGGATCATCCAATTATTTATTTTTGCTGGAAGATCAAAGAAAACAAACTTTAAATTGATTTTTCTACTTTTATATAACAAAATCAATTATTTATTTTTATAAATGAAAATCGTTATAGAAATTAATTGTTTATTTCTATTTACATATGATTTTTTACATTTATACAACAAAACCAATTATTTCATAAATTATTTTTGGGTCATGAACAAAATTGATTTTTCTACTTTTATGAAAACAAAATATTAGACTATTAATTTTTTTTCTAGTAGCAAGACCATTTATTATTCCTATTTACCCAAATGTGTTATTTCTACATTTATACAACAAAATCAATTATTTAATAAAATTATTTCTATTCATTTTTTTGGGCTATGAGAACAAATAGGATGATACATAATACACGTTCAATTTTAAATATCATACTCAAACTTAGGAAGGCTTAACATCCCTGGCATATTAAAGTCCATTAGCTAACCTCGTCCAAAATATCATATCTTCGTATGACACAGAATTTGCATTGATTTCGAAATTTATTGTGTTGTGCAAATACACTCCGCAATCATCACCAGGTCTACCTCTGGCACAAATGAGGTCCCTTGCATTATAGGATATGATATATTTTGCATATGACAATTATTATCTCAACACTGAATTATTGTTTTCATGTGTTAGTTTTATTCCCGCTCCTGAGGTTGACTTGTGTATTCTGGCCGAGCATCAGTACCGGACAAGAGCCAAAGGCCCAATTACAACCCCTCCCCCCCTCAAAAACTAGAAGAAGAGGAAGACGAAACATCATGTCTGAGTTCAATAACGCTGCTCTTAGTGACGATAACATTGGGATTAGTGGGTCACCCCGCAAGCTTGCTCCGGTTGGGTATAACGAACATGTTGCTACTTTAGAGCAAAGAATTAAAGAACTTGAAGAGAAACTGACAATGGCCAGTCTACCTGTTGTTAACTCCACACATTCAAGGGAACCAGTCGATCCAAGTGAGTCAGCTCGCCCTAATGGAAAGGACCCTATATACCCAACTGATCCCCCTGCTGTTCACCAAACAGTACCACCAGCCACATACCAAGCATTACCACCAGCCACTTACCAGACAGTGCAACCCGCTACCTATCAGACATCACCAACTGCTACTTACCAAGCAACCCTATCCACCACTTATCAAGCATCTGCATATCCTACTTACCCAAACACGAACGTACCACACACCAACACCACATATCCGCAGCCTTACAATCCGATGTTCACTGCTGAAACCAAACAACTCGCTTCGCTGGTCAAAACCCATGAAAACTATGAATGGGCGGAGGATGAAGCCAATGACGATGGGATAAAAGAGAAAGTTCGTAAGCTGGAGGCAGCCTTTAAGAAATTTGAGTTAAGCAAAACCACTAACGGTTTAGCTTATGAAGACTTGTGCATCTATCCTACTTTGAAATTGCCAGACGGATACAAGATACCAAAGTTCGACTTGTTCAATGGCACTGGAGATCCTATGGCGCATCTGAGAACATATTGTGACAAGTTGATTGGAGCAGGGGAAGATGAGAAAGTACGAGTGAAGCATTTCAGTCGAAGCTTGACTGGAGAGGCCTTAAGTTGGTTCTCTAAGCAGAAACCAGGCACATGGCTCGGTTGGGAAGATATGGCAGCATACTTTGTAGAAAAATTTGGGTACAATACCGAAATGGTACCAGATCGTTTCTACCTGGAAAAGTTGAAAAGGAAACCAACAGAGACGTTCAGAGAATATGCTACGAAGTGGAGAGCAGAAGCTGCCAAGGTGCAACCCGCTATGGATAAAAGGGAAATAGTGAACATATTCATCCGCATTCAAGAGGATGTCTATTACGATAAGCCACTGCATATGAAAAATCAGAAGTTTGCTGATGTAGTGTTGATGGGAGATGATGTAGAAGAAGGGTTGAAAAATGGAAAGATTATTAGCCTAGCTGCACTACAAGCTACTAATAAGGCCATCCAGTCTGGAAATGTGAGCCTTTCCAAAAAAAAGAAAGATGAAGTCTTTTTTGCGGCAACCATTCAAGACCATGCTTTCAATCATTATTATCAAACACTGCCACCATTCTATCCCTACCATCACATACCACCTGAATATCCCGTTTACAACACTCAGCCTACTCAACCTATATTCCATACCCCAGCACCAAATCGTCAAACATACCAGCAAAACACTCAACCCAACTACCGAAATGCACCATCATACCCTCCTAGGCCTCGCCCTGAGGCAAACCAAAGACCCAAAAGGAACTACACTCCACTAACCGAATCTCGCACTCAATTATTTGAAAGATTGAAAGCTGCCGGGCTTATCGTCCCAATACCTCAAAAGATGCCAGACAACCCTTCACCTAACTTTGATTACAATAAAAGGTGTGCATATCACTCAGGTGGACCGGGGAATGAGACGAAGAAATGTTTTGCATTGAGAGATAAGATTCAGGACCTAATAGATGAAAAGGTCATTCATTTGAAGGCGCCAAATGTGCACAAAAACCCACTACCCAATCATGGGGATGAGAAGGTGAATATGATCGACTTCAGCAAAGAATGCAATTAGGAAGGCACGATTATAAAAGCAGAACAGTGTTTGATGAATACAAGGTTGGCCTGGGGTACATATTGGTTTGCAAAGGAAGCACTACAAAGGATACAAGAGATTATCATTCACTAGAGCAGTTTATTCCAACTCTGAAACAAGCGATTATCTTTTCAAGCTACATGAGAATTCCCAAGGGAGAAAGACTTGCCAAAGGTGTTCATGATATTGAAGATGAGTTGATCGGTCTAAAGGAGCTATTCACGGAAGAATATGATGCAGTTCCTGAAAAGCATTCTGAAACCCTGAACATCTAGAAAGCTAAAATTGAACAACTAAATCTGGAGCACATTCCGAGCATGCTGAGAACCTTAGTGGAGCTGGGGCATTAGTTATTTTCTTAAATAAAACACGACTCCGAGTCGTTAGCTTTTATTTTCTTTGCTTTTCAGCTTTGTTGCATCATTGTTTCCTTTCAAAGACTATTTCTCAACTCCAATAATAAAAGCATTTCCTATTCTTCATTTTGAGTATGCATCGTTCACTTTCTGCAAAATTATTTTAATTCCATTGAATCTGCGACTGCGATGTGAGAAGGCAGTCCAAGACGACGAGTAGAAGCCAGACTATGATGATCCAGCAAAGGACATTTAAGGAACTTCATGGTTAATCGAGGAAATCTTATAGCAGACAACTAAGACAAGAGCATATTGAGGAAGATGACTTACAATTCAAGGTAAAATAATAGAAATACATATAAGGAGCAGAATTAGACAATCCCAAACGGACTAAAACCATACTCGAGCTAGTGACGCTCATAGATAGCGAAGTATGAATACAACGAGCAATAAAATGACAAATGCATTTACCAAGAAAGTTAGAGCAAGACAGTTGATCCTAGAATAGAATTCTCTAAATCGAGACAAAACTAACAAGATCTTTTGCTCCGATGTAATCAAAAGATACTACAAATCGAGCAACATTCATCTTTATTGGATTTGAACTACGTAGCGACCTGATTCCCAAAAGGGGATACGTAGGCAGCCTACTCAATGCACGGTCACATCATAAGAGAATTTTATTAGATACTGGGGCAGATTTTTTTGAGTTCCCCTCAAAAAATTCAAAGAGTACATCATAACACACTGGGACAGAATTTTTGAGGGACCTCAAAAATTCAAGGAAGATACAAGCAGCACACTGGGGCAGAAATTTTGAGCTTCTCTCTAAATTTCAAGATGAAAGATCTTTGAACAAGCAAATGGATATAGAGGAGATTATATCATGACAACACGTCGCAATCTATGATTCAATGGAATAAACTCACATTACTCTTTAAACATTATTTTTCTCAAAACACATGCATATTCCCTTTTGTTCTCCCTTTTTACCCACAGCTCGACTAAGGCTTGACGCTCGAAAAGAGAGATTTTACAAAGGAACAATTATACAAGATGCAGCAGCAGAGTGCAGTACAACGAATGTGCAAGTCAACCTCCACCCAAAAACTCACAAATTTTCTTTGATTGCAGGTTTACACTGGTACCGAGTATACCTAACAACCCTGGCAAAGCAACATTCATCAATTTGACAAGCATAGAATCTGCATCAGCAGATATATAGGGTCCGCATCGGTGGGCATGACAAGCATAGAATCCATGTCGGTGGGTATATAGGGTCCTGACATGACATCAATTTGAGGAGCATAGAATACATGTCGGTGGATATATAGGGTTCGCGTCTGTGGACATTACATCAATTGGAGAAGCAAAGAATCCATGTCGATGGATATATAGGGTCCGCTTCTGTGGATGTGACATCATTTGACAAGCATAGGATCTGCGTCGACAGATATATAGGGTTCGCAGTGGTGAACATGACAGCAATGACAACAATATAAGGTCTGCATCTGTGAACGTGACTTCAATCTGAGAAGAATAGAATCCGCGTCGGTGGATATATAGGGTCCGCGTTTTTGGACTAACATCACAGCAAAGAAAGAAGCATAGAATCTGCGTCGGCAGATATATAGGGTCCGCGTTTGTGGACTTGAAAACAATGAAAGAAGCATTGAATCCATGTCGATGGATATATAAGGTCCACGCCTGTGGACACGACATCAATTTGATAGAGGCATGGAATCCATGTCGGTGGATATATAGTGTCCGCATCTGTGGATACGACATCAATTTGATCATCATAGAATCCATGTCGGTGGATATATAGGGTCCGCATCTGTAGACATGATATCAATTTGAGGAGCATAGTATCAATGTCGGTGGATATATAGGGTCCGCGTCTGTGGACATGATATCAATTTGAGGAGCATAGAATTCATGTCGGTGGATATATAGGGTCCGCGTCTGTGGACATGATATCAATTTGAGGAGCATAGAATTCATGTCGGTGGATATATAGGGTCCGCCTCTATGGACATTACATCAATTGGAGAAGCAAAGAATCTGCATCGGTGGATATATAGGGTTCGCATTTGTGAACATGAAAACAATGACAACAGGGTAGGGTCCGCGATTGTGGGCATAATTCAACAGTTTGAAAGCAAAACAAGTTTCGTGTTTGTGAACATGGCGACAATGAAAGAAGCATAGAATCCATGACGATGGATATATAAGTTCTGCGTTTGTGGATAATTCAGCAATTAAAGGTATAAGGTCCGCGTTTGTGGACATAGTTCAACAATTTGGAGCAGTAAGGTCCGCATTTGTGGACAATTCAGCAATTGAAGGTATAGGGTCCACATTTGTGCGCATAGTTCAACAATTTACAGCAGAGTAGGGTCCGCATTTGTGGGCATAGTTCATCAATTTGAAGCAGCATAGGGTCCACGTTTATGGACATAGTATTGAAGAGATATATGATTTGTATCACTGGATGGAAAGTTTAGAGTCCACATTTGTGGATGAGATATCAATCAAACAAGCATAAGGTTCGCGTTTGTGGGCATAGTATTGAAGAGACTTATGATTCACGTCCATGGATGATGAAAATGAAAAGCTTATTGTTCGTATTATGCGGACAAGACAACATTGAGTAAGCAATTAAGATACTCGCCAAAAGAAGGGACCACTCGAGTCTGTTATTAGCGAGGATACAAACAAACTGGAAAGCAAGATAATCAGAATTCAGGTTTTGATACATATAAAACAAGAAGACAATAC
Source organism: Petunia axillaris subsp. axillaris (assembly GCA_029990575.1). Classification (NCBI taxonomy): domain Eukaryota; kingdom Viridiplantae; phylum Streptophyta; class Magnoliopsida; order Solanales; family Solanaceae; genus Petunia; species Petunia axillaris. Next base: position 52,814,940 of record JARKNS010000003.1, read on the forward strand.
CTCCGGAAAGGAAATATCTTTGAAAAATAGAAGTGTTGCGGCTCACATGACATAGACGCAGATATTTTCGGCATGACAATCGAAATGAGACATCCCTTACAAAGTCCAAAAGACAAGTGGCAGAGAGAGGTTTTTTACACCCTTCCTATTTCTTATCATAAATTCCTATTCCTATTCCTATTCCTGAAATCGTGCCTAAAATATTTACTCATGCGTCATAAACCCTTTCACACAGGCTATATGTCATTCTCTCCGTCGTGACAAAATTGGATACTCCGTCAACTATCGTTGCCCGAAGACTCTTTCATCATCCTCGGGCAAAGAGGGGCAGCTGTTGACACCCAATTTTGTCTCTCCGTTTTTCGCAATTTGGCTATATTTAATTAAAATCGATAATAGTAATTTTTCAAACAAAATTGCATTAGACAACATGCATTTATGTGTGTAATATTATTATTAATCCCCTATTTATATAGTATTTATTTAATTGTGATTATAATTACGTAATTGCATTCATTTAGGCTATTTTTCTAAAATACGTGTGCTATTTGTGAAATTTAACGCATTACGATATTATTTAATAATTATTTGCAGCTATTTATATCTAATTAGTATTATTTGTGGTCATCTATATTTATTTATAATTATTTACTAAATTTCCTATTTTTTATACTAATTATTTATATTTATAAGTATTTTAATTAAATACTAGTCATTTTGCTATTTTACAAATTCGTTCCTATTACATCTAGTCCTCGTCATCACATTTTACCCACGTGTACGCCACTTAGGCTCCACCTAAGCATACACCTCACTTATTACACCCTCAACATCATGTACAACTTCTTTAAGCGTGTGTACAACTCTCATAAGCGTGTGTACAACTCTCATAAGCGTGTGGTACTACCCCTTAAAGCATATTTTCCTTACACTTCAGCATATACTATCACACACACAATTTATACACTCACCTGAAGTCTATGTGGCACGATCTTTGCCCTCCAACTCATCAATCCAACGGCTCATTTCAAATCTCCCATTTATATCTATACACTCACACACCTCACCCGAAACCCTAAAATCATTTCATCTCTTTTCCTTTCCATAACATCAGTCGTCGCCCTTCATCTCCAATCTCCCTCTTTCCCCAAAATCCGTCTAGGTCCACCATAACTCCACCGCGTCTCTTTCGCCATCAGCACCGTGACCTCCTCCCTCTTCCTATCTCTGATTACACGGGACAAATCTCTCTTTCCTTTGCCTCGTGAATCCGAAATAGGAACAAGGGATCGGGTACGAATCCCTCCAAATCCGGACACGATATACACTGATTCAGCATAAACAAGGCAAGTAGTCAATAATTCAAACTTGAATCGTCGACTTTAAGAAGAAACTGAAATGGGTCACGCGAACCCGACCCGACTTGACACAAAAACAGGGTAATTTCTTTCCTTTTATGTGATGAAGTTTCTGTCTAGATTCACAGTAGTCTAATTTTATTTTGGTTCATTAGCATGATAACATGATTTATGCATTAAATTCAGTCTCGTTTGCCTTCTAAAATATATGATTGATGAACCTGATTTTAGTGAGGGTATCAATACACAGTCACCATATATTTTCCCTTTCCTGGTTGATTGAAGCAGATATAATTGAGCATGTATAAACTGGTATATGGTACTGTTTCAATGTTACATTCATTTCTTGGAAAGTTGTTAGATGGATATTAGGAGATGCAGATTCTAGTTAAGTAACAGAAGGGGGACACATGGCCTTCATTGATTTTCCCTTGATTTTGTGAGAAACTTGAGATTCTGTGGCCTCGCTAATGCTATAAATACTAGCTCCTCTTGACACAATTGAGGACAGAGCTACACAGACAGAATAAGACAGCCCCCTCACCTCTCTACACCTCTCACACACTGGTCTACACCTCTCACACATAGAACTAGGACAGCTTCTTGCTTTCAGTTCTGAAACTCTAAAATACACACACATAGAACACTTACACATCCTTGAATGATCTGCACACACACAAAACACTTACACATCCCTGAATGATCTGTACACACACTTTTACGCACTCCTAACATCCTGATTTTTTTTCTGTCGTCTCTAGTAGCATACTACTCCCTATCCCTTTTCTAAAGTATTTGTCACTAAAGGTTTTCCTTCACTTGATAAGCCGAGGCAGAGCCTGATTGTTCTTACTGTTGGACGCTGCCTGACATCCTTATTATCACCCTTATTTTCTGTTGTTTTTTTAAGCTCTGAAGGTATGCATCTTAAAATTGATTGAATGACCTGTTGTAGTATCTTGTTGAGGCACTCTTTTGGTTAAACATTATACTGTTAAATGTGTATGTTGTGTGGGTTGCTTCCAGCCATTACTAACCTTGGTGCAGGTCATTACAGTAGGATAACATAAGGCTATACAAGTACCAAGATTTTTTTGTTGCAGGTTGTTTGGCAGAGAAGCCTATATCTGGTTCTACTAAGCTTAATTCAAATTAGATGAAGGCCATGCCTCTTCATTCTATTTAACATTCTATCGCATGTAATTAGAAACTTGATTGCTTGAATTGTGTACTTGTTGAGATTATATGCATGTATTAAGCATCATAAGATTCAACTCTAGTGTTTAAGACAATTACATTTGCTATACTATGGCTATAAGTAGCCCGTCGGCTAATCAAGGGGCCATTTCTAACTCTTTCTTACTTGTTGTATGTTGAAATGGCTAAGTTCGTAAGATATGTGAAGTACTAATTTAAAGCTAGAGTGTTTGTGTTGGGTTATAATCTGAAATTGTGCATAAAACAGGGTAATAGTAAAGCTTAACCTAATAAGGGGTTGTTTTCATGCTAATATCATAAAATAGGCTAAAACTGCAAATATGTATGAAAACTGAATTATTTCTGCAAAGTGTAGATTTTCTAAATGTAGCAGTAAATTTCGTTTCATTGGAAGTGACTGAAAACGAAAAGTGGCTTATTTTTGCAAGGGCTAAACTGCTGAATATTTTTAAAACAAACGCTGTTTTTGCAATCCTAAAATTCTGAATCTGTTTTAAAAGAAATCTACACTCAATTCATTAATTTTTCCAAGTTAATTAATAGTTTGCGGGGGATTCGGGCTTCGGGGGACTAGCCATTTGAAATTATATATTATTTTACTCCTAGAGAATTATAATTCATTTATTATTACTTCCTAAATGTCATGTTTACTGCCTACTTAATTATATGTGCGTCTGTTGTTTGTTTATTTCTACTAAAATTCTTTTCCAAATTATATTTCAACTCATTATTGAATTTGAGTATTTCTATATTTGTATTTTGCTTAACACGTTAACATTTGCTCTATGTGTTATATACTCAACTATATTTGCCTTCAACTATATACGTATCAAATATATATTTCTTACTTTATATCTAATTATTTTAAATGCGACCTCACACTAAAATCGCCACCAAAATTAACGGTATGTGACAATTAATGTTGCAATGCCACCCTTTAGTGGCGCATATTTTTATACTCTATATTTCATCTTTGTTTTTGTCACTTAAAAGTTGACTAGTGTTGACAATGCCAGTTAGTTAATTAATTTATTTCAAAATTGCAATTTTGTGCTACTTGTGCAATATGACTTAAGTATTAAACTGTTTATACAAAATCATTCTTTCTTAATTACCTCAGAATGGTCTTCACATATGAATTTTAGTTTTTGCAGAATTGTCCCTAATTGACAGACATAACCTTGAATTGAACATCTCCTTTAGTAATCTGTCTGTGTATTTTTATTTTTTGCCACCATGATCATACATGCTTTATTTGATTTTTGTCTCCTTTAGTTAAATTATGTGCCTAAACCCAATTATAGGAATCGGTCGGGAACTACGTTTAGTGGAACTTAGGAGGTGCCTGACCCCTTCCTTCTAAATTAACTTGAACACTTACTCGAATCTCTGACTAGTAGACCAAACCTGGAGTTATATTTTAAATTAAATAGAAAATGCTTTAGGTGACCTAATACGCCTAGATAAATTTATTAGGTGGTGACTCCAAAACTTCTAACTCCAAACGAGTTACCCCAAGTCGAAAAACCACTTTACTTGCTTAAAGTGGGGTGCGACATATATATATATATATATATATATATATATATATATATATATATATATTACATGCGACGGCCTCTTTGTGTGCATCTTGTGTGTTCCGTGACCCATTTTCTCAAAACAGCCTCTCTTATACATTTATTTTTAAATTGACCCCAAAAACAAAATAGCCATTAAGGTTAGGGCTCGACAATTAATATCAAGTCACACCGATCCTAAATGGCTAACATTTGCTTTCAAAATATAACTCCTACTTGGTTTGACACAAATCTGTAAAGCTTTCTTCAACACTGTCTATTTATGCAAAACTGGCTATTTCTGCAAATTGTATTTGAGTGTTGAAAATTGCATAAGTAAACTAATTTGAACTACCCATTTGCAATATTAGCCCAGATGAGTATGTGTCTACAAATTTGAGGCTAAATGCGCGATTAGGCATAGGGCTTAGGTCGTTCTTACAAATTTAAAAGCCCAATACCATGTACATGCTGCCTATATGTACCATTTTGCGCAAATAGATTTAATTTCGTGATTAATTGTGATTTTAAATATCAAGTTAGTAATCTACTTTGAACATAATCCATATTTATCTATAACTTGTTTAGACATCCCAAATTAGTTGCTCGGGCGGGAATCACTTTTTCTGGGACTTAGGGAAGTGCCTAACACCTTCTTCCCCGAGTCACTTGGATTTCTTACCCTCGAATCTCTAGAATTGAACATGTTTAATAAAAGACCCGACCTTAGACATTTAAGTGACCTAATACACCTTAGAAATCTATATTGGGGGTGACTTCAATTTCTAACTCAAACGAGTTACCCAGTCAAACCGGAGTCTTGGCTCGCTCCGAGTTAAGTAAAATGTGGGTATGACAAGGAGGAGGTTCGCAAACTTATCTCGGGTTTCTACCGTTAAGTTCAAGCATAAATAAAATTTCAGATGCGGGGTTTTTTTGTCGAAAATCAGCAGCTCCAGGTCATCTACAACAGCTCTCTTCCTCATCCGGGTCGTGGATGACATCCGGTGTTTCATAGGTGTTCGCCTTTTTTGGCTCTCCGGGTTCAATACTGATGTCAGCAACTAAAGGTAGTTCCAGATCCCTTTGTCAATTTTTAGTTTCCTTCTTGGATGCATGCGAGATGGCAGTCATGCAGCAGCTTCTCAACAATCATTGTTCTCCCCAAATATCTTTTACTCCTCACTAGGTTAGATATTTCACCACCTGGTAGAGTGTCAAGGGTGCATCTCTCATATGTTCTATCCATAGCCTCCCCATTATGGCATTGTAGAACATGGTGCACATTATGACTTGGAAAGACATTAGCTTGGTCGCTAGGACAATCTCGTCAATCGACCTTTCATTGGAGCTATTGAAGCTAGTCTACGTATAGGGGCTTGGGGCTATCTGGCCAATAGTTACATGTCGCATAGGGACTCTCGTATGTAATGTCAACGGTGCTCCTGGGTTTACAAGCGCATGTTTTACCTGCCTATTCTCATAGTGACGATCAGGGCATCGCCGCGCAGGAAAAGGAGGTCCTTAATATCGCCTCTATCAAACAACACCATATCAGTACCTCTCCTCTTCCTTCCTTCTTCATGGGCCTCAGAACTCATCACAACTTTGGTTGCCCCACTTGCCACCCCTGGGCTTCCAAATATTGTGTTGATAGACCTCTGGGCTTCGTGTTGTAATAGGAGATGCTCGCTCTCCCTATTACATGTGTATGTCTGTTTCCTTTTGTCGGTGAAGAGCTCTTTGAGGTGTCCTTCATTTAGAAGGTGCGCTACTTCGAGCATGAGAGCTCTACAATTGGTGGTATCATGACCACGACCCCAGTGGAATTCACAATAAACTGAAGGGTCGCTTCCAGAATTATTCCTTATATCTCCGGGCCAATAGACTTGTTATCTTAGTCTTTTGAAGCGATCCCTTAACAGCTCGACTACATTTACGCAGAGGCCAGAATCTTTGAACTACCGCGACTAGGGTCCTCTCATTGGTAGCATTGGCTCTTCGTCTCGTTGAGAGTCCAACCTTCAAGCATCGTCATGCCTAGACAAGGATCTTGGAGTGTATAGATGATGCTCTCTACTGCTTTTTATTTTGTGGTCATCGGACCTATCATTTCCCAAGGAATCTTGCTTATGTCTCCTATTGTTGCCCCTTTCGAACTCCTTGATCGAATCTGTTTTGACTACTAGTTTTTGGCTATAGCGATGGTGCAACTCATTCCACGTATTAGCGGGGTGCTCTTGTAAGCTCATTTACATCTCCGGTATGGCTGCTGAACCTTTGGGATTTAGACTCTTGGCGAAGGCCACGGTCGCAATATTGTCTGCCACCGGCATGAGAGTCACGCGCTCCTTCTGGAATCTCTCCAAGTATCCTTTCAGCAGTTTGCCTTCTCCCTATTAATCTCGAAAATATCTTTCGTCCTCTTTTCCAGCTTTTGGGCACCGGAGTGCGCTTTCACGAAATGATCCTATATCTAGGAGAATGACTCGATGGACCCTTCAGCTAGCTGAGTCTACCAGGTAAAGGTAGAGCTAAACTTCCTAACCAGTATCGAATTGATTTCTTCCTTAGTTAGGTCGTTGCTCTTGACTGCCGTGACGTAGGCATACACGTGACCGCTCGTGTCTGTGGTGCCATCATACTTAGGCATACGTGCAGTTGGAAACACTTTAGAACTAAGAGTAGCGCGCTTGACTTATAGGGTTGTTGAGCAAACTTGTCCTCATCTATATAGTTCAGCGTAGGGGTGCCCCAGGTATTACAATGATCTGTTCATTTTGCTCCTTCAAATTGGAACTAAGAGTAGCGCGGTGCTTGACTTATTATTTCTAGGGCGTTGGTGTTGTTGGAGTTTCCTAATGTTGCGTTAAGATTCACTCATCGCACCACGAAACCCAACGTGTTTCATGTGGGCCTTGATTCTTGCGGGGATTCAGGCTGTGGCGCTGACTTCACGAGAGCTTCTTCCAAGTGCTTAGATAGCGTGTTAACCATCAACATTGACTGCCGCTGCTGCGCCTTGATAGTTTCTCAAACGCTCTCGAAACCTGTCTTTGGTTTGCTTGTGCTTTTCCCCGGTCTCGCTCCTGCGACTCAAAGTCGTCATCCGCATTCAGGTCTACTGCATCCTTGGTTGGATCAACTTTGTTTTCTCGAGGTTTTTGTCCACCTCGTCTGCTGTTAGGGTGGTGTCTCAGTGGACTCCGCTGTTGTCTTGTGACATGGTTGGATTTGTTTCTTCAGAATAACATGGAATTGCTTGGGCCCCACAGCCTAAAACATGCTCACTGGATAAATCAATTAAATTTATAAAAAGGTCATATGCAATAATGAAAATCGAAGAAAGCTAATAAATAGGAGTAGTATTCCTTGAATAAAGAAGAATGGTTCTAGTTGAATCTCAGCGTATGATTAACAATAACAGAAGAGGATATATACATATAGGCTAAGTTTTTACCCCAATTCTAATTATAGTATAATACGCCTACATGAGGCTTTTGGGCCATTATAAGAGGCGGTTTGCCCAGAGTTTAACCTAAATAGGAGTAAGACTAAACCTAAAGCGGCTAGATAATGGGTGTACGGCCATCAACTTTACGCATGTGCCTGTTAAGCGGCCAAGCCGGAGGAGCTGATGTGTCACCAAAATTTGTTAGCGGTCATTTCCTTATTGGATGAATCTGATCTAGGACAACTGACCTTTTACTCCCGTAATTACAGGTTGCTCAATTTTACCGATACAGTATCTGCACTGTATCAAAATGCATCTCCCACATATCTATAATATCAAAATTGTATTAACTGTACCATTTATGTATCTTAGGGGTCGTTCGGTTCCCCTCATTAAATATTAATACCCGCGCAAAACTCTGCGTTAATTTAGCGCAGCGTTCGGTTGGTTTTTTGTGAAAATTTAATACCCGCATAAAATTAGTACAACGTTTGGTTGCGTTTTTGTATATTCTGCATTATTAATACCCGCATTATTAATGCGGGAATCTATGTATTATTTTATGCGGGGTAGAAGGTGGTATTAATAATGTGGGTATTAATAATGCAGGTATTAAAATTTAAAATGACAAAATTAACCCCCATAATAATAAGGATATTTTAAAATTTTATTTAAGGAATAAATAAATATTTTAAATAATAATATTTTTTGTTAATTTGTAATATATCAGTGATTCAACAAATAATCCCTACGTTATAATATATGCGTGGCTAATACCCACATTATTAAACTCCACATAACTAATACCCGCATTATCAATACCCACATTATTAATACACACATTATTAATACCCACATTACTAATACCCGCATTAATAGTTAATACCCGCATAAAAGCAAAGCCAAACCGAACGACCCCTTAGTGTATTATATCAGTTATTTTTTCTCTATCTTCTTATTTTACCGTATCTACGCTATTTCAAGTCTATATGTATGTATCTTTTGATTTATTTATTCTTATTCTTCTTATTTCTAGTTTAATGTATCTACACTGTATATACAATATTTCTTCATTGTATCTACTTGGTATTTAGTGTATCTCTGTCTTATCTTTTTGAACTGGACTATATCTTTGAACTATTTTTATCTTGTTGTATTTTCTCGTAACTAAGTTGTACCATTTCTGTATCGGTATCTTTGCACTTTTCAATTTCTTCTTCTTCTTATTTTTGTTCTATTGGTATCTCTATTGTTTCTTTCTGTATCTGTTGCGTACATTGAACATTTTTTTATATCTCTAATGTATCTTTGTATTTTTATATATATAGGTTTGTATATCTGTTTGTGTATGTCTTTTATAAATTTTTTATGTATGTTTATATCTCTACTATATCTCAAATTCATTTTTTGAATCTTTGTGTCATGAAAATATCCGGCCAACTTTTCAGCTACTTCCTAGCCGGCAGCAACAGACCGACATTAACAGGTGGTAAGCGGTAGGCGGTAGTAGGGGTGGATAGGAGATGGAGGCTAGTGTTATCATTCTTTGTCTTTTCTTAGCTACTTGTACATTAAAAATATTGTTATATGTTGTAATATCAACTTTATTACTATTAATGTAATAAAGTCTTTGTTGTACATAAGTATAATCAATTCCTAATTTTACTAAAGAATTTCACTATGTGTCCTCCATAGTGACTGGATTTGAGAATTAATTACCCCCATTTAATAATGTTTTAGCAAAATATCCTCTCAAGGCCCGAAGCCAATACTTCAAGTTACCAATTTGCTGATGCTGCATTTTAGGAAGAGGTTAAGTAGCAAGTGTTGTCTAGGCAACACTTAGCTATATGGGATAATGTAGGAAGAGATTGGATGGCAACACTCTTTCTAGGAGTCATGAGATTCAAGTGCAAGTGTTGTCTAAGAAAGATGCGGGAAAAGCAAGTACTGACTTTTAGGCAGTAGTTACGACCAAGTGCTTCCTAGGTGACAATTTCTTTGAGAGAATGTGAGATTCAAGGGGCTTCGAGGGGCAAGAGTTGCTTATCACTTGCCTAAGAAAGAGGGGTCACAGACAAGTGTTGTCACCGGACAATAAGATTTATAGGAGTATTTTCATCCGAAATTTATTCATTAAACTTAATGGAGGGCAGTTTTGCAAACCACTTTAAGCGGGGACAAAAAGACAAACCATTACTTATGGTGTCATATTTCTGCAAATGGGCCTAATTGTACGTGGCGGTACTATTTCCCAAACAATTATTTGCAAAAGTACGTAAATTTTTTACTGAGCATCCAATTTTATCTATATCATTTAGTTTTAACTATTTCAAAAAACAGTTACAAGAGTAACAACTTACCTACTTTAAAAAACAGTTACAAGAGTAAAAACTTAAGTTCAGACCGTTGGTAAGCTATCTTTGAACCATCAAGGGTTGTAGTTAGCCAGCTTTGTTATGAATGTCAAGAAACTTAAATTTATTGATTTGAAATTGATCCAAATCCATATCAAAAGTACGAAGTTTGGTCACAAAGGTTTGAAGTTGAGCCAAAAAAAGAAAGAATTATTTGAAGTTTAGACCAAGTGGTGGCACCCTGATGGTTTCATGATGACTCCTGATGATTTGAAGATCGAAAATCTAAATAAAGTGGCTAGTCTTTGCAAAACGCACGCCAAAAGCTGCATCTCCATTCTCCAATGGCGCTGCCTAAATATGCTAGTGTTGTAAATACCCTCCAAAAGTAGTTAATACAAAAGAATATTTTCCCTAGATATTACTTTCAGTGAAATATATTACAACCAATTCTAGTAGCTCCATATAATTTATCTCCTATAGGCGTGCCTTTAGTATTTCATTATTTTGAGAAGGAGATTATGATTTCGAACAATGAATTTTCTATTTTCAGGAGAGGAACATTCGACAATTTGGATTAGGGGATTTTTAAAGTGATTATCAGAATTAATCTCCTGATTAAATAATCTACTCTATAAATATTCGTTTTCCAATTTGGTAATATTCTCTAAAATATACCAATACCAGATGAAGAAGACTTGAGAAGTAGTACTGCAATTTTTTTTTTTTTTGGTAATCACAAGGAGCTTTATTTATATTGGAATATTACACATAGTACTAGAGTTCAAAAGTACAGAAGTAGAAGGTAAAGAACTGGGATCATAAGGACTATCATGATTTCCAGTAAACTCAGTGCGCAACATAGTTTCCATAATACATAGGTTGCCAAGATCCAACAGAGAGGAGCATGAGGAGGAGGATACTTTCTTAGTAGTTAGAATTCTTCCATCCTGATCATTCTTGGCAGCAACAAAAACATCAAAAGGGATTGTAGACAATAAAATCCTATCATAAGAACGAACATTCTTGGCTCCTTGTTGTGCTAGCATGTGTGCAACAGAGTTTCCTTCACGGAAGCTATGTCGTACTAGTGGATTCCCCAGTTCCTTCCTCAAGTATCTGCAAGAAGAAATAATATGTGAGTAAATAGGAGAAGGATTATCTAATAGATGAATTGCTTCCGTGGAATCTGTTTCTATTTCAAGAGCAGTAAAGTGGTATTCCAATGCTAGTTCCATTCCCACTTTCAAAGCCAAAAGCTCACTCTGTGTATGAAAGAATCCTTTAAAGAATTGATAAAAACCCAGCTTCCAGGTGCCATGGCTGTCTCGTATGACACCACCAAGTCCTCCAGATTTAGTGGAGGCATTAAATGCACCATCAATATTAAGCTTGTAATGGAAAGAATCAGGTGGATGCCATTTGATAGGAATAACCAGCTGTTTGGAAGGACTAATATGCCTATTGATAGTGTAGAGGTATTCCTTACATCGAGTGAAAACCACAGCAGTATTAAGCGTATCGTTTTTACTATGGAATACATTATAATTTCTATTGAGCCACAAATGCCAAAGGCAAAAGGGCCATAGGGTTTCCCATTGTAAATTGTCAATGCGTGTATCGGGTGAGTAGTCGCTTAAAAGTTAAACCAATAAGCCAATGGATATAAGGAGTCAAGTTAATAGTAATACCCAATTTGTCCCAAAAATCTATTGCAAAAGGGCAATGAAAGAAAATATGGGTTGCATCTTCAATTTCCAAGTTGCAAAGAGTGCAGATAGGATCAATAGAAATTCCTATTCGGTGGAGATAGGCTCGACAGAACAGTCGATCATGAAGACATTGCCACAAGAAAATTTTTATTTTATTAAGAGTTTGAAGAGACCATAGCCATGAAAAATGAGTGGATGTAGTAAGACTTCAATTATCTACCAGTTTATAAGCTGGTTTGTTAGTAAAGAGTCCATTAGTATTAAGGGACCACAATGGGATGTCATTTGAATTCTCTTGGAGACAAGGAGAAAAGGATGAAAGCTTTTGTAAGATTTGGGGTGGGAAGCAAAAAGATGTGGCAGTAAAGTCCCAATGAGAGTTTGTGTATAGGTCTTGAATGGTTAAAATAAGATCAGACTTAGATAGAGGACCATGTATGATGGAACGGAGAGGAGGAAGATCGGGAATCCATTGATGCTCCCAGATATTAATGCTTTTGCCATTACCAATGACCCATCTTAAACCCCTTTTACAATATGACCAGCTTTTCAAATAGTTCTTCCAAATGAAGGAGGAAGATTGAATATTTTGTTTATGGTTATATTTAGTAAGAAGTGTAGAATCCCATAGGAAGTTGGGTTGAGTAAAGAGTCGCCAAGCAAAGTTTGTAAGAGAAGCAAGATTTTTATCGTCAGCTTGTCTGAGACCTAGGCCTCCACAGTCTGTGGGATGAGTGATGATATCCCAACTTAAGTAGTGGATTTTCCTTTGCTGATCTGTGGTACCCCAAATAAAATTACGAATAATTTTGTCAATGGTGTATAAGGTCCTTTTAGGGAGATAAGTGTATTGCATTATGTGATTAGGTAAAGCACTGAGGGTTGCACGAGCAAGTGTTGTACGACCGGCTATGTTTAGAAATTTTTTTTCCAGGAGGCAAGACGATTATTCATTTTATCTAAACTGAATTGAAAATTTGTATGGGTGGGTTTATGATTGAGGATTGGGAACCCTAGGTATACACCATAATTTGTAGCTATTGGAAGGTTAAGAGTGGTACTAATGGTCTCTTGGGTCGATAAGCTACATTTTTTAGAAAATAAAATCTTTGATTTGGTAGGATTAATTTTATGACCAGATAAATTGCAAAATATAGATAAACATTGCTTTATAGCATCAACATATTTTTTATTAGTGGATGCATAAGAGTAAAATCATCAGCAAAAAATAAGTGCGAGAAGAGAGGTTCTTTTTGGCAGATTTTGATAGGCTCCCAAAGCATCAAGTCAACATGATAAGTTATATAATTTGATAATAATTCCATGCAAAGAATGAAGAGGTATGAGGAAAGGGGGTCACCTTGACGAATGCCTCTGGAAGGTGAGAAAAAATTTGTTTTAGTCCCATTGACAAGGATAGAAATAGAACTAGTTAAAACACAGTTCATAATGAGTTTGGTAATGTTAGGAGGAAATTTAAAAAATAAAAGAGTACGATAAATAAAGGGCCATTCCAGTCTATCAAAAGCTTTTTCAAGGTCAATTTTCAAAATTATTTTTCTTTTTTTACCTGTGGTCTTATTTAAATAGGTAATAAGCTCTTGAATGATGATAGCATTATCGCAAGTGCGACGCCCTTTAAGGAAAGCACCTTGGAAAGGGCCTATTAGAGAAGTAAGATAGGGCTTAATTCGATTGACGATGATCTTTGTAATAATTTTATAAATTGTGTTACAAAGACCAATAGGTCGAAAATTGTTTAATTTATTCGCATTTGGAAATTTTGGGATAAGACATGGATAGGTCTCATTAATTTTATTAGGAATGGTCCAATTTGTGAAGCATTGGTGACAAAAGTCCAAGACCGATTTCCCAATTAAATTCCAAAATTTTTGGTAAAAAATGGGATGGAGGCCATCAGGGCCTTGAGCTTTAAGGGGCTTAAAGGAAAAAACTGCCTTGTAAATTTCATGATTTGTGAGAGGATTATCCAAACAAGACAAATCTAAGATATGAAAACTAGGCGTGCTAGATTTTATATCTATTAAGTTTGTTACATAGTGAGAAGTGCAAAACAAACTTTTAAAATATTCAAGAGTGTGATTGATAAGGCAGGAGGGATCAGTAATAACATTCCCATTTTCATCTTTGAAAAAGGAAATCTTATTTGTACGACGCCTATTAATAACAGATAAATGAAAAAATTTCGTGTTAGCATCGCCATCATTTATCCAATCAATACGAGAACGGATTTTCCAATAATCTTCCTCTAATTTAAGAGTTTGATTATATTGCTTAATCAAAGTTTGCTCCAGGTTTCGAAGGAAAACACTTGTAGGATAGTGAATAGAATTTTGAAGGCCTTGGATCCTGGCTAGAAGAGTTTTTTTATTGCGAAAGATGTCATCAAAGGTTTGCTTACTCCAAAGAGTAATGGCTGATTGGAATTTAGGTATTGAATCCAAAAGATCTGTTGATTCCCAATTTTCAAAGATAATTTTAGGGAATTCTGGATGAGCACACCAATAAGATTCTAATCTAAAAGGTTTGTGGAAAGTAGAGTGGCCTGGACGAGAAAGGCTAACAAGTAAGGGATTATGGTCAGAATAGGTTTTAGGGAGATGGGTAATGACAGTGTCCGGATAGAGATTAACCAAATCATCAGTCGCAAGACATCTATCTAAACGCTCAAGTATCAAACCTCTCCTTCTGTTTTGATGATTTGACCAAGTATATTTGCTCCCTTTAAACCCTAAATCGATTAAATTGCAATGGTTTACACAGGATAAAAACCTACTGGAGCGTCTATAAGAAATTTTATTGCCACCCCATTTTTCCTTATTGGTTAGAAGCTCATTGAAGTCACCTCCTATAAACCAAGGACCACAATAACTATCATATATATTTTCTAAATTATCCCACAAAACAAAACGTTGAGAAATCTTAGTGCTACCATAAATGATACTTAATAACCAAGGGTTAGGGTTAGGACTTACTTTAACCATAATATGCAGCTCCTGATTATTCAACTGAGGGTCATGAGTAGTCACTTTGTTGCTATGCCACATGACAATAATACCTCCAAACCTGCCTTGCGCAGGAACTTCTAGAAGATCATCAAAACCTAATTCTTCTACAAGAGGCTTATGATCAACAATCTTAGTTTCTAAAAGAGCTAGAAGGAAAGGCCTATGGTTCCTAATTCTTCCTTCATGTTCAACTTAAAGTCATCACTGTTACTACCTTGAATGTTCCATATAATAAAACTGTTAGGTCTATGCCTCCTAATTGGGTGATTGGGTGGAATCTCGTTCTCCAAGGGGTAATCCTGATTCCTCCAGATTGAGGGGTTCAGCACCACAGCAAATTTCCCTGCAGCTTTGTGAATCGCAGGTGTGATGTCGATGGAGCATTTGTAGAGGGCCAGTGGACAGTTTAGGATGTATTTTTTATCCTTCATTTTTTTGAATAGCATAAGGGATGCTGCGCGAAGACTTGATATTTCTGTGAAAGACCCTAGGGGAAATGGGTTCTCCCCTTCCATGGGAGTCCTTGGAGAATTTGGAATTGGATCCACTAGAGGTGGTTCCACTAGAGCCTGCATGGGTTGATTCCAAGGAGCTATTTGGCAAAGTGTGGAGTCGTAGGAGTTGGAACAGTTTGTGCAGTTTGTTCCACTGGGTTCCATGGATAGAAAAAAGGCGGTCGATTCTGTTCCGTTGGAGGAAAGAACGGAGTCTGATGGAGATGATCGGGGTTGATGAGATGATTGAAGTGCTCGGGCATGTTCCAATGGTGTTGCATGTCCTGAAATAGCGCTGGAGCCATGGCTGGAGCAATTAGATTCAGAATGTTCCATAACCAAACATGATTTGAGTAATTGTCGAGGGATAATCTCATCACTTCCGTCGTTAGTTGCGCTAGGAAGTGAGGGTCTTGGATCACAATTGTGAATTCTTGGCCATGCAGATTCAGAGAGAACAGTACTGCTTGGCCCATCAGACCATATTTGATCCAGGACTGGGGCTGGTGATTTGGTAGAGGAGGGGGTGTAGTCAGAAGGAGTGGCTGATCCAGTAGGTGCGGTGGAATTTGGTTTATCAGATGATCCATTGGAGCAAACCTTCGGAGTAGTGGAATTAATGGAGTTGCTCTCTTCTTTGGTGGTAGTGAGGAGGATGCCATTATGATTGTCAGTAGAACATAAAGGTTGAATAGCATTATCAAACAAAACATGAGTAGTAGTAGCAGAACTATCAGTAATAATAGGGCTAAAAATTGTAGACTGAAAAGTTGCTGGAGAATTCATAACAAGTTTACTTTGATAAGTTAATTTTTGGGTATTGATGTACTTACCAGACACTGCATCATAAATTTTTACATTGATACCTGGTTGGGCAGCACGTTTACTCAAGGTAGTATTAGGAGGACGAACTGGATGTGCAGCTTTCTTTTTCTTAGAAAAAGTGACAATTTCCCATTGACTATGGTCTTGATTTTGTTGACTAGTATCTGCTTTTTCTCCAGTGGTGCTATTGTCCTTATTGACCTTCACTTTACCCACTTCTTTGAGATTAGAGCAATGCCGGATTGAGTGATTTAAAATACCACAGTTAGTACATAAGATTCCATCACCCTCATAGACTATATGTTGCTTGTGCCCACCAATATATACAAATGATTTAACTGGGATATCAATAGGAACCTCTACACATAGCCTTGCGTAGCGACCTCGGAGTGTTGTGCTTGTACATGCATCGATTTTAAGTAAATGACCCAGGGAATTTCCTATTTTGGCTAAAATTGTTGCATCATAAAACTCAGTTGGAAGCTGAGGAAGTCTAATCCATATTGCAGAGAGTGCTTCCTTAGCCGCTGCAACAACGAAATTTGGATGCCATCTGATAACTGAAAGAAAGTGACCACCCACAAACCACGGTCCATCTTGTAGAATTTTGATCATATTTTCCTCACGTGCGAGCTTGATATAGTAGTCATTCCCCAGATCGATCAGTGGAAAAGTTTCACTAAGTTTCCAGAGTTCTACAAGTTTTACTTGAGATATTGGTGTACAACTTGTTTTCCAAATAGTTTAATGATCACAGAGTGTTGCCATGGGTAGTATATATGTTGCTTATCTTCTTTTGAGAGGTCTATTTTGGGGTCTGAAGAGGAGTAGAGTAATTTGATCGGGGGTGATGAAAGAATAGAATTTTCAAGATCTGCAGATGAGGAGGGAAGATTAGGAGTCTTGAAGCATTCCTCTTGCAAAAGTTTTTCCTTAAAGGATGGAGTATTCAGATCGTTGTGATGGTCATAGGGAATATCGGGGGGCTTGAGGGGAATCAAAGTGTCAGAGTCAGTGTTGGTATGTGTAACCTCCATTAATTCCATTAATGAACAGAATTTGGAACGTTAAGAATGTGTTTAATGAAAGAGACAGTGAGTGGGGGTTAGAGGGGGAGGGGGAGCGTCTCTCTCTATGAGTATCGTTTTTAATAAAAAAAATTTAACTGTATAGTACTACAATTAACAACAAGAGAATATCTTCTACTGTAACATGAATAAATACTCATTTTATCAGTTACAAGTTCACTTGTTCCTTGTACTATATTTTGTTCGTTAAGCGATTTATTAAAGTACTTTAAAAAATAGGAGAATATGATGTGCCAACCCTTTCTCATATGTATCTCGCACCATTCTTGTGCTGACCACTTTATCAAAATATGTTTATTTGTGTGATAACTTCTAAATAAAAAATTAAAGTGTCTATGATTAAGATAAACTAAAATAAATAAAATTTGACGCTTAACTTGGGAGAACCTAATGAAAAATACAAAAAAAAAAAATACAAAAAAATTCACCCAGTGCAGGAAGAGATTAATATACCAAGTGTTGTATGGGCCGCAAATAATATTCCTCAATTTAACACGGTTTCAGCAAAATGGTCTACGCTTAGTTCGTAGGCAACACATCAAGTTATTAGTGGCAAGTGCTACCTTTTAGAAAAATGTGAAATGACAAGTATTGCCTATGCAACTCTTTAAGTGATATGGGAGAATGTGGAAAGAAATTTGAAGGGGCAAATATTGTCCAAGCAATTCTAACACTTTATCTGGGAGAATATGGGATTCAAGGGCAAGTGTTGCCTAAGAAAGATGGACCAAAAGCAAGTACTGCCTCTTAGACAGTACTTACAGAGAAAAAGATAGCGGGGAAACGAGCGTCATAAAAAATTTATGGGGGTTTCGTTCAGAATACATTTATTAAACCAAATGGATGCCACTTTTGCCGAACCACTGTAATTTGAGTAAAAAAGGCAAACCATTGCCTATTGTGTCATAGTTCGGCATAAGAACTTTGTGGCTCTTCAACATGTCAAACCATTTAATGCTATTTGTATTGGGTGAAAATTCACTTACTTACACGGCACCGTGAGTGCATGATTGGAGGTACGCTCGTGCTACGCTACGTGATGAGATCGAGAGGCGAGAGCCTCGACTCCCGAGATAAATCTTCGAGGTCAAGTTTCAAGGTAAGCCTCAAGGAGATTCATCCTCGAGCATCAGAGGGCTAATTTCCCCGAGGCGAATAGCTCAAACCTCGGGAAAGCGGTTACATGTCATTTAAGGGAAAGCGGTTACATGTCATTTAAGGATTTACATTGTAACGGTAACTCATTAATAATTTATTTAATAGGGGGATCATGGGAAGGCTACGATCAAGACGTGAGAAATGGCTAGTAAATGTTCAGTTAATGCTTTAATTATCATTGTACTCTAAAGGTTATAAATAGCATCTTCGTCAACTTTGTAAAGGATCCAGAAAGACATACTACAACCTTACTTTCTTTTTACGGTTCTTAGTCATTCATCTTTGTCACTTATTTCCGTGAATTAAATCCGCAGCTCTGATACGAAAAATTGCATGTTAACCGTGTTATAAATTCGATTGATTGACCTAACCCGATTTAGGCCAAAACAAATTTGTGCTGTCTGTGGGAACCTAGCAATAACGTTTGTTCCAAAGTTGCGCGTCACATTTTTTGTGTCCCTCTCGTTAATTCATATCAATGGCTGACAACGTCGATAACACAGTTGAGCAGATTGGAGATGGAACCCTTGTTCCCCCTCCAAGTGATGGAATGCAGGTTCCTTCAATCCAACCAGGTAATGGAATTCCCAAATCACCAGCTGTCGTAAACCCACCAATTCCACCAAGTGTTGGGACGCCACTCCCACCACCGATTGATCCCTCTTCATCGGGGTCAAACGGCCCATTCCAACAATATGTTATAAATACTTGACAACAGCTCCAGAGGCAGTTTGCTGCGCGGGCATGCTTCAATGCCGAGTTTCGAAATTCGCTGCTAGCTCCCTCTGGGAACATGAGGAATAATACAGCTCCCACTGAAATTCCACCTGCAGTTCCCAATGGAGACATCCCGAAATTTGTTATCATGGGCATTGTCACACCCTAAAATTTACTAAAAAGGCTATGACTTAAGTGTTTTAAGGTACTCACTTGACATAGTTCAATAGTGTGCCAAGTCACCAAATAGGTACCTTGGAAGACCTATCACTCGTAAATGGTCTACGTCAGAGTTCCGGATAAGGTTCTCGGTTGACTCTTGGGAAGGTGTTAGGCACCCTCGAGTCCTGTGCCAAGCACAGTTGCTTTATTGACGCATTTTGACTCTTATGACTTATATTTGTTGTTTATTGCCAAATTTTTTTTGGTATACGCTTTAATTTTTAATTGAAATGTCACTTGTTCATTGATGGAAACTCTACCGAAAATTAACCACGGATACTTTGTCCGGTCGAATTCCGATATAAGTGAGTTCCATGTAAACTTCGGACTTTTGTTACCTTTTGAATTTATAAGTTAAAGTTGCCCGTTCATAAAAACTCAGTAAAATATAATTGTGCAAGCACCTTTCTCGGGCGAAATCTTCCAACTTAATCGAGTTCATTTGAACATTTGGACATATATATATATATATATATATTAATTTATTTTAATCATAGCTCGTTCATTGACGAAAAATCTATTAGAGATTATCCAGGGACACATTGTCCGATCGAATCTTTAATAAATTGAGTTCCATGTAAACGTTTGGGTGTAACTTTGAAGTAATTTTTGTTTTCGACCTATGGTTGCCTAACCGAGTTAATAGATTTAAAATACATAGTCTTCCTTTCTCGTTTCAGTTTTTTACATCTTACCAATGTCGGATCACATCCAATGGCCTAAACATTTGCCTAAAAGTTTCAAGAACATAACAGATTTGCCATTTTTTCAGCTTGTTTGCATTCATGTTCTACTCTGCCTAATGTCTCAGTTTTGTCCTAATTTTATTAAGTGATATTATTTATGGCATTGTTTTTAAACATGTCACAACAATCCTATCCCTATACTTTGCATGTCTATCATGAAAACAAGGCTAATTATGGCACCCATGAAGTCAAAATGTCAAACATATCAACTCAAACCAAGAGACATTCTAGTGTTTCCTTCAGAGCCTCAAAACATTTAAATTACTACTTTCAGGCTTGTATTTGGCATATACTAACAGACATTATGCAAGAGAGCAACACATAAATAGGTAAAAGATCACTCTTTAGGGCCTTAGCAGGCCATATTCCATACAAGATACAAGCTGCTAATTACAAGGTTTTAAAGTTACCTTTGTGCAAGAAACCTCCAGAAAAACAAACACCAATCAATGACTATCCCAATATCATCCCAGACCAAACGAAAAAGCAGCAGGTTATCCAGCAAAACAGCAACTAGCAACAGCCACCAACGAACTACCAGGCCCTTATACAACTCTGAAATCAAAAAGAACTTCCAAAGACTCTTTTAATCTTTTCATCTGGACTCTCTTTTACTCTTTTTCTCTCTATTTTTCTACTTTACTTAACTCTCCCTTTCTTTCAAGTTTTTTTTTTTTTTTTTTGCTTTTTTTTTCAAGTTTCAGATCTTAAGTTGTTGGAGAGTGTTCTCCAGATCTGTCCATGGTAAAAAATGAGTGCCAAATGAACACCTTTGTAGGCTGGGCAAAAGTGAAAAGAAAATGGAGTATGAAGCTGGAGAAAAGGGACAAACACATGTGACCTCTTATTGCTTTTTACTTTTCAGAAAGCAAAGTTTAAATTCTTCCTAAGCTAAACAACAAAGAAATGGCAGCAAAAGCCTATTTTCAAGGCTGCCCATTCTACTTTTTTTCTTTTTAATTTTAGTTTTTTTTAACCATCCTTTGAAAAATTCAGATTTCACTTAATGGCTAAAGACAAACTTGACTAGGCAAAGGCTATGCCTGAAAACATTCCACACTTACAACCTAACAAAATTCACAAATTGAATCAGAAGCTAAACAAGCTAATTACCAGGAGTTCAATACTATTGAGAAAACAAACAAGCTCACAATCGACCGAGTAACTCAATGCAATCTTAACAAGGGAACATACTTCATACATAGAGCCAGGAAGCAACATGCTAAGCTTCGATGCCAACACATAATACTATCCAAAATCAAAGTGTTCTACCAGAAAACTAACATCAACCATGGGACAAAACAAAGTGGTTCGCGTAGCTTCCGCTTAATCAGACAACTCTCGTGCTAATAATAGGAACCATATTCAGAAAGAGCTAAATCGAGCATGCTAAAAAACAGAGCAAACCACAGTAAACACGACAAGCCGGGCCAAATTTCAACCTCGCAAATCACATTAACTTTTGTTTAAACAAGTAAGAAAAATACAAACAACTTTATGTCAATACTAACAAACTATCATTTTCAACACGAAACAATAATTAACTAATGTTAATCTAATTACTAAACTATGACAGTAAAGGAAATAAAGAAGGCGATTGGGTCTACTTCTAACCCGTCATCAATGCCAAACAACATTACCACCACGGCATAGCCCGTTATTGCTGCCTCGCCTAGTTCCATTCACTATCACTGCTGCGTCGCCACTGTTTCCAAAACAAAAGCGACATAGCTGCCTTGCTTCCTCGCTCGAGTCGAGCCACTGCTACAACACCAGGATCAGCCACTAGCCATCGCAACATTCAAAAAAACATAGAACCGCCATATTAACAATGTTACAATAGCCCCCGAAGATGAAAGCAACTCGTCGCCAAAAAGAAATATCGACAAGCTGCCTTGCTGCAGCGTCTCCGCTGTGGCTTCTCGCCATTGCCTTTGCACTCATCCAGTTGCGAAATCACCATCAATATCGTCATTCGTCTCAAACTCCACTGCCTCATCACCTAAGGATCACCACTGTCCTCATCTAGGCTGCCCCGACACCGCAGCATCGTCACTACAACAACCACATTGAACACTGCCTAACCAAATCACCATCAGCCTCTAAGTCATTTTATGTCACCAAACAGCCGCTACATAACCTCGTCACTACCACTACTGTTCACGACGGAAAAAAAGCAGAAATCAACCATCCTTTCTCATTCTAATTGAAATGATCTCATTGAGATCGTATCAACTAGAACAAGAGAGGAATGGAAGTGAGAAGCACGAAAAATGGAAATCAAATGAGACCCGAGTCGCTTCTGTTTGAGTTTAAATGGAGAAAGATTTTTATGGCCAATCGAGGTTCATGACCAGCACGAGGAGGAAAAGTTGAGCCTGTTTATGAAGGATTTCACCGGAGAAGTCAAGAAAATCGCCAGAGTAGGACTTCAAACTTCGATCTACAACGAATGGTTGAAAATTTGGGGAGAATAAGTTCAAAAAGGGGATGAGGAGGTCACGGCGACTCCATGGGTATATAAATTATGGCCGGAGAAAGGTGACCGCCGACTGGTTATCAACGGTGGAGATTGGCGGTTTCCGGTGAGCTTGTTTCAATTGGCAAGGGTCTCTTGGATCTGAAATAAGCTGAGGGGAAAAATGCCTAAAATGGCAAAAATTTAGGTTTTATACATAGGGAATGTGGGTCGAGTTAAGTGGAATTGGGCTAGTGGGTTGCTCGACTAGGCTGGTTCTTATTTCTGAACTTACAAATAACCACTAAAAGGTCCAAACCAATTGAAGCATAAATAATAAACTAGAATTGAAACTACACAAATTGCAATATTACCACAATTAAAGTATAAAATCACAATCAAGCACATAATAAGTAATTTTGTTAATTTTTTATCTATTTTCATTTACTGACAAATTTTAGCTAAAATAAAAGACTAAAATTCGGAGAAAAATCCTAGAAAATTAGCTAGACTATTTTGAGCTATTTCAAGCTATTTTTAAATTTTCATGCCAAAATTAAGTGATTACAGGCGCAACAACAGATGGACTTCCAAATGGAGATGTATCTGGAGGCTTGAGACTACCCCAATTGGCACCCAGCTCTTCAGGACAGCCCCAATAGTGGCATAAACAAGCGTCTCGGGGACCTAGAGAAATGGAAGAAAGATTTCGAAGCCAATTTAAAAAAAAAAAAGGCTCGAAAATGTTCCTGGGATTAGAAAGGCTCAACGAGTCTTTGATATTGAATAATGCAGGCAGCAAAATTTTAAGCCCGACACTGCTCCTGCTCTCATACCAAAATACTTCAAGCTGTAGAACTTGAAGAAGTATGATGTGACTACTAATCCTGCTGACCATGTGGCCGAATACATGTTTATGGTCAAGAGTAATGATTTGTCCCCGATAGAAAATGAGTCAATGTTCTTGAAGAAGTTTGGGGATATCCTTGAGAAAGGGGCGCTTCGGTGGTACTTGCACCTCCCCTCGGAGTCTATCTCAAGCTTTGATGAGTTGGCTGACTTATTCATCAAAGTGCATACTGGGGCTCAGAAAATCCTCAAGCGGGAGGAGGATGTGTTTGAAATCAAACAGCGGTATAGGGAACCCATTAAAGAGTTCTTCGAGCGTTTCCAGGCGGAAAGAATGGAATTTCCAACTATGGATGACAACTTGGCAATCATGGAGTTTGAAAGAATATTAATGCCAGCAATTTTGAGGCTGTTGAAGAGCTAAAAAGAGACCTCCAACAGTGGCAAGCTCGAACCTGGGATGAATTGCATGATAGGGCAACTGCCAGGATTAGGCTCGAGGAAGCAGAGTGGAGGGCGTCGGGCCAATACAATGCTTATAGAAATCTATCTCAGTCTTCCCGACGTGCCGATGCGCCACAAGGAAACTCGAAGGGTCGGTACAACCCCTATAATTCTCAAAAAAAGCATGTAAGTCAGCAGAACAAAGCCCAACATGTGAGTCAAAGGCTTGTGGGGAAGATCCACACGAACGCCAATTAGAAGAATTCAGCGAGTCCATCTTTGGTGTCGAAAGAGGAGGATCTTCCTCATATCCCTGACTATAATTTCGATGTGTCCACCACAGAGTTGGTAAATGCATTGAAAGGGATGACTGACCAAGGGGTTCGGTTCCCAAAGAATATGAGAACGCCCCCGGAAAGAGAGATCATAATTTGCATTGCGAGTTCCATACTGATTATGGACATGCTACCGAGGATTGCAAAGCACTCCACCTTGAAGTGGCTCATCTTCTGTAAAAGGGGGATGTTGAGAGAGTTCCTCACTGACAAAGGGAAACAAGATTTTTCTAAGAATAAGGGAGATGGACAACCGCCAAGGGTTCCATCCCTTAAGAGGGTCGTGAATGTGATAGGGAGGATCGGAGGTGAACGACGTTAACTTCGCTATTGCAAAGAAATTTGTAGAACTTTCAATTACCATGGAGAAAAGGACTCAAGCAGGTTGTTCGGGCAAAGAAATAGTTTTTGATGAAGATGATTGTGATGGGATGATGTTTCCCCATCATGATGCCTTGGTGATCATGATGAGGATCAATGACTTAGATGTTAAGCGAGTCTTGGTCGGCCCCGGCAGCTCGGTAAACTTTATCAGCTATGGGGTTGTGAAGAAGATGTGGTTAAAGGACCATCGTCCCGAAGGCAACCATATTCACAGGATTTAATAATTCTACAGATAAGACTTTAGGTGAGATTACTCTCAGTACTTCTGCTGAGGGGATTGATAAGAAGACATTGTTTCAAGTAATGTCCGAGGATATGGCCTACAACGTTATCCTCAGAAGGCCTTGGATTCACGAGATGGAAGCTGTGGCATCTACCTTACATTAAGTCATCAAATTCCCTACTCCATGGGGAATATGTGTAATCTGAGGCGAGTAGGGAGTGGCTAGGGAGTGCTACTCGGTTGCCATGAAGACTGGGGAGCGGGCCATCGAAATAGCAATTAACTTGTCCGGGGTCCGGTGAAGAGGAGAGTTCGGTTCTTAAAGTGGACTATCAGAAAAAGGTGGAGAAGATCCCATTATACATCCAAGAGCCTCGGAAGTAGAAGGCCGAGGACTCAACTATTGAAGAGTTAGAATCCTTTGCCTTGTTGAAGGAATTCCCAAAAAGGAAGGTGTTCGTGGGTTTGGAACTGGACCCAGAGTAAAAAAGGCCATCATTGAGCTACTAAAAGCTAATGATGATTGCTTCGCTTGGTCTCACGCGGATATGGTTGTAATTGATCCCAAAATAATGACGCATAAGCTGAACGTGGATCCCTACCACCCTCCGGTGAAGCAAAAGAAGAGGGCACATGCCGACGTGAAGAAAAAAGCTATTGAAGATGAAGCCAAGAGACTGCTCAATAATGGTTTCATAAGAGAAGTGAGATACCTAGATTGGCTCGCTAATGTACTGGTGGTGCCCAAAAAGAATAAAAAGCAGAGGATGTGTGTGGATTATACTGATCTAAACAAAGCTTGCTCTAAAGATTCGTACCCACTACCTCAAATAGATAGGTTGATAGACTCTATGGCCGGACACAAGTTATTAACCTTCTTGAATGCTTATTCTGGGTACAACCAAATTTTGATGGATCCAGGTGATGAGGAAAAGACTTCATTCATCACAAATCACGGTACATATTGTTATAAGGTGATGCCATTTGGCTTAAAAAACGCCGGGGCGATGTATCAAAGGTAGTATGTCGAATGTTCAGGGATTATATTGGGAAAATAATAGAGGCGTACATAGACGGCATGATAATGAAGTCGATTCAAATGGAGGATTATTTGATTCATTTGAGGGAAGCCTTTGCTATTTTAAGGCAGTACAACATGAAACTAAACCCTGAAAAGTACGTATTTGGGGTTAGTTTGGGAAAATTTTTGGGATACATTGTCTCCGAGCGAGGCATCGAGGCAAATCTTGAAAAGATCAAAGCTATTGAGGAGATCCTCGAGGTTCTCGAAATTTAAGGAAGTTCAACGCTTGACTGGCCGAATCACAACTTTGATCGGATTTATCTCGAGGTCTTCCGAGCGGTGCCACAAGTTTTTCTATCTTAAAGAAGAATACCGACTTCGAATGGACGTTGGAATGCAGAGAAGTGTTAAAAGAGTTACAATTTTATTTTGCAAACGCACCATTTCTTGCCAAACCAAAAGATGGGGAGACGTTGTTGGTTTATCTAGTTGTGTCCGAGGTAGCGGTTAGTGCAGTGTTGTGGAAGCAGCACCCATATATTATGTAAGCAATAATCTCCTCGACACTGAGACAAGGTACCCCCATTTAGAAAAATTAGCACTTGCTTTGGCTGTAGCTGCTCGTAAACTTCGACCCTATTTTCAATGTCATCCTGTAGTCGTAGTGACCATTTTCTCCTTGAGGAGTATATTACATAAGCTTGAGTTGCCGGGAGGTTATCTAAATAGGCAATTGAGCTGAGTGTCATTGTGAGTATGACATTGTATATCAGCCTCAAAATGCCATAAAATCTCAAGTGTTGGCTGACTTCGTGGCTGATTTCAACACTAAAATACTCCCCGAGGCGGAAAAATAGAATTCGATGGCAAAAGGATCGAATTTTGGGGTTCGGATACTTTACACTGATGGAGAAACTAATTCCAGCAGCTCGGGCTTGGAATAGTGCTGGTAGCTTCTACGGGAAAAAGATAATGCACTCCATGAGGATTGAAAAGTTGACCAATAATGAGGCAGAATACAATGCTGCCATAGTAGGTTTAGATGGGAGCAGAAATGGTATAGCTGAGGTGTGATTCGCAATTAGTGGTGAATCAAGGGGTCGATGATTATACGGCTTGGAAGCCTAGGATGAAGCAATTTATGGCTCGAGAACAAGTCTTGGCTGGGTTGCAAGACTGGAAGGTTAAGCAAATCCCTCGATGAGAGAACGCCGAGGCTGACGCCTTGGCTAATTTGGGGTCTACTATTGGAAAGGATGACTCGGGGACTGATTCAATTGTTCGGATACTTACTTCTGCGATGGGAAAAATAAAGTTAAATCACCAGCTAGTGAACCACGGGCGTAAAGTTGGAGGTGAACTCGGTGAATGAGACTTGGGAGTGGTGTACCAAGTTTATCTCATACTTAGATCTTGGGATTTTACCATCAGATAAAAGAGAAGCTGAAAAACTAAGAAAGCAAGTGGTCCCCTACTTGGTGATTCAAGGGCAATTATATAAAAAGCTTTATTGCAGCCCGATGGCCAAATATCTAGGCCCAAGATAAATTGAATACGTCATGAGGGATGTGCACGAGGGCAAATGTGGTAATCATTCAGGTGGGAAGGCCCTGGTACGAAAAATCCTCCGAGCGGGGTATTATTGGCCAGAGATGAGTGAGGATGCTAGATTGTTTGTAAGGAAATATGATAAATGCCAAAAGCATGCTTCAACGATTCACCAACAAGCTAAACCACCACATTCGGTTGTCTCGCCTTAGCCTTTCATGAAGTGGGGCATAGATATTGTTGGCCCATTTCCCAAGGCGAAAGGTTGTGTTCAGTTTATCTTTGTACTCATCGACTATTTTACCAAATGGGTCGAGGCAGGGTCTTTTGCTAAGGTTAGCAAAAGGAGGTTATTAGCTTTATCTGGAAGAATATCATTTATAGCTTCGGAGGTCCCAAGGGAGATAACTTGTGGTAATGGCCCGCAATTCATGGGTTCGGAAGTCACCATTTTTCTTACGAAAGGGGGGATTAAAAGAGTGGACTCGACGCCTTACCCTCCAAGCGCTAACGGGCAAGCTGAGTCCTCAAATAGAATAATCATGGAGAATCTCAAAAAGAGGCTGGATGAAGCTAAGAGAGGCTGGATGAAGCTAAAGGCTCGTGGCCCGATGAGTTGCCAAGGGTATTATGGGCAATGCGCACCATAGAGAAAAATAGCATGGGTAAAACCCTTTTTGCCCTCGCCTATGGGATTGATTCTTTGATTCTCGTGGAGGTTGGCGAACCTAGCCTTCGGTACGCTCACGCAACCGAGGAGTCAAATCAGTAGGCGATGCGTATGGAGCTGGATTTGCTTGAAGGGCAAAGGGAAATGACTTTGGTTCGTTTAACGGCTCATAAAAGGCAAATCGAAGCTTATTTGAATAGGAAAGCTAAGTTCAGAGCTTTCAAAGGTTGTGATTATGTGCTAAAAGCTTTGAATCAAACTACTAAGGAGAAGAATGCAGGAAAACTAGCTGCGAATTGTGAAGGGCCTTATCGAGTCAAAGCTATTGTTGGCAAAGGATCTAATCAGTTAGAAAATTCGGAAGGCAAACAAGAGCCTATCTCCAATTTGAAGCGCTACTATTTTTTACATTGAGGTACGCTACCCTTCATCATCAAAAGTTTTTGCCTACAACATCGAGCTGTCAATGCTCCAGCACTTGGGTTGAATAATTCTGACCCCACATTTTTCTTTGCTTGTCATTTTCAGGAAGCAGAGGGAACGATGTTCAGTGCTCGGGTCCTCATCAATTCACACCCGACTACTGGGGGATGTAAGGGACGGTGTGCAGTCAAGACTGACTCGAATCCTCTCGGACTGGGGACCCTAAACGAACCCGAAAACTAGCTATCTGGATACCGGGAACTATCTCGGAAGATTAACTTAGTTCATTGTGTTTGTTTTGTTGCCCGAAGTGGCTTTTCAATGAAATTTGCCTTAGTCTTGTTGCGACTAGGTATTATGACACTTGTTATGGCTTATTATCATCAATGAAATAAACTTGATTTAATATCTCTTTGTTTCGATGATTGGTGCCCTGATGTTGTATCATTTATTGAGTTTTTGAGTTTGCTTTTTTATGGCACAGCTCGAGAATGAGACGACTTTCTAAGCTAGCATCGGTGTACAGTAAATTCTATTTAAGTCTTGCAAGCGAAAATATTCTAAGTGATTTGTCGAACGCTTTCAAGGCAAAGTAAAGATTAACACTTGAGAAAGAAAAATTGAAATTCATTGATAAAGGCCTGAGGGCCAAAAAAACTTATTTACATCAAAACGGCTCGACGACATTAACTAATAGTACTGAAAGAAATTATCAATTTTCGGGTCATTTTCCCAGTGCTCGAAGTTCCATCCTCAAAGCCTTTGTCATCTTCTTCAACCTCTTCAGCTTCATCACCCGATCTGTCACTGATCGAGGGAAGTTTATCCACGATGGCTTGAGCCTTGGCAGCATTGCTCCGAGCTTTGGCTACTTTTTCATCCAAATCCACCCCGATTTTGCATTGCTCAAGGGTTTTCCGCCTAGTTTGGATAATAGCCCAGTTCTTGTCAGCTCGAGCTCTGGTCGTGTTTTCCTTAAGCTTTGATGAAGAAGACGCATATTTTCCCTGAAGGGTCTGAATCTCAGTCTTGAGAGTCTTCTTCTGAGCCTCTAACTCGTTCACTTTAAGTATGTACGCCTTCAGTTTATTTGATATTTCTCTGCGACTTACTTAAGTTTGGTGTTGGATTCATCTATCAACCTTTGGTTCTCGGCTTGGTGGCTTTCCTCTTGCACCTTCATTGAGCCTCGAGGGCAATAATAGCCTCCCGAGCCTTGGCCACCTCGAGGTTGGATTTGAGCAGGTCCTCCCAAAGATCAAAAACTTGAAACTGAAGCTCCGACCTCTGACGGTCCCATTCGTCCCCTATCCTCTTAAGAGAAGATGATCGGTGGAGTTCCATCTCTACAGCCTTAATTACATATACATAGTTCTGCAAGAGATTTTGATAAAACTCGGAATTAAAAAGAGGATGGTTGGAGCCAAATGAATTATATGTGATAAAGATGTACCTGAAATCCATACTGGGTCGAGAGAGCCATCAAGTCTCCATCAGTTGTGTCCTTGGTATGCTCCCACTCATGTGGCCTGAGCAATCCCCTAAGACACATGTGGACAACCAGGGTATCATCCAAAAGGCATAACTCAAAAGGGATCCCAGTCCTTCTGAGCCCTCTCTGAGAAACCGAAGCGTTGGAAGGCTCGGAAGTGGCTCGCGTAGTGCTCGGTGCCGCTCTCTCTTCAGCAGGGGGAAGATTTTCAGCAGTTCTTTCTTTAGAAGCTGGAGGAACTTCGACCTCGCCAACCTTAGCTTTACCTTTGGCTTTGTCGGCAGCACGATCCGACCCCTTGAGGTCAACCACCTCAATTCATCAGGAACCTTATCACTAATGGGCTCGTCAATCAGGCCCCGACATGGCTAGGTCACAACCTCGGGACCAGGAGCAACAACTACTACCACCCCATGACGCTTTGCCTTGGCGGATTTCCTTGATGCCTGTCTCTTCCTCTTTGAATCTGAAGAAATATAATTTCGAGACCTAGGAAAAAAAAGAGGAGGTAGTGATGGAAATAAACAAATCGAGGAAGATGTTGTTGTTACCTTTCGAAATCCCCTGGCCAGGCGCTCCTTTGAGGACATCGGTTTGTGCGAGGACTTCAGCTAAGCCCTCAAGCTCATTCAAACTTTCCCTAGCATCAGGGACTTCCTTCTTCTTCTCTTTCTTTCTGTTCTTCTTCTTCTTCTCCTTTGGCTCGGAAGCTCCCCTGTTGGGAAAACCTACAAAAGGAGAGGTGAAATTAGCAAGGACAAAGTCTCGAGGGGATTTCAAAAGAGAACATAAATGATAGCTAAAACCTATCATGCCCTTTGCAAGCCCACTTGTTCTCCTCCAATGTAGCTAAGACCATCTCTGATCTCTCCGGCCGTATTTTGATGTCAATGATCGCTTGAACCCAAGCTGTCAGATCCTTTGGGGGGACGATTGGAATTTTTTTAGCTAAGGAATTCGATAAAACAGTTCGAAAGTAAGAAACTATGAGGGGAAAGTGAGAAAATTACCGAAGATCACCAAAATGTAACTTACGTGCTTTATTCCACACTTCGGGAAATCCAGGCTCTGAGGATAAAAGACTGGTCAGGAGAAGAACGAAGCGATCACACTATCCACGGTCTTCTGTATCCTCGCTCTTTGTAATCAACAAGTATTTGCCTCGTTTGCTAAGTTGAACAACCACACCTTTGTGCAATATAGGGTAGAAGAGAGAAATCAAGTGCTGAAAAGTGAAAGGGACCTCGGCCTTTAGACTTAAGAAATTGAGGCACTAAAGGACCCTCCAGAGCCTAGGGCCTAGTTGGGCCAAACATAAATTGCATTTTTGGTAGAAGGTGTCAATAACTTGATGGACAGGGAGAGTAAACCCTATTGTCAATGGATAGGTGTAGACGAAAGAGTGCCCGACTATACTGTCGCAGCGACTGTCCGCGACAGGGATTCCAATCTAGACCTCGAAGCCCCAGTTGCATTCTTCCTAAAATAAAGCAGTATGAGCTTGTGTAATCAAGCTTGGTGCAACTTGAACGGGAACATTTCTGTTCTCATCGTGCTCGGCTGTCGTTTGATCTTGTAGCTTAAAATCCTTATCGAGGCCAAAGCTTAAGGGGATGACCTGGTGAGGCACGAGCTCTTTGATAGAGGGTTTCTTTTTCTTAGGCTTTAAAGTTCCTGCCTCAGTGTCGTCTGGTATGTTGTTACTTGCTTCTCCACCACCAGTCGTGGTGGCATTAACTCCTTCGCCAACTGTTTCCTCAGTATTGCCGCGGTTAGCAGTGGCTTTGCGCCGCCTTGGGTTTAAATCACCAAGGTGTGACATCGCTTCAGTGTTTTCATCAGTCGGTAGGATAATATATAAGGGCACGAGGACGTTCACTAGTTTGTTGCCGATGACCATGGTAGCAACGTCAGGAACCCTTTCCTCAGAGGGACCTGAAGAGTGGGTTGCAGACATCTTTGCTAAAAAGATTGGTGATGCTTTTATAACTGAGATTCAAGAAGAAGGAATTCAAGTTGAATCTTTGCTATGAAAATTTACTATTTCTTAGAAGATTGAAAGTGAGGAAGAAGGAAGACAAGTTGGGTCATATCTAGTGGAAGAGCCATCACTGTGTTTACATGGGGAAGGAGGAACGAAGAGTCTCGGTCTCTCAACAATCGCCACGTGTAGTGGATGGGAATCAACAGAAAAGTTCCATCCTCCAAGGAATATCGTCCAAAAAGCGATGACATTCCTTGTGGCAAGAGTCGGCCTCTAATATCGAGGAAGGTTGGAGAATATAGGTTACAGAGTTCATCGGTCCAAGTCTCAGAAGAGACACTCCTGCGTCATCCATTCTTCCAGTATGAACCAGTTAAAGAGTATACATCGTAGAAGACGGAACTCCTTTGTTTGTCGTACAAAAAAACTTTTTGAATTCCCGATAGAAGAGATTTTGCTAAAAGGAGAATTTGAAAAATACTGTCTATCCATAAAGTTCGAAATGATAGCCGCCTTTTCAAATCACTAGGTGCACGTGTTGCCACGTCGACTTCCCGCTTAAATTCATTCCACTGCTCGAAAGTTCTGTCAATTATCCGAGGAGTGGGGGGACTATCTGTATTGGGTGAAAATTTACTTGCTTATGTGGCACCTCGGGTGTATGGTTATAGGTACGCTCGTGGTAAGATACGTGATGAGATCGAGAGGCGGAAGTCGAGATACATGATGAGATCGAGAGGCGAGAGCCTCGACTCCCGAGGTAAATCTTCGAGGTCAAGTTTCAAGGTAAGCCTCGAGGAGATTCATCCTCGAGCATCAAAGGGCTAATTTCCCCGAGGCAAATAGCTCAAACCTCCGGAAAGCGGTTACATATTATTTAAGGATTTACTTTGTAGCGTTGGCTCATTAATCTGACATTTAATAGGGAGATCATGGGAAGACCACGATCAGAATGTGAGAAATGGCTAGTAACTGTTCAGTTAATGCTTTAATTATCATTGTACTCTAGAGGCTATATAGCATCTTCGTCAACTTTGTAAAGGATCCAGAAAGACATAATACAACTTTACTTTCTTTTTACGGTTCTTAGTCATTCATCTTTGTCACTTATTTCCTTGAATTAAATCCGCAATTTTGATACGACAAATTACATGTTCAGTGTGTTAGAAATTTGATTGATTGACCTAATCCGATTTAGGCCAATACATCATTCATTCAACTCATCGACTAAATTGGAATTAATTAACGGCTTAACTATTAATAACATAAAAACAAATAGGACAGAAATTAAAAAGTTGGACTAAATAATTGTTGACCCATAAAAACACCATAGAATGCAAAAATTCCTAATATTTTACTTTGGGTAAGTTAGCCATGAGGGAATGTTAGATGAGTCATCCTCTCGTTTGGAAGGTTAGGTTTCAAATTTCAACATATTTGGGAATTAATTAAAAAAACATTCATGATTTGATGTTCAAATCCACAGAGTTCCTATTCTGACATTATACACCATTGATTTGTAGTAT
The DNA here is from genome assembly GCA_029990575.1 of Petunia axillaris subsp. axillaris. Classification (NCBI taxonomy): domain Eukaryota; kingdom Viridiplantae; phylum Streptophyta; class Magnoliopsida; order Solanales; family Solanaceae; genus Petunia; species Petunia axillaris. The sequence continues at coordinate 52,848,237 of JARKNS010000003.1, forward strand.
ATGATATGAGCTATAATGGTTTCAAACTTGAGACAATTATGAGACAATACAATATTTTATTTTGTTATTTTTGTGGTATCTCATGATAATGAGCTGCATATACATCACTATCCTAATACAAGTTCACCAACAGTACAAGTAACTTCAAAAAGCCCAAAACATTGTGATATTTGTAGCTAACTGTCTTGAATTACTAATAAGTTTTACTAAATAGTTGGCATGTTCAATCGTATATACTTAACATAAATTGTAAATTGTAATATTGCACACATGATCGTAAAATGATATTCTTTACCATGTATGACTAGAGGATCAAATATTTCTGTGTTGAAATCAAGCAAAAATGGTGGTTTCCCAAACATGAACCACAAAGAAGGGAACTAATTAAGTGAAAGTGACTTAGGGTGCATCGTTTTCCCTCCTTTTCTTTTCTATTTGTAGTACCAGTAGTTACTATTGAAAATAATTCACACGAAAATAGCAACTTTCATGAAAGACAAATATCATTTATCATATCATCAATTCAACATAACATATTAAAAATCTTATCATTGAATTTGTGTGACTCATGTCTATATTAGATACTAAAAGAAAAAAATCCTTAGATAAAAATCATGCTCATCGCGTTTTCAATCTGCTTTAATAGAGCAAAATACGTATCTCTATGGTTCTAAGTTACTCTATATATATAAAAAAATCCAAAAAACATAAATATACATAATTGTTTTCCTTTTCAAGTAGAAGCTCACATTATGGGAAGAAGATTGTTATCTAAAAATTGACTTAGTAGATTAAGCAATTAAATTTGTATTTAGGCCACAAGCAATATAATTGTATCAAAATAATAGATTGTTGAAGTGTAGGTTTTGATGATTGACGAAAGGACCTGGTGCTAATACGAGGATGAAAAGGTTCACAGTTGGAGATAAGGTTGACGACGGCCGAATTGATGTTGAAGTCCAAGCGGGAAAAGAAGCCAACTAGAATGTAATGAAGTCTCAATCCATGTTGAAGAAGGAGAAACAGTCATGCGGCCCTGAAAAGAGCTTTCATAGGCGGCTAAAAATTAGAGACTTAGACAAAACAACTTAGGTTCAAATAAGGAAATATTTGTAAACAATAAGGAATAGTGTTCCAAAATGGAAAAAGGAGTTCGGATATAAAGTATACAAGGTTTTCCTTGAGTTAAAAATAGGTTGTTTTGTCCGAAATGATTTACGCACTCAAGAAGTCTCAAACATCAAAACGAGATCAACTTGTGAGATCGATTGAGTACAAGACAGAAGCAATGCAGCAGAACCTGGAAGACATCGTGTTTCATATTTAAGTCTGTTTGTCAAGTTTTCTATTAGGATTCAAGTTGTAATTCTATTAGCTTATTTAGAAGCATTAAAGTAGAATGCTTTTGTAAGGAAAAATTAATGTCTAGGTACTAAGAGTTTTAGTTCCTCGGTTATAGAGTTTGTAACCTAAAACTTGCCCGTTTTTCATAGTGGAAGAGTTTCAAAATACTAGAGTTTGGGTCGTTGTTTTTCTCCCTTGAGCAATGAGTTTTCCACATAAAAATCTCTGTCTTTATTACTTTATCCATATTCTAAGTAACAAAGTAGGTTGAAATTCATTGAATACCTGGTTCTTCATGAGTAACTCAACTTAGCAAAGAGCAAGTTTTTAGGTGATCAAAAATCGGGTAAGAACACTATTCATCCCCCTCTAATGTCTTACTCAGTGCACCAAGTGCAATATAGATAATTAGCGTAAGTGATACAAGATTATTATGAACGATAAAATAATAAAATAAGTAAATAAAACTGCTTATTTGTGTGTTCAGATATTTCGAACAACAAAGCTTGGAGAGAATTGCAAAAATAAGTAGTAAGGGAGAGATGTGGAGAGAGTCCATAAATTCAAGTGGCTTATATATGAGGAAGAAAAGAGCTTATATAGTATTTACAAGACCTAATAATGTCTGCTTTAATGAGAATCCACTATAAATCTTTGAAGATTGAAAATGATTGAGATGAGGAGAAGACTATCGTATTATCGTGGCCTTTTACTTTGACGCCTAGAATAGGAGCGATACCTTGAACTTGTGATCCGAGCGCATAAAAGAGTCCAAAAATTTCCGAACCCAAACATCATGTGTCTCACTTTGTTATGAGAAATAAAAGCGAGTATGATAAAAAAAATATTTGCTTTTATTTTCAATCTTCAAAGATCATATAAGAAATGATCATGTAACATTTTCAATCTCCATATCTCAATTATTTTCAATTTTCAAAGATCATGTAAAAAATGAAAAACTCTTATAGCAAATTGTGATAAATATTCCATTTCTGAACAAAACAACCATCAAAAGAAAATCTTCATAAGGAAAAGAGTGAGAAAATGTTACATATAGAAACAACTGTTTCATTATCTTGATAATGTTAGTTATAACAAATTACGACAAAACGAAATATTAATTGTAAGAAAAGTTAACCTTAAAAAATGGAAAAAAGAATAAAAAAAAGGGGAAAGGGCTAGAGCATGATAATTAAGGTGCACCCTTGTTGTTAATCCTGTGTTGTCCTCTCTTTCAGTCTCTCACCCACATAACCATTTTTAGCATAATCCCCCATTTCTTCCTTTTTATTCTTCTTCTTCTTCTTCTCCACCATTGTTGATCACAAAACACCTCACTTTATTTATTATTCCTATATTCATTCACACATCAAATATTCATATATTTAATAATATTATTACTCACTGAGAAGAAGAAACAAAAACAGAAAATATAATTTTCAATTTTAAATAAAATCAAACAAACAGACCTTATAAGAATCTTCTAGAACAAATGAAAAACCACCACAAGAATTTAACCTCCGCCGCCGGAGAGACGGCGGTTTCATCATCATCCGAGCATCATCATCAATCATCACAGCCGTCTTCAGCCGTGCTTCCGCCACGTGTAGCGATGACGTCATCGTCCTCTCCTTCGTCGTCAGCAGCTTCTGCCGCCACGTCATCGGGCAAGCAACCGACGGTGGCGGCGGAGGATCCGGCAGCTGCGGCGTCGTCCAGGGACCCTATCACGGCGGAGACGGTGACGGTGGAACGGCGAGGGGAGTACGCGGCGGTGTGTAAGTGGGCGATTGGTAATTTTACCAAAGTAAAAGCTAGGGCATTATGGAGCAAGTATTTTGAAGTAGGAGGATATGATTGCCGTTTGTTAGTTTACCCTAAAGGTGACTCACAAGCATTACCCGGTTACATTTCTATTTACTTGCAGATTATGGACCCCGCCAGCTCCAAATGGGACTGTTTCGCTAGTTATCGCCTCTCCGTTGAGCATCCGACGGATAATTCTAAGTCGATTCATCGTGACTCGTGGCATCGGTTCTCGTCGAAGAAGAAATCTCATGGCTGGTGTGATTTTACCCCTTCGAATTCGATACTAGACTCGAAATTAGGGTTTATGTTTAACAGTGATTGTGTACTTATTACTGCTGATATACTTATCCTTAATGAGTCTGTTAGTTTTTCGCGGGATAATAGTAATAATAGTAATGAAATGCATCAATCTAGTTCCTCGTCGAATTTAGTTGTTACTTCTGGTCCAGCTGGTGGTGATGTTTTGAGTGGTAAATTTACTTGGAAAGTTCATAATTTTAGCTTGTTCAAGGAAATGATTAAAACTCAGAAGATAATGAGCCCGGTTTTTCCAGCTGGGGAATGTAATTTGAGGATTAGTGTGTATCAGAGTACGGTGAACGGGGTGGATTATTTGTCCATGTGCTTGGAGAGTAAGGATACGGAGAAGACTTCGAATTCAGATAGGAGTTGTTGGTGTTTGTTTAGGATGTCGGTGTTGAATCAGAAACCGGGTTTGAATCATATGCATAGGGATTCTTATGGAAGGTTTGCTGCTGATAATAAGACTGGGGATAACACGAGCTTGGGATGGAATGATTACATGAAGATGACAGATTTTGTTGGGTCGGACTCAGGGTTCTTGGTAGATGATACTGCAGTTTTCAGTACTTCGTTTCACGTCATTAAGGAGCTTAGTAGCTTTTCCAAGAATGGGGGATTGGTTGGTGTTAGGAGTGGGGGTAGTGCCAGGAAGTCGGACGGTCATATGGGCAAGTTTACATGGAGGATTGAGAACTTCACAAGGTTGAAGGATCTTTTGAAAAAGAGAAAGATCACAGGGCTTTGCATAAAGAGCAGGAGGTTTCAGATTGGCAATCGGGATTGTCGGCTGATTGTTTACCCCAGAGGTATGCCTTTATGCTGTCTAGCAATCTCATCACATCTTAAAATTTTTATTATGTTGCTGTAACTTTTGGCAAACCTTTGGGTGCCCTTTTCTGTCATAAGTATTATGTTCATGCACTCGTACTTGCCTTAACCATCTTAGTCATGGACATTTTAAGTGTTAACTGATAGTACTGTGAGTACTTTAACTTCAAAGTATATGAACTGTGTAGATCCTCATGCATCTTCGAGCATCAGCCTTTCATTTGGAAAGTATTTGAGCTTCTTGAGTTGTTTGTCTACTGCTCCTCCCATTGAACTAATATGTAGAACATTTATTCACGGTATCAGGGCAGTCTCAGCCTCCATGTCACCTTTCAGTATTTCTCGAAGTCACGGATTCAAGGAATACTAATAGTGATTGGAGTTGTTTCGTGAGCCATCGATTGTCTGTTGTGAACCAAAAGGTCGAGGAGAAGTCTGTCACAAAGGAATCTCAGAATCGGTATTCTAAAGCTGCTAAGGACTGGGGTTGGCGCGAATTTGTGACCCTTACTAGTCTCTTTGATCAAGACTCTGGATTTCTTTTTCAGGATACTGTTGTGTTCTCTGCGGAAGTTCTTATTTTGAAGGAGACATCCATCTTCCAGGAACTGACCGATCAGGATATTGAGTCTGCAAATGCTGGTAACCAGTTGGACAAAGGTGCGAATAAAAAATCTTTTACATGGAAGGTGGAGAATTTCTTGTCCTTCAAGGAGATAATGGAAACACGGAAAATATTTAGCAAATTTTTTCAAGCAGGTGGATGCGAGCTTCGTATTGGTAAGTTGCTATTCTCTTCTCGTCCTCTTCCTCCTCTCCCCCTTTTACTTCTCTCTCACGATTCTGAACACCAATGTTGACATTCCGTGGCTGACAACTGACATTTATTTATGTATTTTCCAATGCAGGGGTATATGAATCTTTTGACACTATATGTATATATCTAGAAAGTGATCAGTCTGCTGGTACTGATCCAGACAAGAATTTTTGGGTTAGATACAGGATGGCTATTCTGAACCAGAAAGATCATTGTAAAACAGTGTGGAAGGAGTCCTCCATTTGCACTAAAACTTGGAATAATTCAGTTCTTCAATTTATGAAGGTCTCAGATATGTTGGAACCAGATGGTGGATTTCTCGTACGCGATACAGTTGTCTTTGTTTGTGAAATTTTGGACTGCTGTCCTTGGTTTGAATTTTCCGATCTCGAGGTTAGTGATCGACCCACTTGTGTACATAGGTTTTCCTTTTTTGTTGGTTGGGTGGTTTCTGCAACTTCTCTCTCTTTATGGCTAAGATAGTTTACGTGCAACTGTATTTCAATAGTGCTGTTCATCTTAATTCTGGAAACATGTATTTCATCAACACTCGCTCGTCCAATCTACATGGACGCCTCAATAATGGTCATTCTCCTCCTTTTCTCTATTTCTTATAAGCAGTGAATTCTGTGCCTCTGGGATTTAGGTTATTGAGCATTGGGTACCGTCGTGATGCAACATGTGGCTTAACACACTGCTTCCTCTTTATATGAGAGGAGAAAATTGCTCCAAGCTGCACTTTTGCTATGGATATCATTCAACTTATCAGTGAAATATAAATTTGATCTGGTTTGCTAGGAATTCTTCTTTATTGAACTGTTAGATTCTTTTCGAGATGTCTAGGATGTTCATGAGGACTACGTTTTCAACTGAAACTCTTTCTCCTCTCTTTCCTCTAACTAGCATTGGTGCAATTAGGGGGGCATGGGGGGTTGGATACCAATGTCTATTCACATGCACACAGAAACCCCCAAAAAAACTTATCGAAACCAACACCCCCCCCTCCCCCCCCCCCCCCCCCCCCACAAAAAAAAAAATTTAGGACCTCTATCACAGGAAACTTGACCAACTTTGACTAGTGGAGAATAAGAATGGCTTTAAATTGATGTAGGAACAGTTTGCTAGAGTGGCCAGCCTAATTTTTCCTTTTGTCTTTTAGAATATTTGGATTCTCTAAAAGAGGCAAGCGGCTTGCTCCTCATGTTTTGTACTTTTGTAAATACCTTCATGGTAATATTCTATAAGCAAAACTACCTTATAAAGAAACATAGTGAATCTTGACTCCAGAGGACTGACTATACCTCCCCAAAAAATTATTGGTAGACATTCTAAGTTACATATCTTGTTACAAAGGAGTACTTTATAATAGAAATAATCTTACTAAGGATTGTAGTTACACCCATTAAAAACTTATTCATGTACTATAATTGACAAGCATCCAAGGACCGCAGATTTCGTTAACATAAGGAACAAAACTTTTCTGCCCCAGTTCCGCTAGACAGATGGTGGAGGAGATTGTTCACCTTCTTGTTGCACAATGCAACGGAGTGGGTGACTGGGTTCAATGAGGGTAGAAGAGAGGAAGAGCAAATGGCTTGACAGAAAGGCAAGAAAACAAAGATTCATAAGTGTTGAGAATTAGGAAATTGTTAATACCGGAAGAGCCCATTTCCTGTATATATAGGAAAGGGTTAGAATCCCTAAAATTGTAAAATAGGAATAAGATTTACTTCCATTTCCTTTTTGGAATAAGGTTTGGGTATTTTGTTTGTATGTGAAGTTTAGCTTAACCGAACTTGGTAAATTAACCTAATTACCTAGTAACATGCAATAATTATGTTAATATTGTGTAATCAACTGGTTACCGGCAATATTAGTTGTCAACGTAGCTATTGTGATCGGGTCCATTGTGTAATCATAATTTTGTTCAGTATCTTTTGGAGCTTTTGCTTGACCTCTCTCTTTTTTTTTTTTTTTTTGGAGCTAAACGTAGTTCTGCCTTGGAATTTGGTTCCATGAACATTGCTGTTCTGCATCTTTTTTTGCATATATTTCAGTTCACATTCATGTTATGATCGCACCAAGATAGTAATAAATGCAAGGGTATGTATATGATAGAACATTTTGCATGATATAGGGTTTCCTTCTCTTTTTGGGGTTGAAGAAAGAGAGGGGGGGGGGGGGGGGGGGGAAGAGGGCATCGTTGGATCTTCTACACCACATGTAAGTGTTTGACAGACTGAAATCTTACATTTGTAGCTTCTCCCAGTATATCCGACATCTTCCACATAAGGAAACGAAATGTTATACGCTCGGAAGGTGCGCAAGTCACTTGATTCATTATGTAAAAACTTTTAAAAAGTTTTTCCTTTTAGTTTTTACTTAAAATGATTTTAGGACTTTACCTTTCTCTAGGAAAAAAATGTATTTAGAACTGCTCAATGTGAACTAACAATTTGGCATCATTCAACAAGTGACTGACTTGGCATGTATATAAGCTGTTCAGCAGAGTTAAGTATTAGGTGCTTTGCATTCTTAACGCGCTAGGAAATATAGGATATCATATCATCTTAAATGATCTCCGAAGTCTGAGGCATTGTGTTTTACAAGTAATTCCTTTGTCTTGCTATTTAAGGACAATACTACCTTTATGGTCACAAGATGTGAGAAGCGAGGCTGTGATTTTTCGGACATGTGAAAAGGAGGAACACAGATGCTCTGGTGAGGAGGTGCTAAGGTTGGCAGTGATGGGTCTACGGAGAGGTAGAGGTAGAGGTAGACTGAAGAAGAAATGGGGCAATATGAATAGACGAGACATGGCTCACCTCCACTGAGGACATGACTATAGATAGAAAAGCGTGGAGTTCGAGTATTAAGGTAGAAGGTTAGGTAGTAGTCGAGCAATTTATGTCATACTAGCAATAGTAGTATTATTCCTGCATATAGTATTTCAATCTTATTCGTCTTTATTGCTAGTGGCGTTTTCTGCTTATCTGGGATATGTTTTAGTTTTGATTTTTTTCCTTACCATGGTATTTTTATCTTATTTTTAAAACATGTTTTCTTCACCTTGGTGGGTTTAGGGTCTGCGTACATCTCAACCTACTCAGACCCCATTTGTGGGAGAACACTGGGTATGTTGTTGTTGTTGTTGTACTACATTTATGGTCAGAATTGGCTGAATATATTGAGGCTAGTCTGAGATTAAGATGTATGATTTTGTCAGAGTGGACATATTTGAGTGCACCATGCTGTAGCTCCTTGTCCTTTTCGTTTGTGATGGAATTTTATATATTGATTTAGCCATTTAACTTGTTATTTCCTCTAGGTGTTGGCGTCTGAGGATGATCAGGATGCACTGACAACTGATCCTGATGAACTTGTTGACTCAGAAGATAGTGAAGGAATCAGTGGAGATGAAGAAGATATCTTCAGGAGTCTTCTTTCTAGAGCAGGGTTTCACCTCACTTATGGAGATAATCCTTCGCAGCCACTGGTCACTTTAAGGGAAAAACTTCTCATGGATGCTGGTGCAATAGCTGGGTTCCTGACAGGACTTCGTGTCTATCTTGACGACCCTGCTAAAGTAAAGCGCTTGCTCCTTCCTACTAAGATAGCTGGACCTACTGACGGGAAAAAGGTAGATAAGTGCGAGGAATCTTCCCCCAGTTTGATGAACTTGTTGATGGGCGTAAAAGTTTTGCAGCAAGCAATCATTGATTTACTTCTGGATATAATGGTTGAGTGTTGCCAACCTTCTGAAGGATGTTCTAGCAGTGAGTCATTTGAAGTGAGTTCCAAAGCTATTCCAAATGGCAGTGGAGGAAGTAGTCCTTTGGCGTCTGATAGGTGCAATGGTGCAAATGAACCTTCTCAACTTTTAGTCCATGACAGACTGGATTCAGTTGCAGATGAAAGCATGAGTTCATCTGCTGTGCAAAGCTCTGACATTGGTGGGATTAATGCTCCCGAGAAGGCGATCTCTGTACAGCCTATTTGTCCACCAGAAACATCTGCTGGTGGTTTTTCTGATAATCCTTCCCTCCGCACTAAGGTACAGCTGCTGTCTTGTTGTTGAAGTTTTATGGTCTAAATTGTTCTTGTATAGACCATTGAAAGACACTTTAATTTCAGACCAAATGGCCGGAGCAGTCTGAGGAGCTTCTTGGGTTGATAGTGAACTCTTTGAGTGCACTTGATGGAGCTGTTCCACAAGGTTGTCCTGAACCTAGGAGGAGGCCTCAGTCTGCTCAGAAGATAGCTCTTGTACTGGATAAAGCTCCCAAGCATCTGCAAGCAGACCTAGTTGCTCTTGTACCAAGACTGGTTGAGCATTCAGAACATCCTTTAGCTGCTTGTGCACTTCTGGAACGACTTCAAAAGCCAGATGCTGAACCTGCACTAAGGATGCCAGTAAGATAATCTGAAATCATCTTTGTTTTTTTCATCCTTTGACATATGCAATTGTTATTTTCATCTTTACCAATCATGTATAGCTTTGAGGATAGATTTCAGATTCATAAAATCGCATCTCCGACGATCCGATTCATAATCTGATTGCTTTAGCACAAATTCTTTCAGGTCTTCAGTGCACTCAGCCAATTAGAATGTAATAGTGATGTATGGGAACGTGCTCTTTTCCAGTCATTTGATCTTTTGCCAGATTCCAATGATGAACCTCTGGCAGCAACAGTGGACTTTATATTCAAGGCTGCACTTCACTGCCAACATCTTCCAGAAGCAGTACGCATTGGAACTGGCTTTGTATACATTTAGCCTTTCCTTGCGTCTTTTTAATTGTGTAGTATTTTGATTTCCCCTGCAGGTAAGAGCCATACGTGTCAGGCTTAAAAACTTGGGAACCAAAGTGTCTCCATGTGTTCTTGATTATTTGAGTCGAACGGTAAATAGCTGTGCAGATATTGCTGAAGCTATTCTAAGAGATATAGATTGTGACAGTGATTCTTGTGACAACTACTCAGCTGTACCATGTGGGCTTTTCTTATTTGATGAAAGTTGTCACAATTCTGATAGACCACATACATCAGAAGAACAAGCTTTCCATTCTGCTTATCATTTTTCTGATATCTATATACTGATTGAGATGTTATCGATTCCATGTCTTGCTGTCGATGCTTCCCAGACATTTGAGAGAGCTGTAGCTCGAGGGGCCATTGTTGCCCAGTCAGTAGCCATGGTTTTGGAGAGGCGGCTTGCACGGAGATTAAATTTGACCTCTCAGTACGTTGCTGAAAATTTTCAGCATGCTGATTTGGTTGTAGAAGGGGGAACCATTGAGCAACTGAGAGCCCAGCGAGATGACTTTACATCAATTCTTGGTCTTGCGGAGACATTGGCGCTCTCTAGAGATTCGCGTGTAAAAGGTTTCGTGAAGTTGCTTTACACCATATTGTTCAAATGGTATGCTGATGAGTCTTACCGATTGAGGATCCTCAAGAGGCTTGTCGATCGTGCCACAAGTTCAACAGAAGGTGCACGTGAAGTAGATTTAGATTTGGAAATTTTGGTAATCTTGATTCATGAGGAGCAAGAAATTGTTAGACCAGTTCTTAGCATGATGAGGGAGGTGGCTGAACTTGCAAATGTTGATCGTGCTGCACTTTGGCATCAATATTGCACTAGTGAAGACGAAATTCTACGCCTTCGTGAGGAAAAGAAAGCGGAAAGTGCAAATATGGCCAAAGAGAAAGCTATCATTTCCCAGAAGCTTAACGAATCAGAGGCTAGTAATAACCGTCTCAAGGTATTTTTGACAGCTAGTGTTTGTGCTTGGACATTCTTTTTCCTTTGTTTTTGCTGACGTGATATATTCTTAAATGAAATTTAATTTGACAAACCTTGTGGCACAGTCCGATATGAGGGCCGAGATGGATCGTTTCGCTAGGGAAAGAAAGGAACTCATGGAACAAATACAAGAAGTTGAAAGTCAACTTGAATGGCTACGCTCTGAACGCGATGATAAAATTACTAGGCTATCAGCAGAGAAAAGGGCTCTTCAAGATCGCTTGCATGACGCAGAAACACAACTCTCCCAGTTGAAATCACGGAAACGTGATGAATTAAAGGTATGCAGTTCAATTTTGGAATTGGCACCTGTTGTTATTTTTCATTCAAGCTTGACTTTGGATATCAGGGATGAGTTCATTAAAGCTTTGAAGCTATCTAAACGATATGAAGCTTTAATTTGAAGACCATCTAAGCAAAATTAAAGTTTAATTATGTTTAGATAGCTTCGATGCTTTTTATAGCCTTTGGTCAGTCCTCTGCCTTAATTTCCAGTCACTTGGTTTCCTTTAGATAACTTCAGAGCTTAATGGTCCTCACTCCATTCTCGGCCTTAACTTTCACTGACCTCTGTAACTTTTGTCCTCTTATTACTTTTGCTGCCTGTTTTCATACTCCCTCAACCTCAATTTATATGACATAGTTATCTTGTAGGATCCAACCTTTTTATTCTTTGACTATGGTTTTCTTAATATAATTCTAGCCATCCAATGTAGTGTCAGCATGTACCAATTTTAACGCAACACGTATCAGTATCCTAGATCAACCTGAAATTCGGTCACTTCAAACAGTCGTGCTTTAAATAGTGATCATGCATTTTAGGATTGAGTATTTCCTTTTTACTTTTGAGAGAATCAAATGCTCCTTATGTTGGGGGTGGGCTTGGGGGATTCACATTTTTTTTTTGTTTTTTTTTTTGATAAGGTTCACTTTTGAGTATCAATAATTTCGATTTGAGCGTAAACTTTTGGCGGTTGTAATTTATTGACGTTGGGGAAAACCCCGTACACAAATAGTATAACAAAAAGGCAGAGAGCCTATAATAGAACGTGGGGCTCTACAAAAATCATCCAACCATCTTTACAAGCCGGTGACTCTAGGGTGCACTAAAAGACTAAAGACAAGAGGCTAGTCCTCAAATGTACAAAATTTTCAACCCTCAAATGCCCTTCCATTTCTCTCCTTTTAAATGAGAGCTAGGGGTACATCATCTTTGATTAAACAAATATATACAACCGGAGATGTCATACATACTTTAAATTTGAGATACTTGGTCTTATTGAACCAGAATTTTTTGAGAAAGATAACAAATTGTATTCATCATCCACCAAGAGGTGTTGGTAGCCAAATTTAACTATACAATAGGTGTGATCAACCTACAGAAAGTCAAGTAATTCAGCCAAAGCTTCGTCATTTTCTATGACATTTTCGTTACACCAAAAATAAAAGGATCCTATACAATTTAACTTAATTTGCTGGATTGAGGTGCTCCTATCTTCAAAACACCTGGAATTTCGCTCTTTCCACACAGTCCACCAGATACAAGCCGGAATCGTATTCCACCATTTCTTCTCCCTAGTTCTCCCTATAGCATTCTTCCAGCATTTGAGTAAATCACATGTATTTTGTGGCATAACCCAATTAACTCCAGCCAAAGACAAAAAAAGTTTCCACAATACATCAGTAAATTTACAGTGTCCGAAAAGATGACTGTTATTTTCAGTTGCTTCTTTGCAAAGAAAACATCTTGATACCAATTGAATTCCCCTCTTCTGTAGGTTCTCATGAGTCGAACATGCCTTCTTAGCCACCAACCACGAAAAACACACCACTTTAAAAGGAGCCTTCACTTTCCAAATTGCCTTCCAGGGCCATTCCGAATTGTTCCGAGTATTTACAGCAGCATTGTGATAAGCAGACTTAACAGAAAAAGTTTTTTTTGCTGCTCAAATTCCAAATAATCGAATCTTCATCATTACTTGTGCCATGAAATAGCTCCAATGACCTGAAGAAATCAGTTACCCTGTCAACTTCCCAATCATTCAAGGCTCTTCTAAAGATAATGTTCCATCCCTGAAGATTTCTTGATTGTTCAACGGTGGCATCTGGAAAAGAAGCTAAAGCAAAGAGGTCTGGAAAAGTCTCTTTTAAAGGCCTATGCTCTATCCAATAGTCATTCCAAAAAGATATTTTTCTACCGTTTCCAACTCTAAAGCCAATGAATTTTACAAAATCATCCCAGTGTTTCCTTATGGCTTTCCAATTGCTCACCCCAAAAGACATGTTCACTGGTTTAGTTATCCACTGCCCCTGTTGACCATACTTGTGCTTTATAACCTTTCTCCATAAAGTATGTTCTTCAGTATTAAACCTCCATAGCCACTTCCACAAAAGACTTATGTTCTGGACTCGCAAATTTTTTATTCCTAAACCACCCTCTCTTTTATTAGAAATCATAGACCTCCAGTTCACTAGATGAAAACCTCTCCTTTCTCTATTGCCTTGCCAAATAAAGTTTCTTCTTAGAAGGTCTAATCTTTTTTCCACCTTTGCAGGTAAAGGGAATAAAGACATAACATAAGTGGGTAATGAATCAAGAACACTGTTGACCAACACTATTCTACCCCCAACGACAAGTATTGGGATTTCCATTTAGCTAGTCTCTTTTCGCATTTATCTATTACCCCATTCCAGATCTCCATTGCCTTACTTTTTGATCCCAAAGACACTCCCAAATATGTAGTAGGTAATGCACCAATTTCACACCCAAGAAAATTCCTGCTAGTATGTTACAATTCTCCACCTCATTGATAGGAAATATTAGACTCTTTCTCCAGTTAACATGAAGTCCAGAAACACCTTCAAAAATTGTGAGAATGGCCCTGATGATCCTGAGGCGTCACAAAAAATAAAAGTGTCATCGGCATATAATAAATGTGAGATCTGGATGCCAACATCTCTGTTGTGCACTTGAAACCCTCTCATCCAGCCATTTGAAGTTGACATCTTAATCATGTTATTTAAGCCTTCCATTGCAATAATAAAAAGGAAGGGAGATAAAGGGTCTTCCTGCCTTAGCCCCCTTTGTGAAGGGAAAAATCCTGCGGGTTCTCCATTGATCAAAATAGAGAACTCACTGTGCTAATACAAAAACGAATCCAATTGAGCCATTTTCTTCCGAAGCCCATATCTTTCAGAATATTTAGCAAGTACTTCCAATTCACATGATCGAAGGCCTTCTCTATATCTAATTTGCACAATATGCCCGGATCCTTCCTTCTCAATCTTGTATCAACGACCTCATTTGCAATCAAAGCCGCATCCATGATTTGTCTCCCTTTTATAAAAGCCATTTGTTGTTCACCCACTAGCTTGTCCACCACCTTTTTCAATCTTTTAGTGAGACACTTTGAAATTATCTTGTAAATACTCCCAATCAAACTAATAGGTCTATAATCTCTTAGCTCTCTTGCACCATTTTTCTTGGGAATCAATGCCACAAAAGTAGCATTAAAACTCTTTTCAAAGTATTCTTGGGAATGAAAATTTTTCAGAGTTTGCACAATATCTCCCTTGACAATCTCCCAACAAGCCAAAAAGAAACCCATGGTGAATCCATCAGGGCCTGGGGCCTTATCAACTGCACATAGTCTGATGCATGAATGCATTCAATTGGTTGTAAGAAACAATTCTGAGTACAATAGTACCCGGGGATTCGGCTCAATGGCAAAGGTAGTAACATTGCAGGATGTATGGTAGCACATGTCATGAGTTCGAACTCAGCTATTGCACCTAGTCTAGTATTTAAGTGGAGAGGTTTGAGGGATGGGTTCAGTATCCCCAAGATCCAAAGTTGATAAAGTGGATTTGTTGGTAAAAAAGACAAGAAATTTGAGTACAATGGTTCCTTTTGGTTGAAGTATAAGTTGGTTCAGTTTGTGTATTTTGCTTATCAGCTTGGACTAGTCAGTTTATATGGCTTAGACAGGGTGTTGAGCCCGTTTGGCATCATACTTAGGTTTATCAATCCTAAACAGAGCCCAATCGTTGCTGTTTTGTTGATGGGGTGATGAAAATAGGAACAGGGGAAGGACATGAATGCATAGATTCACACATCTTTCTTAGTAATCACACTGTAGGGGTCCTTCCTACAGGAATCTCTTTGACTGTGTGAAATTGGAAGGGAATGATTAAAAGACACTGAATAAAACTCATGGTTAACGATCTAAGTTATGTAGGGATTATAATATGTGGATTTTTATGCAGGAGTTACTTATGCGGAGCTATATACTGGAACTAAGTATTGTATCATCAAAGTTGTTTTAGTAAGCTCAGTTTTATGGCCGGAATCTAACACTCTGTTACTCCCTTGACCCAATTTATGTGGCACACTATCCTTTTTAGTCTGCCACAAAAAGAATGTCACACTTATTTGACAACTATTTAATAGCACAATCTGTATTTTACCCTTAGTGGGCCCTACAACTTTAAAAGCTATCAATAACCTTTTAATTACTCCAATCCTTTCTTACTTTTTCTTACATATAACAAGGATAATTTGAAAATTTCCAAGGTCAATCTTTATTTCTTAAACTCCGTGCAAAGTCAAACACCGCCACATAAATTGGGAAGGAGGGAGTAGTAATTTAGAGTATCGTGTTGGGTATCATCTTTTCTTCTATCTCAAATCAAATGACCTCTTAAATGTATAAATGACCTGGTTTAGATTGTAAAATAAAATAAACAAATAATGAATTAATCAACTATGCCGAGATCCCAAAGTAAATAAAAATAAAGCTCCAAATTCAGGGGAGTCTTAAACTTGCTTTTCATTAGGTATTTTCTTGTTTCACTGCTTATTCAAGTTACATCTGTATATTAGTAATATCTTATATGCAACTGATAACATCAAACGGTGTATAATCAGTTTCGGTTGAAGCTGCATAAAGTTTTGTACAGAATTTTAACTCTTTCGTGTTCTTTTTACTCCTTCCTATCCACAGTTTCCGTTTGGTCTTAGTCTGCCTCAAAATAATGTCCAATATTACAAAACAATTTCATGTGGACCATTTTCTTTTTTCTTCTACCTAAAACCTTTCTGCTTTCTATTCTTAGTCTTGTTTTCTTTTGACTTGTTTCCTCAATCAATACGATACATATGCATTTCGTTCATGTGGCAAGTATCTGATTCCTTTGTTTTGTTTTGTTTTTTTTTTGGAAACTGCTGCTAATATTTTCAATTTTATTTTTTTGATGACCATACTGGGACTAGACTAATATTTTCAAAAACGTTTGATGGTTCTGGATAGTTGATTTGTATGGTTTTTTATTCTGTTGCTCTTGTCAGGGGGTTATCCAAATCCCCAAATTAATTGACATTTCTTAGTACGTGTTATTTTTGGCCTCTGGTAGTAACTTTTCAATATTACAGAAAGTGATGAAGGAGAAAAATGCTCTTGCTGAGAGGTTGAAAAATGCTGAAGTTGCTCGAAAAAGATTTGATGAAGAATTGAAACGTTATGCAACAGAAAAGGTTACTCGAGAAGAAATACGGAAATCACTTGAGGATGAAGTACGCCGGTTGACTCAAACAGTTGGACAAACGGAAGGGGAGAAACGTGAAAAGGAGGAACAGGTTGCTCGTTGTGAAGCATTTATTGACGGGATGGAATCCAAATTGGAGGCCTGCCAGGTTTTTGCTCTCGATACTGCTTTCCCTCTTTCTTTGATGCCGCATATGCTACGTAATATGAGTTGAATCTTTATCTAATAATATTGTTCCTTGCATCTTTATTTGCACTTCCTCCCGACAATATGAATAGGAAGAGCTGGAAAAAGCAAGAAAGCTGCTAACTTTTTATAATTTTGGTTATTTTCTTTAATGTTGCATATAGTTTGAGGGTTTACCCTTGTACTTTGCAAATTTGTGCTTCTGTTTTCACCATCTTCGACATTTGAGCTTGTCGTATTATTATTTTGTGAAATTTACATGTGCTGTGAGATTAGGAATCAGAACTGATACCTTGTCTTTCTCTTTGGTTGTCTCGTCTTTCAGCATTACATCCGTCAGCTAGAAGGATCACTTCAGGAAGAAATGTCTCGGCATGCCCCACTTTATGGGGCTGGTTTGGAAGCTTTATCAATGAAGGAGTTGGAGACGTTAGCACGGATTCATGAAGAAGGACTTAGACAGATCCATGCACTCCAACAGCGAAATGGAAGTCCATCTGGTAGTCCTCTAGTAAGCCCCCATAACCTTCCGCCAACTCATGCACTGTTTCCCACTGCTGCTCCTCCTATGGCTGTTGGACTGCCCCCTTCCCTGATTCCAAATGGTGTTGGAATCCACAGCAATGGACATGTAAATGGTTCCATCAGGCCCTGGTTCAATCATTCTTGAATCTGGGTTGCAGACTCATCTTGACCGCTGGACGACTGGTGGTATTGTTGTCTCCTGAGCCTGGTGGTTTTGTTGTGTCATTCCCAAGTCATGTTCATCCATTAGGAGCTTTGTAGCAGTTGAATGTGTAGGGCTTTTTGCCATTTTACCAAATCTCTTGGCAATTATGGCTGGTAGGACTGTTGGAGAAAAGGGATAAGTAATTAGGATCCAATAGCACTAACAGTTGCAAATGCCATACTCATTCTGAGGTTTTTTATTCCCTCAAATCAATTAAAGGCTTTAGAAAGTTTTGTTTACTGCTCATCTCGTTATAGCTTTCAAGTTGCTTATTCTCTTATCCAAAATACAGAAAGTTACTAGTTCTCCAACTTCATTCGGCAGGGCCCTTCAACTTGTAGATAGTTTTTTATTTTTTATTATTATTTAGTTTCTCAAAATCTTCTTACATTGTTCGCTCTAGTTCAGTTTTGTTTGATAGGTTCTGGTTTGGGATTTAGGTGGTTGCATATTCTGTGCGTAGTACATGTAGCTTCCCTGCACATATTCGAGGCTCATTGATGTTTAACCACTAAATTTGCTTCAATGCTCATTTATTAAAACTTGGTAAAAGCTTGGAGCCGCCATTTCTAAATTTTGAGTTTTCGCTTCGAAACTTGTACACAGTTACTCATGGGCAGGACAGCAGAATTTAGGAATGGCAAAGGGGCGGGGAAGTCCTTCTGGCTTCTGCGAGGCTGGGTGGGGTTTGAACAAATTTTTAAGAAACTAAGGTGGGGCGGGTTGTGGTTGGGATAATTAATATAACTGGTTGATTCCATAGCTTCGCACGCTTGGTTGCCTCGTTCAGATTTCAATTCAGCTTATTTTACATCTTTTTTTATAGGTCAGTTTTTTACTTCATCTCTTGTTTCTTGGGGAACTTGCATCATAATTAAAATGAATCGCTATGTTTGCCAAATAAATAACGAGGAATCCAATTTTTCAGTATCAACTGGGGGTAATAGGAAAATTTTACTCCATTTTTTTTTTCTACACCTACAAGATCTTCCATTGCTTTTGTTTGAAAAGAATAATAAGAGATTGAAGACTTAAAAAGACATCAGTTCATTTTAAACTTGTTCGCTTTAGCTTGACAAAAAGGATTTTTTTTTTCAAAGCCCATAGACATAAAAGGAGATAGTCGTTGCACGAAGTAGCCTTGTGCATCTACATCAGTCGTCTCGCCCGCAAGCTTATGAATTTAACTCATAGAAATAAGAGACAAACATCTCTTATCTAAAGAACCCTTCAACGAATTTGTTGGTTCAAGAGAACAACGTGAAGGTGAGTGTTTTATTAGAGGAAAAGAAGGTATTTTGTTTGTAAGCATGAGAGCGAAACTACAAAAGTAGGTTGTTTTTGTGTTAGATTACTACATAAAATATTTCCATGTTACGTTGTTTGTCGGATTTTACAAAATTTACACGGCAATCTTGCTTCCAATTTAGCAACGGTGCTGTTGGAGACCAGTTAGTTTGCAACTCTTCATATGGAAAAGAATTGGCACGTTTTTTTTTGTAAAAAAAAAAGTCACTTATGAAACAAATGTGTCGCGGTTTGGCTTAACTTGGTTTTTATGCTTAAAATATAAATTAAATTAGGAAATTATCAGAAATAGTTAGTTCATTACCCAAAATTACAAACGGCACGCCATATTTTTTTTCCATGCATAGCATGCATCCCTAAAATTATAAACTTAAGCACTCATTCAAAATAAAACTCTAGCTACCAAATCTCCCCCTCCCCTGCCACTGAACTGCCGTTCACTGAAGTTATGTTGTTGATTTGTCTATATCATTGCTTTGGACAAGTTTATACACATAAATCTCTCCCCTCCCTCCCCCTCCCAAAAAAATAAAAATAAATTATACATGAATATACATAGATAAATGCGCAGGCAATGAGAGAAATACAAAAATATGCACAAAAAAAGTAAAAATTCATATAAGCATCCTTAATACTAAAGAAATTTAAAAAATTATACAGATTTATTCACTCGCATATACATACTTATATAAATTTATACAATTTTACATACATATATAAACTTGTATAAAATTGTATAAATTTGTATAAACTTGCGGCAGGCTGCTGTCTTAGAAAAAGGGTGACACTACGGATAAGATTCGCAAATAGTATTGCTTATAGTGTAAAAATCCTAATTATATTTGCTATGTCTATTTGTTAAATATATAAAACTAAATTAGGTCAAGCGGTATCAGTTTTTTCGTTTTGATTTTTGTCAATATTAGTAATTCATATCATCGAATCTGCTAGATATGAAATGTACTATGTTTAGTAAAACTCGAATAAACTTTATTGTGAGGTGTAGATATCATAGCCACCTTAGCAAGATACAAAGTACAGCATGGAGGCCAAAACCTTCACAAAAATAAGGTGATGTACACACTCTTCACCTATTTACGATAACTTTAATTTACAAAAAAGTTAGCCTTATCCTACCTAGCTAATCCTAAATCCTAAACTCGAATAAACTGATTGAACCTATATGCTGTATTTCTTTGTTATATGTGATAATCATAAGCATGTTTTTGCAATTACAAAAATTTTATTATGAAAAATCATAAATATATCACACCAAGAGGAACGTCAATATAGTAAAAGAATACAAATGATATTCATCATTTTTTTCATTCAATTGTCATATAGTGCTATGGCATCTTATAACGAGGAAGGCCTACGATAGTTTTTACATCTTGACTTGTCAACATGTAGCAATAAAGAAATTGAAATATTTCTAACATAGGATATGAACTATACTCATTAGGTAAATACTTCAAAAAATACATCAGAAGGCTTACCAGATATTACATCTAAAAGAAGTGTGTGTGTGTGTGTTCTCTCTCTCTCTCTATATATATATATATATATATATATATATATATATATATATATATATATATATATATATATATATATATATATATATATATATTTTGGAGAGTTTTTGCTAGTTCATTGCATGGGTGTAGTAGTTTAACACAAGCAACTCGATTCTATGTAGAAACTCTTCAATCTCATGGGATATTGTATATTCTCATATTGAAAAGCTCTCCAACAGATTTCATTGCTATCGATGTCAAGCAATTGCCGGTGTAGAGATTAGATGTCATGTAGTATAAACTATATTTGCTGGGTTCCAACATCATATGTAGATGTTGTACATGTCTTATAATGCACATATATGCGCACGTAAATGAGTCAACTGGGTAAATCCCTTGCAAAACTCACTCTAAAAGTGCAAGGAGACTATCTTTTACTTGGAAAAAACACTGATATATATCACCCTTCCCAAAATGAAAGAAAGAAAAAGATCAAGAATGCTTTCATTTACACTGTCTTGTTGAAGCAAGAATGTTTTTCACTCCTATATAGGCCAATATATGGGACAACGCGGCCATCTGATAAAAGATGCTATTACAAAGAAATTCTATACTATATTATGAAAGAATCTAACTCAAAAGGTATTTCGAGTAAACCCTGGTTAAGTATGCTAGGTTCCCACCCCTATGCCCCTTCTCCTATACCTTTTGTAACTTATATTGGATATATATATAATATATTGTTGATGCTATCTAAAGCCTTAAATTTAGCCTCCTGAGCCATATAGAGTGTAGTATCATATGAAACATATCAAACCTCTGAGGAGGTCGGTTTAGTTCAAAATGTTTCCTCACAGCTCTCAACCCTTCCTTGAGCTTCATGTATTTGTCTTCTGGAACATCCAACAATATCTCCTTTAACCTTGGGATATCAGAAATATTCACCTGTATTGAGAATGCATCCCAGTTTAGCACATCACTAAAAGGGAAGACATAGTGATCTGATAACATAACAGGAACACATTCTGCATAAACGGCTTCAACCACTCTTGGGCTAGCTACTTCATAGCCACTAGGACATAGGCAAAACTTAGACCGCAACAATTCAGAGGGATAATCCATGTCTTTAGGCAGGTGTTCGTATACACGAAGATCAGAGTCTTTGCCCTTCCAGTATTCGAAGAGGGTTTTTCGAACATGACCATGAAGTCCACCAGCAAAGAAACCAAGGTAAGGCCTTGAAATGTTGGCTGGTGGAGGAGACTGGAGCTTTGGGGGCACTACACCACCTTTAAGGTTAATTTCTGGAAGGCTGACATCTTTCTGAGGATTAAAACCTTCAGAGGAGTTGGCATTACATAAAACCCTTATTGATGTATTGTACAGAAAAGCATTGCCTTGTGAAGAAATAGGAGCCTGCAATTGGTGAAGCAGCAAACCGTTTGTGAGTGATCAAAATTTACTATGGACTAAAGTTGTGCTTCCATTAATTAAGCACTAAACTAATAAAGCTCACCCAATCATGGCAAGAAAGCATGAAATGATCAGCTCCATGACTTTGATTCCAAAATGTGTATTTTGTTGAGATAATCCGAACATAATCAGACACAAACTCTTTAAGAGGTGTAAGATTATATGAAAGCGGCACGTAAAGATACTTAACCATCCATGTTACACTGAAAGGCATGAAATAAACGTGAGCTGAGTGAGGGTCTCTTGTCCTGAATTTATTGTTACCACGTTCCATCTCGCTGATGAACCTTCCCTCGCTTGAATATATATCTTTACAGGGTCCATTATGGACAATTATGAAGTCCCCATCTTCGTATACATACACCTTGAATCTCCTTTCCATCTCCTTGTAACTCCTGCAAAAATTATTTCGCAACACAAATGATATTAAAGTCCACTAAGATGTTCAATGATGGCAATATAGCAATTATAACAATGACAGCTGCCTAGAAATGGAAGTGACAAAGTGGATATCATAAGTCCCAATAAAAAATTATATATGGCTTGCACAAGTATTAAGTAATGTTGGTTACGTGAAATCTCGAGTGCTTCAAGGGCAAGACATATTATAGGGAAAATAATCAACACGACTTTGCTCATGATAGGGAAATCAATGACACTAATCTTATTTACTTGACCATCTCTTATTTAGAAACACTTTTCTCAATAAGCTTATTATGGCTTATTTGATCATCATCAATATTATTGAATTGAATTACGTGAAAAATATAGGGCTCATTACACAAACAGCCACCATACACAAAATATTTACTAAAAAATGGCCACAACTATTTGTAGCCAATATTAATAACAAAATAATTAGAATATGTATTATTAGAAAAATAATAATATTCATTAATAAATACCTAAAACATTAAATATCAAACAAAAAATATTGTATCTGTCCCAAAAAATAAGGAATATGGGGAATACACGTACTACAGCAATTACTCTCCTAGAATCCTAACTGCACCAACACACTACCCCTATATTCCCATATTTATCCGAATAATATTCATTACATTTAATTTACAGAAATATTCAAAAAACTAATATTAATAAAAAAGTATTTAAAAAGAAATGGCTACAGAAAGTTAATATCAACAAAAGGTGTTTATAATTAGAAAATATTTTTGATGAATGTTCATGTAGGGTAAAAAATCCAAAAATATATAAGGTTCAGAAAGACCTTTATCGTGTTATAGTTTTCATCAACGCTGAGTATAAGAAAAAAGTAGTACTCCACTACGGTGTATAAGAAAAAGCAAACCATTAACTTATTGAAGAGATAGTTACAGCATGTCACAATTACGGCTGATGTGACTCTTAATTTAGAATCCCTTATTATGGGAAGGTGAAAGAGTTGTTTAAAAAAGCAGAACTGAATCTTTATTTATTTGGGTTCCATCCAAATTCTGCAAGGCAACGCTAGTACATTTTCTCTAACTTCAAATTTGTGGGAAAAAAATCTTTAGACGTAACAAATTACAGTAGTAATTATTTCCTGGTAGGCAATAAGCAGAGCAAGTTTTATTTTTTCTAATGATCAGTTTAATAAATTCGGTCAAAACAAAAGCACATTATTATTTTGTAGGCGCAAATTTTTTGCTTTATTTAATATCTAACGTGATCATTTTAAAGGACAATCGAAATTCGAAGATCGTCACGTGAAACAGAACAGAGAACTATAATTTATAAGCATACGCTTGTTAAGATTATCTGTCACCATATAGACTCATAGAAATATAAATATTAGCATGAATAAAATTGGTGGTCTTCACGCCACCTTTTACTTTTAAAATTTTTGCGGTGGGAACAAAACGCTTTGATCTTAATTACTACTACTATAAAGCACCGTAATACTTGCAATCCCAATGCATAATAAAATTTCAGACCTATTTTTTGGGGTAATTAATGGAAAATGCAATCATAAAAAGGTAATTAATGGGTAGATACATAACGTGACAAACTACCATTAGGTCTCTTAAAAGTTGATATGTACCACATGATACTACGTATGAAAATTTCTTCCGTAAAAAAGAAATAGAAGAATAAACGTTTCATATATCTTCCAAATTTCTTGCAATTAGTACTATTAAAAAGAATATCAAAGCTAAATTCATAAGGAAGATAGGAAAGGGTTTCTTGAAAATGTAGAGCCGTCCAAAAATTTAAAGGCGTAACAACACATAAGAAATAAGTAGGCAGAATATATATATCAGTTAGAAGCAACACGTAATGAATAACAATGAGGCTTTTCCAGAGAAGGCAATCAAGTGCGACTTCTGTAGGAAAACATTGAGTGTGCGCACTAGACATACCATGCGTCTATTACAAGACTTTCTAACACATCACTCCAAACCCCACTCCATAGGCACTCGTAGGATGGATAATGCAGCGCTCTGATTATATGAAGTATATATATAATCCTTACAATTACATAAATAAAAAATATATAAACGATCTACACCAACTTATTTTAAATTTGTTTATCTGTCTCCACACTCACTTCAAACACTACGATTTTAAATTGGGATGAATAACTTATGACTCATAACCAATACTCTTATCTATACTCTCCACACTCGACTTCACACTCTACGCCCTTAGTTTGGGGGTGAACTATTTTGACTCACATCTATACTCTCAAGTGCCGACAACTATTTCAGTTTTTCAATTTTTTACTTTTTGGGTACTAAGTTTGTACATTATGGGTGTTTTTGGTATGAAGAAAGAATTTCCAAATTTTTCGGTATTACTCCCTCCGTCCCAAATTAGTTGTCGCTTTAGGAAAAATGGTGTGTCTCAAATTAGTTGACACTTTAGGATTTCAAGACAAAAATTGTTAGTCTTTTCGAACTATACCCTTAATAATTAAAAAAATTCTCAACAAAATTTAATAGTCAAACATTAAATAGGGGGTAACATAGTAAAATACACACTCTATTTAATGATTTTCTTAATGGGCGTGAAGAAGCTAAAAGCGACAACTAATTTGGGACGGAGGGAGTAGTTATTACCATAAATATTTAGGAGAATATCTTCCTAGAAAAAAAAAAATTCCCTTGATTGTGCATGGTAAATCATAAATGACTTCGCTAAAGACTCTAGGTAGGACACTTTCCCAAGTCCAAAACACAAAAAAGTTCATACGATTTAGACTACCGGTTTCTCCCCCCTTCCCCCCAAATTCCCTCCTCCCATTTCTCTAACAGCATAACGTACAATAGGGTCTTGAGGCTTTGCTAGACTTGGACTAAGAAAAGTTCTTGTATCAAGTCAAATTCTTATTATGTAGGGACAGTTTCCCTTTTCAATCTTACAGAAAGAAATAGTCAAAATTTACATTTTATGATAATTAATGAGATAGCTCATGCCACTATTACAAAACAATATAATAGTACTTCTTATCCATTGATTTAAGATTTTGGATCTATTTTTTGCACTCTACTTCACATCTAATACTATCAACTCCAACTATACATACTGTTAACAACTTTTATACATATAGCATACTGAATACATACATACAAATACATAAAAGAAAACTAGTGATTTTTTCTCATATGTTCGGGCCTTGATAAACAGAGTAAATGTTTGGTGGGAAATACTAGTAGATACCCCGTAAAATTAATTAAGGTATGCACAAATTAGTCCGAATTATCAAACACGGGTGTACTCACTTGTTTAAGAGTTTGGTTCAGCCTTTTCATGACAGTCCATTTCACGTAAAAGGGTGCATTACATTGTGCAATAAAATAAGAGAGAATTAAAAAACAATATGAATGTGAACTGTAGTGATTCTGGTGGGTTAACTTAGAAGGAAAGTAGTTATCACTTACAAAAAGCTCCCTTTTTAAGAAGCCTTTTCTTAAATGATTGTTTTCCTTATTTCACTTTATATTTTTTCCATATACGAAAGTATGAATATAATTAAATTAAAGAGACTTACTGATAAAATGCGCTTGGATTTCGATAAATCCCACCGGGATTATGTATCGTTAGGTTTCCAACACCAGCAGCCGCAGCTTTTCGAATCGCCGCTCTTGCTCTTGCCAATCCTTGCTCTTTTTTGTCATCTATTTTCCTCTACAGAAAATTCCAGAACATACGTAGCATTAATATTCAACATGATAGATCAGATTATATCTCAATGCACAAAAATCACATTTCTTATGCGTTCTATAACCCCAAAAAAAACTCATAATATTCGACTAAAGTTCAGTTTCAGCATTGAATTTTACTTAAAACCTTACGCCTATCTCGGTAGAGAGATTGAATTTCACTTAAAAACTGCTTTAGAATAAAATATCAGAAGCATAAACAAAGGTAAACCAAACGTTTCGCATATACTAAAACTCTAAACAGAAACAACTGGATTCAGAAAATCTCTCAAACTGAAAAAAGATGGGCAGTCCGAAGCATCTCGCGATCAATATTCTTCCGTGCACAAAATACCTCACAGTCACCGTTCTATTAAAAAACACATAAAATCACAAAACTTATCACTACTTTTCAATGAAAATTATATCAAATTTATGTACTTACAACAACTGTAGATTTTCTCGGAGAGAACGAAGAGTTTTTCTGGTAAAGTGAATCATCGGAAGCAATAGCTTTGGACGGATTCCGATTAGCGGCAGCAGCGGCGATCACTTGTTTCTGCAACTCCGCAATCGAAACAGTATTTGAATAATTCACTTTAACAACCGATGATCGGAATCCAGTTCCCGTAACAGAAAATCTGATAGATACAACTGCTATAACAGATACCACAAGTACACAACAAAGTACACCTAAATAAGCATATAGTACACCACCACTATTGCTACCACCATTGTTATCATCATTTTTCTTCATAATCATCATTGTGTATAATGAAAACTGATTGTGCGTGTCCTTCTGAATGCGGGGCTGGCCTTTAGAACTAACTCTCTGTGTGTGTGTTAGGGTAATGTGAAGAGGCGGTTATGGCGGGGAAAGAGAAGCAGTTTAGTTCTACTTGGATTCTACTAGTACGAATTTTTAGGGGGTTAATATAGTAATGGAAATGGCGGAAAAAAGATGAATGGCCTGATAGTTAATGAAAATTGAAGTTTTAAGTGAATTTACTTGTTGGACCTTACTTATTATGGATATTGATAGTGATATTTTTTGAAAGGATTGTGGTGTACTAGTATGAATTTAATAAAGGCTAAGGTGATTGATTTGATTATATATGGTATCCAACTACTTTATTGTTGTTTTTATAGAAGCCTTTTAAATATTTTAAATTATAAGCCTTTTTATTTTAGATTAAATCTTGAAATTCAAAAACGCTGCATAAATTGGGACGAGTACTAATTCTAATTGGGACAGAGAGTACTAATTCTAATTTTGTTTTTAAATTCTTTAGAGATAAAATAAAGAGTGTGTTTGGGGTGCGAATCAAGTTACACATCAAAAGTTTACCAAAAAAAATGTTACATATAAAATATAAGATTTTTTAATGGTGTGAGACCTTTTGAAAGAATCATACAAGCTTAACCCAAAACGAATATTATCATACTATATTAAGATCCTGTCAGCCTAAAAGAGAGTTAATGAAAAATAAATACCTCATCACAGAGGAAATAACGTCAGTACAATGTTTTGAATAAGTCCATTTAATTAACAAAAAAATTACTATGCAACAGAAGCATGAGTTTGGGTATAATATAAATTACTCCTAATATTTGTTTCCTCTTTTGGAAACTTATATGAGTATTTTATTTAATTTGTTCAAAAGGTACCTCATGCTTCTCCGTTCAAAAAACTCTTCGAACAGAACATTTCTTAAGAGACGACCCAAGTTACACTATTCTAAAATAGTACATATTCATGTCACTCGAGTATATACCACGTTTGTCATCAATGACTAATTTAGAACATTGAAAGCAGATATAGGATCGACATTCTTTTTTGGGCAAATTGTCTACATCTGTTATGAGAGGTAATTTTTTCTTTTAATTAATTGGATTTAAGGGGTAAATTATAGAACTACTGCAACTAGTACTGAATGTTCACTTTTTAAAAAAAAACAATAATATGAAGATTGCCACATAGAATGAAATGGAATCATTTTTGTTAGAATAAAAATGATAAGATATATACGACATATGAGAAATTGAGATGTGAACAACAACAACAACAACAACAACAACAACAACAACAACAACAACAACAACAACAACAGTAATAATAATAATATACCATTTTAAATTATTTACAATAATTTTTTTCAAGCAAAATACTTAAAAAGGTGGAAATTCTAGATTCCTATGCTTCCTCAAGGCAGCCCTCTTGCCCCCTATCCCCTACAGCAGCCACCATGCTGGTCGCTGGAATTATTTTTTTCTTCCTTTTTCTTTTTAAAATTATTTTTACTTGTATGATATTTGTTTCTCCACTGTATATATAATGTATACAATAGCCATATACGTACTATACAAATGAAATACATCCATACAATTTGATGTATGTCCATTGTATATAATTGTATGTCTAGTATATGTATGTTAATACATAAGACCTACACAATATATACAAAGGATGAATTGTTATGAGTCCATTCTGTACACCTTGTATGTTTAGTGTATGTGATACCATTTATACAATAGATAAACAACCATACATTGTATATTCGGCGTATAGCTACCGGAAAATATCCAAAAAGCAAAAAAAAAAAAAAAAAAAAAAAAAAAAAAAAAAAAAAGAGGAAAGGAAAGAAAAAGTGTTATCGGCGCCGACCACGGGGATACCTGAAAAGAAGCTGCACCGACCACGTGGGTGTTGACACCTAATTTTGTACCTGCTATTTCAATAGCGATTATTCAGACCAAATTCCACTGATTACCACACACTCACTATTAAAAGTCATTATGTCGTACACGCACACCAATTGGGCTATTTTTAAGAAATTAGCACAAGCTACGGTCATTTTACGAAATTCGTACGTTCATTTATAATTTCATATAATTATTCCTATTTTTAGCAAAATTGCCCAATTTTTTTTAAAAAATCTAAAATAATAAGTTTTCCAAGCTATTTAACCCTCACAATTAATTTCTTATTTTTTACATAATTTTATATAATTTTTCTATATATTTATATACATTTTATACATATTTATACACAATATATACAATTTATACATATACATAGATACACCTCAATATGTGTATACCTTATATCCACTTATACATGTCAGCGCCGTGCCACGTCACGTCGAGTGGCTCAATCGCAGCCCTCCATGTGTATAATCCAACGACTGAAAATGTCAGTTCCTTTTTTAATCACACTTTACATCCCCAAACCTTATTTCCCGATCCCATTTCCCCTTAACACCCCGCCGCCATCACTCTCATTCTCTCTTTCGTCTTGAAACCTAACACCCTCATTGTTATGGCAGTTTTCGGCCATTCTCGCCGGTGAAACATCAAGAAAATTATATTTTCTTGTTCCCGTCGTGGTCCGCTACAAAACTCCTCATTCCAATTTTTCCATTTAGCGAAGGTCAAAAATCTGACCCCTCATCGACTTCGTTGCCGTCGCCGGAAACTAAAATGTCCTTTGAGGTACGGACCTTTACACGTTCTTAGAGGAGAAATTGGGTTCGAAAAAGGAGTCCTTAGTATGAACACGATGAAACTGATTCGAATTGGTGAATAAAAATCCTTACTTTTGTTATTTCTAGAAAACTATATGATGTCTGCAACTGATTTAATTGACTGTGTTAGTCGATTATGTGTCTGCATGCCTAGTTGAAAACTGATTAGCGCCAAGGCTTATGACCACTGGTTTTGTTGATAATAAGAGAACATCATCTTGAATCTTTGAGTGCCTAAATGATAACATGTGTATACTTGTTGCTCCGTGCTTTATTGAACCATGACAGTGTGAGGGTTGATCCTGATTGTTCCATGAAATATACTTGGTTGCTTATCCTGTTAAATGAACGGTTTCCATGATTATACAATTCCACCTAATCTAAAATCTGAGTTACATGATTCAAGGGTTATTGATTTGTTTAATTTACATCCTTTGACTGAAAATTCAAATGAAAAATTTTCTATCAATTGATCCAATATTAGTTAGTTTTTTCCTAAAATTTGTTAAAAATCATGTCAAAGGATTTTCGAGCCTAAATTGGTTTTAAACACTTTATACACATTGATCTTGAACCTAATTGTGTTATTGTCCAAAAAGGTGGGCAAGCCTGTTGGTTTAGAATCTCGTCTATATGATTTCTGTATCTCTGATTAGTTCAATTTAAAATTTTGATTGGGAATTGGAATAGAAATTGGTTATAGGATTGATCCAATGCTAATTAGGATCCCCTAAATCTGTTAAGAGCATTTTCGAGCCTAGAATAGTTTATAACACTTTTGAAAGACTGATTTTTTGAATTGGGACTTTGTTATTGTCTAACGGGAGGGAATTTTACTTGTTTTAAAAATCTTGATTGCCTTAATTTAGGGATTCTGATTAATCTATTCTTGAAAAGGATGCCTAATGGAATCCTTTGTGATTCTGGAAGACTATTCTTTGCCTTATTTACTCCCTTGCTCGTTTGTGTTAAACCTTACCCTCACACTATATAAGACGACTTATTTGACACACTTTTACGCAGTTTTAAGACATAGAAACACACAGTATACACTTCTCACATACTGAAAACTCGAAGACAGGAGCAAAGGCAATAGCAATACACTCTACTTCTTTTGCTCTCTTTCTCACATCAGATACTGGTTCTGAAAAGCTATCTACACTGCTTGAATACTACTCTCTGCTTATCACTATTTCTGACAAGGTATAAACTATAACTTGCATCTCTGTTTGCTCTCCTGTCTAGTCTGCCTCTACATGTGTTTCTTGGTTCGATCCCTGCCTATATGCATACCTGTCTGGGCCTTATTCTTGGCCCCTGCTAACCCTTTCCTTGCAGCTTAGATATGGATGGCTTTAATGCCATACAAAGTTTAATGTGCAGGCACCTTCATGACAGTTCATGAAAGTATAATTCATGGCTCTTTCTTTGACACCAGCCTGAACATTGCAGGCTTAGTTCTGAGTATTCATAGGGCCTCTTTCATCCCTTATCTGATCCTTTAGTTTTCTTCTATCTGTTACGTATTTGTTAGGGCTCCCTGTGTGTAAATTTTCTTAAAACAGATCTCATAGCAGAAACTATGAGTTTGGCTATCCAGGGGCCTTTCCTTAACCTTTTTTTTTTTTTTTTTATGTGGCTGCATCATTGTCATAGTTAAAACAGAGATTTTGTACGCTAAAACTAAAGTCTGGCCATTGACAATGTTTAAACATGACCATGGTATATGCGAGTTCTGAAAATTCAGGATATAACGTTTAAAGTATAACTTTCATTGTGAAATCTAGAGATTTTCATATAACAGGGGCCATACGTGCGAAAATTGCCTAATCTGTGACTATTTCTGCAAATCAAATCTGCCCCTCTTTTTACATTACTGATCTGAGCCCAAAACCTCATTTAAAATCTGGCCCTTTTGTGTGTTTAAACCGATTTTACAACTCTTAAGCTTCTACACACTAATCCAATAGTGTGTAGGGGAGTATAGATTATTGTGGTCAATTATACAATTACTTATACATATTTTCTAAAATTTGATATAAGCACTATCATGTATTTGCATGCCTATATATATATATGTATGTGTGTGTGTGTGTGTGTGTGTATATATATATATATATATATATACACACACACACACACACGTGTGACAGCCCGTTTATATGCATCTTATGTGTTTCGTGACTATTTTCTAAAACAACCCCTTCTTAAATATATATTCTTCAAAATTGACCCAAAAACGAAATAGCCATTAAGGTTAGAGCTCGACAATTAATGTCAAGTCACACCGACCCTAAATGGTTAACATTTTATTTTAAAAACAACCCTTATTTGGTTTTTGACAAAATCTGAAAATATTCTTCCGAAATTGGCTATCCCTGCAAATTACGTTTGAACACTGAAATTGCGTTAGTAACCTAATTCAGACCGTTTCTTGTAAATTTGTCCTGTTTAACTCAATGTTTGCAAAATTGAGGCTAAATGTGTGATTAGGCATTGGGCTTAGGCCGTTTCTGTAAACTTTCAATGGCCCGATACTTAGAATTGACTGTCTTTTAAACTGTTTACATGAATAGACATATTTCTTGAACTGATATGCGATTTTGACCCTCAAGTTAGTGAGATAATTTGTAAATATAATCTTTACTTGTCTATAGCCTTTTAGCATCCCAAAAATTAATTGCTCGGGCGGGAACCACTTTTTGTGGGACTTGGGGAAGTGCCTAACACCTTCTTCCCCGAGTCATTTGGACTTCTTACTCTCGAATCTCTGAAATTGAATATGTTAACAAAAGACCCGACCTTAGGCTTTTAGGTGGCCTAATACACCTTAGAAATCCATATTAGGTGGCGACTCCAATCTTTAACGCAAACGAGTTACCCAGTCAAACCCGAGTCTTGACTCGCTCCGAGTTAAGTAAAATGTGGGTATAACAGAATGGCGACTCCGCTGGGGATATCCAAAGTCCTAACCATAACGAGCTTTAAATTTTTTGGATTTTACTATTGTTATTATTGTCTATATATTTTGTATTATTTACTATTATGGTGTACTAACTTGTTTTCTTTTTTGTTTTCTTTTGTTTATTTCCACAATTTATCAATATATTGTATTTTGTTTTATTGTAAATTATTTGACATTATTGTTCATAACGTCCACCACTCCTAGCACCCTCTTAAATCTTAAAGCCCATAGGAAGGGACGGTTGCGTGGAACCCACGACCGCCCTTTTTCTCACTCAAAATAAACCTTTAGGAGGAGGTCTTGCAAAATTAGCCAAATAATGAAGCTTTTGGCAATTTGTAAGTCTTCAACTTTCAAATTGTCTGCTTGAAAGAACCGGTTAGTAGCACTAAACTCTTAGTAGAGACGTTACTAAGTTCATGCATCATATCATTTTAGGAAATTATGACTACGGCCACGCCTAAGTCTTTAGTTCACCATATCTATACCAAACCCAAACAAGTTATTAACTCCAAAGGGCGCCTAGATATGACTATGTGCGTATATTTTCTAAAATTAAAATGCCAAGTGCACACCATTTATTCTCAAATAGGAAAGGGAGGCCGAGTCTAACAGTTTCCTTTTTTGCAGGCTACCATGAGTCATAAAGACTACCATCGGTTCGGCATGATCATCGACATTCCACTGGAGATAAGGGCCTGATATAAAAATTTGGAAGAAGCTGGTCAATTTGAATTAAGTAAAACATTGAGTCACTTGCCTTCTCTAATAGATGTTGAACCCAATAAATTTATTATTGAAGCCGCCACTTGCTTTTGGGATGATGATAGAAATATTTTTCGATTTGGGGAGTTCGAAATGACAGCACTTTTGGAGGAAATAGGAGGTTTTATTGAAGATCTGGGATTGAGATGAAAGGGACATAGATGGCAAGATGCTAGAGTTATTATACCGCGTCAACCTACCGAGGAGGAGTTTTGCGATGCACTCGGTTTTCGAACAAGTGATGTACCCGAAATTTTACAAAGATCAAAATTCAGTTGTATGTCTTTGTGTAATAAGTTTGGCCATAAGAAAAGTTATGAAAATCACAAAGCAGAGTTTGCATCACACTATGGTTGGAACTGTAAAAGATTTTTTGCATTTGCGTTAGTATTCTTTGGCGTTGTTGTGTTCCCGCAAGGAATGCATAATGAAATCAACACAAAGATAGTCCATTTCACACACGCCCTAATCTATGGTATAAAGAAGAAGATATGCACTATGGTCCCCACTATATTAGCAGACATTCTTAGAGCCTTGGGAAGGTGCAAGAATGGGGCTCGATAATTTGAAGGTTGTAACTTATTATTACAAGTTTGGCTGACCGAAGATCTTCAAAAGAAACCAAATGTAGGCCAAGAGTTCTACGACATGTACCGTTCAAACCACATATTGGCAACACTATGGCTTACTTGATCATTGCTCAGTTAGACATTGGGAAGATGCAAAAGAAGTTGAAGAAGTCCGATGCTGAATCAAAGATGCCCGAGGATCCAAATTTTTGTTTTTTTTCTTTTGTGTCTTTGTCTATTGTAGTCAAACTTGGTTTATAAAAGTACAATATTTTTGGTGTTCAATTGAGAATAAATAGTTGGCACTTGCACGTTTAATTTTAAAAATCATTCAAAGCTTAGGAAGGCTATACGTACTTGACACGTCATAGTCCATTAACAAACCTTGTCCAAATATCAAAAAAGGGTTTTTAACCCAAAAAAAGATGAAACTGCATCCTCGCATGAATTCAAAGAGATTTTTGCACAAAATATTAATCGTTTATTTGGGTGTGATCAAGACTGTAGGATTATTTTGATCTTTTCTCTTTCTATCTTGTTTTCACACTATGGCTGCAAGAGGTGCACTTCAATTTGAGACTGTCTTCCGTGCTCCTTACTTGATCAGGCTTTGGTGGGAAGATTTGGCTGCAGTCAGTAACTTCCATGTTCAAAAGGTGTTGGGAGAACTGGTAGCCCTTAAGACTTACACTGTTGTGCCTGGTTTGGTCAAAGCTGCTACA
This sequence comes from Petunia axillaris subsp. axillaris, assembly GCA_029990575.1. Classification (NCBI taxonomy): domain Eukaryota; kingdom Viridiplantae; phylum Streptophyta; class Magnoliopsida; order Solanales; family Solanaceae; genus Petunia; species Petunia axillaris. The sequence continues at coordinate 52,882,588 of JARKNS010000003.1, forward strand.
CATTTCTGGGATTACAAGAGGGTTGTCTTTCATTTCAATGGTTTGGAGTTGGCACCGATGTTAGAAGAGATTGGAGGTCTGGCAGGGTTAGAAGCCCGAGACCATGATTTACCCTCAAGATGTGGAGCCTAAGGAGTTTATTGAGCTGTTGCAAGCTCTTTATGACCCATACATCGAGGGAGTGCATGCGGGAAAGGTTACCTTGGAGTATCTATATTCTAAATTCGGAGATCTAACTCTTAGGCACAATTGGACTGGGGCATGGAAAATTTAAGATTGGGAATGGACTGAGTCTACTGCCTTCATCATTGCTTTTCTGGGAAGTGTGGTCTTCCCTGAAAAAGAAGGAAATATCGACATAAGGTTGCAAAGAGTAATCGAAGGATTGCGTAAAGGTACTCACAAGCACCAAGTGAGTTTGGTTCCAATGATCGTGGGATAAATCTATAGGGCTCTGACCAAGTGTAGAAAAGGAGGGGACTTTCTTTGAAGGTTGCAACATCTTGCTACAAATGTGATTGATAGAACACTTACACAAAGTCACAATTAGTCCAATAGTACCAATGGCATCAAGGGTTGGTGGCATCCTTTCACATAACACTCGCATGGCTGGCACGACAGTATGGGAAGACCCTGCAAACATACGAGGATGGTATACCAAGTTCGATGAGTTACAAGAAGTACAATGGGTAATTAAAAACTGTGTGTTGGTTTCACCGTCTCCATACAAGGTCAAGACACTACCTTCTTGACATTTATTAGATTCCGAGGAACTCATTACTATGTTCCCTTAAGAATCCTCCTTTAAGTAGGAATGACACAGCAAACACCTCAGCTGACAAAAGGAAGGAGTTCTAACGTTGACATAAAAGACATCGTACACCCGATGGTTAGTACAATATTGACAATGTAGGAAGGAAGGGTACTATGAAATTTTGCCATGGCCGAGACAGTAGGGTGAACTCTGGTGCTACCTTGACCTACCCTCAATGGCTCAGTGAAGGTAGAGAGAAATTTGGATCAAAGACCACATTGAAAAGGAAAGCTGAAACTCCAAGTGTTGCAGAGAAGCACAAGAAAAAAAGGCACAAGTTTGACCAAAATAAGAAAAAATTAAGGGTAACAAAAGAAAGGGAGATGAGAAGGAAATCCAAGGAAAGAATCAAACGAGATGAACTTTGGTACTGGATAGGCAAAACTGTGGCAGCCAGATAAGCCGCCGGGAATCTGCAAAACCTGCTCAATGGATGGGGAGATTACTTCAAATCAGTACTGTTGGTAGAAAAGAAAGCAATAGGAGTAGAAATATGCGAGTTATTTACAATAGCTTTAGGTGACATGTAAGCAAGGAAAGACTTTACAAAGATGTTCGTTTACCCTCCCCCAGCAAACCTAACAAATTGATCTAAAGAAAAGACCGAGGAAAAAAGAGGAGGGAGAAGATGTTGGAGCTAATGCTTGATACGAGAACCTCTTTTCTTGGCACATAGTCCAAGCTTCTTTAGTCGAGTCATTTTTTTTTCAAGTTGTCTTTTTCGTTGAGTCAAGTCGTTGTCTTTCTTTCAAATCTTTTGATTGTAATAAAGACAAGAAAATCAAATAAAATTTTATTATTTTGATATTTTAGACTTGTGTTGATTATGCTTAAGCAAACGAAATGATGTATTTGGTGCAAACATTATTTTGAATCATTGAAAGGCCTACCTCTGGCACAAAAGAGGTCTCCTGCATAATAGGACGCGGATTTATTAATGCTAACATTTACTCACATTGTTTTCTCTATTTTTGTTATTTTAGTCCCAAGTCCTTGAAGATTGGTTTGTGCATTCTGACCACGTCGCAATACCGGTTAAGATCCAGAGGATCAATTCCAGTACCTCCCCCTTTACCTACAAGGACAAGGACGAGACATAATATCATGGCAGAGTTTGACAAAGCTGGAAATGGAACCCTTGAAAGACAAGGTGTGGTTGCCTATGATGATTATGCTAAGCTGGAGAAAGGTTGTTTGAGTTGGAGAATAGGATTCCTTTTGTCCATACCGATAGAACCACTGAACCAAACAAAACTGCCCCCCTCACGGCAAAGATCCACTGTTCCCCGAGAAAGACATTCCATACCCCACTTATATTGCACCTCCAAAAGCACCGTAAAACAACCTACCTCCCTTTACTGTGGAAACCAAAACTGTTCCATCGCCCACCAAAGATCACAACATGTATGCTTGGACAGGGGATGACTTAGACAGCATCAAAGAACAAGTCAAGTAGCTGGTGGAGAAATTCAAGCAATTCCAAGGCACCAAGGAAACTAGAGGACTAGCTTATGAAGATCTCTGCATGTACCCTAACTTGAAGCTATCCGCTGGTTATAAGACACCCAAGTTCAACATGTTCGATGGCAGTGGAGATCTAATGGCTCACCTAAGGTGTTACTGTGACAAGCAGGTTGGGGTTGGGCATGATGAGAAAATTCGCATGCAGTTGTTCAACCGTAGTTTGACCGGTGATGCACTGGTGTGGTACTTAAAGTAGCAAACAAAGAAGTGGACAAGCTGGGAAGAAATTGCTGGAGATTTTGTTGACAGTTTTGGGCACAACACTGACGCCATGCCCGATCAATTCTATTTGGAGAAGCTGAAATAGAATCCCACTGAGACCTTTAGGGAGTTTGCAACTAGGTAGAGAGCTGAAGCCGCCGAAGTGCAACCGCCTATGGAAGACACAGATATAGTGGCAACTTTCATCCGCATACAAGAGGATGTCTATTTTGACAAGATGTTGAACATGCAAGATAAGAAGTTTGGAGATCCGATCAAGATTGGAGATATGGTTGAAGATTGGTTGAAAACTGATAGGATTATTAGCTTGGCCACACTACAAGCCACTAACAAAGCATTACAAACCGGTAGCACAGGGGCATCAAAGAAAAAGAAGGACGTCGTTTCTTTCGTTGCTGCATCACTTGACCACTCTCCCACTCATAACCATTACTACCAAACACCACCTCCATCATTTCCATATATTCCACCATCACCTGCCTATCCAGTCTACAACACCTAGCCCATGTTCCAAAATCCATCGCCATAAAGACCACCATACCCACAAAGTCCTAACTACAGAAATACCGACACCTATCCGCCAAGACCTCACACATACAATAACCCAAGAACCAAAAGAAACTATACCCCATTAGCTGAATCCCGCACTCAACTGTTTGAAAGGCTCAAGGCAGCTGGCCACATACAACCGGTCATATTCAAAATGCTTGATAGAATGTCACCCCTACTTCAACCAAACCAAAACCTGTGCCTACCACTCTAGGGGACCTGGTCATGACACCGAAAAGTGCTACGCCTTGAGAGATAAAATACAAGACCTGATCGATCAAAAGGTGATCCACTTAAAAACACCAAATGTGCACAATAATCCTCTACCTAACCACAGTGATAATAGGATGAACTTGATCGAGTTAGATGAATAATGCAACTTGGAAGGAACCATTGTCAAAGAAAATAAGGCTACAACAACATCTTCTTCTGTTGCCCAAGCGGCTAAAGCACCAGAGCCTATTGAAGTAGAGGTGGCTCCAAAATTCTACGTTGATGTAGTCCCTCCCTACAATAAAAAAAGCAGTGCCATGGGATTATGAAGCATAGAAGAAGGTTAAGTCAACAGTCGAGACCGTTGCTGCACAAGGAATCACCAGGAGTGGGAGGATCTACACTCCCGAGCATCTTGTTCAAGGTAGACAAGGTACCAGCGAGGAAGAGTTTGAAGAATTGTGGAAGAAAGTACAAGCAAAGGAATACTCCGTGGTTGAAAATTTAGGCAAAACTCCTGCAAAAATCTCCGTTCTGGCCTTACTTCTTAAATCAGAGAGTCTCTGAAATGCCTTAATGAAAGTACTAGATGAAGCATATGTCCCGATGGAACCCACAGTTGAGAATTTGACTAGCATGGTTGGGCAAGTCATGGAATCTAGTCGAATCACCTACCACAAAGATGAGCTACCACCCAAGGGGTTGAGTCACAACAAGGCCTTGCGTGTCACCATCAAATAAAAAGACTGGTTTGTGGGAAGAGTTCTGATCGACGGAGGGTCCGGCTTGAACATATGTCCATTTATCACTCTGAAGAGAATGAGGATTGATCAAAGCAAGATAAGAGAGCGGCATGAAGGTAAAGGCGTTTGATGGTTCACAAAGACGCACCATTACGGAAATCGACTTAACTATCATGGTCGGTCCCGTGGAGTTTACTGCTGAATTTCATGTCATGGACATCTCCGCTTCTTACAACCTGCCGCTAGGAAGACCTTGGATTCACATGGCTAGGGCGGTACCTTCCACCTTGCACCAGACAGTGAAGTTTGAGTGGGAAAACAAAGAGGTGGTAGTATTTGGCGAAGGGAGCAACTCCATCTATAATGAACAAACTATACCAACAATTGAAGGGAATGCTCCTAACAGACAAACCTTCTATATTGTGGAGCTTGTGGGAGCAGTGCAAGGTAGCCGAGGAGGGTACAAAAAAAACTACAACAAAAGTTGGAATCCCACTGATGTAGTCCAAGGAGTGTATACTGCACACTTCACTCCTAAACTGGTCAATACACCACCTGGGATTGAAGAGAAAAGAAGAAGTTTCTACAGTGCTTATTGGGACGGACGAGGCAAAGGCTATGAAGGTAGGAACTTGGTCTGGGAACCCATAATATCTGATTGGGGTGTGCCTTCACGTGAATTTTGTGAAACCATACCTGCAAAAACAGAGAAGCGACCGATATACTCACCTAATGCTCGTCCTAACTGGAAACGCATTTCTGAAGAGACAAGGGGAAAGCGAATATAGCTACCTAAAACACCCAAACTTACACTGATGGAGGTAGTGATTGAAGAGCCATATATATTCCCACAGCCTGCGAAGTGGCCTGGAGACTGGGTTGTAGGCATTATAATAAGGCAAGGCTATGAACCTGGGAAAGGTTTGGGCAAAACCTAGATGGCATGGTTGAGCCAATTGAAATTGTGATGAGGGCCGGCAACAAGAAAGCTGACATAGGGTACATTGTGATTTATGAGAAAAGCATGGAAGAAGCTTCGCTGGACTTCAAATACTACAAAAGAAGCACCAAAACTCTCCTACATATTTTCGTCTCTTCTGGCTACTTGGATGGTCGTAAGGGGGAGATATCTGCAGAACAAGGGGTTGAGCTGAAGATTATTGATGCTGAAGAGGATTTACTGAAAGGCGTGCAAAAGATGTTCCTATTTGACGAAGACTGTTGTGTGATCCTAGAAGAGCATGTTGAACCTCCTGGACTGGCAAAAGCTGAATCTAGAGCTGCACTGAACAACTGGACCAGCAACCTGGCCCGAGCTTACCGCGGACCTTGGCAGAGCTGGGGGATAGAGTTTATTTTATGCTTTCTTAAATAAAACCCGACCTCGAGTCGTGGAACTTGCATTTTCCTTTTTCCCTTTTCATATGTCTCCCTACAAACTTTTGTTTGCAAGGATTCATAAATAAAATATTTCACTATTGCCCTCTATTTTTGTTTTAATCTTTTAATTAATTACAACGTTTTATTTTTCAGCATTCAAACTAATAATTCCATTGAATCTGCAACCGTAACGTGTAACGAAACTACAGAGCTTGGAGAGTCTGATTTTGATGATGATGAGCTTGATGAAGCAACACAAGAGGAAATTGAAAGATTTGAAAATAAGCCCAAACCAAATCTAGAAGAGACTGAGGTAATAAATTTAGGAGATGATAAGACAGTAAAAGAGATAAGAATCAGCGTACATCTCACTATAGAAGATAGGAAACAATATATCGAATTTCTTAAAGAATATGAGGACGTGTTTGCATGGTCGTATGATGACATGACCGGCATAAACACGGATATAGTGGCTCATAAACTGCCCATCAATCCAGGCTTTCAGTCAAGCGGAAAGCCCAAACTTTCAATTCATCTACCTTGCTAAAGATCGGAGAAGAGGTAACTAAACAGCTCAATGCGGGAATTTTAAAAACAGCCAAATACCCAACTTGGTTAGCCAACATTGTCCCGGTGCCAAAGAAAAATGGGAAGCTCAGAGTTTCTGTAGACTATAGAGATCTTAATAGAGCTAGCCCAAAGGACGATTTCCCCTTGCCAAATATACACATCCTGATCGACAATTGCGCGAAGCACGAACTGCAGTCTTTCGTGGATTATTTTGCCGGTTACCGTCAAGTACTTATGGATGAAGAAGATGATGAGAAGACAACTTTCACTACATCTTAGGGGACTTACTGTTACAAGGTTATGCCATTTGGGTTGAAGAATCCTGGGGCAACTTATATGAGGGCAATGACAACCACGTTCCATGACTTATTGCACAAAAAAATTGAAGTATATGTGGATGACGTGATCCCGTAGATAATCTGCGCAAGTTTTTCAATCGCCTGCATATATACAAAATGAAGTTGAATCTAGCAAAATGCGCTTTCGGTGTTCCCGTAGGGAAGCTTCTAGGTTTTATCGTCAGCAGAAGAGGCATCGAGTTAGATTCATCCAAGATCAAAGCCATCAAGGAATTTCCACCACTGAAGAGTAAGAAAGAGGTCATGAGTTTCTTGGGATAACTCAATTATATCAGCCGATTCATAGCCCAATCCACGTTTATTTGTGAACCAATCATTAAGTTATTGAAGAAAGACGCAGCGATCGAATGGACGGAGGATTGCCAAAAAGCATTTGACCGGTAAAGAAGTATCTGTTTTGTCCACCCGTGCTGGTTCCACCCAAACTTGGACAACCTTTGATTTTGTACCTGTGGTAGATTTGGCGTTCGGATGTATACTGGGCAACATGACTCAACTGGAAGAAATGAGCAAGCAATATACTATCTGAGTAAGAAGTTCACTCCCTACGAAGCCAAGTACACACTGTTGGAGCGTACTTGTTATGCACTGACCTGGATAGCACAAACATTACAAAGTTAACAACGGAAGCATTGAAGACTACTAGTGATACATGCAAACTAAATTGAGGCCCTACCTGATGTCCTGTGCAACCTTGCTGATATCAAGGATGGACCCTCTCAAGTATATCTTCTAAAAGCCAATGCCTACTGGGAAGTTGGCCAAATGGCAAATGCTACTCAATGAATTCGACATCACTTTTGTCACTCAAAAGGCGGTGAAAGCTCAAACCTTGGCAGATCATATGGCCGAGAATCCTGTGGATGATGATTACGAACCTCTGCACACTTATTTTCCTGACGAAGAAGTCATGTTTGTAGGAGAAGACTACACAGAGGAATACGACGGCTGGAGATTATTCTTTGACGGAGCAGTGAATTTCAAAGAAGTCGGCATGGAGCAGTACTAGTTTCTAAGACCGGTCATCATTATCCTATCATAGCCAGACTAAGGTTTCCTTGCACCAACAACATAGCAGAATATGAAGCTTGTATCCTGGGTCTTAGAATGGTGGTAGATATGAACTTACAAGAGCTGTTGGCAATTGGAGATTCTGATTTATTGATTCACCAAGTCTGAGGAGAATGGACGGCCAAGAATTCCAAAATATTGTCATACCTCGAGTGTATAAAAGAGCTGAAGAAAAAGTTCACCAAGATAGAGTTCCGGCATGTACCTAGGTTGTAAAATGAGTTCGCAGACGGTTTGGCCACCATATCTTCCATGATCAAACATCCTGGCAGGATACATTGACTCGATACCCGTGGCGGTAAGGAAACAACCAACATACTGTTATCATGTGGAAGAAGAGTTGGATGGACAACCTTGGTTCTACGACATCAAGAGATTCTCAAAGATGACACTTACTCGAAAGATGCAACAAGTCTTCAAAAGAAGACCTTTGAGGAGATTGACAAACAGTTTCTTTTTGAACGGCGAAGAAAAGGACACCTGATCTAGGTTTGTTGAGATGCGTAGATGCTACAGAAGCTGCAAGATTATTAGAAGAAATACATTCTGGGACGTGTGGCCCACACATGAATGGTTTTATGCTCACAAAGAAGATCTTAAGGGCTGGATATTTCTGGATGACAATGGAGCATCACTGCATAAAACACGCAAGGAGATGTCATCAATGCCAAGTCCATGGAGACATGATTCGAGTACTCCCCAGCAAGTTGAATGTTATGGGATCACCCTGGCCCTTTGCTGCTTGGGGAATGGATGTCATAGGACGAATCGAAGCCACCATTTCAAACAGACACTGTTTCATCTTGGTGTCTATTGATTACTTTACTAAATGGGTAAAAGCTGCATCGTACAAGTCAGTGACAAAAAAATGGTAGCAAATTTCGTTCGTGACAAGATAATCTGTAGATTTGGTATCCCTGAGTCGATCATCACTGACAATAGGTCTAACCTCAACACTGACTTGATAAAAGCAACTTGTTTAGACTTCAAGATCAAGCACCATAACTCCACTGCATATAGACCTCAAATGAATGGAGCGGTTGAGGCAGCCAATAAGAACATCAAGAAGATACTATGCAAAATGATAGACAATTCAATACAATGGCATGAGAACTTACCCTATGCATTGTTAGGGTACCGCACTACAGTGAGAACATCAACAGGAGCCACTCCTTACTTGTTAGTGTATGGCACCGAAGCAGTGATACCAGCAGAGGTCGAGATACCATCTCTAAGGGTCATTCAAAAAGCACAATTGAAAGACGTTGAATGGGTCAAGAAGAGGATGGAGCAGGTAGCACTCATCGATGGCAAGAGAATAAATGGAATATGTCATGGGCAGTTATATCAGAGGAGGATGACCAAAGAATTTAATAAAAAAGTTCGAGAAAGGTCTTTCGAACCTGGGCAATTAGTGCTGAAGAAGATATTCCCCAATCAAGAAGAGGCGAGAGGCAAGCTTGCACCAAATTGGAAAGGGCCATACATGGTCCACCGAGTTCTAATTGGAGGAGCACTAATACTGGCAGAGATGGATGGAGAAGTTTGGCTGAAACCAATTAATGCAAACTCTGTCAAAAGATACTATGTCTAAAAACTTGCATTAGTTAATGGTTTTATTATTTTGCAATATATCATGTAATCTGGAACTACGTTACGACCTGATTCCCCAAGTGTGGTACGTAGGCAACCTACCCAAGGTTCGGTCGCATAAATAGAAAAATTTCATTTTCCCATAAAGCAGATACTGGGGTAGAATATTTGAGGAACTCTTAAAAATTCCAAAAGGACAGATAGAATTGATACTGGGGCATAAATTTTTGAGACCCTCTCAAAAATTTCAAAATGAAGAAACTGGGGCAGAATTTTGAGGTCCCCCTCAAAATTCATTCAGCGGAGAATCCTAGAACGACCCTAAGAACAATGACCATGATCTTACACCATGCAGTTTATGACTCAATGGAATAAAATATTTTTCTTCTTACAAAAGTTTTTTCAAAATATTTACATTATTTACTGCTTTATGTATATCCCCATCAGCTTGACAGAGGTCCCGACATCCATAAAAAGTAGGCGCAAAGCGAGCTAAGAATGTACAAACTAAACCGCCCCGCACAACTCACAAATCTTTCTTTAAATGCAGGCATGAGGGTACACAGCCCGACGCGACAGGCAAATATCTCTCAACAAGAAGGTATTTAGTTTGCAGGGTAGAAAGCTCTGGAGGTAGACAGCCTGGAGGGTAGACAACCCAGTGAAAGGATTGGTTTGACAAAGGGTAGACAGCCCTGAGGGTAGACAACCCTGTGAGAAGTTTGGCATTGACAGAGGGTAGACAGCCCGATGTTAAGTTTGACATGGCAGAGGGTAGACAGTCCGATGTGGAGTTTTGCATTGACTGAGGGTAGACATCCTGATGTTAAGTTTGGCATGGCAGAGGGTAGATAATACGATGCGGAGTTTGGCATTGACTGAGGGTAGACAGCTCGATGTTGAGTTTGGCATGACAAAGGGTAGACAACCCTGTGAGAAGTTTGGCATTGACAAAGGGTAGACAACCCGATGTTAAAGTTGGCATGCAGATGGTAGACAGCCCGATACGGAGTTTGGCATTGACTGAGGGTAGACAGACTGATGTTGAGTTTGGCATGGCAGAGGGTACACAGCCCGATGCGGAGTTCGGCATTGACTGAGGGTAGACAGCCCGATGCAGAGTTTGGCATTGACTGAGGGTAGACAGCTCGATGTTGAGTTTGGCATGGCATAGGGTAGACAACCCAATGCAGAGTTAGGCATTGATTGAGGGTAGACAACCCGATGTTGAGTTTGGCATGGCAAAGGGTAGACAGCCTAATGCGGAGTTTGGCATAATAAGAGGAAGACAGCCTGGAGGGTGGACAGCCCGGTGAAAGGATGGACATGACAAAGGGTAGACAACCCAATGAAAAGAATGGCACAATGACGAACACACCTACATGTGATGAGAAACCCTGGCAAGATGATCCAGCCAATAGGAAATTACATTTTACATTTACGTATATTCACTGTTTTTGCAAAACTCACTTTTACTGCAGGATATACAATCTGACGATGCAAAACATTACAATCTAGCACTTCGAAAATTCCCATAATCCATAAACACTCCTCAAGAGTCGCGACAAAATAAGTCGTTTTGTCAATGTCTTTGTCCGAAGACTCTTTCATCATCCCAGACAAAGAGGGGCATCTGTTGACACCTAATTATATCCCTGCTATTTCAATAGCCATTACTCAGACCAACTTGCATTGATTACCTCACACTCACCGCTATTCAAAGTCAGTACGTTGCACACGCATGCCAATTGGGCTATTTTTAAGAAATTAGCACAAGCTACGGTCATTTTATGAAATTCACACGTTCAGTTATAATTTCTCGTAATTATTCCTATTTTTAGCAAAATTGTCCAAATTATTTTAAAAACTAAAATAATATGTTTCGCTAGCTATTTAACCCTCGCAATTAATTTTTTATTTTTTTTAATGTAATTTCATAATTATTTTATACAATTTTTCTATACATTTATACGCATTTTATACATATTATACACAATATATACAATATATACATATACTACACCTCAGCATGCGTATACCTCACATCCACTTATACATGTCAGCGCCACGTCACGTCGACGTGGCTCAATCTCAGCCCTCCACATGTATAATCTAACGGCTGAAAATGCCATTTCCTTTTTTAATTACACTTCATACCCCCCAAACCTTATTTCCCGATCCCATTTCCCCTAACACCCCGCCGCCATCACTCTCCTTCTCTCTCTCATCTCGAAACCTAACACCCCCAATGTTATGGCTATTTTCTACCATTCTCGCCGATGAAACATTAGGAAAATTATATTTTCTCTTTCCCCTCGTGGCCCGCTACAAAACCCCATGCCAATTTTTCCATTTGGTGAAGGTAAAAAATCTGACCCCTCATCGACTTCGTCGCCGTCGTCGGAAACTAAAATGTCCTTTGAGGTACGGACCTTTACACGTTCTTAGAGGAGAAATTGAGTTCGAAAAAGGGAGTCCTTAGTTTGAACACGACGAAACTGATTCGAATTGATAAATAAAACGTGTAATGCTTTCTTTAGTTATTTCTGGAAAACTATATGATGTCTGCGACTGATTTAATTGACGGTGTTAGTTGATTATGTGTCTGCATGCCTAGTATAAAACTGATAAGGGCCAAGGCTATGTGACCACTGGTTTTGTTGATAATAAGAGAACATCATCTTGAATCTTTGAGTTCCTAAATGATAACATGTGTATACTTGTGGCTCCGTGCTTTATTGAACCATGATAATGTGAGGGTTGATCATGCTTGTTCCATGAAATATACTTGGTTGCTTATCCTGTTAAATCAATGGTTTCCATGATTATAAAATTCCACCCAGTCTAAAATCTGAGTTAGATGATTCAAGGGTTCTTGATTTGTTCAATTTACATCCTTTGACTGAAAATTCAAATGAAAATTGTTCTACCAATTGATCCAGTATCAATTAGTTTTTTTTCTGAAATTTGTTAATTCATGTCAAATGATTTTCGAGCCTCAATTGGTTTTGAACACTTTTTACACATTAATCTGGAACCTAGTTGTGTTATTCTCCAAAAAGGTGGGGAAGCCTGTTTGTTTAGAATCTTGTCTATATGATTTCTTTATCCCTGATTAGTTCAATTTGAAATTTTGGTTGGGATTGAGAATAGAAATTGGTTATAGGATTGCTCAAATGCTAATTAGGATTTTCTAAATCTGTTAAGAGTATTTTCGAGCATAAAATAGTTTATAACACTTTTGAAAGACTGATTTTTGAATTGAGACTTTCTTATTATCTAAGGGGAGGTAGGTTTACTTGTTTTAAAATCTTGACTGCCTTAATTTAGGGATTCGGATTAATCTATTCTTTGAAAGGATGCCTAATGGAATTCTTTGTGATTCTAGAAGACTGCTCTTTACCTTATTTACTCCCTTGCCCATTTGTGTTTAACCCTTACCCTCACATTATATAAGTCGACTTATTTGACACACTTATACACAATTTTAAGAAATAGAAACACACAGTATACACACTTCTCACGTACTAAAAACTAGAAGATAGGAGCAAAAGCAATAGCAATACACTCTACTTCTTTTGCTCTCTTTCTCACATCAGATACTGGTTCTGAAAAGCTATCTACTTGAATACTACTCTCTGCTTGTCACTATTTCTGACAAGGTATAAACTATAACTTGCATCTCTATTTGCTCTCATGCCTAGTCTGCCTCTACATGTGTTTCTTGGTTTGATCCCTGCCTATATGCATACCTGTCTGGGCCTTATTCCTGGCCCCTGCTAACCCTTTCCTTGCAGCTTAGATATGGTTGGCTTTAATGCCATACAAAGTTTAATGTGCAGGCACCTTCATGACAGTTCATGAAAGTATAGTTCCTGACTCTTTCTTTGACACCAACCTGAACATTGCAGGCTTAGTTCTGAATATTCACATGGCATCTTTTCATCCCTTATCTGATCCTTTAGTTTTCCCCTATCTGTTATGTATTTGTTAGGGCTACCTGTGTGTAAGTTATCTTAAAACAGGTGTCACAACAGAAACTATGAGTTTGGCTATCCAGGGGCCTTTCCTTAACCCTTTCTTTTATGTGGCTGCTTTATTGTCATAGTTAAAATATAGATTTTGTATGCTAAAACTAAAGTTTGACGATTGATAATGTTTAAATATGACCATGGTATATCCAAGTTCTGAAAATTCAGGATATAACGTTTAAAGTATAACTTTCATTGTGAAATCTGGAGATTTTCATATAACAGGGGCCATATATGCGAAAATTGCCTAATCTGTGACTATTTCTGCAAATCAAATCTGTCCCTCTTTTTGCATTACTGATCTGAGCCCAAAACCTCATTTAAAATCTGGCCATTTTGTGTGTTTAAATCGATTTTACAACTCTTAAGCTTCTACACGCTAATCCAATAGTTTGTAGGGGTGTATAGAATATTGGGATCAACTATACAAATACTTATACGTATTTTCTAAAATTTGATATAAGCACTATCATGTATTTGCATGCCTATATGTATATATATTAAGTGTGAGAGCCTGTTTATGTGCATCTTATGTGTTTCGTGACCATTTTCTAAAACAACCACTTCTTATATATATATATATTCTTCAAAATTGACCTAAAATCAAAATAGCCATTAAGGTTAGAGCTCGACAATTAATGTCAAGTCACACCGACCCTAAATGGCTAAGATTTTATTTTAAAAACAAACTTTATTTTGTTTTTGATAAAATTTGAAAACATTCTTCCGAAATTGGCTATCCCTGCAAATTACATTTGAACATTGAAATTGCGTTAGTGACCTAATTCGGACCGTTTCTTCTAAATTTGTCCTGTTTAACTCAGTGTTTGCAAAACTGAGGCTAAATTTGTGATTAGACGTTGGGCTTAGGCTGTTTCTGCAAAATTTCAATGGCCCGATAATTAGAATTGACTGCTGCAGGTTTGGACGTCTATCTATCTCACAGATAACGACTACTCCCAGTCTCTGGTCAATCCATGCTGATGCATAAAGAGCTATTCCCGCCGCCCACCCGAAAGAGACAAGGAAGACTAACCGCAAACGGCTCCGAAAGAAACAAAAAAATGCGTGCCGCACTTACGAAGGATTGTCTTTTAAACTGTTTGCATGAATAGACATATTTCTTGAATTGATATGCGATTTTGACCCTCAAGTTAGTGAGATAATTTGTAAATATGACCTTTACTTGTCTATAGCCTTTTAACGCCCCAAAAATTAATTGCTCGGGCGAGAACCACTTTTCATGGGACTTGGGGAAGTGCCTACCTTCTTCCCCGAGTCATTTGGACTTCTTACCCTCGATTCTCTACAATTGAATATGTTAATAAAAGACCCGACCTTAGACTTTTAGGTGGCCTAATATATCTTAGAAATCCATATTAGATGGCGACTCCAATCTTTAACTCAAATAAGTTACCCAGTCAAACTTGAGTCTTGACTCGCTCCGAGTTAAGTAAAATATGAGTATGACAGGGGGATAGCAGCGACCAGATCTAGTTGCGTAACATTAAGGCTCGACTATGGAGCAGCCGGAGTTCCGTAGCTGACCGTAACAGCAGCAGCAGGAAATAGCGAGAAACAACATTGAAAGTAGATGCCGGCGACGACGGGGGATGGGGGAGGGGACGCTGGCGATGACAGGGTAGTCGAGGGTCGTTGGCGATGAGGAAGGAGGGAGCGAGGAGGGGTGGTAGCCGAAAAACAGTGGGATGTGGGGAGAGAGAAAAGTAATTGGATTTTTTTGGCTATGTTTAGTAGTATTGTCCAAAATGTTGCTATGTTTAGTTAAGTGGTAAAATATTGTTATATTTTCCAAAAAAGTTCCTTACAATGACACTAATTGTAATTTTTTCCTAAAATTTTAAATTTTTAAGAATGAGTTTTTACTCTAAAAAAAGTAAAATGTGGATAAAAAAGTTAATACATGTATTCTTCCATTATGCCATTATTCCCATCATCTTAGTACGATCGATCAAACTATTTTCCATACGAAAACTTAGCAAACGAACTTAACTTATATTTTTGTACTCTAAAAGGTATGGACATACACACTTTTATTAATAGAAGATAAACCAAAAAAATTAACTCTTAAAAAGTAGTAGGTATTGAATACGTAAATTATATGCACATTGTGAATAGACCGATACATGATCAAGAGAAGCAACCAACATGAAATATCTATCAATAGAAGAAGGAAATTGAAAGTTCAATGAGATATGAAGGACCGCAACTCCTACTTCCATAGTGAGATTGTATCTTTTTCTTACAATGAGCATTACGGTGTGAAATTGTATCTTTTTCTTACATTCATAACTCTTTTCGCGTGACTATTTATTCTTGAGATTCAACACATGTTTGGGGATTGTGTGAGTTTAATGTTATTATATCTGATTCTTAACATAATCATATGTAGATTTGAGAAATTAAAGTAAGTACTCCCTCCGTCCCAAATTAGTTGTCGCTTTAGGAAAAATGGTGTGTCCCAAATTAGTTTACACTTTAGGATTTCAAGACAAAAATTGTTAGTCTTTTCCAACTATACCCTTAATAATTAAAAAAATTCTCAACAAAATTTAATAGTCAAACATTAAATAGAGGTAACATAGTAAAATACACACTCTATTTAATAATTTTTTTAATGGGCGTGAAGAAGCTAAAAGCGACAACTAATTTGGGACGGAGGGGGTATAAACTATTAAAGATAGACACATCTGACATATATCAAACACTTTTCTTAAAAGGATCATGGTAAACTGGTACGATTTTCGTCAGCTTGGTGATAATATGATCAAGCTACTTTGTTCGATACAACACCTTATTAATTATTTTAACTGGCTGCGCTTCGCTCAAATTAAGTTTATCAAATGTAATGATTATAGATTCGAATTTTAGTTTTGCTACTCCATAGAATGAAATGGGATCAATATATCCAGAATAAAAAGGAGATGCAACATGAGATGTAGCACAAGGAGTATTATTCCCTTAAAATTTTAAATTCATATGGGTCGACTGCCTTGCTTATATTCTTCGTGCATGTCATTATTCCAACATCTTAGTTCGATCGATCAATAATGTTATATTCGAAAACTTATAAAGAACGTATCAGAAATTCTATTTTTTTGCACTCTAAATGGTATGCATTATGTTTACAACTTTTATAAAAAGAAGATACGCAAGAAAAGGTTAACTCCTACAAACTAGGTATTAAAAACGTAAATTATATGCATGATGTGACTAGACATAAGGATGAACAAGCGAAACAGGAAATATCTTCTAGAGGAAGACGGAAATCAAAAGCTCAATGAGATACAGCCTAATCTTTCTATAATGGTAAGTTTGTCTGAAAATTTCATGGTTGTTATACATGCAGAGTTGCATTGAGATCTTATTTGGATGCTATAAACAAGAAGTGCGCATAAAGTTGTTTTTCTGTATGTTTTATGTTATAAGAAAATACAAAATACTTGTTAAATTATAAATCTCAATACATATTCATATTTTATTAATTAGAAGTGAAAAAGCTAATACATTGATAATAAGTTTATAGCTAGTTGTACATACTTACCAAAAATTGATAATGTTTTGAATAAAAAAACTAAATGACTAGAAAACAAATTAATAAATTGTAAAATTAAAATCAGAATTAACATCAATATAGTAAAATATAGAATATTAATATATGAGTATGTCTGTTATAGAGAAGTAACTTAGATCGATATAATAAAATGACATGAATGTATATTATGTGGAGGTTTGACTGTATAAAGGATTGCAAACTCGTACTTTCAAAATTAATGAAGCTTTACGGTGGGAAGTTGTCATACTTTCTTTCATTCTTTATATTTGGTAATTCTTTTTGCGTGACTGTTTTATTCTTGAGATCTAACATATGTTTGGGAAGTTTGTGACTTTAATAGTACTCCATCTTATTATTAACATCATCAAATACAAATTTCAAAACGTTTGAATTATTAGAGGTGACACACGGACAACAACATTTTTCTCCAAAGGATCTGGTGAACTTGTATGACTTAATGGGATCAAATTACATTGTTAGTAATTCAGATATAGCACCTTATTACTAATTTTAATTAATTACTTTTGAATTCTTAAAAATTAATATGCTGAATGCGGTAAGTAAATAAAACCTAGCTGCCTCGGAATTAACCTTTGGACAATTTTGTGAACAGAAATATGTGGTCAGATAACTTCGTGTAAAAGAATAACGTATTTGATTGTTCATTTTCTTTTGAGATTCTTTTGAGTTTGCTGCAATATGATATTTCTTTTCTGGTTTAAAAGTATCATAAGGCACTTCAGGCCTATTAGTTAAGTAAGGCAAAATACATAAATAGACACTTATCTTTTATACGAATTTCTTGTTTAACTCCAAAAAGAGGGTTGTTCCTATTGAACACTTAAACTACATTCAAAATGTGTCTGTCGAACAAAATGTCATTTGTATTATTTTTATTCGTCAATTTGCCACATCATCAATGAATGACTTGCACACACTCTAATCTTTTTAATAGTTGACAATTTTGTGTTTAATAGATACACTTTGAATGTAGTTTAAGTGTTCAATAAGAACAACACTTACTTTAAGTGTTAAAATAAATTTCGTGCCAAGTTTAGGTGTTTGTTTATGTATTTTGCATTTAAGTAACTACGTTAAGCTTTTCATTTTTTGTAACAATTTAAATGTTTTTTTGTCTATCTTAGACGAGTATATGTGCATGTAGCGGCGGAGCCCCACCCAAGCAAGGCCGGAAAAATTCTCAAAGTGGCGTGATAAAAGTTAACACCCTTGACACAATAGTAACTGGTAGCTCGTTTGTTACGGGGTGCTCAAACCGGCGCGAGGGCGCTGGTTCGAATCCCTTTGAAGTTTTTGGTCCTTTTTATCAGTCATATTTTTAATTAATTAACAAAATGAAACGACCTCGGTTAGTTGTTTCGGAAGTTAGGACTTCGATGGACGTGTCACGGACCGCACCTTCCTCAATGACAGCGACACACTTTTGGCCCGTGCGGCGCGTAGTCCCACCTGACTACAAGCCAGCCTGCTCCTTGTCCCAGGTTTCTAGGAAGCTCGCCTCATAGGCCTAGCTTCAACTGTGCCACCCGAAGGTCTCTCCCTTGTGCGCATCTCATATGCGGAAACTTTAGTGTGCGCACATCCGGGGTTGGCTTAGGACCTGCCCGTCCCTTGCCTAGCACTAAGCGTCGCTCCTGCACGCGAAGTGCTATCCTCAAGCTTGGCCCTCGCCTTGTGCCCTGGCACTTGGCTTGGCTTTGCCCTAGTAGGACAACTCTTTAGCCCTTGGCCTTTGTCATGTGCGACTCCAAGGATACCTCCCAATGTCTCCCGACATTGGCAAGCGTAGCCCTCGCATCATGCCTTCCTCCTGAGTAGCGCAGCGTCGCCCCACGACTGCGCGTCTAGGCCAACGAGCCCTTGCTTGCATGGTTGAACCCTTCCCATGCTTGCAACTCAATACACGAGGCTTTCAATAGCTCCTCAAGTACTCAATCGGCACAGAGGTCTTTATCATATCCGAAGACAGCCCGCGGGGCTTAGTCTTTCCTTCCTTCAAGCCTCTACTGCCCGTTGTTCGCCCAACGTTGGCCCTCTGGCCACACGCCGTCCATAGAGTCGCCTAACTCGTATGGATACCTGGAACACTCCTCTGAGATGTCCAGGCAGGCCCTTGAGGTCCTTTCTCAAGGCAGCTCACTTGGTGCGACTTCCCGACAAAGTGCACGGGGAGGGCTGGTAGGCTGTCACCATATCTGCCCCCCTTATATATGTCCTTAAAAATTAAACCCCTGTCATAGCACTTGACATCCTTTGTCCAGAGAATAGTACAAGGATCTAACTTTCCACTCCGATCTCCAAATGAGGTGCCGTTTGTTCCTGAGATTCCTCTTGACTTCCTTCACACCTCCATGAAGTTTCATCTCATTCCCATACTCGTGGAAAGAGATATAGCCCTCGGAAGATCAGCTTAATTACCACAATGCCACTGCTTCTTGGCTAAGTCAAGCCCATAGGCAAACAAGCTCCGATCGGAACCAAACTTGGTATGCACACTCTATAGCATCTTAGGAACAAGGCACTCACCCTATATTTCAAGATTCCCACTATAGCTCCAAAACATGCGGCACTGACACTCGTGCACGCACACAGCTCGCACGGCTGACACTCAGCCTGCGCCCAGCTGACACTCGTCCAGCACCTTGCTGGCCCTCATCTAGAACATGTCTAGCACTCTTCTAGGACATGGCCATGGCTTCCCCTCAACTACGCGTCTGGCATTCATCCCGCGCACGACTGGCCCTCGTCCAGCCGACTGACACTCGTTTAGCGCACGCCCGACACTCGGCCGAGCGGCTGACACTCGTCTGGTCCGCCTGTGGTGCAAAGACATTGCGCGCGCAAAGGCATCAAAAGGGCGCCGCGCAACATTCTCCCCCACTCGATCTAGGTATCGTCCTCGATGACTGACTGCCTAAGCCCACGAAAACTCGGAGTTTGCCCCCTCGGGATTCTCCATCACGGTTCCCATTTCCAAGGCTCCTTGGACTTCCTCAAGTCCCTTCTCTTAAAATAGGAGTCGTGCCCATCACTGCTCCTCCCAAGTTTTGCCCAAGCGTGCCTCTGCACTCCATCTCCGCGATGATCACTGTCGCACCCCGTTTTTCGATCTCGGATCGAGTTCAAAGGTCGGGGCTTGACTAGGGTGACTCGCTTGGAACGAGTTTTGGAGTCGCCACCTAATAAATTTATTTAAGGCGTATTAGGTCACCTACGATGTCTAAGTATCTAAATTAAACTCTAGATGGTCATGTCTAGTAGAGATTCTAAGGTAAGAAGCCCTCGTGACTCGAGAAGAAGGTGTTAGGCACTTCTCGAGTCCCACGAAAAGTGGTTCCCGACCGGATTTATATTTTGGGACTAAGGGTAAGACATAAAACATTGACAAAATCAAAAAAAAAGTCAAAGATGTAATTTTAATTTAAGAGAAAACATATCGAAGTAAGGCTAAATTCCAATTATGTTTCAATTAGAGGATATTTCTAAAAAAAATAACTGGGCAGACTCCGAAGTTAGTTTGAAAAAAAAGTTTAAATATTCCTAAAATACACTAAATTCTCTAAATGTAGGGACAAGGAGAATTTTAGCGATTTTAGAAATGTTAGCCACTTTAAGCGGTAGTATGACATTAGTTGTCAAGTACCGTTGCTCGTGTGCCTATTATTGTGAGGTCGTGTTTGAAATAAACTATATGTATATAAACTTTGTATATATATACATAATAAAATAATTTATAAAGCAAAATGCGCAAGTACATAACTAAAAGAAATATAAGTCTGCATATATAGAATACTTTCAAAGAAAAGTAGTAATAGCTATAGTGTATATGATGTGTAATACAATTCTAAAGATGAAATAGAACTGTGACAATGTACTAGTATGATCAGTAATATCGTTTTAGCTTATACTTTTAAAAAGACAATATAAGTATATAAATGTATAGGACTTGACCTCCAAGGTCCCTACTCCCTTTACAAACTATTTGTTAGTTTGTAGAGACTAAAACATAGTTTCAAAATAAGGCTTTTATAACACTTACAAAATGGGTTGTGGATTTTAGAAACGATACCCTACGCATTTTGATTTTGCAGAAACAGTCCCATTTTCAGATGCGATTTCATATTTAGCCCTTTCAAAATCAATTTCTCAGATGATCTTATATTTCTGATTTGAACCTGCACCAGAGTCTTAGAAATCAAGTCAAATTTCAGATTTTAATAATTTGCAGAAATAGTCTAAATTGCATTTTTTGCCCCTTTTTCGAGTTTCTAGCAGAAAATATCCTCTATAAAACCTTACTTCGAACGTGACCTGTACAGTTTCAGATTCCAGTTTTTAACCATTTGCAAAAAATAGACCTCAGTCAAAGCAGACTTGCAAAAATAGCTTCAGTTGTCAGAAAATTTCAGATTTAGTACCCTACACATTTCAAGACTTCCTAAGACCTGTTTCATACAGTTTCAGATTTGCAGAAAATAACCATTCAAACACATGAAAAAGAAAAGAGGTAGCCCCTGTTTTAGCCAAGTTGCAACAATACTTTGCTGCCTAATTTACTGCATTTCAAGCAGTTTTCTGTCACTGTTCCGCTGCTGCTTAGTGCTCTTTATAGTCGCTGTTCGAAAGTACTTGCTGTTGTCACATATGCACTTTAAAAGTGCCTCAAATTATATACAAACGGGGAACCTAATGAATACATAATGGGGTGGGAAAGTAGAGGTAAGAGTGTGCCCTGTGTGCACTTTATTAGTAATTCACAAGTTCTTCTCATTAACGTTCTTATCAACGCCAGCACTGGACTTTCGAATCCACTTTTAAACTGCTAGTTGCAACATCTGCTAGTGTCGTTTTATTGACACTCTTTACCTGTCAATAAAACTTACTGATGGTATAGCTTTAGGCTATCCAGAGTCAGACAAGACCTACACAAAGGGTTAGTGGATGGCCTACAGCAGGCCTAAACAACACACAACAATATACAGGCGAACTATGATATTTGAATTCAAAGCTTTACATTATTGCCAGCATGTTAGAAATATCATCCAGCCAGACATAGAGATACCTTAAGGTAGTTGAAACAGCTGGAAAACAACGAAATGAAGTAAGAAGTAACGCACACTCAACAGGGAACCAAGCAGCAAGCAGTAGCTGATGCTTTACTTTGGCTTATAGCCAACAAAGACAGAATAAAGAAGGGAAGCCTATAAGTGTCTGTGAAGTGTGAGTGCTTGAGAAAGATAGAGTATTGTAGTGAGAACTAGTGTAGTATTCTGTGAGTGTTCTTCAGTGTTTGTGTGTGTCTAAGTCCCAATAAAGTGAGAAAAGGCTGGTTTATATAGTATTAAGGAGTAGTATGTTAGGATTTAAATCATTGCCAAAAGAGGGAGTCTAAATCAGGAATCTTCAATAGAAGGAAACATAAAATTGTGCTGTCAATTAGCTTAAATTAAGGAGGAGCTTACAGCCTATATGTTCCCTTAAATAAATCCATATGTTTGAAATTTGAGAAGTAACAGGATATTTTCCTTTGTTACTTAAGCTAAAAATCAGCTGGCACAAATATGTACACAATCAGGGCAAATACATCAGGAAAGCAGGGCAGATACATTCATAAAAGCATGGAAAATTTATAATATCTTCTATTTCAAGAAATGCTTAAGAGCCTTTTCATTAGCTGAAAATATACTGGCAATTTCAAAAAAGTTCAGTCAATTTTCATTAGCATTCAGTCAGCACAAGCACTCTGTTTGAAGAAGGAAATATCGAGTTCAATTGCAGATTATCATGCTTTGATTTCAAACACAACCAATTTCCGAATAGTCAAGACATCGCAAGGCTCATAGCTCAACATGATATGATTATGAATATGAAAACAATAATCAACATTCGACTAATTTGAAACTATTCACAAAATCATGCTTTTAACTTGACAATCAAAACAGCTTTTACGAGTTCATATTCTAACCATTATTTCAATGCCAACAGCCTTTAACAAAATTAAGCTTTTAAGCACAATAGATACTTCTATGTATTTTCGGTATACAAAGATATGAACAGTCTTAATTTTTCATGGTATAAACGGATAGGAAAACAAACTGGAATAAAGGAAGGTGTTACCCGTTCGGTTGTATCCGGGTCGGGTCGGGTTACTTCAATTCTGCTCGTTTTTGCTTAGATCATGGAGAATCATGTTTGAAAATTCCCATTTCTTACTTTTTGCTTGATTCTCGCCATGTTTGTTTCAGATTTGCAGGGATCCCAATTCCTTGTTCCTATTTCGGATTCCACGAGGCAAATAAGAGAGAGAGGGGGATTCGTCCCGTGTAATCAGAGATCGGAAAGAGGAGAGGGGCTCGTGACTGCGGCGGAAATGGGGGAGTCGACAGCGGAGAGGGGTGTCGTGTGTATGTGGACAGGTTTGAAGGAAAGGGGAGAGAGAGGGAGTTTGGAGGTGGCGGCTGATATTTAGGGAGGAGATGAGTGAAATGATTTTAGGGTTTTTTGTGTGGGATGTGTGTGTATACTTGTAAATAGGAGATTTTATGTGAACCGTTGGATTAAGGGAATGAAAGGCTAGGATCGTGCCACATAGGCGCGTGAGAGTGAATGTATAAGTAGTATAAGTATAAGTATATGTGCTGAAGTGGATAAGTGGGTGCTTTGAGAGGGTTGTACAATACGCTATAATGAATTGTACGCGTGCTTTGGAGAGTGGTACTACACGCTTAGGATGAGTTGTACGTGTAGTATAATTGTGTTTTAGTAAGATGTAGGCTTAGGTGGCATATACATGGACAAAAGGTGATGACGAGGACTAAATGTAATAGGAATGGGATTGTAAAATAGCAAAATGACCAGTATTTAATTAAAATACTTATAAATATAAATAATTAGTATAAAAATAAGAAATTTTGTAAATAATTATAAATAAATATAGATGACCACAAATAATACTAATTAGATTTAAATAGCCGCAAATAATTATTAAATAATGTCATAATACATTAAATTGCACAAATAGCATAAGTATTTTAGAAATTAGCCTAGATGAATACAATTACGTAGTTATAATCGCAATTAAATAAATATTATATAAATAGGGTATTAATAATAATTTTACACACGTAAAATGCATGTCATCTAATGCAATTTTGTTTAGAAAATAACTATTATCGATTTTAATTAAATATAGCCAAATTGCGAAAAATGGAGGGACAAAATTGGGTGTCAACAATCACTTGGACAGTGCCTCCGCACTTGCACCTCCGTGGTGACTAACTGTTGCTTCCTCCGAAGACAACTCATTTGTTTTTGGCATACTTGCCAACCACGCCATAGCTCATATGGCCATAATCCATCCGGCTAGCTCCCTTCGCTTTTGGTGAGTACTTCAGGCACCCTATGGTGTGGCACACGCAGTCCAACCGCGCCTTGCGGCCCTATTCTCCACCTCTAGACGATTTGCTCCCTTCAGGATTTTCCTTAAGCCCAATGCCTCAACATAGGAAAATTCTCCCCCACTCAAGTAGGAGACTCTCCTCAATTTTGATAGGCATCCCTCGATGTGGCTCCTTGCCAACCATACTCTCATGGTCCTTTTTCTCCCCTCTGTTTCCCTCTGGAAAGATTCCACTTATGTCATTATGTGAACTATATCAAATCCCGATCCCATAACTCGGAGTAATTTGTTGCTTGATCCCATACTCAAGGCAAATCACAGTAATTTGTTGCTTGATCCCATACTCAAGGAAAATCATGACTGATCGACAATAGCCCACACAAAGACACTTGCGGCTGCTCATGCCCAATTCTGCCCCAATTGAACATCCAATCCGGCCTTAGAAACCCACGCTCCACGCCTGGCAACTTTGGCTCCTCAAATGCCCTCGCACCCTCTGGTACTTGGCAAGCTCTTGGGACGTACTCCTCTGAGTACTTCAATTCTCAAAGCGGTAGCTTCGCTGCATTCCCGAACAAAGCTCTTTGTTCTCAAACTTGGAAACCCATCCAATCCGTAGAGTCGCTATCCCCACTTTTATTCAGCACACAATGCCTCACCACATAATGGTTTTGGCCCATTCCGTCCATCTGCTCCGTGCAGTCCATCACAATTCCCACGGTTTGCCTCCCCACACAAAGTGGTTTGGCTCACCATCCTCATTGTTGCCTCCCCGTCCGCCGGTTTGGCCCATTATCGTGTTGCTCCGTCCGCCGGTTCAACATATTTCCCACATTTTCCTCCCCACACGAAGTGGCTTGGCTATCCATTCCGACTTTGCCTCACTACTAGGTAAGTTGGCTCCTTTCCGTCACAAACATGGTGGCTGACTCCACCTCATCATGACCCTCGAACACCCTCGCAAAGACGCTTGCTCTCAAGTCCTTCTTCACGGTTGTCGCGGCCTTATGGCACACCCCGCCCTAGCTTTGGCATCACCCAATGCATAGAGCTCATATTTGGAGATCACTCTCCCCCGCGAAGGTAGGTGCCTCACCCAATCATCCAAAGCGGTTGTTGGTGCGACATTCATGCCAACACCCCCGTACTAGCTCGCCTTCTGCCTAGCGTAGCACTCATTCATGCAAGCAACGCTTGCCCCATGTTGTAGGCAACAATCCTACTCAATCGACATGGTTATCGAGGTATTCGCCTTCCATTCATTGCAACCCTTAAGATGGCTAGGCATTCACAATGCCCAACTCCACAGAAGGACCCAATTCGATGCTCCTCGGTGCTTAAGTCTTCCCTCTGGAAGGCCCCTTAATTAATGCACTTCTAGCATCCTTTTTATGCTCCACGCATTCCCAATGCCCTCAGGCTGCTCAAGTCAATCCCACTGGAAAGACATTCAAATAATGCGCCACTCGCATCTATGGCATGATCTCCACGATCTGCTTCAATATAAATAGCCCACGGCTTGTATCTGTTCACAACATGGTTGCTCAACCTGGCAATCATGGCCCTTTTCCTGGCCACCCGACTCATCGGCATGTCCCTCTCTGAACGAAAGCCCACTATTCGGATGAAAATATTTTTGCATCGCAGTTTTCCCCTCTTCAATGTTTCCCCGCTGCTAGCAGAGTTTCTTTACAACTGATGGATATCCCGCAATCAAGACAATTGAGCTCCTGCTAACCGTCTGTCCCATCTTTGCAAAATTATCCCGACAGCACAGAACGTTGGCGCTCCTTGCTAACATACCATGCCTCATTTGAATCTCTATGAAAACAGCCCTATCGGGTCCGCCGTCTCAAATAGCCTATTGAACATCATTCCTGCTTTGATATTATATCCACAATGGCATTCCCATATTGCACTGACAATTCAGCATTCTTAAGCAGTGACATCAACCATGGCCTCACGCGTTTTACCGAAACCGACTCCTTGTTGGCACGGATCAACCTTCCTCGATGGCTTAGCTCACAATGCACTGCAAGCCCTTGTGCAGGTACAAATTGTGCTTTGATGGCGTCTCAAAATCACAATGCTCAAAAAAAAATTCCTGACAGTGCGTTCCATGCTCTATCCCATTACCGGCGCAAAACTTCTGCTTTGGGTGCCAATCCGCTTGGTACCAACCACACCATCCTGAGCATCCTCTGCTCTGATACCAACTGTCACGGGCCGCACCTTCCTCAATGACAGCGACACACCTTTGGCCCGTGCGGCGCTCGTTATCCCACCGGACTACAAGCCAGCCTGCTCCTTGTCCCAGGTTTCTAGGAAGCTCGCCTCATAGGCCTAGCTTCAACTGTGCCGCCCGAAGGTCTCTCCCTTGTGCGCATCTCATATGCGAAAACTTTAGTGTGCGCACATCCGGGGTTGGCTTAGGACCTGCTCGTCCCTCCCTTAGCACTAACCGTCGCTCCTGCGCGCGAAGTGCAATCCTCAAGCTTGGCCCTCGCCTTGTGCCGTGGCACTTGGCTTGGCTTTGCCTGAGTAGGACAACTCTTTAGCCCTTGGCCTTTGTCATGTGCGACTCCAAGGATACCTCCCAATGCCTCCCGACATTGGCAAGCGCAGACCTCGCATCATGCCTTCCTCCTGAGTAGCGCAGCGTCGCCCCACGACTTCGCGTCTAGGCCAACGAGCCCTTGCTTGCATGGTTGAACCCTTCCCATGCTTGCAAGTCAATACACGAGGCTTTCAATAGCTCCTCAAGTACTCAATCGGCACAGAGGTCTTTATCATATCCGAAGATAGCCCGCGGGGCTTAGTCTTTCCTTCCTTCAAGCCTCTACCGCCAGTTGTTCGCCCAACGTTGGCCCTCTGGCCACACGCCATCCATAGAGTCGCCTAAGTCGTATGGATACCTGGAACACTCCTCTGAGATGTCCAGGCAGGCCCTTGAGGTCCTTTCTCAAGGCAGCTCACTTGGTGCGACTTCCCGACAAAGTGCACGGGGAGGGCTGGTAGGCTGTCACCATGTCTGCCCCCCTTATATATGTCATTAAAAATTAAACCCCTGTCATAGCACTTGACATCCTTTGTCCAGAGAATCGTACAAGGGTCTAACTTTCCACTCCGATCTCCAAATGAGGTGCCGTTTGTTCCTGAGATTCCTCTTGACTTCCTTCACACCTCCATGAAGTTTCATCTCATTCCCATACTCGTGGAAAGAGATATAGCCCTCGGAAGATCAGCATAATTACCACAATGCCACTGCTTCTTGGCTAAGTCAAGCCCATAGGCAAACAAGCTCCGATCGGCACCAAACTTGGTATGCACACTCTATAGCATCTTAGGAACAAGGCCCTCACCCTATATTCCAAGATTCCCACTATAGCTCCAAAGCATGCGGCACTGACTCTCGTGCACGCACACAGCTCGCACGGCTGACACTCAGCCTGCGCCCAGCTGACACTCGTCCAGCACCTTGCTGGCCCTCATCTAGAACATGTCTAGCACTCTTCTAGGACATGGCCATGGCTTCCCCTCAACTACGCGTCTGGCATTCATCCCGCGCACGACTGGCCCTCGTCCAGCCGACTGACACTCGTTTAGCGCACGCCCGACACTCGGCCGAGCGGCTGACACTCGTCTGGTCCGCCTATTGTGCAAAGACATTGCGCGCGCAAAGCCATCAAAAGGGCGCCGCGCAACAGACGTGCCGATAATTTTAAAATATTCGTAATGTCCATTAGGACCTATCTGCAAAATTTGAGCTAAATCAGACTTCGTTTGGTAGGCATCAGAAGAAGGTTTCAGTTTTTATTATCGATAAATATTAAAAAGAGATTTCGAGCTCGGTTTTAGCGAACGCGTTCCGATTCGAAATCCGAAAGCGCCGTTAGGTTCGTATGATTATTTGTAACTTTTGTGAACTTTCGAAAGTGAATTTCGATGTTGTTCGGCTAGTTACCACTAAAATGCCGAAAGTTAAATAACTTGACCTTTTTCCATTTAAATTCGCATCTTGAGTTTCGGGAACCCAATTTGAGATCCGCCTTAGCGAGTATGCTGCATATATTTTGTGTAACTTGTATACAAAAGTTGGAATTATTTCAAATACCGTAGGGTACCGTTTTAATTTTTGTCACGAAAAGAAAATAAAATAAAAGAAAAGAAAACAAAATGAAAAAGGAAACGACAAAAGAAAGATAAAGGAAAAGTTAGTCGGTTGTGAGGGATTATAAATCCCTTAAGCTTCATTTTGAAGCGAAGCAAGCAAATGCAACAGAAACGTGAAAACAGAATGAGACAGCGAAAAATGTAAAGAGGAAATACCAGAAAATGGAAAAAGAGTCGGAGAAAAGATAGAATTTTCACTTAGAAACATTCAGGTAATGATCTTCATGCATTATTTGAGTTTATGACATGTGTTTGAATATATTTTGACGGTAAAAATTGGGATATTAGACATCGTATTAATAAGTTCAATTAATAGTTTAAAAGGTCAATTGGACCTGATAATGGAATTGATTATATCTTCGCACTCAGTGAGTTATGGGCAACATATAAATATAATTTATTTGGGGTTTGGTTATGTGGCTTTGAACCTTGTATATAGGCCTGGCCTGCGTATTGCGTATGCTAATAGGGCATCAGGTGCCTAACCGGATTACCTTAAGATGTAAGGAATGAAGCATTTAGCCTAATTTGATATATTTTCTGCTTATTAAATAAGCAGAATCGTTTGGCAATGAAACCAAAGGATAAAGCGGTTATTGATTAGAAATGTAACTTTTGGGAGAGGTAAGTGTTTATATCCATTTCTTTGGAGGCACCTGGCCTCGTGGATTTTCTATCACGTGTTCCTTACGTGTGTAGCTGCCGATAGGCGTACTCATTACGCCTTAGCTTTGGATTTATATTGTATATTATATGTTATGTCCTATGGTTGGTATTGCATTGAGGATCTGAGCATTGTACCCTGGCTGTGAGTTAGCATCTACTTCCCGGCTGTCGATGAGAGTCCTGCGCCGGTGAAGGGTTATTATTGCATCATATTGCATTCATATGCATTACATTGCATATCATATCGGATGAAGGAGTATTCCGCCCCAGGAGAGTGCAAGAGTATTCTGCCTCTGGTTCACATTTTATCGGGTGCAGGAGTATTCCCCCCAGGAGAGTGCATGAGTATTCCACATCTGGTTTATATCATATTAGGTGCAGGAGTATTCCGCCCCAAGAGCAGCAGTATTTCGCTTTTATGTCAGATACTGAGTGCAGGAGTATTCCGCCTCAGCTTTACATTATATCGTGTGCAGGAGTATTCCGCCCCATAAGAGTGCATGAGTATTCTGCCCCAGAAGAGTGCAGGAGTATTCCGCCTCTGGTTTATATTATATCGGGTGCAGGAGTATTCCGCCCCAGGAGCAGGAGTATCTCGCCCCAGGAGCAGGAGTATTCCGCTCCAGTTGGTTATTAGATTGGATTCCCCTCGAATGCAGGAGTATTCCGCTTCGGGATGGGATGACGGGCACATGTGACCCTTTGCATCATATTTCATTTCATTTCATTTCATCTCAATTTATTTCATTTCATTTCATACCATTGTGTAGACATATGGTACATAACTACTGTTCTGCTTCTACGTGCATTGCTTATTTGTTGATATGTTTCTGGCTCGTAGTGCTGGTTGAGTTTATGGTTTCATACGTGTTTTCGGTTATTATCTGGCTCTGTCTTTTTATAATTTAAATAAGAGGAATTTGGTTTATCTGTTTCTTCTTCCTGGCTAGCTATCCTATTCTTTGAGGTGGCTAGTCTGCCCCACTTATTGAGTCCTTTTGACTCACCCTTATTTGTTGTTTGTTTCTTGTCTATCTATTTCGTTTCGGCAGGTTCGCTCCAGGATTGAGTTCGCCACGTTGTGAAGGAGCGAAGACGACTTCAGCTGTCAGGGTGGGCCAGCTTTTATTCCGGATGGCCACCAGTTTGTTGGTTATTATTTCCGTGTCATTTTGCTCCCTTCAGGAGGTATCTGTCTTTTTTTGTACTCTTAGATGTCTAGCTTGGATAGCACTAAACCTAGTATGTTGGGTAGTCAGCTGTAATTCCTTTTGTACAGCTTAGAGGTATCAGTATGTTTGTGTGTGTGTGTTTTTTTTTTTAAAGTCTTGTCCTTATTTATGAATTGTTATATTTATTTTCCTAATTTAATTGGTAAGGGTTCACCCTATGGGTCTAGGGGAGAATGTCGGGTACCCGCACGGCCTAACCGGATTCCGGGTCGTGTCACAAAGAGCCCGTACAAGTTTTGCAAAACTAAAGTCCTAAAAAGGAAAATATATTAAGTTACTAATAGTATATTTATATGCCAAAATTCTCATATATTTTTGTCATTGACAGTATATTTATACCCCTATCTTACAATATAGTGGTGAATTCACTTCTTTAAATCTTGAACACCCTTATTAAAATTCCTGGCTACGTCACCGTATGCATGTATATTTTATTTATGTCTAGTTTTGAACAAGTGAAGCTGATATTGAGTGTAATATTTTTTTTGTTGGGTGAAACGCTAACATTTTTGGTCATCCATTAGAGAAGTTAGAAAATTTTATGATCAATTAATTTTAGAGGAGCATGATATAGGTGTGATAATATGCCAAATTTATACATAATTGAATGTGTTTTACCCATATTTTGGCGTATTCTAGTGATGTTTGATGCTAAATATGTGATGAATTTAGCTAATTGGTTGTACTTTGATATCTAGGAAGCTAAGAGTGCCAAAGGAAGATGATTTGAGTGAAAATGGAGCCAAAAAGTAAAATCTGCAGAAATCTAAGGGTGTTATGCGTCATATGTCCATAGCACAACCTTTAGAGAAAATTTTGATGAAAAAAATGTTACCGATGCGGTGAACTAACTCCCCATCGCATAGCCATGACATAGGAGAAGAGCAAAAGGATCTTGCTGTATTTTGGAGTGGCTGTGCGTCGCAGCTATAGTTGTGCTTTGCATAGTTATAGTGCAAAGGCAAACTTTCTACAGTTTTGTAAAGAGTGTCAGTTCGATCATTTGGCTCAGGAACATGATATAAGTGTCTAAAAGTCGATTTTTAGTGATATTCTGAACTTAGAGAGAACAAGAAGAAAGCTGAAGCAGAAGAACGAGGATCTAACGAGTTTTTCTCAATTCTTTCAATCCTTTCTTGTAATTTACTGATTACGGTTTCTTATGTCATGAGTCTTGTGAACATGAGTGGCTAAGTGACCTATCTAGGGTGTGACGAAACTATTATAGGATGATGTATTGAGTATTTCATTAATTTAATCGAGCTTGGCATAGTCATTCCTGATTATTCAACAATATTTTGATTGCTTTAGATTGTAGAGATCACAATTGAATGTACCCTTTATTCTTGTAACTCTTGAAAGAGTGTTTCGAGTTAGGGTTAGTTGAATAGCGATATTTTCTCCAAGGCTCACCCAGCTCCCGATATCAGTTGCCTCGAGCACGGGATGGATGATGGCCACGAGCTAGCCACACGAGGAGATTGGAAGAAATCCATCACGAGGCAAAAGATTCATCCCTCGTAGAAGATTTCGCACCACGAGCTTTCACTTCTGTAACTGTCGACCGCTGCCCACGACTTAAATGAGGAGATCATAGGCAAACTACGATCAAACATAGAGTAAATGTCATTAATCGCAGTAAATGTTGCCCTCGTCCTTGAAAGCTATGAATACCCTTGTAAATGTTATGTAATGCATCCAGAAGACACGTCAAACACACTTACACTTTGTTCTCAATATTTTGCCTCGTTTCTTTACCTGAATCCTTGCCTCGTTTTCCCTATTCTTGTCATTTTCGTGGCTTTGATACGAATAATTGCTAGATAACCCTATACAATTCGATTTGTTGCTCTAATCAGATTTAGACCAACACATATTGGCGTTGTCTGTGGGGATCTAGCAATAACGTTCATTCCAAAATCATATTCTTAGCTTTACAAATTGATCTCATCAATATCTTCCAATGGCAGATAACACCAACACCTCTGATAACATAACAATGCAAACCCCTGATCCAAAAACTAGCATCATCTCGTCAGGGGATGGAACGCCTATAACCCCACTAAGCTTAACACCACCTGCTTTAACACCACCTAGCTTAATGCCTCCCAGCTTCACACCCACTGCTTTGAACCCTTCATGTAGTTTAAATCTCCCAATTAGTGCAATTCCACCAACTGATCCCTCGTCATCAAGCTCAAATAACCCATTTCAATTATATGTGATGGCAACTTTGCAACGGCTTCAAGAGCAGTTCACTGCTTTTTCTGGGAATGGGAGGAATACAACAAACACTCTCGAGTCCACGCTCAATGGAAGCGTCCCGCACGTTGTTCCCACAGGTGCAACGGCAGGGGGACTTCCAAACAGCGTTGCATCTGGCGGCTCGGGCTCTGCGCCACTGGGGAATCAACCCTTCGGGGCAGCTCCAATGGTGGCTGAAACTAGCGTCCCGTCGGACTTTGAAAAGTGGAAAAAAGAATTCAAGGACAGTATGGAAAAATGGCTCGAAAATCTCCTTGGGGTCAAGAAGCCTCAACGAGCAATAGATATTGAAAAATGAAGGCAACAACCTTTTAAGCCCGAGACCGCTCCTGCCCTCATCTCCAAGCACTTCAAGTTGTAAATCTTGAAGAAATATGATGGAACGACTGATCCAGTCGACCACATAACTAAATACATGGCTAGGGTGAAGAGAAACGATTTGACCCAGAAGAAGTCGACGTTCCTTAAGAAATTTGCTACACGATTGAGAAGGAAGAACTACGTTGGTACATGATCCTCCCCTCGGAGTCAATATCAAGTTTCGATGAGTTGGCAGACATATTCATCAAAGCTGATACTGGGGCTCAGAAGATCCTCAAACGAAAGGAGGATATCTTCGACGTCAAACAAAAGTACCTTGAGCCAATCAAGGACTTTCTCGAGTGCTTTCAAGCTGAAAGAATGGACTTGCCGAAAATGGACGATGCTTTGGCAGTCATGGCTTTTGAAAGAAATCTGAATGTGAGTAACTCAGAAGCAGGTGCCGAATTGAAAAAGGAGCTTCAACAGTACCAAGCCCAGACTTGGGGTGAATTGCATGACAGAGCCTCTGCAAAAATTAGGCTCGAGGAGGTTGATTGGACGATGGCAGGTCGGTATAATTCATACCGAGGCAAAGCATATTCGTCTTGACGCGCCGATGCGCCACGAGGAAAATCAAAAGAGAGATATGATCCTTAAAATTTGGAAAGACAACATGTAAGCCAGCGCCTCGGGGGACAGCAACATGTGAGTCAGAGGTTGAGAAGGAAGGTTAGCACCAATTCCAATGATCAGAAGAATTTCTCGAGGCCATCCTTGGTGTCCAAGGACAAAGAATTGCCTCGAATCTCTGATTATAACTTTAATATCTCCACCTCCGAGCTGATGAACGCCATAAAAGGAATGAAAGATCAGGGCGTGAGGTTGCCGAGGGATATAAGAACGCGCCCGGGGAAATGAGATCAAACTCAGCACTGTGAGTTTCACATGGATTATGGGCACGCCACCGAGGATTGTAAAGCACTACGACTTGAGGTGGCTCATCTATTCAAGAAAGGTGTTCTGGCTGATTTCTTACCGACAAGGGGAAGCAAAATTTCTCCAAAAATAGAGGAGGGGGACAGCCGCTGAAGGTGGAGTCTCCAAAAAGAATGGTGAACATTATAACTTGGGGGGTCAGAAGTGAATGGTGTGAACTTTGCGATAGTGAAGAAATTTTCAAAACTTTCGATTATAGTGGAGAAGAGGACCCGAGCTGGTGGGTGAAAGAATAAAATTGTGTTCGATACTGTAGATTGTGATGGGATGATATTTCCTTATCACGATGCCTTGGTAATCATGTTGAGAATCAACGCGGCATCAAAAAGGTTTTGGTCGACCCTGGTAGCTCGGTGAATATCATCAATTATGGAGCAGTAAAGAAAATGTGGTTAAAGGACCTCGTCGTCCCAAAAGCAACCATATTGACAAGGTTCAACAATTCAACTGAAAAAATACTTGGGGAAATTATTCTTACTACGACTTCCAAGGGAGTAGATAAGAAGACTGTTTTCCAAGTAATGGCAGAAGATTTGGCTTATAATGTTATCATTGGAAGGCCTTGGATCCATGAAACGGAAGCTGTTCCATCCACCTTGCATCAGGTAATCAAGTTCCCAACACCGTGGGGAGTCCATGCTATACGAGGAGAGCAGCGTATAGCTCGTGAGTGCTACACGATTGCAATGAAGAGTGGAATGGCTTTGGCTAGGCCACCTAAATAGAAATTACCAGGACTGGGGCCCGACATCGAGGTATGTCACCCCTCGTTCTCTTATCCTGCCTTTCTCAAGACACTAGAAAAACGACAATCAGTGCTCGGGTCCACATTCTTCGCACTTGACTGGGAGGGCGGGGTGAAAGGGGAATGGTACAACTGGGGACTTCGAAAACAAAGCTCGAAGACTATCGATCCGCACACTGGAGACTATTCTTTTAATTTATTTTGTTTACTCTGATGTTATCGCCCGAGGATGCTGTTATAATAAAAATTTGCTTAAGTTTGCCTAAGTCATACGATGACTAAAAACTTATGTAAATAGGCTCCTAATCCGTCTATAAAACTTGAACTCATTTTCTTTTTTATTTGATGCTTAAAAGCCTATGTTTCGTTTATGCCATGGCTCGAGAACTGAGATGTCATTCTAAGCTAGCTTCATTTTTATATTATCTAAGTCTTGCAAGCAATAAATTCAAACGATATGAAATCTTCAATACGAAGTAAAAGATATGATATTTTGAGACATCTTAATGTTCATTAATGCCTCAAAGGCCAAGATTCACAAAGTGTTGCCCGAAGGCTTAAGGCTTAAAGCCCAAACAAAAAACAAAAAGAGGAAAGCTCATTCAGACAAAGCTTCAGAATCCTCATCCTCCTCATCTTCACTTTCGCTGCTCGAGGGTAAATTATTCATCAACCGTTGAGCCTTGGCAACATCCTCCTGCGCCTTAGCTATTTCCTTATCAAAGTTCGCCCAGCTTTGCACAGCTTGAGAGTCCGCAACTTGGTCTGGATGATAGCCCAATTTTTCTCAACTCGAGCCCTAGTATCACGAGACTTCAACTTAGCCTCGATTTTGGACTTGAGCTTGGACGAGGACATGGCCCCTTCACTTTGAAGATTCTCAACTTGGGCCTCGAGGGTCTGGGCTTTGACCTTAAGCTTGTTCACCTTCGACGAAAGCGATTTTCATTGGCTATGGAGCTGATCGTTCAGGCTATCAATCGTTGCATTTGCTGCTTCAATCTCGCCTTGGAAAATATCCTCTTGAGCTCTCTTTTCAGCTTCAAACTTGGCAGTGGCTTCTCGAGACTTGTTAAGCTCAAGGTTGGACTCCTCGATCGCTTTACGAGCTCGGTCCAAGTCCACCTTAGAATCGAGCAAATTCTTCTCAAGATCAGCAATCTTGTCTTGAAGCTTCTCTTTCAAACGGTCCTAGTGACCCCCCTCAACTCTTCTGCTCGACCAGCCTCTATCTCGGCTGCCTGCATAGTATAGACAAAACCCTACAAGAATAGAGAGTTCAAAGGGGAGCTAATAAAGTTAAAAGGACAAAGAAAAACGAGGTAAAGAAGTGAGAAATTAAATGAATCACATACTGAGACACAAAAGCCATCAGGCCATCAATTGGCAAGCCCTCGATGCACCCCCGCTCTGCTGGGTCGAGCAAATACTTAAGGGTGATAGGAACAGCCACTGAGTCATCTAACATGCACAAATCAGGAGGGATGCTTATCAGCCTAGGGCTCGCAGCGGTAGACGAGGGATGGTCTGCCCGAGCACGATCTTCATCCATCCTCTCTTCATCTTGAGTAGGGTCATCAGTCGCCCTCTCCTCGGCAAGGATGTTTTCTGCCACCTTGGCCTTACCATTAGATTTCTCTGTGGCTTGATTCTCTTTAGAATTAGCTGCCTCAATTTCACCATGAGCCTCGCCATCTGAAGGCTTGTCGACTTGGTCATGCTGAGAAACTTCAGGTGACTTGGCCCGAGGGCGTTTAGCTTGAGAGGGATTGGCCATCGCGCCTTTCCTCTTCTTTGAGGCTTTAGTTGTAAGGACTCCCACTGAGTCCTCCAACTCCTTCAGAATGTCCCCCACTTCAAGGATCCCAGTCTCTGGTTTTTTTCCTTTCTTCTTTTCCTTTTTCTTCTCTTTCTTCTCTTTTTTTTTCTTCTTCCTCTAGCTCGGTGACCGCCTTGTTGAGGAAACTGCAAAAGAGAAAGGAAAGAATGAGGATAAATTGTGGAAGAAAGAAGAAGAAGGTTTAATTAACATTTACCGTGCCATTTGCACGACCACTGGTTCTCTTTCAATGCCTCCAGGATCATCCATGACCTCACAGGCCTTAGCTTAGCGTCGATGAGTGCTTGAACCTATTCAGTCAAACCTTTCGGGGGGTTGATAGGAAGCTGGTTAAAAAATTAGGGGTTGTAAGAATAAAGAAGAAGTTAAAGGTCGACAACTTACGAGTTTTATTCCACTCCTCGGTGAAATCTTCCTCAGAGGGGAAAAGAGCGGTAGGGATAAGGACGAACCGATCGCACCGGCCTCGATCCTCAGTGTCATCACCTTTCGTTATTATAGAGAATTTGCCCCATTTTTTTAGTTGGACAATCCCATCCTTGTGCATAGTAGGGAAAAAAAGAGAGATGAGATGGTCAAAGGTAAAATCAACTTTGGCTCGTTGGCTCAGAAAGTCGAGGCACTGAATGATCCTCCAAGGAGCAAGCTGAGCCAAACAAATGGTGTATGTTCGACAAAAAGTATCAGCTATATGATGGATAGGAAGAGAGAAACCTACCGTAAATGGATAGGTGTAGACGAATGAATAACCGGGGACTCTGTCACAAGTACGGTGCTTTGGGGTCAGAACTATAATTTCGACCTCGGGACCCAGTCGCAATTTTTATGAACCTGATCTACGAGGTCTTGCGTGATCAGACTCGTGGACAGTTGAATTGGAACTTTTCTGTTCTTGTCGAGATCAGAAGCCAATTACTTCTGCATCTTGAAGTCTTTACTGTGATCGAATTTGAAGGGATCACATGATGGGGTTTCTACTCCCTGACAAAGGATTTCTTTGTGGGCTGAGAAGCTTCGGTGGCTTCATCATTATTACCATTAGTGGTGGCTTCTTTAAGCACAGCTCTGTCGCCACCAGTTGACACCTCTTCTTGATAGGCGGCATCGCAGCGGTCGGAGACCGTTTCTTAATCACTTTCTTCTTGGGAAATTACCCTCAATGGTACAGGCTTACCAGCTAAAACCCCGTTCGTAGTTGCAGGGGTTTCATCTATTATTCTTGTTTCTGAGGATTTTGAAGATTTCTTAGAAGAAGACATGGCGATAAGAGTTAAACAAGGAGGATATCTGCAGAAAGTTTGGTTACAATTGATTAGAAAATTTGGGAAACAATGCAACTAATGGACAAGTTGGAAGTTTAATAAGAGGAGAAGTACTCAAGTGCTTCGAAGAGTCGTCATAATTACCTTTCACATTGGGAAGGTAAAATGAAGGGTGACAACCGCTCAGAAAATGCCGCGTGGAGAAGATTAGACGTCGAAAAGACGATTAACTTTTCAAATTCCATGGTAGAGAATTGGCCACGTCGATCCCCGTCGATTTATTTCCACCCCTTGAAAAATTTTGACTGGTGGGGGGAACTATCTGTATTGGGTGAAAAATCAACGAGGTTTAAATTGGCAAGGTTCGGAACTGGATGAGGTTGAAAGCTTCAATTCACAAGTTCTCTAAGGCTCACCCAGCTCCCTAGGTCAGTTGCCTCGAGGATGGGATGGATGATGGCCATGATCTGGCAACACGAGGTGATTGGAACAAATCCATTACGAGGCAAAAGATTCATCCCTCGTAGAAGATTTCGCACCACGAGCTCTCACTTTTGTAACTGTCGACCATTGCCCACGACTTAAATGAGAAGATCATTGGCAAACCACGATCAAACATGGAGTAATATTGCCCTCGTCCTTGAAAGCTATAAATGGCCTTGTAAATATTATGTAATGCAGCCAGAAGAAATATCAAATACACTTACACTTTGTTCTCAATATTTTACCTTGTTTCTTTACTTGATTCCTTGTCTCGATTTCTCTATTTTTGTCTTTTTTCGTGGCTTTGATACGAATAATTGCTAGATAACCCTATACAAATTCGATTTGTTACTCTAATCAGATT
The DNA here is from genome assembly GCA_029990575.1 of Petunia axillaris subsp. axillaris. Taxonomy (NCBI): domain Eukaryota; kingdom Viridiplantae; phylum Streptophyta; class Magnoliopsida; order Solanales; family Solanaceae; genus Petunia; species Petunia axillaris. The sequence continues at coordinate 52,920,983 of JARKNS010000003.1, forward strand.
TAGGCCAACACAACTGTTATTGAAAAATACTAGTTATAAGCTAGGAGCTCACAATCATTAGGGATAGTCGAGTGAGATTGAATGTGTTCGACTTGCATATGGTTGCTCGACAAACTTATCCACGTCGTTTTTCTTCAGAAAAGGAGGAGCTCTCCGTATTTGATCCATCCTATCACTGTGTTCCTTCAACTGTCGTAGCATAACCTCTTTGAAAGCTTTTCATGATGTTATTGGGGTGGCGGTATCTGAACTGCCTAGCTAGTACCTTCACGAGGTTGGTCCGTCGTGCTACAAAGTTTGGTGTATTTATCAGGCTTTGGTCCTTGGGGAGATTCTGACAACGACACCGTCTTGTTAAGTGCTTCATTAAGATGTTTAGATAGCATTTCAGTCCACAACATTGGACGATGCTCGTGTGCCTTGAGGATTTTCTCTAGCACCTTTTCCAATCTGCTTTTGGATTCCGCCTTACTCTTTCCTTTAGTAGGATCCCTCTCTCGTGATTGAGAATGCGAGCCACTACGACTGTGTTGAGGGGAGTTCCGTTGCCAGTTATTTCGCTATCGGGCGTCAGAACTACCTCTTTCTTGTTAGGGTTTTGGACCGCGCCGTTTGTGTCTATCGCGGTTGCGCTGAATTTCAGTGTTCTCTTTCGGCACGATCAGTTTGTTTCTTCGGAATAACAAAGAATTGTCTGGGCCCCACGGTGGGTGTCAAACTGTTTAACCTAAAACTCACGTAATAAGTAAAAAAATTGAATTTATATTTAGGTCACTAGCAATAATGAAATATCAAAAAATAAACGCAAGATTCGGGTTATATTTTCTGAATGGGTGATTGGGGTATTTTAAAACTAAACTTTACCTAAATTTCAACCCTATTACCATCTTATTTGTGAGACCCATGAATCATTACATAAGTAGGCTGGTTGATTCCTACCATAAGGAGGAAGTGTATAGACCCAAAGGCGACCTAATCGTTTATGCTAGCGCGTTCGTTGAGCTTACGTCCGTACTACTGCAGCGGTCACTGTCCAATAGGCCAATAGATGCTCCTGGATCCGTAGCTTTTGTTGTCCTCAAACCCATTTCGTACAGGCCAACAGGCATTTGCTTCTGTGGATTAGGAATTGCGTACTTTATGCCTACGTAGGACTACTTCTTACAAATAAAGAAATATTTTAAATAAACCAGACACCGAACAAACCATAATTTATGAATTATTAATTCATACGTTATGAATTTCTATATTTCTAATCAGCATATTACCCTCTTAAGAAGGCAAAGTTTCCCACAACACACTGTTACTTTATGGTCATGATCGTCGCAGACACTGACACTTATGACTATTGTTCTTATTTTTTTTTTTTTTTGATGACTTTTGTTTCGAAACCCAGTTTAGACGCCTATGACTTTGCTCCCACTATTTATTTGTTATTTTCTTTAATATCCTAATCCAACACCTTTTATTATTCTTTGTTAATCTATTTGAATTTTAAAAAGAATGTCTCTTCTACAGCTAAATTTGAAAGGAAATTCGCCTTAGGCAAATAGCAACTCATAATGACAAGGAAACGTTACGAGTTAAATAACGGCGAATGTGGGATTCAACTATTCATGCAAAAAAATTGTGGAAAAATGACACCATAAGGGGTGATGGTGAAGACCTGACATCCGCTACTGTCAAAGACATTTTTGTAGAGGAAGCAGAGTAATAATTTGTGATCACATGTTTCAAAATTTTTCTTTACAATCTTGAATTTCCTACACAATCAAATTATTACACTTAAAATGAAAATCAGGAACTACTAGTATTAATTTTGACTTTACTATTCCCAACCCACTTTTCCTATTCTGTAGTGCTAATCAAGGAATTGCGCTTAATTATAGTATCGCATGTAATAATATGTGTAGCTTTAGGTTGGTAGACATTGATATTGTTGTGAGAGGTTCTATAGACTAGAGAGATATTACATATACTGTATCAATTTTTTGTTGAAACTTAAACAAGATATAAAATTCTAAATTTATTAATTATATGTTATTATTTACAAATGAAATTTAATTTTCATAAACTTTTTGTTCTCGACTCACATAAAGAAAAATATGATTGTTGAAATTTCAACATTTAATTTCCTCAAATAAATATGAAAATGTTAATTGATTAATTTTTTAATATTTACTGCGCATCCCATATGTCTTTATACTAGTTCCAATTTAAATGAAGAACATTATTGAGGAGTTTTTCCAGTTAAAAGTCAGAGAAGAGATTGATTATATCCATATCATAAAGGATAGGACAAACTAGCACAAATGGTCGAATTGATGAATACATCTAGTTGAAATTGAAATTTAAATTTAGAGATAATGGTTTAAATCCCTCTTAAACTATCACAGTTTTGCACGTTTCCTACCTAAACTATACGGTGGTCATAGAACCCTCCTGAACTAGTATTTTTCATATCTACTACCCCCGCCTTGAAAAGTTTTGGTGCGTGTATGCACTCGCCATATACACGTCAGAACACCTTCCATGTGGCAAACACGTGGAAATTATTCATTTGCCATGTCATTTAGAATAATATGAAAAGACAAAAATTAATAAAACAAAAAATAAAAGATTAAAACCGGGTGTAACTAAACTAACCCTAGGTAAATTCATTTTACATTTACAAAAGTCAAAAAAGGGGAAGAGCCGGTAAAAAAAAAAACCCTCCCAATTCTCTAGAGAAATCCTTCAATTCTCTAGAGAAATCATCCCAAATACTGAAGCAACAAACTAAAAATGGTTAAATCTTGAAGGGTCTTCGATCTATTCTGGTGAGACAACAACAGAAGCTTCTGGTTCGTGTTTGGTGTGGGTTTTTCAACAACACTGTCGCATAGATTTCTTTCATAAGGTTAGTGTTTCTTATTTTGTTTTACTGATTATGATTATGATTTAGTTGGTCATGATTACGTTTCCTGATTATGTTTACTTAATTGCTTGATAAATTAGGGTTTATTAGTTGCATGAATATGAACTAAAAAATTAGGGATTTTGATTTGCATGTATGTGTACTGAAAAAATTAGGGCTTTTTAGTTGCTTTTATATTTGGGGTTGTCATCTTCCATGTTAGTTGGGGTTTTCTTGGTATCTGTAAATTCTAGGGTATTTTTTAATATGTACTGACAAATTAGGGCTTTTTATGTTCTTGTATATTGGGGTTTCATCTTCCATGTTAGTTGGGGTTTTTTTTGTATATGTAAATTCTGGGGTTTTGTATGTATTATGAATCTGTCATTTTTAAATGTATTCTGAATCTGAATTTGTGCATGCAGTTGATGGCCTTTAAATACTTAAATTTAAGATTTCATTTGGGTGGCATTTTGGTGAGTGAAGTGGGTCCTGTTTATGTTGGGGGGAGAAAAGAATATGTTTTCAATGTTGATGTTGATCATTTGTCAATACCTGAGTTAGCCGACTATACTAGGGAATTTGGGGTTGGTAAATTTTTGAAAATTTATGTAGCATCTTCTAATGGTGGGAATCTAATTGAATTGGTAAAAGACAAGGATTTACTAGACCTGGCTGAATTATTAAATAACAAGGAGACAATTGATGTGTATGTTTTGTGTGATGGTGAGAGTATGGTCCCACAAAGTCAAGACCATGTGCCTAGTGAGTCTTTTGAGACCACTTTAAACAAGGCTGGTGGGAATTTAGGAGAATCTTCCAGCAAGGCAAGTGCACCTTCAAGTGCACCTTTAAGTGCACCTTTAAGTGCACCCTTACTGCCTGCACCCTCATTGACTGCTGGAGAGTCAGATCTGCTAGAAAATGATCATGGCAGATCTGAAACTTCTAGTGGATCAGAGAAGGAAGATGGGGAGGAAAATGAAGAAGAGGGTGGGGAGGATGGTGTGATTAGTTCTGAAGATGAGGGTGAAGTTGAGGGTGATGAAGCTGATTATGGGAGTGATGTTCATGAGGAGTTGAACATCCTTAAACATGATTTGAGAGCACATAAAAGGAGCATTAGGAAACGGAAAAAATTTGTGAAAGCTTTACAAACTCTTGGGGAAGCAGGGTTAGATCCAGGTTATGAAGACCTTGATAAAAAAAAAAGAAAAACTTCAATGGGAAATTAAAAGGAGATGAGCCTTACTATGATAGCTCAGATCCTGATAGTTTTGAGAGTGATGATGAAGTTGAAGATGAAGAGGGGGGGGGGGGGGGGGCTTTAAGGGCAAGGAGAAAAGACAAGAGGGTGGTTTATGATCCAAAGTGGGATCATGTAGTGTGGCAGCTTAATATGGTGTTTGAGAGTGTTTATCAATTTAGGAAAGATGTCACAAAATATGCAATAGAAAGAGGGGTGCAAATTGATAAATACATCAATGATAAAACAAGAGTAAGAGTGAAGTGCAAGCTGCCTAATTGTCCTTGGATATTGAATGGATCTAAGGAAACAAACAGTGACAACTTTGCTGTGAAGACATATAACCCTAGACATAAATGCCACAAGACCAACTTAAATCCCATGTGTAATTCCAAGTTTTTGGCTATGTTTTCCAAGGACAAGATCATTAACTTGACTGGCATAAAGGGTTGGGAACTTCAGGACTTTGTTAGGAAAGAGTTAGGGTTGTATGTTGGGAAGGGCATTTGTCTTAAGGCAAAAAGAATGGTTTTGAAAGAGCAAATGGGTGACCATATTAAAGAGTTTAGTAGGATTTGTGATTATAGAGACATCCTCCTTCAAACAAATCCAGGGAGCACATGTGTGGTTAAGACCACAGATTCTGAAGATGGGAAGAAATTATTTGAAGCATTCTACATATGTTTTGGTGCTTTGAAAAAGGGCTTTATTGAGGGTTGTAGACCATGCATTGGTCTAGATGATTGTTTTCTGAAAGGGATATGTAAGGGGCAGCTTCTTGTAGCTATTGCAAAGGATGCCAACAATCAGATGTTTCCTGTGACATGGGCAGTGATAGGGAATGAAACAAAGGAAACTTGGAGGTGGTTTGTGAGGATCTTGAAGTCTGATTTGAACATCACTGATAAAGGAGCAGGTCTGACTATTATTAGTGATATGCAAAAGATATGTCATCATTTTTCTTTTTTCTTTTTTATGTGCTTGTGTTTAATTCAAATCTGTTTCCATTAATTATTTTTTTTATGGAGTTTCAGGGATTGTATGCAGCAGTGCAGGAGTTTTTTCCTGACAGTGAGCATAGGATGTGTGCAAGACACATTCTATTAAACTGGGTAAAGGACTGGAGGGGTGTTGAGAGGAGGATGACTTTCTGGAGTTGTGCAAGAGCAACTTTTGAAGCAGAATTTAAGAAGAGTCTGAAGAAGCTTGCAAAACTTGGTGGTACTAAAGGAGACAAGATAGTAGAAGACCTCATCAACTATGACAAAGAGGCTTGGTGTAAAACATATTTCAGGTACACCTAATAGCTTGTTTTAAGAGCCAAGTACATATGACATTTCAGTTTACCTAATAGCCTGTTTTATAGTCATTTTTGAGTTGTATTTCAGTTTTATTTGCTGGTAGATATAACATGTCTTAAGTTTCAGTTTTTTGATATTAATGATCAGTTTTTGACATTAAATTTGCATGTACATATAGCCTAGATTTAAGTACATATTGCCTGGATTTAAGTTTCAGTTTTTTGACTTAAGTAATTATTTTAGGTATACACCATGCTGTGACAGTGTGGACAACAACATGGCTGAAAGTTTTAATTCCTGGATTTTGGGTCCTAGGCAGAAGACTATCATAACCATGTTGGAAGAAATCAGGACCAAGGTAATGAATAGGTTTACTAAGACAAAAACATTTGGAGAAACATGGTATGAAGGTGTATCACCCATGGCTATGATGGTGTTTAATGCCAATGTGGAGAGGTCCATGGACTGTAGTTTACTTTGGAATGGGGATGTTGGGTATGAGGTGAGTGATGGGCCTTATGTACATGTGGTTGACATGGAAGCTTTCCACTGTAGTTGTGGAAGCTGGGGGTTAAAAGGTATTCCATGTGCACATGCTATAGCAACTATGCATCATTTGCACATGGATCCAATTCATCATATCAGTCATTGGTACAAAAAAGAGACTTACTTAAAAAGTTACTCTAACTATCTACAACCAGTGCCCAATATGGCTATGTGGCCTGAGTCAACAAATGAGAAAGTTGAGCCACCTCCTGTTAGGCAGATGCCTGGAAGGCCTAAAAAGAATAGGAGAAAGGAGGTTGGGGAGACAAAAACACATGGGAAGTTGTCTAAGAGAGGAATAGCTATGAGTTGTTCCATCTGTAAGTCAAAAGACCATAACAAAAGATGTTGTCCAAATAGACCACAAGGCACACAACAGGTATTTTATAAGTTTTAGTAATTATTTCAGATTTTGTCTTTGGTTTGATGATATATAACATTTTTTTCTAGACTGGATCTAAGGGATCTGCTGCTCAATCACAAGCTTCTACATCAAGGGGCAGTAACTCAGGCAGAGGTAGAGAAAGGGGAAGGGGTAAGTCCAGCAGCTCTAGCAGAGATGGGGGTGCAAATACTCAAGGCAATGGTGCAATTATTCAAAGTAGTACTGGTGCAATTACTCAAGGAAGGGGAGCAAGTACTCAAGTTAGTGGTGCAGGTGCAAGTTCTCAAGTGAGTGGTCCAAGTACTCAAGTGAGTGGTCCAAATTCTCAACTGAGTGGTCCAAGTACTCAAGGCAGTAGTGCAGCTGTAAAGGGTAAAGGGAGAAAGGTGCAACACAGACAAGTTTCAAGTGATAGTTGTAGGGGTGCATTCAAGAAGTCAAGAATAGTTGGTCATGGTGTCTTTGTTAGTAAAGGTGGTTATACATGTGCTGAGGTAAGTTAATTGTTCTGCTTTTCATCTTATTACATCAAGTAAGTAATTTATGTGTTATGTTCTTGAATTTTACTTTTTTTCACCTTCTGCGTTTGTCTTTTTTTCCCAGCAAGGAAGGTCTGTTAGTAGAGTAATTGCAAGTGGATCTACTAAGAAACAAGTTAATAGTTCTGTGATCACTGGTGATATTGGCTTTAAGCCAAGTAAGGGTCTGAAATGGAAGGGAAAACAAGCAATAAGTACAAGATAACTTCAAGAAAGAAGTGCATTACTGCAATATCAAAAGAAGACACAAGCTTCACAAAATTCTACTAAAGAGCTTTGAGTTAGGATTCATAGTGCTACTACTATCTATTTTGAACAGAAAATACTGTTTTAGGTTGTCTAAAACTTATGTTATTTTTTGTCTTGTTTATTGTTGATGCAAAGTTGCAACTCTGAAAATGCTTGTTTTTGGATTAATGGTTGTACAAAGCTACTAGTTGTGTTGAGCTTGTGAAGCTATATATGAGGACCTGCTATCTTAAACTTTCTCTCAAATGTTAGCTTAGGATTTTGGTGATTGTAGTTTGCTCAAGAGGTGTAGAAAGACTGTTTCTTGTGAAGTGTTATGAGGGTGCATGGGTTGAGTTTAATTTTCAGTAAGAATAGCATTGAGATATGTCAAAGTTTGAGTTTTAATCCTAATTCATATGGTAACTTGCAAAGTGATACGTCCAAACCACCACAAATTTTTCAGTTCCTCCCTTTTAGCTCTTCAACTTCAACTAACTACTTTCTACAACTTCAACATAATCTTTGGTTTCTTTTTCCAGAATTAAACGTGATTAAATAAGCTAAGGTTAAATGCATAGTCAAGAGTATGGTTTTGTTCAGTCAGCGTGCTAGTCTATGGGATTCAACATATAGCTAACAATTAACTGAAGTGACAAAAAATAACACCATATATAGCCAATAATGATTCTTTACATAGTTTTCAAATTGGAAATAGTTGCCAACAAACAATCCGAAATAGTACTAATACTAAAACATTATAGAAACTTGCTTTAAAATCTACTTCAATGCCAACACAAAACAAATAGTTAGCACTTGATTCTATTTGCAAACCCAGGCGATAACATTAAAAAAAAGGCTAACAACCAACATAATCTTCATATATTTACTCCTCTTCTCCATCTCATTCTTCTTCTTTAACAAACCAACAATAACCATCTTAGAGTGTTCAGGAAATTCTGGATCGTACCACTGAAAAAAATCACATGGATCTCCGTCTCTTACCTAAAATGTGCAACCAAATTAGTATTTTCAAAAAAATAAAAAATTAGAAGGAATTTATTAAGAATTATCCCATAATATTTGCATCCAAAGAAACGCCTTCCTGGATTTGCGTTAGTCCAAGATGTTCTTCGAATCGCTGGCTCATCACAATGACAATATACAATCTTCATCTTCAAGAATGGGTGAGTATTATTATACTTTAATGGGTTGAAATTAAAATTGAAATTCGGGTGAGAAATTCGGATGTTGAAATTTGAATTTCAAGAAAGGTAGACAATTAAGTGAGAAGAGCAATTTTTGAGAAGTTTCAACCTAAGAAAAAAATTCAGATTTAATGGTGTTTTTCGTTTGTAATAGAAGAGAGGGGGAGAAGACTTATAAATAAAGAGAAGAGAAAAGGAAAGAAAACAAAAAAAATGAATAAAAGGCCAAAATTCTGAAAAATAGCCGTTAAAGTGCCACATAGATTCACGTTTTCACTTCCCACGCGCCATATGAGAATTGAACACACATACTTTGCCATGTGGCAAGGCGGGGGATAGTAGATATGAAAAATACTAGTTCAGGGGGGTTCTGTGACCACCGTATAGTTTAGGTAGGAAACGTGCAAAACAGTGATAGTTTAAGGGGGATTTAAACCATTATCTCTTAAATTTACCAACACATAACTATTCTGAAAAAAGGGTCTTCATTTTCCATTTAGTGAAGCCAATAAATGCTTGTCCTCAAGTTAATTACCCCAAAAAGAAATTTTGAAGTCAAAAACGGGGGAAAAGCTGGCATGTATAAGTACTTATCTTGAATTGGTGACTTTTGAAGTAATACAGGAAAGAGCCCGCATAATTTCCAACCGTTGAACAAGTACAAGAGTAGTACAAGTCCACATCTTAATAAAGAAGGTGGTGGAATGTTTTTGTAAAAGTTGTAAAATAGGTGATTCAAATAATAGCGAATAATAAAGAAGCAGGAAGCAACTAATGTTTTAATTGTACGTTTATCACATTCATCTGTAATTACCTCGAACTGAATTCCTAAAAAACAACATAAAGTTGGAACAATGTGACAATATTGATTACATTGCAGCGACCAGTGGTAGCAACTAGCTTAATATTTGTCATTAGTAAGAAGTAATAATCATTTGCATTACACATTGTCTTATATCAAATAAGATAATTTTGGGGCCTAAAGCATTGGCTTTATTGGCCTTTGGGTGGAGCCACCCTGGGTGATTAAGCTCATTAGTCATCAGTAAATGGTTTCTCATTCACATAAATGATCAATGAACTTCTACAAATGTTGAGACCGATTTATTCAAACACTGTTCATGTCTTCAAGAATGAGCTCCGATCCCCAGTGCTGATTATTCCTTTCTTCTTCACCTTTCTATTTTATAGCATGAGTTTCTCAAAGCCATTAGAAAACGATACCGATTATTCAGCTCAGCACTGCTTTCATTCAAGTCCAGAATAGCCTCTGATCCACTTAAAATAAGGGATTTTTACACTCTATACCCATAAAATTTAAAGTATTTACAAGCCATACCCATTACAAATTATACTACCCATAAAACTAAAAGTATTTACCCAACCTACCCATTTATTATTGTATACCTTTGTTATGCCTTATAGGTGTATACCTTTAAAGTCTACTGCATAAATTATGGTATACAAGTCTGGAGGGACATTTATTACTGTATACCTTTGTTATGCCTTATAGGTATATACCTTTATGGTATACTGCATAAACTATGGTATACAAGTCTGGGTGGGTAGAGTGAGTAAATAATTTAGTGGGTAGGTCCGGTAATATTTGAAAGTAGTGGGTAGTGACTGTAATTATTTTAGGTTTTATGGGTATTTTTGTAAGTGTCCCTTAAAATAATGGCTTCATGGAATGAATCCACTCATTATTGCAGCTGGATAGGTATAGTTTGTGGCCACAAACATTGTGATTGAGTTGTCAAAATTCACATAAGCTTCAATGCTCTAAAAGGTTCATTGTCACCCTCTGTGTGTAACATGAGCTTTCTTAGAGAATTGTGTTGAGAATAGTATGTCTTGATATATTTTGCCTAAGGAATAGTTGATGTATATGATAGTTGTTATAGATAGAATAGTAACTAACTAAGTTGGCTAGGTTGTAGTTAGCAATTTAATTATTAGCTATGTAGATATAAATCCGTTAGTAGGTAGATATTTTTCCACATGGGCTTTGCCTATAAATAGCATTGTAACAGATTCAGTTGAGCAGTAATAATGAGAATCATTTCCAGATTTCAGCTTCCTTCTTAGCTAAGAAACTAGGATTTCAGTTTTAGCTTCAAATTCCAAAATTCAATATGGTATCAGAGCCAAATCGGCCAATTAGAGCGATTAACAGCTTCAATGAGTAGTTTCTAAGCATCAATTTTGTCAAAATTTCACAATATCTTCTTCATTTTAGTGAGTAAAGTAGCTCAAAATCGTAGAAATGGCAGCAAATGCAAAGGAAACTCCAGAATCTCTGAGTCACAGTTATCCTCTGTACCTTCATTCCAAGGATACTTATGATACAATGTTAATTTCTCTGCAATTGAATGGTTCGGAGAACTATTCAGTATGGAGTCATGCATTTAGAATTGCAATTCTCGGAAGAAACAAGCTAGGGTTCATAAACAGAACGTGTAAGAAGGAGAATTACGGTGAAAATTTAGAAGATTCATGGGAAAGATGCAATTATAGTTTTGTCTTGGATCATGAACTGTGTTTCAAAGGAACTATACAGTGGAATAGTTTATTCATCAAATGCTTTTGCTGTGTGGAATAATCTGAAAGAAAGGTTTGATAAAGTGAATGGATCAAGAATATTCCAACTGCATAAGGAAATAACAACAATGACACAAGGTACCAATACAATTTCCACATATTTTCTAGGCTTAAACTGCTATGGGATGAATTTGACTGTTTAGCCCCAATACCTGGTTGTGATTGTGATAAGTTGAAGGAATTCAATGAATTTATGCAAAGACAAAACTGCTTCAGTTCCTTATGAGATTAAATGAGACAGATGAGCAATCTAGGGCTTAAATCTTGATGATGGACCCTATACCAATAGTGAATTGTGCATATTCTATGTTAATAGAAAGGGAAAGCCAAAGAAACATGACAAGGTATGAATGCAAGTAATGAGGCTACAAATTTCTTAGTAAGGGAACTAATTTTCTGCATAATAACAGCAGTTTTCAAAGAAACTATAACAATAACAATGCATAGAAAGGGAATAATTACCAGAGGAAGAAGAATTACAACACATATTGTGATTACTGAAACATAAGGGGACATATTCGTGAGGAATTCTATAAGGCACCAGAGAATAGGTACAAGAACAAAGTTAACAACAATGCAACCAATAATGCCACATTAGGCGAAAACACTAGAATTGATTATGGAAATTGGAACTATGGTTCTCAACCTGAGAAAACTGTGAATCATGATGAGATGAAGCTAACACAAGGGCCATATCTGACACAGGAACAGTACAGCCAACTCTTGAAGCTATTGGGAAAGAAAAATGTTGATCCATCATCTGCTAACATGGTTGGTAGTTCAGCTGGTTCTGCAGGTATTTTAATTGAAGTGATACTAGAAGTTGTGATGTTTTCCATTTACTGCATCTTGATGTATAGGGTCCTTACAGCTCAGAAACTTTTGATGGAAATAAATCTTTTCTTACTATTGTTAATGATCACTCTAGACTAACATGGTTGTACATCTTAAAACACAAAAATGATGTATTAATAATTCTAAGATGATTCTTTCAAATAGTCAAGACACAATTTGACAAAACAGTAAAGGCCGTAAGATCAGATAATGGAGTAGAGTTCATTAACTCTCAATGCTATGATCTACTCCACAGTAATGGCATTGTGCACCAAAGAACTTGTGCATACATACCTCAGCAGAGTGGTATAGCTGAGAGGAAACATAAGCACATATTGGAGTTGGCTAGGGCAATCAGGTTCCAAAGTGGAATTCCCTTAAGGTTTTGGGGACAATTTATCCTTGATGTAGTGTATATAATAAATAGACTGCCCTCAATAGTGTCAAAAGGTAAGAGTCCATATGAGATGTTCTACAAGAAAAGGCCAAGGTTAGAGCATTTGAGAGTCATTGGGTTCTTGTGTTATGCAAAGAGGTTGAACTCATATGATAAATTTGAATCTAGGGCTATTGCAGCAGTGATGATGGGCTACTCAATAGTCAGCAAAGGATACATCTTATATGATTTAGTTAATCATGTTTTATTTTTCAATAGGGATGTTGTTTTTAAGGAGAGTATATTTCCTTTCAAGCAGAAGCAAAATGTGCAAACTCAGCTGTTCTTGAATGAAGAAGGTTCAGGTTCAGACCTTCAAAAAGAAGAACTATCAGTTGCTGCACAACAACCTGATCCTGTTGAAGGAGGATTTCATGTGGAGATTGACCATCAGAGACAATGTGCAAATCGAAGAACAATATCCAGTGGTTCAGCCAACACCAGTTACTGGAGAGAACCTCAGAAGATCAGGGAGAACTATTAGGAATCCTAGCTAGATGACTGACTACATCATCACACCAGCATGTGTTTCCCACAACATGCCACATTCAGTATGTAATTCAGTGAGCTATGGAAGGTTGAAACCACAATATCTGAGATACCTAGCTGCTTCCACATCTATAGTGGAACCAAGAACTTTCAAGGAAGCTTCTCAAGACTCTAGATGGGTGGATGCAATAAAATCAGAAATCAAGGTATTAGAAGAAAACAATACATGGAGACTAGTGCGGTTGCCACCTGGTAAAAGGGCCATAGGCGAAATGGGTGTTCAAAGTGAAGTACAAAGCAAATAGTGAAGTGGAGAGATTCAAAGCAAGGCTGGTAACCAAGGGCTGCAATCAGCAAGAATGTCTAGATTATCATGACACTTTTTCACCAGTGGTTAAGAGTGTCACAGTTAGAATAGTCATTTCACGGACAGTATCCTCAGGCTGGTACATTCACTAGATGGATGTCAACAATTCATTCCTACAGGGTGATCTATATGATGGAGTTTTATGGAGCTTCCAAACGGTTTTGCAAGCCAGGGGAAGAATAAATTGGTTTGCAAGCTTATCATTCCCTGTTTGGATTAAAATAAGTAAGCAGACAATGGAATGTTAAGCTCACACAGACCTTGATCTTCCAAGGTTTTACACAGAGCAAGCTTGATCACTCATTGTTTACCAAGAAAAAGGGTAGCCACATAGTTGTTGTACTGGTGTATGTAGATGACATGCTTGTTACAGGAAGAAATTTGCAAATGATTGAAGACAAAAAGAAAAGACTGCATCCAGCATTTAAGATCAAATATCTTGGAGACCTCAAATTTTTTTGGGAATAGAGTTTAGTAGGTCACACAAAGGAATCTTGATGTATCAAAGAAAGTATGCACTTGAGCTGATAGCAGACTTGGGATTGAGTGCTGCAAAATTAACATGGACACTATTAGAGGCTAATCAAAGGTTCACAACCAAGGAACTTAATGATCTGATTGGAGAAAAGGGAGATTAATTGCTGAAAGATAGAGGGAAGTATCAAAGACTCATTGGGAAGTTGTTTTATCTCACTTTGACAAGACTGGACACCTGTTTTGCAGTTCAGACATTGAGTCAGTTTATGCAACAGCCTAAGCAAACACACTGGGAAGTAGCCTCAAGAATAGTTAGGTATGTGAAGAAAGATCTAGGAATGGGTATCTTAATGAGTAGCAACAAAAATGACACAATGACTGTATTTTGTGATGCTGACTTGGCATCTTGTCCAAACACAAGAAGATCAGTCACTGGTTTTGTGATCAAACATGGAAGTTCACTCATCTCTTAGAAATCAAAGAAGCAGAGTACACTTTTTAGAGGTTCTGCAAAAGCAGAATACAGGAGTATGGCTAGTACCGTAGCAAAATTAGCATGGTTGTATGGTTTATACAGATTTAAGAGTGGACATCAGATTTCCAATAAGCCTGTACTGTGATAGTAAGGCAACCTTGCAGATAGCTGCTAATCTTGTATACCATGAAAGGACCAAACATATTGAAATAGACTGTCACTTTATAAGAGAGAAAATACAGAGAGGATTGATAAGAACTCAACATGTGGGTACAAAAGATCAATAAGCAGATTTCCTAACTAAGGCATTGTACAGGGCACAACATGACAGTTTGGTATCCAAGCTGGGAGTGTTCAATGTTTTCACACCCTCCAGCTTAAGGAAGAGCATTGAGAATAGTATGTCTTGATGTATTTTGGCTAATGAATAGTTGATGTATATGATAGTGGTTATAGATAGAATAGTAGCTAAGTAAGTTGGCTAGGTTGTAGTTAGCAATTTAATTATTAGCTATGTAGATATAAATCCGTTAGTAGGTAGATATTTTTACATCTGATTCTTAACATAATCATATGTAGATTTGAGAAATTAAAGTTAGTAAAAACTATTAAAGATAGACACATCTGACATATATCAAACATTTTTCTCAATAGGGTCATGGTAAACTAGTACGACTTTCGTCAGCTTGGTGATAATGGGATCAAGCTACTTTGTTCGACACAACATCTTATTAATTATTCTAACTGGTTGCACTTCGCTCAAATTAAGTTTATGAAATGTAATGATTATAGATTCGAATTTTCGTTTTGCTACTCCATAGTCGATTTTTAGAGGTATTCTGAACGTAGAGAGAACAAAAAAAAAGTTGAAGTAGTGAAGAACGAGGATTTAACGATTTTTTCTTAACTCTTTCAATCCTTTCTTGTAATTTACTGATTATGGTCGCTTATCTCATAAATCTTGTGAACATGAGTGGCTAAGTTACCCCGTCTAGGGCGTGACGAAACCATTATAGGATGATTTATTCAGTATTTCATTAATTTAATAGAGCTTGACATAGTTATTCCTAATGATTCAAAAACGTTTTGATTTCTTTCGATTGTTGAGCTCACAATTGAATGTATCCTTTATTCATGTAACTCTTGAAAAATTGTTTCGAGTTAGGGTTAGTTGAATAGCGATACTTTATACCTAAAAAGTGAATTATTTAGGCAATAAGAGTGAGGTGTGTTCGAGAACAACGAATCCTTATCATGGTCACGTGGGCAGTCAATTTTATCATTTTGTACTAACTTGGAAAAGTAACTCAGGATAGTCATTGCTTGTTATTTGAAAATACTAGCGATAAACTCG
Organism: Petunia axillaris subsp. axillaris; assembly: GCA_029990575.1. Taxonomy (NCBI): domain Eukaryota; kingdom Viridiplantae; phylum Streptophyta; class Magnoliopsida; order Solanales; family Solanaceae; genus Petunia; species Petunia axillaris. The sequence continues at coordinate 52,936,365 of JARKNS010000003.1, forward strand.
GAGCTCATGATCATTAGAGATAGTTAAGTAAGCTTGAATGCGTAGTATTCGATACATCACTCTGATAATTGGGGAAGTCATGTCATAGGCCTTTTAATCTTGAAATATTCTCTAGTACTTATTACATGTTCTTTTGTTATAACAATATATATTATTTGTTTTCATATCAAATTAATTTTAATTGGTTTTTGAAATTATCTGAATGTAAACATGGGAAAAGTTGAGTTACAAATTAATGTTTGCTTCAGTGGGTTTCGACCTCGAACTTGTTAAATGAGTTATATTTACAGTCACCGATTATCCTTTTGAGGACGAGTTTTGAGCGTGATCAAATTTTGGCGCCGTTGTCGGGGAGCATCAGTTTTGTCTTTAGTTTTCAAATAATTGCTAAGTTTAGTAGTTTAAGCAATTTCTACTTTAGTCATCTTGATTCTAACTTTTTAGCTCGTGTTTGAACAGGTGTATGCCTTTGAGAAGTTCAAAATTCACTAAACCATTTCAACCGGATCAGAAATCGAGAGGACATTCAAGGCCTTGAACAGGGCCAATAAGAACAAACATCCACTGGTTCTACAAGAAGTAGAGAGTGATGTTGAGATGGCTGACAACACAGATGCAACTCTAAATGACTGGGCTCAGCTCACATCTAATAAGCTGGCATCTGCCATTGCTGTTCCCACTATTGAAGCAGAGAATTTTCATACAACAAAAACAATGTTGAGCTTACTTCAAAACAAACGGCAGTATGCTGGAAATGAACATGAAGATCCACAACACCTTCAGAACTTTCTGTCTTTTTATGCGCTACAAAAGCAAGCTCGTGTGTCACCTGATGCTATTAAGTTGTTGTTGTTCCCATTTTCATTCACTAGAGAGGTAATGGCATAGTTGAACTCACTTCCAATTAATTCCCTCACCACATGGGATGAGTTGGTTAAGCTTTTCTTGAAAAAGTTCTTCCCGCCTAACAACACTATAAGGTTGATTGAGGAAATACTGATGTTCAGGCAGAAGCTTTTAGAGTCAATACAAGAGGCTTGGGGACAGTTTGAGGGACTATTACTAAAGTGTCCTCATCATGGGATTCCAGAGCAGATACTAAGACTGAGGTTTTACATGGGTCTAAATGGTAATCTGAAGGCAAATGTTGATGCTTCTGCTGGAGGTGCATTCTTGAGCAATAATTTTGTAGAAGCCAGACAATTGCTGGAGACAATAGCACAAAACTCGGGCTGGTCAAAAAGGGATTCATCTATCACACCAATTATTTATTCAGTCGTAGTTGGTCCCAAATTGGTCCAAATATGAGCAGTTAGTAGCAATGATGACTCAGTTGCAATTCTTGACAAAGAAAATTGATGAGATGGGAACCAACCAGGTTCATATAGTTGATTCTACATATGCTGGATTATGTGCCCCATGATATCCAACCGGTATGTTATCTAGCTTATAATGAGTTTTATCCTCAGACTCAAGCTTACAATGAATATGTCAACTATGTGAACAACTATGGCGGCCAGAGAGAAGGGGCACAATAATGGGGACAACAACCTCAGCAAGTACAGTATAAACATGCACTACCAAAGGGCCAATTGATACCATACCATAGGCAAGTTGGGTATAGTCAATAGGCTCAGCAACAGAGATATGTACCACCACAACAGCCACTAGCGGTTTAAAAAGATGATAATTTGTCAAGAATTGAAGGCATGTTTCAACAGTTGGTGGGTACGCTGGGCAAAATGCATGAGCAGCTGATAGCACATGACACTGCTATAAAAAATATTGAGACACTATTGGGTCAGATTTCTAAGAATTTTAAAAACAGACCCCAATGAGCTTTGATACCATTATAAACCATAAGGACCAGAACAAAAATGATAATTTGCAGGCCAACAATGATAATTTGCAGTCAGTCTCAGGAATGGGAGAGATTTAGATAGAGGCAAGAGCTTTATTAGGCCAACAATAATAATTTGCAGCTTGTACCAGTCAAAGGCAAAACAAGCTGAATCAACACCAAAAATAGAAGCAGAAAAGGCACCTGAGCAAGATAATTCTATTGTTAATGGGAGAAAAAGACTTTCTCTCCCATATCCTGTAACATTTCCTAGATGATGAAGGACCTGTTGTCAAGGAAATTTGATTTTTAGAATTTGGCTACTTTTATATTGACACATGCTTGTAGTGAAGTTGTGACTCGACCCGTGGCTCAAAAGTTGACAAACCTATGCAGTTTCACTATACTTGCACCATTAATCATACTTTTGGAAGAGCTTTATTAGATTTGGGTGCCCAGTATCAATTTGATGCCTCTGGCTATTTATAAGAAGCTGGCATTGGGAGAGCAAGACCAACATCTATGAGGCTGCAATTAACTAACATGAGTTTGAAATGACATGCAGGGATGATAGATAATGTACTTGTGCAGGTTGATCGCTTTGTGTTCCCGCTAACTTTGTGATTCTCGACTGCAAAGTAGATGAAGAGACCCCCATTATTTTAGGAAGGCCTTTCTTAGCTACAGGGAAGACTATAATTGATTGTGAGGCTGGAGAGATGAAAATGAGGCTAAATGATGAAGAAATCATCTTCAATGTGCAGAAATCTATGAAGAGACCCAGCGAATTTGCCAGTTGTTCAATGGCAGAGCTTGTGGAGTTGAGTGAGGTAGTGAATGGAATGTATTATCCCATTTATCCTTTGCAGGCGTCCCTTCAAAACATGGATATGATAGATGGAGATGAGTTGGAAGAGATGGTCATTGCACTTGAAGGACAAGGTTACCTGCATAGAGAACCAAGGTCTGAACTGCTCAACTTGACTCAAAGAACAAAACCACTTGCCAAGCCCTCAATTGAGGAACCACCAAAGCTGGAGCTTAAGACGTTGCATCCACACCTCAGGTATGTATTCTTGGGACCGAATTCCACTTTACATGTTATTATTCGTCCTCTTTGCTAAATGAGCAGGTAGAACAAGTGACACAAATGTTGAAAGAGTGAAGAAAGCTATTGGGTGGACCATTGCTGATATAAAGGGGATTAGCCCGACGATGTGTACGCATAAAATTCTGTTGGAGGAGGGTCACAAACCTTTAAAATAACCCCTGAGAAGGCGAAATCCCAACATGAAAGAGGTGGTGAAAAAAAAGTGATCAAGTGGCTCAATAGGGGCATCATCTTTTCTATATCTGACAGTGTCTGGTTGAGCCCCGTTAATGTGTTCCAATGAAGGGTGGGGTGACTGTGGTAGAGAATTAGAAAAATAAGCTTATCTGCACTTGGAGAATGCCATTGGGCTTGCAATGCACCGTCCACCTTCCAGAGGTGTATAATCTGAATTTTTGTGATCTGGTGGAGGACATACTAGAGGTGTTCATGGAAAATATTTCTTGTGGTGGGAAATTCGTTTGATAAATAATTTATAAACTTGAGAAGGGTGCTAGAGAGATGTGTTGAAACAAATTAAGTCCTGAATTGGTACAAGAGGGATAGTGTTGGACACCATTTTTCGAGCAAAGGGATAGAGGTAGATCGCGCTAAAGTTGAAGTAGTTGAGAAGTTGCCACCACCTACTTCAGTTAGAGCAGCTAGTTATTTCCTTGGGGCATGCCGGCTTTTATAGACAGTTCATCAAAGACTTTTATAAAATTGCTAACCCTATGTAAACTACTTGAAAATGATCGCCCTTTTGTCTTTTTTGATGAATGCAAGTTAGCGTTCGAGGAGTCGAAACAGAAGTTGGTGTCAACACCTATCATTGTAGCACCTGACTGGCAAGCACCGTTTGAAATTATGAGTGATTCCAGCGACTATGCAGTTGGTGTAGTATTGGGTTAGAGAAAAGATGAGATTATGCACCCCATATACTACGTTAGTCGAACCATGAATGGAGCCTAGTTGAAATATACTACTATGGAGAAGGAGATGTGATACATTGGTATTTTGCGTATATTTGCAACTATTTTAGACTAGCTTTCAGGTCCTAAATGCTTTTTTATTTGAGTAAATCTTATGTTTATCTCCATGTTTCAGGATATCAAAGAGAATTAGTGTACAAAGCTAAAAGAATGAAAAAAGAGCAAAAACAAGTGCACTTTGGCTACATTTTGAAGAACAAGGAGATAGGGCAGCAACGTAATCGACGCCTCGTCGAATCATCGGCCGAAGGAGAAAAGAGTTCAAGAGCTCATCAAGTTCCATTGAAACAAAAAAGCGGACCACCTATTAAATTGCTGAATGCATTCTGCGACGCCGGATAAGAAGATGCGGCTTCGCCGGCCATCAGAGTGAGCTCTTAGATATGCAGACTGCTGAAGTAGTCCGCTGCTGGATCTGCGACCCCGCCGGACCTGCACCGCAGAACAAGACAAAACGAGGAGTTAGACTTGCCTTCGATGGCAACTCACTTCAATAGGCGGCCCGTCGAATGACCGGCGGTCTAGCATAAAATAGGGCAAAATGGAAAACTTGTAAATATTAGCCTAGTTTTCAAACCCATGCCTGTAAATAGGTTGTTATACCTCCGAGAAAGATACATCTTTTTCAGCTTAGAATACACTTATTACACTTTTGAATATTCTTAGAGTCTAAGGAAGGGTTCTAACTTGAATCATTTGTAAGGATTTCATTTCTTTATCTAATTCTTTACATAATTCTTGCCAATTCATCTCTTATCATATGTATGTTAGACCCTAGTATGAGTAGCTAAACTCATACTAGGGTTTTATTCATGATGACTTGATTGCTTTAACTTAGAACTTATTTTTAATCTTGTAAAATCTACGGGTTAAGGTAAATCTAGTTCTCTATTGTACTTTTCTTGACTAGGGTTTAAGGCACGGTCGTACTTGAACCTAACCCTAGTTTGCTTTCATCACCCTAATGGGATTGAAGGTGTAGGTTAATGGTAACTAGCAAGCATTTCGTTTGAATTTGGCTACGGCCTACCCCATCTAAAGGGAAAAGACCTAAAAAGGTCAATCCCGCCCGGGTCCTTAGATTAGGGTTTCTCGCGCCCCATTATCGACCCTATCAGGCTTAATGAGGTAAATCCTCCTTATCTGTAATGGGTTTTGGAATACTATTAAGGTCTGGCAATTGATGTTACCCTTATGATTTGTAAGGTTAAAGCAAGAGTTTAGTTAAAGGAATCTGGTCGGAATGAGTAAACCCCTAGCTCATTCTCCATATTTACATACATTTTAAGGTGTTGAGTTAATTTTATGCTCTTAGTGGGTTAGTTGTAGTTGTAGGTAATTCAATTTTTATCAATTTATACTTAGGAATATACGAACAATTCGTAAAACTCGTTACTGTTCAATCTAAGACTAATAGATTGCAAGCTAGCTTCCTGAGGAAATCGACCACGAATCTTAGTTGGGTACTACTATCTTTGACGATCGCCCCACATCTTTATAGGTGAGTAGATTGAGCGTGGATCCAGTTGTTGGATGTAGTGTTTTCTTTCGACAAGTTTAGATCATACTTAGTAGACTCCAAAGTGATTTTGCATATGGACTACCGAGCTCTCCGGTACCTTATTGAAAAGAAGGATTCCAAACTATGATTAATTCGTTGGGTGCTCTTATTGCAAGAGTTTGACTAGGAAATCAGAGATAGAAAAGGTACTGAGAACTAGGTTGCAGAACACTTCTCCATATTAGACAGAGTAGAGAAGAAAACAGAAATGGAGGACATTCTAGAAACCTTTTCTGATGACCAGTTACTGGCAGGATCACTTGAAGAGTTACCATGGTATGCTGATAATGCTAATTTTCTGGTAAGGGGTATTGATCCTCCTGATTTCTCTTGTGCAAAAAAAAAAAAAAAAAAAAAAAAAAATGAAAAGAAAAGGTTTTATATGAATTGTCGTTCTCATTTATGGGATAAGCCTTATCTGTTTAAAATTTGTGTTGACAACCTGATCCGGAGGTGTGTCTCCAAGATAGAATAAAATTCTATTTTGCAGGCTTGTGACTCTTCACCATATGGAGGAAATTTTGGAGGAGTAACGATGATGTGTGGGTAAAATGCCCACATTACCTTCTATTTACTTGAGCTTTTGTTGTGTATTATCAATTCAATACATTCACTTATCATGTTTTAGTTGCATATTATAGGATAGTGGCGTTGTAGTGATGAATAGATGGAAAACCAGTCAAAACAAGATGAATTGAGAAGTTTCTAATTCTGGTCTGGAAATTGTTTACCGCGATCGTAATGGATGTGTCGCGATTGCACAAGAGGACTTGATAAGCCAGCGCGATAGCGCCAGAGTTTCAGCAATAGCAAAGCTTCAGAGATTTTATTCAGCGCGATAGCGCTCAATTACACGCAACCACAAAGGGCCCAAGGCACTTAGTCAGCGCGATAGCGCTTATTGTGACGCGATCGCGCAAGAGCGCGTTTGGACTGAGCTGGACAGTTTTTGAATTTCACACCAGCTGAATTGGGGACACATAAATAGGCACTTGGATGACCTATGACATATCTTTTGGCAAAATTTCCAATTTTGGAGGCAAGGATCCATCAACCAAACACCAAGAGAGTGAAGATTTGGAGCAACCCATTGAGAAATTCTTAATCCTTTGTACTATTTTCTTTATTCTCTTGTTTTATATTGAATATATTTGGTGTTGTTGATGTTATTAAGGACATGATTTTGTGAATATATTTCATGACTAAATATTATATTGTTAGTTGGTATGATTTTGAACATGGATATATGAATGATTCATGACTAGGATTATATATTTGTGGGTTTTGAATATCTAGCCTTATCTCTTTGGTTGCTTAACTTTTGTGTTCACGACACTAAAGTTACATGTCTAATTTGCTAATTAAAGACTCGGAAGAGATTAGTTAGAGTAGAATAGTGAAGTTGGCAAAGATTTTGGTTGATAGGCTATTTCATAAACTAAACCATCTAAAAGAAGTTACGCTCGGGAGAGGTCTTTTTTTCTTGAGTCATGAGTAGTGCTTTATATGCTCAACTATGGCTTTAACGAGGCGCCGTTGAGGTAAATCCTTTCTAGGCTGAGAGGATTCCAGGGATTACATTAGAACGACTCGACCATAATATAGAATCCCCATGCTATATTTGCATCCTAGGCTCTAAACTTGTCTTCCTTGGTAGTGAGAAGGCCATTGAGTACCTTTACTTGCTTTCCTAGTGTAGTCAATAGTTGTTAATATCGTTTCATCACCTTGTTATCCTTGTTTTGTTTAGTCAAATAGGTTTAGTTTCTCCACTACTTTAATCGCATCATATTGTTCCTTGTGGATTCGACCCCGACTCCTAGTTGGGTAAATTATATTGCAAAAATCGTTCATATCGCAATTTGAGGTGTGTGTTGAGCGTTGTCAAAATTAGCGCCATTGTTAGAGAACAATTTGCGAGTTAGAGTAGTTTGAGGAGTTGAGCTAGTTGGCTTAGTCCCAAACTTTGTGAATCTTTGCCTTGTGAATTGTGAATATTTTTTATGTTCTTTCTGAATTGTAAATATTTTTTTGTGTGTAGTGTTTACTTATGTTATATAGTTGGTTTAGCTTATGGTAATTACCTTGAAATGGCATCATGGAACCAAAATTGGTCAAATATTGAAAATCCATACATGAGTGATACTTGTCCTTATTGTGGTGGACCTCACTATTGGGAAGATTATCAAATTATTTTGGGGGCGAGTTATGCGCAACTTCTCAATCCTTTGAGTGGAACATGTGTTATGAATGTGGGGACCAAAATGGTCATTTTGACGGCTGTCCTAATAATCTTTATTCTTATCCTAATGCTATTAATAATGATGCTAATGATGCTTACGAGTTTGATAGGTCCAATGCAAACGTGAATATGGAACTTGAAGGCAAGGCTTCCAAGAAAAGTTTCAAGAAGGGATGGATTTATTCACTTCACAAGAAGAATGCACTCAAAATGAGATGTTGTGAATATTTGATGGAGCGGATACTTGAACACCATTATGAGAACGCCGAAGCCTTCAAGGAGATGAAAGAGAAGATCAAAGAAATGAAGGAGAAAGTTCACCAAAATGACTTAGCCCTACAATACCTAGAGGAGAAAATGAAGAAACTGATTGAAGTTTTTAATGCTCAAGAGGTTAAGAATGTGTCTAGTTTTCAAGAAGAACCTTCCATGGAATATGTGCTTGAATGTCTAGAAAGAATTTTTGAAGAAGAGCACGTTTGGGAGTGAAGAAGAAATTGTGAGCCGAACTTGGCTCCGAGATCAAGCTCGAAGAATGAAAGTCTATGAAGCATGCCTTCAAGACTTGAATTTAGATGGTTGGGATCTCGAATAAGAAATAGAAGAACTAGGGCAAAGGGTGAACTGATTTGATCTTTATGCTCGTATCTTGAAAATTCTATGAATGAAATGGTTGAAGCTTCTGAGGTTCAACATGAAGAAATCGTGAATGATATCCTAGAAATGGGCGAATTGGTAGACGAGAGAACACGCCAAATCATGGGAATTCATGGAAGTGATCACATATTCAAGCTATTTGGTAATGATTCCATAAGCAAGGAAGTTGTTTTGGAGTCTAGTGCGGAAATGAAGAACTCTAGTAATGAAGACTGTAGCATCTTTGAGGAGGAGCATGTCATACTTGATGCCCAATTAGTATTGAAAAAAGTTGGACCTCATTCACTCCATTATCTTTGTGTGGATCAGGCAATGGAAATGGAAGAACAAGCACCTTTGGATGATTTTTGCGTTGATGAGCAAAATGGCCGCATTGTTGAATTTGCCACGCCAAGGAGATAAAATGACATCCTTCATTTGAAGGCGAAAAAGTACAAGATGAAAAATCTGGCTTTACAAGCTTGGAAATGTGTACCCCCGCCTAAGGAGCATAACAACAAACTTGATGCCATGTTGGGGAGGAAATTCACTTTCACCAAGTGAAAAGAAAAGCATGATGGGTACCGTCTAGCCAAGACGTTAAACAAAGCGCTTGTCGGGAGGCCACCCGAATCTTTTTAAAATTTTGGTTGTTTATAGTTGCATATTAGGTTAGATTAGTTTTTGTTGTTTTTTTTATCATCTCACATAGGACCCACATTTTTTAGTTGTTAGGATGCAAGGTCGAAGGTCCAAACGTGGAGAAAATGGATCAAACATGGGTGCAGCGCGGACCGCCTAATGGTTACCCACTAGAATTTCACCCTCTGAATCTCAATAGGCGGACCGCCTAATGTTTAGGGCGGACCGCCTAATGTTTAGGGCTGAACGCCTAATGTTTAGGGCAGACCGCCCACTGAATTCAAACTCTCTGGATGTTGTTTATGAAATTGTTCAGCGCTATCGCGTCACATAGGGCGTGATTATGCTTGTTGGGAATTTAGTTTGCGCGATTGCGTGAAGCAGATGAGGTCGCGTGGGCTTGTTCAGCAACAAAGCGCGATTAGTGCCCGTGTCCAGGCGATCGCGCTATGAAACTGCTCAAAAAATAAAAAGGGCAGTGAAGATACCAAATGATGCACTCTTTCAAAATACCCTTTCTCTTAAATTCCTTTCCCCCAATTTTGCATCCCAACTGATCCAATCCATCCTCCACTCTACTCTCAAGCATTCCATCTCCAATATCAAGGTATGTTTATCAATTCAACTGAAATCTTTTTGCAAAAACATGTGCAAGCACTCTTTCTCTCTTAATGATTTCAGCGTTGGATGTATAAATGGGAAAACAAGGCACTTTAATAGAACATACAGAGAATTCTGATGTACCCTTATTGTATATATGTGAGTGAAGAAATGGGTTAGGTCCGAAGTTTGACAAAGCCAATTGAACAAAACCCTAGTGTTAATTGTAAAAAATTGAAGCAAAAATTCATGTTTTCATGTTGGATTGTGTGTGTGAACCGTGATATAGGCCATAAACTTGTGGAAATCTAGGTTTTGAAGTCGAGGTCAGTCTTTCCTTGTTGGAGAAGACGACCTCGTGATCGCGTTCAGTCCTGCACGAACGCGCTGAACAGTCAACTTTCCTTCTTCACGATCGCGTCTGACGAGTCGCGATCGCGCAGAAGGTTTTCAGATAGTTCAGCGCGATCGCGCCTGACATTATGCGATCGTCCAGAGTTCTATTTCTGGCAGAAACAGTAAGCTTGCACAACCCACTGCTGGAATTTTTTGACTTCAATCTTTGGCCCATGAGCTCTAGTAATGCATGTATTGAGTACCCAAATCGTGTTTTGACAATGGTGATCTTTGTAGGTACCCTTTCTCGTACAATGGACGGATAAGACAACCAACACAACTCAATAGAAAAAGACGAGGAAGAATATGATCATTCTTAGCCGCATCATGCTACAATAAATGGTCGACGGATCAGGAAAAGAACTTTATCAAAGAAAGAGGGATTTACATGGACAAGGTGGAAGAGAAACTCCCCGACTTCTTCCAAAGCCTTGAAAATAGTGGATGGAGTTGTTTTGCCCAAAAACCTGAGAGGGAGAACTCTTCTATGGCAAGGGAGTTTTATGTTATCTCTACTCAAACAAACTTTAGATGTGAGTTGGTGACCATCGTGAGAGGCAAGCTAGTGCGATTTGATGCAGCCACGATCAATGCAGTGTATGGGTTGGAAGATGTTGACAATGCTTTGTACCAAGGCTCGTTGTAACGAGGGGGATACGTAGTGGTTGGTTGATAAGCTTCAAGAGGGTACTAACTCAAAGTGGTCCCAATTCAGACTAAATATTGTGTCCACTGAATTCACCGCTGAGGCTCACATCTGGTTGTCCATTGTTTGTACAAGGGTAATGCCTTCGAGTAATGAGAGTGATCTTACCCCAGAAAAGCATGACTGATTGCAGCACTCATTGATGGTTTCAAGATCAATATTGAGGAGATAATTGTAGGAGAAATTGAGGAGGTTGTGCAAGAGAGAACAAGGAGCTTATTCTTCCCATGCTTGATTTCACGGCTATGCAAGAATGCCGGAGTGGAAGGGTGTGACGGTGATAAAGGTGTAAGTCCTGACAAGCCTATCTTTTCACTGTTGAAGAAAGGACCAGGAGGAGTGATTCAAGGCAAGAAAAGAAAAGTTGAAGTACTCAGGTTGATGTTGATGATCCATCTTTTGGGCAGTTCTCAGCCACTTCTACTGCTACTGCACCAGGGAGTTCTTACATTTTGATTCCACCACTTACATTAGGAGCGTCCAACATGAGGTACCTTTCATCTCAGATTTCTTCAGTTGATGCTCACATTACACTGTTGGTAGCAGGCCTTCCTTCTGGCCCACATGGTGAGGGTTCTTCCTCCAGGCCTTCGGGTAGTATATCAGTGGAGACATTGGAAGCTGAGCACCAGGAGCTCAAAACCAGGATGGACAAGATGGAGAAAAAGCAGAAGCAGTTTGGCAAGAGGACAAGCAATTTTCTGAACAAAATGATGAGTAAGTTGAACTCGCTATGCAGCTCCAATGACAACTCAGAGATGGAGAGTGAGGAGGACTTTTGCTACCCCAACACTAACAGTGAGGATTGATCCTCTAGTCAGGGAGTCCCTTACACCCTTTGTATTACATTGTTAGTTGCACTGAGGACAGTGCATAGTTTAAGTATGGGGTGTATTTGGGTTTTGGTTGTAGTAATGATGTGGCTTATGTTGCTTAATTTCATGAAATTTCTACCTTTTCTTTTCCTTGTTTTTGAACAAATTGTGGAAACTTTGTGGATGGTCACTATTTTTATAATTAGTATGAGTAGTTCTTATAGTATTGTGTTAATAGCTTGTTCATATGAGTAGTTAGTTAGAGCTATATAAAAAAAATCTAAAGATACTCCCATGAACTACACTTGGGATGTTATTTCTTCCTTCCTCTGATTCGCACTTCTTGCGATACGTAGGCAACCCACTCGGATCCGAACATTCCCATTGTAAATACAGTTGTTTGTAAGTATGTTAGTAGTAGGTAATAACTTTCTTGATTTTTCTTTTCTATGGTTCTTTTCCAAGGAAGCAATTCTTTTGAACCGGGAATTTTTTGGATTAATTAGTAGCAGCAGCAGCAGCAGCAGCAGCAGCAGCAGCAGTAGTTGCTTATGTTGCTTAATTTCATGAAATTTCTACCTTTTCTTTTCCTTGTTTTTGAACAAATTGTGGAAACTTTGTGGATGGTCACTATTTTTATAATTAGTATGAGTAGTTCTTATAGTATTGTGTTAATAGCTTGTTCATATGAGTAGTTAGTTAGAGCTATATAAAAAAAATCTAAAGATACTCCCATGAACTACACTTGGGATGTTATTTCTTCCTTCCTCTGATTCGCACTTCTTGCGATACGTAGGCAACCCACTCGGATCCGAACATTCCCATTGTAAATACAGTTGTTTGTAAGTATGTTAGTAGTAGGTAATAACTTTCTTGATTTTTCTTTTCTATGGTTCTTTTCCAAGGAAGCAATTCTTTTGAACCGGGAATTTTTTGGATTAATTAGTAGTAGTAGCAGTAGTAGCAGCAGTAGCAGCAGCAGCAGCAGCAGCAGTAGTAGTAGTAGTTATGGATTTTTGCTCCTCGACCAACTTGTGTGTAACGACCCACCCGATCATTTTGGTAAACTCAAGCTCCGATATACGTGTCGATATTGTTTTACGTTCCAGTAAGTTTGTTTGATGATTTTGGATATGCAAAGTTTGGTTAAATTTTGATGACTTTTGGGTAAATTTGAGTTGTATGGTGATTATTTTCGATTTCAACATTGATTTGAGCATAAAGGTTACTATATTGAGCAAACCGCTTTTTATTTGTATTTCGACTAAACCATTATATCCGTATCGTAATTTTGGAACCATAGCAACTGAAATCATCAAGTTTCAAAATCATATGAGGAATTTATGGTCATTTTACTAAGAATTGGGTTGTCAGATTTTTTAGATTAATTACGAAATTGCCACTGAATTCGTACTTAAAAATTTGAACTCTTCCAAATATTGAAACCAACATATCTCCTTCATTATAAGGCCATATGGAGTGATTCAAAAGACTAACTTGACTGGAATTTCACAAGAAATCTATTGGAGGCACAAAAATGAGTTTCGGGATCATTTGGCACAAGAAACGAAGTAGAACAACTGGCATTTTTGGCTATTAATGTTGTTGGATTTTTTTTCTCATCTTGAAAGATTGGGTTTGGGAGAGTTCAAGGATGTTCTTTAAGTCTCTTCCATGGGGTAAGGTCTAAACCATAAGCTAAGTATGTTCCTTTGATTCATTCCCTTGGTTTAAGCTTTAATCCATGGTTTCTAAAGTAGAAAATTGGGGTTTTTCATGAAGAAGGTTTAATGGGTCTTTCCTGAGAAGTTCATAACATTGGTTAGACTTTCTAAGTTGCTTTAAATGATGAATTCGATTGAGTTTATGCTAGATTATGATGTATCTAAGGTTGATAATCATATACATTTCATTATTAGTATTGAATTCTTGAATTTAAGAGTTAGGGTTTATACCCAAAATTGCAGGTTTTGCTTGAATTTCGAAATTGGATGAATCCTTGAGTTAATTTTGCAATTAGTTGATGTGTTTTGATCACCTAGCATTTAATTAGACAATTTACCCCCCCCCCCCCCCCCCGAATTTCTTGTTTTGCCCCTGTAGGCCCCATTTACCTAAATTCTAGAGTTGGTTTTGACCCATTTTGAATGACAGCAATATAGGTATTGATATTCATGATTTATAACCAAGATATCGAATATGAATAGAATTTTTTTTTTGATTCGAGGCTCCGTTGGTGAACTTTTGGCTACATTCTGGTTGTAGTACTTCGAGGAAAGTGCGTACGCGGTAAGGAAAACTTGAACTTCAACTTGCTTGATTTTCTGTATAAGTATAATATCTATCTCTATAAAACTATTTTTACGGTATCCAAAGATTTAAAGCTATTGATATGAGCTCACTAGTTGAAGTAACGTTGGGTTGCAATGATTATGATACATTCTCGAGGTCTAATTTGAGATACTTGGAATATCGAAAGTATGACTTGCACTTAATTTGGTAAGGAAAGCATAATATACAATCTATTATGAACATTGTGAGTGTAACCATATCGTGACAATGATCCTTTTATGAAAGTATTGTTACTTTACAAATCTTAGAATTTAATTAGTTGAGATATCTTATCATGATCTACAATATTTTGATTAATATCGTGTATGGCATTATAACATGCCTATTTTGGCGTGTATTATCTGAGTTATATTATTATCCATTTGACATAGAGTTATGTTTTGGACTATATTTCTTTTACGTTAGCATAATCCCTTAGTTGATATTATTGACTTATTGGTATTTAGATCGTTGGGCCACTGGACTAGCCTATTATGGTTAGGGCCTATACCGTTGAGTTGATATAGCCACTGATCTATCTTATTATGGTGAGGGACTATGCTATTATGGTGAGGGACTATGTTAACTTAGACGACCGTGAAACGCAATCATCAAATACGATATAGTAAATCATAGAAATATTAAACTCTTCCAAAAATTAAGCTCAAAACATCAATAATTTCTGATCCTACAATAACAAAACTTTTTGATCCTTTTCATTTTCTATTTTTTCTTACTTTTTAACGCTTCAAAAGAAGAAAAATATCTGAAAAATATAAAATCACATGAATATAAACTTCTCAATCCTCTCAATATCATGAATGTAAACTTCTTGATCCTCTCAATAACAAAACATCAATAATTTCTAATCCTAACAATAACTTCTTCTTTTTGCAACATTATTAGCAATTTTAGATACCGACTAAATATCAATAAGAAATCCAACCACAAAAAAGGTATACTTCGGAACTACTCATACTTTTAAAGTGTCCTATGAAGTTGAATATCCTACTTATGGTTGTCTTTTAGCTGACTCTTAATTGTTTCATTCACTACAATTTAATTGAGATACGTAAGTAAGAGAGTTATATTGTAATTCAAAGGCCTGATTTTGTTAATAAAAAATTAAGAAGTATATATATATATATATATACAGAGGATATGAAGTATATATATACAAAGGAATCCATGATTGAGGAGAAGTATAAATCTTAAAAAAAGGGAAGAGCTAAACTATATTTAATGTTCAAACTTATAAAGATAAATATTAATTTAAAAACTATATCAACAAGGATAATGATTACAAGATAGCTCTCTAATATGCCCCCTCAAGATAGGCAATCAATCAGATGAGCGTAGATGCCAATCTTGTTCCTCAATCTTTCGAAATCAAAACGAGAAAGAGCTTTTGTTAGAATATCGACAAGTTGATCCTTAGTAGAGACATGAGAAACCCAAAGAAAGCCTTTATTCACCAAATTATGCATGAAATGAAAATCAACTTCCAAGTGTTTCATTCGTGAGTGAAAAGCTGGTTTAGAACACATAGGTAAAACCCAGGTTGTCACAATATATCACTGGTGGATGTAAGAAGGGGACAACTAGTTCCTTAAATAAATTCCTAAACCAACAAAGTTCAGCAGCTGGAGATGCCACTGAGCGATATTCAGCCTCAATAGAAGAGCGTGCAACAGAACATTGATTTAAAGAGCTCAAAGCGATAAGGTTCTTTCTAAGAAAAATTATGTGAGCACTGGTGGAAGTGCGATCATCACGATTACCAAGTGTGTGAGCATCTCATCTAAAAGCTTATGCTGTTAGATGTGGTACACTTTATTCATTTAATTACTTTTTCAATGCGCCCCTCACTTGCGGGCTTGATTCTTTTTAATGAGCCAAACACGTGGAAATTATTTTAATAAGTGGTGGCACTGAGACCACTGCCTGATCTTATACCATGTTGAAGTATGTGACCATCTCATCTAAAAGCTTAGGCTGTTAGATGTTGTATACTTTATTAATTTAATTACTTTCTCAATGAACCAGAGTGTGTAACTTTTAAATTGTTACCATTGCCAATAATAACGTCGTCACCAACATAATCTGAATGACAGACAAATTATGTAAATCACTGGTGATGTGATGAGAATCACAAGAATCACAACCAATTTGAATCTACCAAAGGAGTTATGTTTGCAACATTGGCTACTGGTTTAGAAGTACCAGCTGGACTAGCATTTGAGGAATAAGTTGTGCTAGAGGTGCTAAACCAAGGAAAAGCTTCTTAAACATCCTATATTGTTTGACCATATGACCTGGTTTATCACAATATTGACAAGTTACTTGGGGTTTAGAGTTATATCTTTGTCGAGAGCCATTATTTCTTGATGATTTGGAGCACTGATTTCTCCTGGGATTAGAAGAGTTGCGTGTATCAACATTACTAGTAACAGGTGTACCAAGAACACTATTGTTACGATGAAGATATTGTTCATAATCATATAACTTCTCATGTAACTTGTCAAAAGAAAATGTTGTATGCCGAGCACGAATTGAATCTGCAATGCCTCTGTACTTAGAAGAAAGTCCCTGCAAAACATGTAAAGTAACATCATCTATAGTCAAGTTAGAACCAGCACAGTTAAGAGTCGTGACTAGCTGTTTAACATGCTGAAGATAGGAGGACATCGACTATGACCCCTTAGCAGCCCTTGATAAAGACTCTTTCAGATCAACAAGAGAGGCGGCATACATAGTGTGCAAGGTAGTCCAAACATAATAGCACTTCTCAACAATTGATCTTGACGGTACCAGTAATCGGATTGAATATGTTGTATAGATGGCTAAACGATAACAAAATGTGTAAACTCATAACCAATAAGAATGGAGCGACACTGGGAGTACCTCGTCTGATAGTTAGATGAGGTAAGTTTGATAGAAGCCTGTAGAGAAGAATATATGTTAATTAGAGCAAATTGAGAGGAGGTATTCGTACTTGGCTGCGATGAAAGGATAGTGAAAGTAGTTGGGTTTATTATCCGAGTATTAAATGCACTAGTTAGGGAAGTTTTGAATGGGGGTGTATTGAAGGAAGAGAAGGAAGCGAATAATTATCAGAAGGTCCCACCAAGTGTTTTATGCATGGAGTAGCTATTGAAAAATTTGGTGTAGTCAATAATGATGAAGATCCTAGTGAGGGAATGAGAGAAGGGTTGCTAGCGTAAGTGGTGGAAATTAGACGCACAGGGATGGAAGTTCAAGTAAAGTAAAGGGGATGTGTTCCGACAAGAAGAATGAGTAGCATCTGATGCAATGTCATGACTGGCAATAGTGGTTGTAGTCGTAGAATCTGTAGTAGATACTGGAGGACTTTGGGTAGAACTTTCTTGGTGTGCCACGAGCTTGGTGAGGAAAAAAATATGTATATAGGTAATATTGATAAAGCCGCTAGGCAGTAGGCTGTAATACCATAAGAGAGTTGTATTGTAACTCAAAGGTCTGATTTCATTAATAAAGAATAATGAAGTATATATATAGAGAGGAATTCTTGATTGAGGAGAAGTCACTACTAGAAAATACATATTTTTTGGAGGGAGAATATCGTGGAAAATCCCTCAAAAAATACGTAATATCGAGGGATTTTCCTCAGTACGTGTTACTCCGAATTCACCCCTCGTTATGCAGACCACCGAGGGAAATCCTTGGAAAACACCTCATACCGAGGGTTTTCTCTCGGTACGCATTCCTTTAAATTCACCCCTCGTTGTGCACACCACCGAGGGAATTCCCTCGGTACTAACGAGAAATCTCCCTCGGTGGACCCTCGACAATATATTTCAGGAAATTATATTATAGATAAATATATTAAAAAATTATATATTTTAGCGAGGAAATTTCCTCAGTCATAATTTTAAAAAAAAATTTATTTTTGTTTTTAGCGAGGGAATTCCCTAGGTACTAAGGGATTCTGGGAATTTTGTTTGGTCATTTGTCCCTCGCTAACATTGTAAATCTTGCACAATAAATGGTTAAAAATAGGATATACAACACCTAACAAACCCAATTAGCTATTATAATGGCATTCAAACAATAATCAAACATGTCTGACATAACAACAAAGCCATAAACAGGCTTATAAATCATTCTACATACTTGTTCCATAAATAAGTGTGCAACACGGAATAATATAACCACGATAGTTTCAAATCCCACGAACAACGACAAAAACAAATACATCAATAACAAAAGTACTTAACACTTACTATATCCAAGTCTAATTTGACAAATGTTTAACTAACCATGAATCTACTTCGTGATCTAGGAGTCATTGCCAAATCCCTTACCCTTCATAAACTTCTGCACCATAGCATGTAAGTTCCTTATTTCTGCACGGTCAGCTTGGCGTACAACTTTTGGTCTGATAGCCTTTTCTTCACCGTTTCCATTTCAGCGCCCAATTCATGATCCACATTCTTTTGAGCATGGGAAGAAGAAGAATAAGATTAAGCATTAATAATACCTATTTGAGAAGACTCTTTGTAACGTGTTGGACCAAGGCCATATGCTCGATTTTTGTTGTAGCCACCACCCACCTGAACGAATGTTACAGCTTCTTCTTCGGGGTGGAGTTAAGGAGGCCATCATCGACTTCCGATCCTTGACTTTCTACCTATTAGTAGAAAGCAACTCTATATTTTTCCTAAAACAAAATAGAAGATAAGTATAATTACTTTAACAAATTAAATATCTTAAATAAATAATATTGTAATTGGTATCTTACATCTAGCTGTTATGCAGGTGGCTCGATCCATCTTAACTCATTTTCATATCCGTAAATAATGGATTTGATGGAGAAAATCAATATCACTTACAAGTCCGTGTTCCGCATCCTACAAAGTGAAAGTAGAGTAAGGAAAAATAAAAATGGTGGTTAGTTATAATTAAAAGAAAATTTATACAAACTTATATATCTCATCCGATAGGTCGACATACTAATAGAACCACATGTGTACAACGAGCCACCCTTTGCTAAGGCTTGGTTTTTCTTTGCTTGCTCACTCTTGGCTATGAATTTCGGTGACTCCCAATAAATTTGGAGCTTTTTCCAATTTTCAGAATAAATCCAGCCTAGAACTTCACCATGCTTTCTAAATTTGAATAATGAATCACTAAGCCTTTGTGCAGCTTTTCTCTCAAAATTAGTCCGGAAACAATCATCATATATCGAATCCTACGAACACTTGTTCTGAAATATTACTAATAAAATGCCAAAATACCAAAGTTTATACCTTAATCTCTTCAAACATGTTATATCTAACCCGAGGGGATACTTTTCCCTATGAAGTCCAATCATCCGTAAAGTGTGGAGTCATAGAGGCCACAACGAGAGACATAGCTTTCTCTAATGGAAGAAACCCGCATTACATTTAACATAACCAACTATATAAATATAAATTCAATAGTTGGTCATTTAAAACTATAGAACATTGCTTACCCAAATTGGCTATTGGGCCTTATAATCAACCTTCCATTGTCATCGAGCGATCCAACCCCAGCAGGAGCAGGAGTAGGAGCTGTAGTATGTTTCTTTTTACCTTTCCGTACTGTAGTGGTGATGGATGGAAAATATGGTGACTGAGCGTCTGGAACAGGAAATCCAGTACCTGGGGTAGTAAACATACTCGGGCATGTAGAAGGTGATGCCGATGGAACACTCCTGGATGTAAGAGGTGATGCGGATGGAACACTTTGGGGACATGTTAGGAGTAGGTATCATCATCATCTGAGTAGTGCCCGGTGTTGGGAATGACTTAAATGAAGGGCCCCGTACACGTACAGATTGAGGGGAGTTTCCTAATGGAGGCATGATTTGGAAAGAGGGAGCAGCGGGCTAGCCAAACTGATAGTGGGGACCCGGTGGAGGCACAGACTGAAAAGATGTACCAGGGGCATGCATATGTTAATCTAAAAGTTATATTAACAAGGATAATGATTACAAGATAGCTCTCTAATAGTAAGAATGAGAGAGAGGAGAAGGTGATGAAGAAACAACTTAAAGCTCAGTCCGGCATAAAAAAAATTGGAAGATTTACCAGAAGGGGTTTTTGTGTATGACTAGGCACAAGATGACAACCCAGCATCTTGAGGCTAGTACTCAGTTCGGTATCGAAAAGAAGCCGGAGGATCTACAAGCACTGCCTGAGGACATGTGGGCACTAGATATGGCAACCTACAGCTTGAATATTCGAGAGTTGCTCTCTATAGAAAGTAATCCCCCAATGGAGGAAGTAATTAATCAAGGTGTTGTTCCACGTTTTGTTCAATGAGCCCATTTGGGTGAGCTTAAGTGGCTTATAAGCTTATAATTCAATTAGTAAATGTTTGGTAACTCAAAAATTCATGGGCTTATAAGTTCTTATGTGCTTAAAAAAGAAGAAAGTGAGAAAGGAAATCCTAACTTCTCAAAAGTGACTTATCAACCACTTTAGGCTTATAAGGTGCTTAAATAAGCTCACCAAAATGGGCTTAATATCTTGTTATGAAAGTGATGCAGCCCAACATCGTGCTGATCAGACAGTCATCCCATCGAGGCAGATAACACGAAGCCAAGCCAAGTCACTGCATGATACTCACATTTAATTGGCTTGGTCGGGAGGAAGCAGCCGCTCCAAAGTTAACTGGCCGAGCTCAAGATTTGAAGCGTCATCTACAAGCTCGAGCCCGAAGAAGGGAGAAACTGAACACTTAACATTGATTTTGAACCATAAAGTAAACAGTCAACTGAAGGCATAGCATTCAAGTTCAAGTGTTCGAATTCGACGCCAAGCATTGAAAGCAACCGAAGGAATGCGTCCGAATTCAGAGTGTTCGAATTGCACGAATCGAGTACTTAGTTAGTTAGCCACTGATTGGCTTCTTTTTATTGGTCGCATGAGACCATTTTACTATTTCGTCCCTAGAGTAGCCTATATAAACTCTTTTACATTTCATTGTAAACAGCTAGTTTTGATGAATGATTAAACATAGCAGTTGCTATTGAGCATCCGTACGCCAGAAACTTGTTACATTGTAACAGTGTACGGACGAAGTGAAGTTTTATTAGCTCAAAATTTCTGGAACTGATTCCCTCCGACGTTGAAGGTCACCGGAGTGAAAAGCAACCCAAAGTCTGTTGAAACGTGGTCTGTGAACGAAGTTTAATTTTGTCCGTACACAGGAGTAAAAGATTCACTGTTCCATTGAAGAAGAAAGGGGTAAAGTGTCAAAATCTAAAACCCCAGGTGAAAATTTTGTCGGCTTGAAAAAAGAAATTGGATAAGGTTAAATCCTATCCATACCAAGGAGGGACCACTTTTGTCTGTACAAGAGTTGATATGTTCGAGGATTCCGAAGAGGAATTGAAGGGTAGATTCTCCTAGGATTTCACTTTTCTTGTGTTCGATAAATCTAGTTAGTGGATCTCTAGAGTAAATTTTTCTACTCGAGGTCGTACTAACTTATTTGAGCTTATAGGATCGAACTCGTGCGAGGGGTGAACGAAGTCCAAATTTCGTAGAAAATCTTTTTGACTTCCCGAGCGCAGTTAAATAGCATCTGTTCCATCGAGTCAACATCAATTCACTCTTCCCGAAGGAGACAACGTAACTTGTCAAATTCGAAGGAAGTGAGAGAAGTTGATCAACCGAGGAAGCTATCGGCTACAAGTTCTTGAGTGACCAAAACCGAACCCATAAAATGAGTGGAACCGAGCACCACCCATAAAAGGTGAAGGAGTGTGTGAGGTGATTTCTAACCTTAACAATTTCTTGGTCTTTGATTTGTGCAGGTACCATGGCTGGGAATGGAGACGAAGGAAATGGCATTGAGAAGCACGATGTGTCGTTAGCCAATCTCATGGCTTCGATACAAGGCATCAGTACCGAGGTAAAAGGAGTGAGTGCTCGAGTAGCTAATCTCGAGCAACAGAGTGCGTCCGTGGCCATGCCTAGATCCGAAACTGGAACTAGCGAAACCTAAGCAATTTGCTGAGTTCGTCCGACAACAACGGTTGAAGGATAAGGCTGTTCGAAATGAAGTTATGGGCAATCCCCAAACTACACAACACTTGGGCATTCCCCAAGCGCAATAATAAAACTTGGGCAATCCCCAAGCTTGTTATCAACACTTGGGCATTCCCCGAGGTGATAGAATACCACTTCCAATGGCCCGAAGATATGTTGTGGTCGTTGATGAAGGGGTCGATGAAGGAGAATTTCTCGAGGTCGAACCTGAATATGAGCCACCATTCGTTCAACGAAGGTAGGCTCAACAAGGTCATGGAAATTTCTGAGGTCGAGGCCGAGGCGCAAATGTTGATCGAAATATTGAGTGTGAGGCTGATGACTATTATGATGAGTATCTGGAGCCGATCTGAGGGTGTTGATGTTTATATCGATCGATAATAGAAGAAAAATTATTATTCATTGCGATTAAGCGGGGATTCATATTACTATTATCAATTAGAATAATTTATGGTTGGCTTGGTTGGACTAAAAAAATGAAGTATCCAGGCTCCGTTTAGAAAAAACCCAATTGGATTGGTAAGATATTCCACCCTTCAGAGGAACTAGTGATCCCGACCAATATCTTGATTCGAAGCTTAAATTGGAGCGAATCTTTGAAACCAATGAGATGACCGAAGAGAGAAAAGCTGTACATGCTATTGCTTCGTTCGAGGCATATGCATCGACTTGGTGGGAGGCTGACAAAAGGTTGAAATGAAGGAATGCTTATCCCGAGGTCACCACATGGACGTTGTTGAAAAGAGCAGTAGATGCTAAATATGTGAATGCCAGATATCGGCAGGAACAACTTCGAAAACTCTTCGAATTGAAATAAGGGTCTAAGTCGGTTGAAGAATACTATGATGAGTTCGAAAGAATTCGATTGGCTCTTGATATGGAAGAAGATGATGAGCAAGCCATCATTCGATTAAAAAATGGCTTGACTCGAGATGTGTCATCTCAATTGAGGCTGCATGTGTATCAAACATTAGAAGATGTTTTCCATGCTGCCATCGAAGCTGAGAAATGGGTTAAGGACGACAAAGCAAACCGGTATCGAGGAGTTACTACTTCGACTCCTTTAAACCGAGGTGAAGAATTGAAGAGTCCGAATCCAGCAAGTGCTAACCCTGTTTGAGATCCGAGGAAACCCTTCTAGATGGGAGTGACCATTAACCAGCCAAGAGAAGTGGGAGGTAAAGTTCAACTCAATGCTCCTAGTGCTTCAAGTATTCAGTGTCACAAATGTAGTGGTTATGGTCACATGGCGAAAGAGTGTCCAACTCGCAAAGTCATGCTATTGCTCGATGATGCAACCGTCCAAGAGCAAGTGAGTGACACCGAGGAGGAAAATTTTGAGGAGACTGGTCGAGCTGAAAATGATGATGGTTGTGAAGTTGCCGAAGCTGATCATCCGTAAATGTTTCTTGTGGTTCGAAGAAATTTGAGCTGCATGACTCTTGAAGAAGAGGACAACCAAAGAGAGAATCTCTTCCATGCAAGATGTGGACTAAGGGGGAAAGTTTGTTCGATGATAATTGATTCGGGTGGCTGTGCAAATGTCGTGAGCCAAACTTTGGTTTCACAATTGGAATTACCTACCTCAAAACATCCTCTTCCTTACCGATTGCAATGGCTGAACGAGTGTGGAGAGTTGAAGTTTGTCAAGCAAGTGTGGATAAAATTCAAAGCTGGAGAATATCAAGATGAGATGATGTTCGATGTGATACCGATGCAAGCTTGTCATTTGCTATTGGGTCGACCATGGCAGTATGATCGGTCGGTTGTTCAGAACAGACCATCCAACACTTACACTGCTATGCTCGAAGGGAAGAGTTTCATTCTCAAACCCTTGTTTCCGAAGCAAGTCAATGAGGACTATAAAAGAATGAAGGAATTAAAAGAAGCGGCCAAAGCTAAGCTTCCGATGAGAGCGCAAATTGTGGCCGAAGAACACAACTCACCGCCCCAGGTAAGAAATATTTGTGCAATCATGCAACCGGGTGAGTATCTACGAGGCAACTACAACAGTCAAATGATGATTTGCCTCCTGCACAAGGGTATCTTTCTAAACTCTAATGATGATTTTTCTAATGATAACCCTTTGCCTAGTGCTGTTCAAGGTGTTTTGCAGGACTTCGGAGACATGTTTCCAGAAGAAATGGCAGGTGGATTGCCTCCTTTGAGAGAAATCGAGCACCAGATTGACTTCGTACCGAGGTATAAAATCCTCAACAAGCCTACATACCGGTGTAATCCCGAAGCCACCAAAGAGCTCCAAAGGCAGGTTGATGAGTTGTTGAACAAGGGCCTTGTTCGAAAGAGCTTGAGTCCTTGCGCCGTTCCTGTTATCCTTGTCCCGAAGAAAGATGGAACTTAGCGAATGTGCCTTGATTGCCGAGCAGTCAACAAAATCATGATAAAGTATCGTCATCCTATCCCTTGATTAGATGACATGCTCGATGAGTTAAGTGGTTCTTCATGCTTTTCGAAGATAGACCTCAGGTCAGGTTACCACCAAATCTGAATGAAACCCAGAGACGAGTGGAAAACCGCATTCAAGACCAAATTCGGTCTCTATGAATGGTTAGTGATACCATTTGGCCTCTCTAGCGCACCGAGCACATTCATGCGTCTAATGAACCATGTGCTAAAGCCATTTATAAATAAGTTTGTTATCGTTTATTTCGATGACATACTTATTTATAGTAAATCTGTGGATGAACATGTCGAACACCTAAGGCTAGTACTTGATAAGCTTAGAGAAGAAAAGTTATATGCTAACTTCAAGAAATTTGCATTTTGTGTCGAACGTGTAGTCTTTCTAGGATTCGTTATGAGCGCTAATGGTGTTGAAGTCGATGAGTCAAAAGTCGAAGCCATCAAAGATTGGCCAACTCCAACCTCGGTATCTCAAGTTAGAAGCTTCCATGGCTTAGCTAGCTCTTACCAAAGGTTTGTTCGTTACTTTAGCAGCGTGGTAGCTTCTTTAACCGAGCTGGTAAAGAAAGACCATCCATTTGTGTGGGGAGAGTCCCAAGAGAGGGCTTTCCAAGAGTTGAAATGGAGCTTTGTTCTGCCCCATTGTTGCAACTCCCTGACTTCGGCAAAGCATTCGAGGTCGAGTGTGATGCATCCAGAGTTGGGATCGGAGGAGTGCTTATGCAAGAATCGAAGCCGATCGCTTACTTCAGCGAATAGCTTAAGGGTGCAACCTTGAATTACTCTACGTATGACAAGGAGTTGTATGCCCTCGTTCGAGCACTTGCCCATTGGTAGCATTATTTGTGGCCGTAAGAGTTTGTAATTAAAAGTGATCATTAGTCTTTGAAACATCTCCAAAGCCAGGAGAAATTAAATCGAAGACATGCCAAGTGGGTGGAATTCATTGAGAGCTTTCCATATGTAATTCATTACAAAAAGGGAAAAGAAAATGTTGTGGCCGATGCGCTATCAAGGAAATTTGCTTTAGCGACCACTCTCGCCTCAAGTCTCATGGGATTCGAAAGCATCAAGTCGATGTACGGAGATGATTCCAAGCTGAAAAGCGTCCGTGGTGCAATCTTGAGTGGCCGAAGGGTTGAGAAATATCATTGGCACGATGGCTACCTCTTCAAGAATGGGAGGGTTTATGTGCTTGTGTCATCGTGGAGAGAGCTTTTGGTTCGAAAAGCTCACTCTGGAGGCTTAATGGGACACTCCAGTGTTGATAAAACTCTTGGAATCTTGTCCGAGCAGTTCCATTGGCCAAAAATGCGAAGAGATATGGAAAAGATTTTCAATGCTTGTATAGATTGCAAGAAAGCTAAAACAAAGTCCAACTCTCATGGTTTGTACACTCCGTTACCTGTTCCTAATCGACCGTGGGTTAATATATCCATGGATTTTGTTATGGGGTTACCGAGGTCGGGGGAGGACATGACAACATCATTATCGTAGTTGACCATTTTTTCAAAATGGCTCACTTTATTCCTTACAAGAAGTGTGATGATACACAACATGTGGCTACTTTGTTTATTTCTAATGTGTTGAAATTTCATGGTGTGCCTCATACTATTGTGAGTGATCAAGACTCAAAATTCTTGAGTCATTTCTGAAAATATTTGTGGGGTGCCCTCGGCACCAAATTACTATTCTCGACGTCACACCATCAACCGAACCTTAGGAGCTCTACTTCGAGCTATGACCAAAGGTAAGGTCAGAAACTGGGCTGATCGTTTGCCCGTGATGGAATTTGCATACAATCGAAATGTGCATCGAATGATTGGAATGACTCTGTTCGAATGTATATATGGCTTTAACCCTTTGATTCTACTTGATTTAACCCCATTGCCTCGAGATTCTATTATTGATTTTGAAGGTACTCGGTGAACCACTGCCTTGATCGAGTTGCATGCAAAGGTAAAGAAGAACCTCGAGAAAGCTTATGCAAAAGTTGCAATGAAGAAAAAAAAAAGGGCGCAATAAGTTGGAATTAAAGAAGGGAGATTGGGTGTAGGTTCACTTAGGAATGATTTCCCAACCAAAGGAAAGAAAAGTTTCCTCCTCGAGGGGATGGTCCGTTTCAAGTGCTGAGCAAGATCAACCGCAATGCTTATGTGATCGACCTCCCTGGTGAGTATAACGTGTCCAACACCTTTAATGTTGCTGACTTAACTCCTTGTGTTGTAGGCCAAGCATCGAAGGCTGAAGAGGGCTCGAATTAGAGGACGAAATCTTCTCAAGAAGGGGAGGATAATGCAGCCCAACTTCGTGCTGATCAAACATTCATCCCATCGAGGCCGATGATACGAAGCCAAGTCAAGTTGCTGCATGATACTCATATTCAATTGGCTTGGTCGGGAGGAAGCAACCGCTCCAAAGTTAACTGGCCGAGCTCAAGATTCGAAGGCATCATTTACAAACTCGAGCTCGAAGAAGGGAGCAACCGAACACTTAACATCGATGCTGAACCATAAAGTAAACAGTCAACCGAAGGCATAGCGTTCGAGTTCAAGTGTTCGAGTTCATGTGTTTGAATTCGACGCCAAGCATTGAAAGCAACCGAAGGAATGCATCCGAATTCAGAGTGTTCGAATTCCACGAATCGAGCACTTAGTTAGTCAGCCACTGCGTGGCTTCTTTTTATTTGTCGCTTGAGACCATTTTACTATTTCGTCCCTTGAGTAGCCTATATAAACCCATTTATATTTCATTGTAAGCAGCTGGTTTTGATGAATGATTAAATATAGCAGTTGCTATTGAGTGTCTCCGATGGAGCCGAACCCCGATGTTGGATTTAAGAACTTGTGTCAATCGATGTTGAATCGTTTGGACAACTTCTTCTTTGGTCATTCAGTTTGCAAGAAGCATGAGTTCTTGAGGATTGTTGCTTAGTATAGGTACATCTTTGCATCCGAATCGATCGAACCTGAGACTTGTTCCTCGACGTTCATTTGATTCGAAGCAAGATTTGTCTTGCTTCTATCTTTTACTGTTGTTATTTCCGCATTTCTCCGGCTGCTGACTTTCACCTCCGGTGTCGCTTGCACCAGAAAGCCTTTCCACAACTTCAACTTGAGGCTGCATGCATTCTCACAAATATTGTTTATGGGACATATGAGAATATATAAATGTGGTGATTGATTTTGGTGTATTCCCAGTTTTTGTTCGACTTCTTGGTGGTTCTCCAAGTGGATGATGTGCGAGAGCAGGCTGTATTGGCTCTTGGTAATATTACTGGTGATTCTCCAAAATTGTACGATATATATTATTTCACCTTTGGAGTGTTGCCTCAGTTGCTGGCTTAGGTGAATCGTAATAGCAAGCTATCTATGTTGAGAAATGCAACATGAGCACTTTCAAATTTGTGCAGAGGTAAACCATCACCTGCCTACCACCTGCTTTTCATCAGAACAAACCTGCACTTCCAGCTCTTCAACAACTTATTCATTCGGCTGATGAAGTTTTGAGTAGTGCTTGCTAGGCATTCTCATATCTGTCGAATGGGACCAATGAAAAAATTCAAGTTGTTATTGATTCTTGAGTATGCCTGCGATAAATAGACCTGTTACTTCACCCATCTCCCTCGGTCTTGATTCCAGCTCTTCAGACTGTTGGAAATATTGTGACTGAAGGTAATATGCAAACTCACTGTATCGTCAACCATCAGGCTTCGCCGTGTCTCTTGAACTTATTGAATGGTAATCACAAGAACAATATTAAGAAGGACGCTTGCCGGACAATTTCAAACATCACAGCTGGCAAGGGGAGCAAATTCAGTATTGAAGCTGATATTATTGGTCCTCTTATTAACTTGATAGAAAATGCCGAGTTTGCTATTAAAGAGGATGCTTGGGCAATCTCAAATGCCACATAAGCTGGTTCGCATGAGCAGATCAAGTACCTTGTTAGTCAAGGGTGTATCAAAGAAAAATTTTATTTGATATCTCACCTGCCACATCATGTTTGTGCGAGGAAGTTTTTACTTGACAAACGAACTGAATTTGGATTCCATTTTCTATGTAATCAAAGCCAAATTAAAAAATATTAGTGCCAATCTTTCTCTCCCCTCAGCCAATGCTTTACCAAACGCCCCTTTCTCTTCCTTACTAGTATTTATTTTCTCTCCTTCCATGTTCAGTCTTCCTCCATTAACCAATTCTGCATTATCTCCATTCTTCCTCCATAATAAGGGAAACGTCCCTTTCTCGATCTTATGTACTCTCTCCTTCTGTATTTAATTAATCTTTACCAACGACCGTTCTTTCTCTTTATTCTTTATTTATTTTTCTTTCTTTTTTTTTATTTTCTTATGCTTTTTCATGCTCACTTCTTCACTTCATGGTAAGACTTAGAATAATTTTTTGTTTAAAGTTTAATTGTGGGGAGAATGCTTTTTGAAGATATTGGTTAGCTGATTTAATTAGTTTTTCTTCACTTCCATTTTTTTGTGATAAACTCTTTTTATTTTATTGAAATATAATTGAATGAAATAAGGGGAGAATTATTTTACAAGAAAATTAGAAAAATAGTAATGGCGGAAGAAACATGAATAGGATGGACAAAGAGGCAATTTTGAAGAGGAGAAAATAATTACCAAATTAAGCTTTGATTCTATAGAAAAAGGTAAAAGTTTTAATAGAAAAAGCTTAACTTTAAGGGCTAATTACAAATATATACAACCTAACACCAAAATTATAAAAAATATCAACATTATTTCATTTTACAAAAAATACCAACATTTTTTTACACATTATATACAAAACCAACTAACAAATTAGGGTTTAGTCCTCCTTCTTCTTACTGCTCCCTTCCCACTGCTACCACCCCTAGGCGCCGGCGCCGGCCATCCACCAAAATTTTTTGTTTTTTGGATCTAAAAGATGGAAAACACTAAATACACATATATACATTATTTTTTTAAATAACAGTTGCTAAATACATTTAATTAAACAAAATATACATACACATACACAAAAAAATATATTATACATACACTAAACACTTACGTACATACACGGATCTGCAGATCTATGAATCGTACATACAAATTTATGTGTCCCAATCTTGGACTTACATACACACACATAAAACATACAAAAATATACAATATATACTCAGAAATACACATTCATACAATGATATACACATATATACACTCTGCACTTGGAAAAGATATTCATATACATACAAATACATACACCTACACAAAACCAAACACACACTTGCTTGCACCTTCAAACAATCACCAACAACCTCCCCAGACATACAGATACACGATCATAGAAAAGTATATACGAATCTAAACCAAAAATAAAAATAAAAAACAAAAGAAGAAGGAGAAGAAGCAGATCGCAGTGCTGCTCGGCGGCGAAGCGATATTGGCGGTGGAGCACGTCCGGCGGGTGGTGGGTGGGTGGGTGGAGGAAGGGAGAGAGAGGGGAAGATAGGATTTTGTTTTGGGAAGAGTGGAAATGAAAAATGGTATATGTAGGGTAATAAATTGAGAAATATTGATATATTTTGTAAATATTTGAAAATGTCGGTATATTTGGTAATTTTCGGATTTAATGTGTCAACTAGCGTAAAAATTTCTTAACTTTAATTGCTTGCAAGTAGGACCCAAAATAATCCACTTGTAAATCAAAGACATGTCTCACACAAATATGACATGACGTGTGAGACACTGAATAAAATTTAGTCATAATAAGGGACCTATAATTGTTTGACACGTGGAGAAGTATGTCCCGCAGGACGCTCTCTCTTTATTTCTCTGTCTGTTGAAACATCAAAGACCTTTACGGAGTACGAGGGTCAAATTGACTAATTTTCAATGGAAATTTGCACATCGAATTTTTTAACGTTTTTAAATAAAATTTACATATTTAGAAACTACATGAAAAATACTATAAGTCACAATAGTTCACAATTCAAAATAGTTAAAAAATATTTGCAAGACATGTGGTCAAACATGATCTTTTTTGACCTTTCAAATAGTAATAGGTTCGTCCTTTTTGAAACAAAGGGAGTACTAGCTAGTAGTATACAATAGTCTTATCTGTTTCTCATTAAAGTCATTCTTAAGCAAATGATGAAACTACACAGTCTAATCAATATTCGTCCTCTAAGATCCCTAAGCATGTTAAATCTTAATCCCAATCAGTAAACGTCAAGTTCAATATTTGAGCTGTGCTACTAATTAATTGCTGCCTCAGAAACACAAAGCTTCATTCATTTCAGCTTCTTTTTATCTTCCAAAAGTCACTCTTGTAGACATAATGTTATTCACCCGTAACATATGGATACAGTGAATTTGGTGATCTGGATGACTCAAAAGTGGAGCTCTTGTTTCAACATGATTATATTCCTTAACTTTCCCAAGAGTTCTCAGAACTAGCCTATAAGATTGAACACCCCTGTGCTAGAACAACAAGCAAGGCAATCCATGGGCAGATATCGATATTCAACTTCACAACATATCATCAAATCTCCCTGATGGATCTTCTGGCAAATCCTTCTCCCAGAGAGAATTCAAGAAACTCAGCTGCCATTCCAATCTCTAATAGAAGAAGCACAAATATGATAAACATGTACTACAATTATTGTTAAGGTCCATTCCATTTGATCTCTTTTGATACTCTATATTTTCCAAACAGGGTGGAGCCACTTAGGGGTATTGGTGTCCATTCGTTTGATCTCTTTGTCATTTAACATGTTTCGATCAATTTCAACGTAGATAAAAGAGTATTTGTTCCTTAAAAAAATAAAAAGGAAGAGAAGGTACTTTAAATACAGAGTAATTAATCAGGTGATTATTTTGACATCGACAATAATATCTACTCAAGAATAATTCTAACATTGAGCCTTCTTAACCAAATGGAGTGAAGCACCATATGCAACAAATCAAAAGGCTTAGCTGGTCTATTTAGTGTAAAATGTTGCCTTACTTGCTTGACGATCTTCAGCTTTTCCAAGTACTCTTCCATGGACAGACCTAGCAAAATCTCTTTAATTTCAGGTATCCTTCCAACAGGTATGTGAACTGAGAACTGGCTCCAATCAAGAACATCACTAAATGGTAACACATAATTATCTGAGATGATCACAGGTACACATCCTGCATGAAGTGACTCCACGACTCGAGGACTTGCTACTTCATAACCACTAGGGCATAGACAAAACTTTGATTTCCCCATTAACTCGAAATAATTCGAGCTTTTTGGGAGATATTCATGAACTTGAACGTCGATGTCTTTGTCTTTCCAGTGCTTTAAGAGTTGTTTCCTCACATAACCATGAGCTCCACCCGCAAAAAAAGCTAGGACTGAACGATTTGTTGGTGATTTTCCGAGCTCATCAGGAGGGTTAAGTGATACTAAATTTAGGATTTTTACTTCTGGCAAAGAGACATCTCTTGATGATACGAACCCTTCTGAACTGTTGGCATTGCAAAGGACTCTAATTAGGTTTTTTAATAGCTTAGGGTTAGCTTTGGTTGCATCTGGTCCCTGAAACACAAACAAAAAAGAAGAAGAGAATGAATTAATTGATATGTTATTACTCCAAATTGGTTCAATTTATACATGATGTGTGAATTAGTTTTGTAATCTGTTCATCAATTCAAGGCTTTAATTACTAATCTAAAAGAAGAAAGATATGTATAGACACAATTCTTATTTAGAGTTTCAAACAAATTTTAGAAATAAATGATCATATTGTTTTACTAATATTTTTCTTGCTTCAATATAAAGCTCTTACCATTTAGCTTTTATATGTAAATATAAAAGTTCATTCTTTAATGAAATTGATAAATCGAGCTTTTCAGTCAATCTAAAAGGAAAATTTAATCTTCACATTCCGACTTATAATATAATGGCAACTAAAAGAATTTCTATACCATCATGCCAACTAAAAAGAAAACTACAACTGCTCAAATTAATGGAAGTAGTTAGTAAGCTTAAAAAAAAAAAAAAATAAGACGAGCACCTTGCTATAACACGTTAAAGTATATTGATAGCGAAAAAAAATCTACACTGTCAGGAAGATGCAAATTGACCGTCAATATAAGGGAAGAGAATGTCTTACCCAATCATGACAGCTAGCATAGAAATGATCAGCGCCATTGCTTCTGTTCCAGTAAGGGTATTTGTTGGACACAACATCAACATAATCGACAAATATATTCTGTAGCCAACGGGAACCACAATTACATCTGGGATTGTAAAGGTACTTGACAATCTTAGCTATGCTGATAGAGAGGAAAAAGGCTGTGGCTTCCTCAGGGCTGCTAGCAAGGAAAGTACTTTCTCCACTCTCCAATTCATCAATGAATTGGCCTTCGATGGAGTATATGTCTTTCAAAGGTCCTCTATGAAACAATGGCGGCTCTCCTTCCTTGTACACCCATAGTTTGAATCTCTTCTGCATTTCTAGGTGGCTCCTATATAATAAAGTTTCACCTAAATTAGAATGTACCAATGTTCCAAACATACTATTTATTTTTTTAGATTACCAAATGCGTTTAACTTCTATAACAATTAAATATAAATTTTACACTATATCTCCAATCACATAAAAGATAACTACAAGAAAATGCAAGTAGATTACTTAATATTAAGGTGATAACACGATACAACGGATTAAATTATATTGATAATCTTCAGAGTACATAATTTAAATTCTTATCAAACTAACATAACTACAAATAATTACCTCTTCTTATAGGTCATTTTAACCTAAAAATGTACATTGTAAGTGCGGAAGAATTAAACTCAAATAGAATATTATTTATATACACTGTGAACTCCAATATTGTTGCATTATTTATATATTTTGACATGTTGTATCATATAAAATGCCTTATTTTACAGGCTATTAATTTTACTTTTATGGATATTTATAGTTTCATGTAATTATTTTTTTAAGTGACTCAATAGGATAAAAAGTTTCTTTCTCCGTCCTAATCTATGTGGAACAGTTTGAATTTCGAAAAACATCTTTAATTTGACCTTCAATTCACACATAATCTTTAATTTTTTTGAAAACATAATTTTCATATTTAGAGCCATATAAAAAGTTCTATAAATCGCAACAATTAACAATTTAAATATTCAATTGGCATAGGAAGTTAACGCGGGCACATTTTCATGTTTGACCCTCTAAAAGTGAAAATTGTCATATAAATTGGACAGAAAGAATATTTACATTATCAAATTAAACTCTAATTGAATTACCCATACCCTTTTGGCATTTCAAGTTTATCGATCATAATTTCAACATCAAACTTGAAATAGAGAAACTTGAAGTTTGTAACAGGTTTGATGCCAAGAATAAATTCTTCTTGATGCAAATGCACCCAGTATCTTGTACATGTCCTTTACATGTACGAAGATGATAGCAGTTCCTCCCATGCAATCTTACCATATAGATAGTCAATCTAACTTCTGTATCACAAAAGAATGGAGCATTAATTTCTAACTTAATTGCCTATGCATGGACTAAGAACTCCTCTTTTTGACTTTCTCTATTCAGATTTGATTCTGTTGATCCTATGGCAAAACCAAAATCTACCCGCAAACGATAGATATTTTTATGTGAATAATTAGTTATCAACGTAAATTTGATATCTCACTTGACTCCTTATTCACAATAGCTCCAGACAAACAAAATGATTTGTTCTTTAATAATGGTGGTGTTCTAATCAACTTGAGGCACTTCTTTTATATATATATATATATATATATATCCTGTTCAAAACATATATTAGTGAGAAGATCATCTAATTTTTTTTTGCGGTTGAATTTTCAGCTCTAATTTCACTTGATTTTCAGCAGGGCGACAAAATTACTTATATGGACATTTATCTTCTGTTTCTCTAAACATTTTCTTAAAAGAATTTAGAAAGAGGACTTCCAGTGGCATTGGGTTTTCTCCATTGTACTCCACAAACAAAATTCAAAAATATCCGACGTACTCTTAGGATACGGTTTAAACTCACGGACAATTTAAAAAAAAAAAAGGAAATGCAGAACAGAATAATAAGGAAATAAATAGGTTTCATTTTTAATCAGTAAGATAAAGAAGCTTAACTGATGAAAGGCATAAGGGTTTCTGTAAACAGGCCCTATTGGAATGAAACTCCCATTTTCATAGAAAATGTAACTACGTCTTTTAGCTGCTTCACGTATAGCTGCTCGAGCTCTTGCCAACCCTTCTTCCATCTGCTCAAATTTTCCATTATTGTGCACCTTCTGTATTTAGTATTAACACAATAAATATAATTAATGAATTATAACGTAACATGCATAAAGTGACAAAAAGAAGAAGGAAGAATTCACATTTTTCTTATATTAACGATACCTTTTGTTGAGTGGCAGAAGAGGAAGAAAAAGAGAAGGGGATGAAAGGGAATTGGGAGTTGAGACAGGCAAGTAAGAGGAGGAAGAAAAGAGAGGAGTAGAGTAGCCATGAAGCACTGGCCATATTGTTACTGGCTAACAGATTACTGGTTTTTGGTTCCTCATAAGTTTAAGGAGAAGGAAGTAGAAGTCTAGTAAATAACTGATACCTTTATCAGTCAAATATTTGAATATTTTCCACGGTATGTTGTTACCTCAAATAGTTGATTTTCTTTACTTGACATGGAAAAATATACTCACCCTTGGTGTTTGCACTAATGTGATGAATATATGAACACCAATTTGTCTTTATATACATTGTTATCATGGAATCATAGATGTGATTAGATATAAATACTTACTCTATACCAAACTAATGATTTAAGACATGTATCTTTTTTACTTTTTGAACTAAATTATAATTAAATCATAGATGTTTGTGGGTAAATTAATGATCTTGAAATTAAATTATTACTAAATTTAGAAAGTTGTCATTCTTTTTTAAACAAACGAACAAATACAAAATACTGTTACATAAACTAAAACGGGAGAAATATAGTTTAATCTTTAACTGCCAATAATTTATTGCCTTGTTGGACGTAAAAACCCAGTGTAGGGAGTACTTACTATTAATTATTACCCCATTCTCACTTCAATTTTATCACATTAGTCGACTGTCGAGCATGTGTAGCTTCTTTACCTTAAGACGGTAGGAATGAAAATGGACCACATTCGACAACTTGAGACGATTAACATTAGAGGCACCCTGTTTTAACCTCATCTTGTGGAAGTTTAAACCACCAGTATTAGGTTGAAAACTTTTAAATGGTGAATTTCAGTCGGTTAAGTATATCTTGTATTTTAAATTATTTCGTGTATCTTTTATGATTGTTTTTTAAAATATGTTCTGTTTTAAGTGATATCAGTATTTGCAGTACAATGGTGGTTAGAAAGGAAGGAGATATTGTTTGAGTTCAAAGAATGTTATAATGAAAATGCATACTGAAAAGGAGAGCATAATTATCATGATCTAATTGGGGGTTTCTTGAGTCTAACATAGTATCAGAAGCTTCGAGGTGTTATTCGTGTTTTCCTTAAGCTATCCAGCTTTAATACGTCTATGAAGATTCATTGCCTATTGTTGTCTCGAGTAGTAAGCAATGATCCAAATGTATTAAGTTTCAAGGTGTTTGGGTGTGTAATCCATTTTACTTGTAAAGTCTACCATATTTTTACTGATTTGAAAGTTTATCCTAATTGTGAGAGTTGGTTGATATACCAGCATATCGAATAGATAAGAGGATTCTTAATCTTTACTTCAGTGGCAGATATAACATTCATGTGTTAGATCTTCATGACTTTATAGTAGGTAATTAGGCAAAACCCCCTCTTTTGCGTGATGAAGATGATGCACTAAGCATTGCGATGATATATGTCGAGTTGGTTTTAATGGGTTGCCGGCCAAATAAAGTGGTGTCGGGGTTACATATGGATATTGTTGATAATGATGAACTTTGTGCTATTTATCCTTAGGGGAGCTTGTGGTTCGAGAAGCTTGTTGATTCTGTCAATAGAGTATTTAGCACTGTTGACTTTACAAAGAAAAATCCAACTTACACTGTTGCTGGATTCCCGTTTGTCTTATGCGCTTGGTTCTTTGAGTTACTCCCAATAGTTTGTTCTGATTTTGTCACTTGTAAGGATGATTTGTTCCCAAGGATGTTGAAGTATTTCAGTGCTAAATTTCCTCAGTATTATACCCTTATTGACTCATATTTTCATAAACTAGAGGTAAATTCCCTATGCTTAATCATTTTCTTTTATCTCATTAATGAAAAATTGTGTGACTTGAATTTTAATTACTGAGGAACTACATTTGGTTTAACTTCTACTCTTATGGGCTGAAGTTACATCCAACTTCAATCCTTTAATTATATCTACGTTCAATCAACCTTGATTGAGGTCTAGCCTCAGCCTTGGTGGAGTGAACTTCATTATATATGGACTGAACTTCAATACCCTGGACTGAAGTTGAACAATTTTTTATAACTAATATTTTGTTTTATTTTATTGATTTAATTGTTTGGGAGATCTCGTCCTAAAAAAGATAAGCAATCGTTAATAAATCCGGGATCGAATCCCACAGGGAGCAAACTGTAGTTCGTAACTCCATTTTTATCTTCTTCTCTGCTCTCTCTAATCTGGACAAGTGGTTTACAACCTGGTTTTTTGTATCTTTTCTATCTCTGATTTCTAAGTCAAACTCT
Source organism: Petunia axillaris subsp. axillaris (assembly GCA_029990575.1). Classification (NCBI taxonomy): domain Eukaryota; kingdom Viridiplantae; phylum Streptophyta; class Magnoliopsida; order Solanales; family Solanaceae; genus Petunia; species Petunia axillaris. Next base: position 52,973,403 of record JARKNS010000003.1, read on the forward strand.
TGCAATAAGAGTACCCAACGAATTAATCGTGACTTGGAGTCCTTCTTTTCAACCAGGTGTCAGATAGCTTGGTGGTCTGTATGCACAATCACTTTGGAGCCACCAAATATGATCTAAACTTGTCAAAAGAACACACTACAGCCAAAATCTCCTTCTCCGTAATAGTGTAATTCAACTGCGCTCCACTCATAGTCTGGCTAACGTAGTATATGGGGTGCATAATCTTGCCTTTCCTCTGCCACAATTCTGCACCAACCGCATAGTCACTGGCATCAGACGTAAGTTCAAACGGTGCTTGCCAGTCAGGTGCCACAATGATAGGTGCTGACACCAACTTCTGCTTCAACTTCTCAAACGCTAACCTGCATTCATCAAAAAAGACAAACAGGTGATCTTTTTCAAGCAATTTACATAAAGAGTTAGCAATTTTAGAAAAGTACTTGATGAACTGTCTATAAAAGCCGGCGTGCCCAAAGAAACTCCGAACTGCTCTAACTGAGGTAGGTGGTGGCAACTTCTCAATTGCTTCAACTTTAGCGCGATCTACCTCTATCCCTTTGCTCGACACATGGTTTTCCAACATTATCCCCTCTTGTACCATGAAGTGGCACTTTTTCCAATTTAGAACCAAATTTATTTCAACACATCTCTGTAGCACCCTTCTCAAGTTAATTAAGCATTCATCAAATGAATTTCCCACCACAGAAAAATCGTCCATGAACACCTTCAGTATGTCCTCCACGATGTCAGAAAAAATTGCCATCATGCACATCTGGAAAGTGGCTGGCGCACTACAAAGCCCCAAAGACATCATTTCAAAAGCGAAGGTGCCATACGGACAGGTGAAAGTGTTTTTCTCACGATCCTCAGGGGCAATATAAATCTGATTATACCCCGAGTAACCATCTAGAAAGCAAAAGTGCAACTTCCCTGCCAGTCTATCCAGCATCTGATCAATAAAAGGCAATGGGAAGTGATCTTTCCTGTTGGCGTTATTCAGTTTCCTGTAATCCATGCAAATATGCCAACCAGTAACAGTTCGAGTGGGGATAAGCTCATTATTTTCATTCTTCACCACAATCATCCCACCTTTTTTGGAACACATTGGACGGGGCTCACCCAAGCAATGTCAGATATAGAAAAGATGATGACCGCGTCAAGCCACTTGATCACTTCCTTTTTCACCACCTCCTTCATGTTGGGATTTAGCCTTCTCTGGGGTTCTATTGAAGGTTTGTGGCCTTCCTCAAACAGAATTTTATGCATAAATGCAGTTGGGCTAATCCCCTTTTATATCAACAATGGTCCACCCAATAACTTGCTTTCACTCTTTCAATACCTGTGTCAACTGTTCTACCTGCACATCTAACAAATAGGATGACATAATAACAGGTAAAGTGGAATTCGTCCTAAGAATACATACTTGAGTTGTGGAGGCAACGGCTTAAGCTCCAGCTTTGGTGGCTTCTCAATAGAGGGCTTGGCAGGTGGTGTTTCACTTTGAGCCGGGTTGAAAGAGCCAGGTTGAGTAGTTCAAATCTGGGCTCTCTATGCCAGTAACCTTGTCTTTCAAGTGCAAGGACCAACTCTGCGAACTTGTCTCCATAAATCATATCCATGTTTAGGAGGGATACCTCTAGAGGATCACTAGGATAATACATCCCATCTACAACTTCGGTCAACTCCATGAGCTCTGCCATTGAACAATTTTTGAAACTCGCTGGGTCTTTTCATGGATTTCTGCACATTGAAGATGACTTCTTCATCCTTTAATCACATTTTCATCTCTTCTGCCTCACAATCAATTATGGCCTTCCCTGTAGCTATGAAAAGTCTCCCCAAAATTATGGGGGGTCTCTTTATCCACTTGGCAGTCAAGAATCACGAAATCAGCAGGAAATACAAAGTGATCAACCTGCACAAGTACATCATCAATAATCCCTGCAAGCCGTTTCAAACTCAAGTCAGCTAATTGCAGGCTCATAGATGTTGGCCTTGCTCTGCCAATGCCAACTTCTTGTAAATAGCCAGAGGCATCAAATTGATACTGGCACCCAAATCAAACAAAGCTCTGCCAAATGTATGATTGCCAATGGTGCAGGGTATGGTGAAATTTCCTGGGTCTGTCAACTTTTGATCCACGGGCCGTGTCACAACTGCACTACAAGTATGTGTCAGTGTAACAGTAGCCAAATCCTGAAAATCAAATTTTCTTGACAGCAAGTCCTTTATCATCTTGGCATATCCTAGCATCTCTTTAATTGCATCTATCAGAGGAATATTCACTTGAATCTGCTTCAGCATCTGCATAAACTTTCTGTACTGGTCCTCCTTCTGGTGCTTTGCCAATTTCTGAGGGTAGGGAGGAGATGGTCTCTTTCTCCCATTGACAAGGGAAGTATCTTGCTCAGATGCCTTTTCTACTTCTACTTCTGGAGTTGGTTCAGCTTCTTTTGCCTTAGGTTTTTCTGCATGTGCCTGCTGAACTTCCACCTCTGTCAAATTAAGAGGCTCATCAATATCTACTATGACTGGTACAGGCTACAAATCATCATTATTGGCTCACTGAAGCTCTTGCTCTCTATCTAAATCTCTGACATTCTTAAGAATCACTGCCATCAATTGTTTGTTGTCCTGGTCCTTGGAATTTACAATAGTGTCTCCAGGAAAAGCTCCTTGAGGTCTATTGTACAAAGCCTTAGAAATCTGCCCCAATTGTGTCTCAATGTTCTTGATAGTAGTGTCGCGTGTCGTCAGCTGCTCCTGCATTTTGCCTTGAGTACCCACCAACTGCTGAAACATGCCTTCATTTCTTGCCAAACTGTCATCTTTTTGAGCTACTGCTGGCTGTGGTGGTTGTACATATCTCTACTGCTGAGCCTGCTGATTATACCCAACTTGCATCTGGTATGGCACTGTTTTACCCTGTGGTGCTGCAGGTCGATACTGTACTTGCTGAGGATGCTGTCCCCATTGCTGTGCTCCTTGTCTCTGGCTACCATAGTTGTTCACATAATTGACATCTTCACTGTAAGCCTGAGTCTGAGGATCAAACTCGCTGTAAACTTGATTAGGTACCTGTTGGCTAGCGCATAGGGCGTATAATCAACCATTTGTAGCATCAATTATATGAACTTGTTTGGTTCCCACTTTATAAATTTTCTTTGTCAACAATTGCAATTGAGTCATCATTGCAACCAACTGCTCATCTTTTGATGAATTTGGATTAACTGCAACTGAATGAACAATTGGTGCTATAGATGAATCCCTTGTTGACCAGCACGAGTTCTATGCCATTGTCTCCAGCAATTGTCTAGCTTCTGCAAAATTTTTGCTAAAAATTGCTCCACCAGCAGAAGCATCCACATTTTCCTTCAAATTATCATTAAGACCCATGTAAAATCTCTGTCCCAGCATCTGCTCTGGAATCCCGTGGTGAGAACACTTAAGCAATAATCTCTTGAATCGTCCCCAAGCCTCTTGCATTGACTCCAAAGGGTTCTGCTCGAACAGCAGTATTTCATCACTCAGCCTTGCAGTTTTATTAGGAGGGAAGAACTTCTTTCAGAAACAGCTTAACCAACTCATCTCATGTAGGTATGGAATTAATTAGAAGTGAGTTCAACCATGTCATTGCATCTCCAGTGAGTGAAAATGGGAACAACAACAACTTAATTGCATCAGTTGACACACAAGCTTGCTTTTGTGTGGCACAAACAGACAAAAAGTTTTGAAGATGCTGTTGTGGGTCTTCATTTTCATTCCATGCATACTGCCTTTTGTTTTGAAGCAGGTTCAAAATAGTGTTTGTGATCTGAAAATTTCTCTGCTTCAATAATGGGTACAACAATGGTAGTTGCCAGGTTAGTAGACGTGGGCTGAGCCCAAGTTATTTAGAGTTGCGTCTGCGTTGTCAGCCATCTCAACTTCCCTCCCTAATTCTTTTTGAACTGGTAGATGTTTGTTCTTATTGGCCCTATTCAAGGCCTTGAACGTCCTCTCGATTTCTGAATCCGGTTGAAATAGTTCAGCAGATTTTGAACTTCTCAAGGGCATACACCTGTTCAAACACGAGCTAAAAAGTTAAAATCAAGATGACTAAAGTAGAAATTGCTTCAACTACTAAACTTAGCTATTATTTGAAAGATACAAACTAAACCAATGCTCCCCGAAAACGGCACCAAAATTTGATCACGCCCAAAACTCGTCCTAAAAAGGATAAGCGTTCGCTGCAAATATAACTCAATTTAATAAGTCCGTGGTCGAATACCATAGGGAGCAAATTGTAGTTCGTAACTCTACTTTTACCAAGTTCGAGTTCAAACAACTTCAAGAGTAAACTAAAATGATTTTAGATGTAAAAACTAGATATAAATAGTGAAAACTAAAAACACGTAATAAACACTAGAGAAGATTTCAATATTAAAAGACCTAGGACATGACTTCCTCAATTGTCGGAGTGATGTATCGAATAATACACACTAAATCTCACATCACTATTCCTAATAATCGTGAGCTCCTAGTTACCGCTAGTATTTTCCAATAACAAGCAATAACTATCCTGAGTTACTTTTCTAAGTTAACACAAGATGATAATTTGGACTACCCACATGACCACGACAAGTGTTCGTTGTTCCCAAACTCACCCCGCTCTTCTTCCCTAAATAATTTATTATTTGGGTTAAAGTGTCGCTGTTCAACTAACCCTAACTTGAAACAATCTTCTAAGAGTTGCAAGAATAAATGGGACATTCAATTGTTAGCACGACAGTCAAAAGCAATCAAAACGTAGTTGAATAATCAAGAATAACTATGTCAGGTTCGATTGAATTAATGAAATACTCAATACATCATCCTACAATAGTTTCATCATGTCTTAGATGAGGTAACTTAGCCACTCATGTTCAGAAGATTCATGACATAAGCAACCATAATAAGTAAATTACTAGAAAGGATTGAAAGAGTTAAAGTAAAACTCGTTAGAGCTTCATTCTCCACTGCTTCAGCCTTGTTCTTGTTCTCTCTAGGTTCAGAATATACCTCTCAAAATTGTCTTTTTGGCCTTTATATCACTTCCTAGAGCCAAATGACTAAACTGAGCCACTTTACAAAATTGCAGAGATTTTTCCTTGGAGCACAACTATAGCACAAGTTTCCTAGAACTTCCCTCCTTGTCCTGTGCGACGCACAGCGACTCCAAACTACCCAGGATCATTTTTATCTTCTCCGATGCGATGGATATGCGATAGGGAGTTAGCTCACTGCCTCGGAACATTTTTCTTTATCAAAATTTTGCGTCGGGGCTGTGCTATGGTCATACGACGCACCACATCCTTAAATTCCTCTAGATTTTATTTTTTGGCTCCATTTTCACTCAATTCATCTACCTTTGGAATCCTTAGCTTCCTAGGCATTAAAACACAACAAATTAGCTCAACTCGAGTCATATCTAGCATCAAATGTCAATAGAGCATACTAAAGTATGGGTAAAACACACTCAATTATGGATAAATTTGGCATATTATCAGCTGGAGTCGATTGTTATTTCTCAACAAGAAAAGAAATCCTTATCATTGAACATAGAGTTAGAATTGTTGATGAAACTAGAAGAGGTGCATCGTAGTGGTAATGTGCAGCAGTAGACGAAAGAGAAGATGAATACTTCGGTGAAGTAGTTTGAGCATAGAGATGAGTTAGTTGATACAATTATTTCTCCGAGTTTTCATGATTATTGATGGATTATTTCTTCTTTTTTTTCCAACAAAGGTCCAAAAAAGGTCACTAAGAGCATTGCGTTTAGTGACTAATTTTATTAATAAATATCCAAAATAAAATAAATACTGTCATTACAATGCGAATGAAATAAGAAATTGCTAAAATTAGGTAATGGCTAGTTAGAGCTAAATACATTCCTAAATACTACAACTACCCCCATTGGAATGAGCATAATGAAATGCTAATACTACCAACTGAGGTAAATATAGAATCTTGACAATGAGCTTTACGATCGATCTACTAACTAGCAATAAAATTAAGAAGTAATACACCCAGTAATAATTGTTTATGAATAGATGCAGTTCTTGTCTCTTTGCTGGAAATTGGTCCATCAAGCTGCTCTAGTTAGTTGATATTTATACCATACTTGCATCCTTTGAGATGATGAAATTGGAAAGGAACACTTGAACTTGATCCTCCAGTCTTCATGCAAGGTGAAAAAACAAAAAATTTAGTGGTATGGTGGATGGCTTGCCGTCGCCATCACCTCTAAAATGTTGAGGCGTTATGACAATGCTCCAGAAAATCAGTCTCCTCAACGAGCGACTCCGCCAAGCCAAGATGCTGCCAAATTAGAAAAAGCGTCGCCTCAATGAGTGATAAAGTTAGGAAGGCATCACAGCTTTGTTGACAAATGTAAACTAACAAAGAAGGGAATGACCCATTTATAGTTGATTCTTGTGATATGACCATTTCCTTCTTTGCCAAGCTCACTGCACACAGTCTCCAGCACTTTGGAGATACTACACTGATTTGGAAAAAACACGGCCACTTTCCCCATACAGTGCTGAAAATGATGCCTCCTTGGTTGTATGACTTGGGACATAAAAAAAGAAAATAAGTAATGTGAAATAAGCCCAAAATATTTGTGTATGCAGAGCTCCTCCCACTGTTTCGTCTGGACAACTTGTTAGAATTCATGGCAGCCATAGTTGAACATCTTCCACAATTGAATAACCTTCATACTTGACAATGGAGTATGCATATAAAACCTACAAAAAAAATAATGTCAGTAGTAAAAACCCCTATATTCTCCTTTTTACAGATTTGAACATGGAGGAAAACTTTACCACCATCATATGCTTTATCAATTACTCCATTGCCTAACCCGTAAGAATGGCTTATCACATTTTTATCCATTGAGAATCTTTCTTCCATCTGCATTTAATTCTTGAAATGAGTTTACTGTGACATCCCTTTGATCCAACGCTAAATTTGCAATATGATCCGCTAATTGATCACCTTCTATATAAACATGAGTAACTAAAATTATCCTATCCTCCATCAAACTCCATACCTCCTCCATGATAGGCAATATAATTTCCAAGGCACTTCCCATGTTCGTGTCATGACATTCTTGAGCAACATAGAATCTGTTTCCACATTGACACGAGGAAAGGAATTAGCTACAACATACCTCATTTCCATCAAAATAGCCATGGCCTCCACTTGTAATATGTTTCCACATTGACACGAGGAAAGGAATTAGCTACTAAATACCTCATTTCCATCAAAATAGCAATGGCCTCCGCTTGTTTATTTGTGGTCGTAGATTCATTTATCTCCTTAGTACAAGCATGCAAAAAATCCCCCCTCTCATTTCTCACGGCTAAAGCCCATGAACTTCTACCCAGATTCCCTCTTCATGCACCATCCATGTTACATTTAATCCATCTTATCTCGGACAGGTTCCAACTAACCTTTATCATTTTCAAATGAGGTGTATGATCTCTTAATTAAATTAGTAACAATTCCTCCCATTTAGAAGGAAAATATTGAAAGTTTTTCCTGATAATATGTTGTGTTATTTTATAGGCCATTAAGCCATTTGTGCATAGGACACCTTCCATCGATGCCATAAAATATTTCTTCTTTTCCAAAACTCCCAAATAATGAAGATAGGAATTGCATGAAAGACCATTTTTAAGCATAGAATTACCAGGAACATCTCCTCATAAATTTATAACTTGCACCAATACAACCCATTAAAGTTAAAACTTGCTGGATTACCAAAATAATGCAACAAGAATTGCGCCACTGGAGCATGTAAAAGTACATGTGACACCGTCTCTACACAAGGATTTATACAACAATGACACCTAGAAAGAAATTGAATTACCCATCTCTTCAACATATAATCTAATGGCAACTTGAATTTACGCAATCTCCACAAAAAGAATGATATTTTAAAAGGAATACCTTTAATATACTTGTATAAATTGCTTGGTACCTTCTTTTGCCTCAAAATCTGAAATGCTGACCTTGCTAAAAAAATTCCCACGAGCTTTCTCCATCCAAACTAGTTTGTCTACTTCTCTAGAACCATTAAAAGGGCTTAATATTTTGGACTAAATGATCAGCAAAACCTTCCGAAAGTAGCTCCCTAATGTGTTGCTCATTCCAACAGCCTTGCTCCACAACTTCATGCACAACAACAGTATAATCACACCCAAATTCCCGTGGTGCAACATGATTGAGAGCACCAAGCCCAGTACAGTTATCTTCCCAAAAATAAGAATTGCCAGCTTTTAACTGCCACAGTATATTATGCTCTATGTTATCTATGCTCTTTAACATGTTTCTCCATACATATGTACCTTTTTTCCAAGGAACCAAGATATCATGCCACTTCTTCAAATTTTTGTTGCTCATATAATCTATCCACAAAGAATATTTGGAGCAAAAATTCCACAACAACTTTGCAAATAACGCCTTGGAAATATCATAAAACTCTTAAAAGCAACGGCACCTTCAGCTACAGGATGACATAAAGTCTTCCAGGAAACCCAATGCCTGCTATGTGTACCCACAATGTTACTCCAGAAAAACCTAGCAAACATCCTATAAAGCTTAGCAATCACATCAGCAGGAAGATCACATGCAGATAAGAGATGAATGGACGTTCTCTGAATAAAAAAAGAAATCAAAGTAGCCCTTCCACCTATAGAAAGCATCTTACCCATCCAAGAATCTAATCTCCTTTGCACCTTTTCTACTAACTCATTATAGTGATAATTTTTTCTCCTACCATAATAAATAGGCACACCAATATACTTAAAAGGAAATTCTGCTCTAGGTATCCTAGTGATATCAGGGTTTAGTATTTAATCTTAAAATGATAATTTTTTTTTTTTTTTTTTGTAGAGGGTGAACAAGAAGGTTAGGAAGAGGTTACGGTTTCAGCAACGCTGTATGCAAGGTTATATTGCTGGTCTTTCGAATAAAGTTGATGGCTTAGATAACAAGGTTAATACTATTTTTGATTTTATCAATAAGTTGAATAAAAAAGAATGATGAAGGAGTGGAAATTTTACAAAAGATCGATTCTAGAAGGAGAAGGAAGATAAAATCTAAAAATTATGGTGAAATACATTCAAGAGGGGGGGGGGGGGATATGACAGAACCTATAGTGGAGGCGATGTCAATCCTAGAAGGATAGGTAATAGATTATATAGTAGAGGCGGCACCAATAGAAGAGATGAGAAGACTAGAGTGGAAAATACTAAGTCTGCTGTGGAGTTTAATGATGAATCGAATACTGGTGTCGAAAAGATGAATTATTCAAAAGATGACAGAAGCTATAGTGAAGGCGATGTCAGTACTTGAAGGACATATGCTAGATTATATAGTGGAGGTGGCACTAGTAGTGGTAGTGAGAAGACTGAAATTGAAAATACTAAATCTACCCCGGAATCAATCATGAATCCAATATTGGTATTGAAAAGCTGGATTATTCAAAATTCATTGTTGAATTTGAAAGTGGAAATAACAAACCAGGTAAAGAACCATAGGACAATGGTGGTCAAGAAGTGTTTGGTGAGTTGAGCGCTATAGTTACAGAAGCCATTGATATTTGTACAGAAGCTGCTTTAGGACATATCGACTTGTCAACCCCTCGGCTTATGAATGAAGAGACTACTCATGCTAAAAGAGCTCTTGGAGTTTGAACATTGAGGAGAAAGAAGACGAAGTCTCCTTCAGATGTCAACACCATATGTCTTAAGAAAGGTACAACTTTCCATATAGTTCTTTACATTGCAATCTCTTTTAGTATAATTAGTCTTTAAAAGGAAGCGAGTAATAAAGAATATATACTAAATGAAGTTTGTTTTTAGTTGATTTATTTTTTATAGTTTCCAGAAAAGAAGTTTCTGATTATCTATTGGATACTCCTACTAAAACTCCGACCAAAATAAGAACCTATGAAAGGAAAAGCAAAAGATTGAAGAAAGGAGGAGACTCAGATATTCCTTCTTATAAATTAATTAAATCTACTCAAGAGAGTGAAGAGTTTTATGTGTCTAAAGATACACCAACGAGCAAATCAATCCACGAGAGTATCATTGAACTGATCCAGCAATAACCTATGGAGAATGTCATAGACAAAGTCGAGGCAGAGCATCAAGAAGTCCGAGATTAGTTAGTTCAATACAAAGAACAACAAGGGAAACATGTGTTAGGAAAAGGGGACGGAAGCCAAGTCAATCCAAAGTGCATCAACATTACGTGTTTTAGGGAAAAAGGGGCGGAAGCCAAGTCAATGGTTATTATCGCCATATTATGTTGAAAAGACAAAAATGATGACTGACTAGCATGAGAATTATAGACATACCTTTTCTTTCCACAACTTTTAGAATAATGTTACTGTGTCGAAAGAATTCATGAATTGGCTGGAAGATGAAAGGAATGATGGTGTACTTCATGCCTAAGTCATTTGTGCTAATAAACGTTCTAGAATTCATCTATATTCTTCTCATTTCATTCATAACAAATGATGGTTTAAATTTCTGTCATGAAATTTTGAAAGAGAATTCCTGATGTAGGGAAGACGTGGAAATTAAACAAGATAAAGAGCGAGACGTAACTCGATCGAAAATCCCAAGTAGCAATGAAGAACTTGTTCCGTTACACCCCGGGAGATTGCCAATAACACCTACACTAAGAAACTACCCTCGAGCTAACTAGAACCCGCAAGTAGAATGATCGGGGAGGGAATGGAATTCATCTAGATCTGCTAGAAGAAGAACAAGTCCCAAACAAGGTTGTTTCATTCAACAAAGAGTTCAACTCTTAACAAGGTTCTTCAATCATCAAAATTAGCTAACTAAGTAAAATGAAAGGCTAATGAAATATTTATAGGCTTCATCTAGACATAATGAAAGCCCCTAAGTACCCCTAAAGTGGGTCTAAATAACAAAGGCCACGTAGGGCTATAATAGTCAAAACACAACAAATAAATGAGGTATCCCGTCATGTTCTCATCAAAACAGGCACCCCGCCTAGTTGCCCTTCACTGGGGAGTAGGCGCCCCGCCTAGTTTCCCTTCACCGGGAAGTAGGCGCCCCGCCTCTGTAAAGGGGCAGACCGCCCATAAATGTTCAGAGAGTTAGGTAGGCGGTCCGCCTAGTAAGTGGGCAGTCCGCCTGCTTCTCCGGCTCCTTGAAACGCCTCGAAATGTGTCTCGGACGCTCCTCGTTCCATGGCGTTCCAATGAATAAGCTCTTCCTTGGTCTTGGATGGTGCTTTTGGATAGTTGCTCGAGTTGCCCCGCATCATCCTCCCCTTCTTGAGAAGATTTCGTCCTCGAAATCAAGGCGTGGTCTCTCATGGTATCAACAACTCTTCGGGGTGGCCAAGACTCCTTCGTTGTCCTTCTTGAACGTCACTTTGACATAGGTTTCTTCCAAGATCTCCCTTGCCTTCGCATGGAGCTTAGGACCTACAATTAACGACAAGCAAAAACAAGCAAACTTCCTACTTTGAAAGTAGGTTAGTGCAAGAAGTGTGGAAAACACACTCTTATGGTATAACCAAGCATCAATAATAAGCACAAATAGCAAGTCTCCAAAGAGAACAATAAGTACTTGGTTAAAGGTCATCATGCACTCAACACAATAATGAGCAAATATGCCCTGGGGATATGGAAAATGCAAGATTAAGCTATCAAAATCCCCTTGAACCTTAAGCTCAAGATCAACAAACCAATCTATCCTCAAGGTGTGATTAACATGTGGAGTGGAGTGAGTCGAATAATTCAACCTACAATTAGTATCAAGTACTCCACTCCCCTTTTTTAGAGCATACTTACTCACACCAAGGGATTCCTCTTCCCCTCCCATTTCATCACCTAAGCAACCTTTCTCAAAAGACAAGCTCTCAAGGAAGGCATTGATGATGGATTCTTCTTCATAATAACCCCAACAAGCAATAGTAGGGTCACTCAAAGAACCATCTACCTCACCCAAATTCTCAAACAATGGGTTGCCTAAGGAGTCAAATCCTTCACACCATGGGGGTTCCATTTTACTACCCACCCTAGTCCGATACAAGTCATTACCACTAATGAGGATGCCTTCAAATAATGGGTTTGTAAAAACATGCATCTCACTATCATGATCAAGCATAGACAAGTTATCAAGACTAGGTTCACTTGAGGAGTCATCATAGACAACCTTGTCCAATTCATGCAATTTGGACTCCTCAAGGTCAATTCCATCTTTACTACAACACATTGGTCCACCAAATAGAAGCAAATCAATAAGGGAATGATCAATTATCTCATCTTCCCCTTTGTCAAAGGTTGGTGGTAGGTCATAGCAAAGGTCACAATCATTGTCAACTATCAAATCTACACTAGGGAGGGGTTCAATGAACAATGAGCTCACATCATGATGTGGCATAGCATCCCTCCCAACTAGTGTTTTACAAGCATACTCAAGTTGACAACTAGACTCTTCACTAGTGGTATACTCACTAGATGCATCAAAAACACCAACTAGTGTTGAGTCATCACAAGACAAGTAGTTAGTAGGCTCATGAAAAGGTGAAGTAACACTTACATTTGTAGTACTTCCTTGATCGCTAACAAGGCTTGAAGTGTCATATGCAACTCCTCCTTCATGAAGCTCACATTGAGAATTTCCCTCCTCTTGTCTTTCCTTCCAAGCACCTGGTTGAGGCTCCAATGGCTTGTCTTCAAATGTACCTACACATGAGCAAAAATAAGAAAAAGTAGAAAATGAAGAAGGGTTAGAACAATGGGTGCTCTCACTCTCAATTTTTCCTTCCTCACCTCTATTCTCTCTCAATTTTACCTCAAGGTCAAGTGTAGTTTGTGGTGACAATCCACTCACATCACTCCTCAAATCCTCTCCTTTTTCCTCTCTTGGATTGTCACCGGTCACTCCCTCACTTCTCTCTATCTTTTCTCTCTCATTTGAAGTGGAGTGACTCTCGTTTGCATCATGCAATGGCAAGACAATGAGATTGTTTGCCTCGGGTTCAAGTACAATGGGTGATTTTGCCTTAGCCACTTCCCTCAACTCCATTGCTTGTAGTCTTCCCTTACTTGCCTTGGAGTCAAATGTCTAAGCACATACTTCTTTCTATCTTGCTTGACCGTATAAGAGTTGGTCCGACCATCATGTTCTACACACCTATCATATTGCCATGGTCTCCCAAACAAAAGATGGCAAGCTTGCATCGGGGCCACATCAAACATGATTTTGCCCCTATAGTTTCCAATGCTAAATTCGATCAATACTTGCTTCACCACTTGCAACTCACCACACTAACTTAACCATTGTAAACGGTATGGGTTTGGATGCTTTAGAGTGGGTTATTTCAATTGGGAAAGCAAGGTTTGGCTCACTATGTTGACACAACTTCCCGAGTCAATAATCATAGAAAAAACAATACCCATGACTCGGCATCTAGCATGGAAGAGGTTTTCTCTTTGCAAGTTCTCACTATCCTCCACAAGCTTAGCACTTAAGCTCCTCCTCGCAACTAGGGAAACATGAGGATTATACTCCTCAACTGTATCCTCCTCCACATCATCCATAGGTAGAACATTTCGAATGGGTCTTGGAAGTGGAGTATTCCTTTGGGGATTGCCCAAAAGGTGGGGATTGCCCACTCGTTGGGATCCCAACACTTGTTCATTTCTTTCACGGTCTTCCTTTACCCGTTGTTGACTAGGCAATTCAACAACTTGTTCCGGGGTAAAGGTTGAACCACTTGGGCCTTCACCGGCTTCAATTTGGACACTCGGGGTCCCTTTCTCAACTTGGACTCTCGGGGTCCCTTTATCATCATGGACACTCGGGGTCCCTTGATCACCTTGGGTACTTGAGGCCCCTTTTTCAAGAGACTCAATCCTTTGGTTCATGATATACATCTTGGCAAGAAGATTAGCCAAGGCATCCTTGATAAAATCTTGACCTTCGTTGGCGATTGTACCTACAAGAAGAACAAACATTAGTGAAATCACCTCACACACTCCCTCCCTTGTATTTCACTCGACTTGTAGTCCCAAAAGCTTCACGTAGATGAATAAGAATCCCTTAACTCAATCAAACTATCCACGAGTCAAGCACACTCCGGGGTGAGTGGAGTTAATGTGACTCAATGAACGCTAGGCACTTTGAAGTGAGGACTTGAGTCAAAAGGATCTACGAATCTTCTTGGAGTTCTACTCTCCAACTAATGCACGAATCACCTAAAAGCTTAATGAACTAGTGACAATTAAGTAGGAAGATTACTTAGATAGGCACTAGTTAGAGGTTAAGCAAACAAAGAAACAAGAAAACCTAGAAGAAACTACCCGGATCTCACCATTCAGGAAGCAGGCGGAGCGCCCAGAAGAATAGGGCGGAGCGCCTGGAAAAACCACCAGTGGGGGTGGTCAGGCGGAGCGCCCAGGGGTGGGGCGGATCGCCTAGCTGAAGAAAGCCTGGATTTCCAACTCTGTTTTCTTCGATTTCAACCCAATTTTTGGATCGATTCCAACGTGTTTTGCACAAATCCAAGGTACCCAAAGTTGTGTAATGATAATATCTTCAAACCCCAATGATTTTCACCCCCAAACAACCAACAATCAAAGCACAATCATGATTCAAAGTCTCAAGTTGGGGTTTCAACAAGGGTTTCAAAGTGGATTTCGATTCTTCAAACTCGTTGTTATACAACTCCAAATCACACGAAATTTGTTTCAAATTGTTCGTTTTTCAATGTAGAACGAACCCCAATAATCAAATCAATGATCAACAACTAGCAAACCCATGAATCGATCAAAAGTCATCAAGAACAAGGGTTTAACAATTTTGGGGTTTTCAAATTTTCAAATCTCGTGATTCAAATCCAAACCATGTGTTTTTGGTATCAAAACGATGGGTCTTCAACAAGGATCAACAATCTATAACACCCATAACAAGAGTCGATCATACCAAAAAGTTACGATAATTTTTGTATTTTTCACTTTTTAATTTTTTTGTGTTTTTCTTCTTTCTAATAACTTCAACAACAAGAAAACTAAAAGAAGATACTAGACACGAAGAACCAAGGGTCGGGGATTTGTAGAAACAAAACACGAGCCTTGCTCTGATACCAAATGATGTAGAGAAAACGCGGAAAGTAAACAAGATAAAGAGCGAGACGTAACTCGATCGAAAATCCCAAGTAGCAACGAAGAACTTGTTCCGTTACACACCGGGAGATTTCCAAGAACACCTACACTAAGCAACTACCCTTGAACTAACTAGAACCCGCAAGTAGAATGATCAGGGAGGGAATGGAATTCATCTAGATCCGCTAGAAGAAGAACAAGTCCCAAACAAGGTTTTTTCATTCAACAAAGAGTTCAACTCTTAACAAGGTTCTTTAATCATCAAAATTAGCTAAGTAAGTAGAATGAAAGGCTGAAGAAGTATATATAGGCTTCATCTAGACATAATGAAAGCCACTAAGTACCCCCAAAGTGGGTCTAAATAACAAAGGTCACGTACGGCTATAATAGTCAAAACATAACAAATAAATGAGGTGTCCCATCATGTCTTCAGCAAAACAGGCGCCCCGCCTAGTGTAGTAGGCGCGATGATGCGGGGCAACTCGAGCAACCATCCAAAAGCACCATCCAAGACCAAGGAAGAGCTTATGCATTGGAACGCCATGGAACGAGGAGCATCCGAGACACATTTCGAGGCGTTTCAAGGAGCCGGAGATGCAGGCGGACCGCCCACTTACTAGGCGCACCGCCTACCCAACTCTCTGAATATTTATGGGCGGTCCACCCCTTTACAGAGGCGGGGCGCCTACTCCCTACTGAAGGGCAACTAGGCGGGGCGCCTACTGCACTAGGCGGGGCGCCTGTTTTGCTGAAGACATGGCGAGACACCTCATTTATTTATTGTGTTTTGACTATTATAGCCCTACGTGGCCTTTTTTATTTAGACCCACTTTAGGGGTACTTTGGGGCTTTCATTATGTCTAGATGTAGCCTATAAATACTTCATTAGCCTTTCATTTTACTTAGTTAGCTAATTTTGATGATTAAAGAACCTTGTTAAGAGTTGAACTCTTTGTTGAATGAAATAACCCTGTTTGGGACTTAATCTTCTTCTAGCGGATCTAGATGAATTCTATTCCCTCCCCGATCATTCTACTCGTGGAATCTGGTTAGCTCGAGGGTAGTTGCTTAGTGTAGGTGTTCTTGGCAATCTCCCGGGGCGTAACGGAACAAGTTCTTCGTTGCTATTTGAGATTTTCGATCGAGTTACGTCTCGCTCTTTATCTTGTTTACTTTCTGCGTTTTCTCTACATCAATTCCAGCTCTAAGAGGGTTAAGCTTCAATCCTATTGGACTAAGATTCAGTCCAGGAATACTGAGCTTCAGCCCAAGAGGACTGAACTTCAATCCTCTTGGACTGAGCTTTAAGTCCTAGAGGATTGGGTTTCGGCCCAAGAAAACTAAACTTCTATCTTCTTGGACTAAGCTTAAGTCCAAGAATACTGAGATTTCATTCCATGAGAACTGAACTTAGATCTTGCTGGACTGAAGCTCTGTCCACTTCAGTCCATGAGAAATAACCTTTAATCCTCTTGGACTAAATATTAGTTGATAGGGTCTTAAGCTTCTTCTAAGAGGTCCTATGAGGGTGGAACTTTAGTTAACGATGTCTGAAAGTGGAGCTTAAATGTGAGAAAAGCTAACATTCTCTTTATCTTTTATTTTTTAATTAGGGATAACCGTAATTGTTACATTGAAGACAATGAGTTTCACAGAAATTGATACACATTGCATCAAACTCCATATACACCAACCCAAGAATTCCATCCAAGGATGGAATGGAACAAATGAAGAAGTATGATGTGTTGATTCCACATATGTTAAGAGAACTGCATTTTCACGATGCACACGCTACTTTTGTTGGATATGATTACAAGCCTTTTAAAGTGCAGGGGAAAGGTGCCCCTAAACAGAAAGACAAGTAAGTGTTATTTTTGTGTAAAGTCAGACCTTTTGGAGCGAATTTCAGACTCAGTTTTTTATTTACATATTGTTTTTAGTTTTTTACTTACATATTAGTTTTATTCTTTTGTTGTTTTAAAGGACTAGTTGTGGTGGATTCCTTATCTGGTTCGTCGATATGTTAATGAAAAGCGAAGATGTCAAAGACGCTAGAGTAGGTCTTGTATCAACCTATAGTAAACACTTTGCTTGTAATTATTGGGCTCATGGTTGGTGGAAGATAATGAATGGTTATGAAACCCTACCAGAGAATGTTGATCATGA
Organism: Petunia axillaris subsp. axillaris; assembly: GCA_029990575.1. Lineage (NCBI taxonomy): Eukaryota > Viridiplantae > Streptophyta > Magnoliopsida > Solanales > Solanaceae > Petunia > Petunia axillaris. The sequence continues at coordinate 52,990,750 of JARKNS010000003.1, forward strand.
CTATGGAGAACATTAGCAAGAGATGTGTCCATGTAATCTGTAGACATATCGTTTTGAGATGCATATTTGTAGATGCATTTTTAGTTTAATGTTTGTTTGATGTTAAGTTGTTGGAGCCTAATTAAACATAAGCTAGTATTATGGAGCAAGTTTCGGTCTCTCTACTCTGTTTCTCCTTTTTTTTTCTCTGAGTTTTAGTTTTGCTAATGAGAAGTGATATTTGAACTTCAGCTTATGAGATTTGTAGTCGGCTTAGTGCTGAAAGCTTATACTACTATCAAAGGTTAACTTCGGCCCATGAGGTTTGAAGTTACACCCAAAAAGAATGAACTTTTAATATATAAAAAGTGTGAAAAGTGGATTACAATGAGAGGTTTTAGCTTCATCCTGTGAGATTTGAAGTTGCACCCAAAATAAACTTTCAATATATATAAAAGTGTGAAAAACAGACCACAGTGAGTGGTTTAACTTCATCCCATGAGGTTTGAAGTTACACCCAAAATGAATGAACTTTTTAATATATAATAAGTATAAAAGTGGACCACAATGAGACGTTTAATTTCATCCCATGAAATTTGAAGACTTAAATCCATAAGGTTTGAGCTTCAATCCTCCAGGTTGAAGTTTCAAAAAGTTTAACTTCAATCCTCATGATTGAAGTTATATTTTTTTGAAAGTGCGGACTTTTTTTGTAGGGTGGAAAGTAATAAGAGATATGTTTCCACTAGAACACTAATTAAACACAAAGAAAGAATTATCAAAATGCATAAGAATGTGATAAGTCCACCCAAATGATAATAAAGTACAAATTTATTGAAATATCTAGATATGTTCAACATAGAAAATCCAAAGATGTTCATTTTCTCTCCTGGAACTTATTCTTCACTTGATTATCTTTTTTTGAACAACCATGCACCACTATGGATAAAATAGAAAATAAAGAAATATATTAGAAGAAGGAAAAAACTATAAATAAATTGTTATTATGACGGATAAAAAATTATCAACTTTACACAGTGTATCTTTGAGTATGGGCGGATAGCAGGGGAGAATGTATAAGTGGTTGTATTATGTCCTCTTCTCTTGTATCGACTACATTTGCTTGACTTGATTTGTAAAGATTCAACAATTGAGACATATCTCTTCTTTTTCCTCCATGTGGGTTGTATTTTGACACTTGGAGTTTCAATCCTTTGAGTTTTAATACATTCTGGTACATTCCAAGAGTTTTTGTATCCCACCGAATTTATTTCCCCTCGATATGTGTTTAACCAATTGGATATTGAACACCAGTTTTAGAAGAAGGTAGATTTCATCAGACATTTATTTTGAATTCATGTAACTGCATGTACACAAGGTAGTTCATCATGTTTCAATTCTAAACAATCACATGTTCTATTGTTAAAGTCCACATCAAAGTTCGTTTCTCCATGCACTACATTGACTATTGTTGTATTGGTAGCGAATACCATTAAAATTAGATATATGTGTGCTTAAAGTTATTAAGTTGGTTGTTGGAGGGCTTATCTACACCATAAATGGTGCTTACGCCTCCCAAGCGGGCTTAGACGATGAGGTCAAGAAGCACTTTTGGAAGGTTTGGATGAGGTAGTTCGGAGTATCTACATCACCAAGAAGCTTATCATAGGAGGAGATTTCAATGGCCACATCGGGTCTTCTGCGGGGGGTTATGATGATGTTCATGGGGGTTACGATTTTGGGGATAGAAATGTTGGACGAGTTGCTCTTTTGGATTTTGCTAAAGCTATTGAGCAAGTGATAGACAATTTGAGTTTCTCGAAGAAGGAGGAGCACTTAGTCATATTTCGCAGTTCAGAGGTGAAGACTCAAATCGACTTCTTACTTCTTAGGAAGAGCAATAGAAGAGTCTGCGTTGATTGTAAGGTTTTCCCGAGGGAGAGTCTCGTAACCCAACATAGGCTTTTAGTTCTGGATCTAGAGATCCAAGGGAAGAAGAAGAAGATGGCTCCAGTTGTTCGACCAAGAGTTAAGTGGGGGCCTTGACTAGTGGTAAGATTCAGGAGTTGGGAGAGAGCTTGTAGCTATGGGGGATTCGGAGAGTAGAGGAGATTCTGACAGTATGTGGTACTGGATAGCAGATTGTATCAGAAGGGCAGCTAAAGAGGTCTTAGGAGGTTCGAAAAGTAACCCTAGTAGACAAAGAGGTGACAGGTGGTGGAATGATGAAGTCCAAGGAAAGGTGGAGGCCAAGAAGGCAGCCTACCTAAAGCTAGTGGATAGTAAGGACGAGGAGGAAAAGAGGACGTATAAGGAAAAGTATAAGAATGCGAAGAAGGAAGCGAAGTAAGCGGTTACAGACGCTAAAATGGCAGCTTTTGAATGCTTGTATCAGGAGATAGTGTCAAAGATGGAGAAAAGAAGTTGTATATGCTTGTCAAGGCAAGAGAGAGGTGGGCACTTGAACTAGACCTAGTAAAGTGCACTAAAGATGAGGATGGAACGTTCTTAGTGGAAGAGGCCTACATTAGACGGAGATGGCAAGAGTACTTCTATAAACTTCTAAACGAAAAGGGGGACAAGAATATTATGCTAGGTCATCTAGAGCACACAGGGAGCCGTCATGATTTGGGGCACTACATGTGTATTTGATTTTGAGAGGTCCAAGAGACAACTCGTTAGATGAGAGGGGGAAGAGCAACGGGGCCTGATGAGATCCTAATGAAGTTTTAGAAGAGTTCAGGTGTAGTAGGTTTAACCTGGCTGAATAGGTTGTTTGATGTCACCCTGAAGACGACATAGATGCCTGAAGAATGGAGGTGGAGTACTATGATTCTGTTGTACAACAACAAGGGTGATGTTCAAAATTACAACAATTATAGGGGCATCAAACTAGTAAGCCACACCATGAAAGTCTAGGAGAGGGTAATTGAGCAGAGGATGAGGAGAAATGTGGCAATTTCTGAGAACCAATTCGGATTCATGCCTGGGAGATCAACTACATAAGCTATCTACCTTCTGAGGAGGTTGATTGAGCCGTATAGGGACAAGAAAAGAGACTTACATATTGTGTTCATTAGAAGACTTATGACAAAGTCCCAAAGGAGGTTTTGTGGAGATTCTTGGAATCTAAAGGTGTTCTAGTGGCATACATCAGAGCTATTAAAGACATGTATGATGGTGCCAAGTCCTGCGTAAGAACAATTTAAGGTGATTCTGACCACTTCCCAATCGAGATGGGGTTGCACCAGGGGTTGGCAGTTAGTTGGTTTTTATTTTCTCTGGTAATGGACGAATTGACATGGAGCATCCAAGGGGAGGTACCGTGGTGTATGTTATTCCCAGAAGATATAGTTCTGGTGGATGAGACTCGCGGTGAAGTTAATGATAAGCTGGAGGTTTGGAGATATACCCTGAAGTCTAGAGATTTCAAGCTGAGCAGGAGAAAAATAAAGTTCATGGAGCGCAAATTTAGTGATGCATCTCAGGAGTGGGAGGTAGTCGTGATGCTTGATTCTCAGGTCATTCCCTAGAAGAGAAGCTTCAAGTACCTTGGTACCATCTTACAAGATAATGGAGAAATTGATAAGGATATCACTCATCGTATAGGGGCAGGTTGGATGAAGTGGAGACTCGCGTCTGGTGTCCTATGCGATAAGAAAGTGGCACCTAGACTTAAAGGTAAGTTCTATAGAGTGGTTGTTAGACCTATTATGTTGTATGGAGCAGAATGCTGGCCAGTCAAGACGTCATACATCCAGAAGATGAATGTAGCATAGATGAGAATGCTTAGATGGATCTGTGACCATACGAGGATGGATAAGATTAAGAATGGGGTCATTCGTGACAAGGTGGGAGTGGTTGTAGTCGAGGATAAGATACACGAAGTGAGGCTGCGATGGTTTGGGCATGTGAGAAGAAAGAGCACAGATGCTCCAGTGAGAAGGTGCGAGAGATTAGCAGTGCTGGGTCTACGTCGAGGTAGAGGTAGACCAAAGAAGAATTGGTGTGAGTTGATTTATCAGGACATGGCTCACCTGCAGATTACAGAGGACATGACCATTGATAGGAAAACGTGAAGGTCAAAGATTAGGGTAGAAGGTTAGGTAGTCGTGAGAGTGTTGTCTTAACATCATTTGTTGTATCTTGATACTTAGTTTATTGTATTCTGCGCCTGTACTATTTGCATTGTTGTCTGTTTACCTTAGATATCAATTGTTTCTCTGACAGTATTTTCTTTATAATGAGTAGTTCATCTTATTTTTGCTATCATATTTTCAAATTGTTGCTTTGAGCCGAGGGTCTATCGCAAACAATCTCTCCACCTCAGTGCGGGTAAGGTCTGCGTACATCTTACTCTCCCTAGACCCCACTTGTGGGATTATACTGGGTATGTTGTTGTTGTTGACATGAGCTTCAATCTCATTTGGACTCTGCTTTAGTCTAACATGACTGAGTTTTAATCCTGTTGGCCTGAGCTTCCATCCTATTTGGACTGAGACTGAGATTCAGTCCAGTAGGACTAAGCTTTATTCCTATGGGACTGAACTTCAATCCTATTTCGACTGAGACTGAGCTTCAGTTTCAAGAGGACTGAACTTTAATCCTACTTAGCTGAGATTGAGATTCAGTCCAATAGGTCTGAGCTTCAGTCCTGAATCCACCTAGAGGCCTGAATCTACACCAAGAGCCCATATATTTGTGCATAAATATACTAAAAGAAACTTGTGCAAGCTCACTGTATCTTTTTGTCCATTTCATCTTCTGTCCATTTTGATAATTGATGAAAAGTCTCTTGAGCGCTACTCATCCTTCAAAAAACCACATTTTCTTTTTAAGAATGATAAAATCCAAAAGGGACAGTATTGGTAACTCTCTCGCTTCAAGTAAAACTGAATTCACGGACTCCACCATGTTTGTCCTAAGAATATCATAACGTTGCCTTGGGGAGTATGACCTAGCCCATTTTTTATGTGGTTCTTCCATAGTGTAGCTGAATTTCTTCCTATCTATAGCCTCCATTTGTGACATGTAATGATGAAAAGCTTCACCCTTACAAGCTCTTGCAGCAATTCGTAAAAGAGTTATCACTGACATTCTCACATTCCTTTGGTTTAGGTTCTTTTCAAAGTGGTAGATGCATATACCATGGTGGCTTTCAGGATAGATTTTTGCAATTGCATGCACTATTGATTTTCTTCTGTCTGAGAGAAATACCAAGTTATCATAATTGCCAATTGCATTTCGTAGCTCGCTGAAGAACCAACTGTACGCATCATTATTTTCAGAGTCTCCAATCCCATAAGAAAGAGGGAATAGTTGATTGTTTCCATTCTTTCGCATTTAAAAATGTTGCGTCCATTGCTATAAATGGTCTACAATACTTCCACCCATCAATTGATGGTTTAAAAGCAAGAAACATATATATAAACCTGAAATATTATAACAATAGAACAAATTAAAATGTCATCAAGTTTGAATTTCATATGGAGACTCTTTACAGTGAGTTTTTCAAAGATGCCTACCAATTAACATTGTATGTGTTAATGTTAGTATATGCCCCCTGGATTTTTCTCCTTCAGCACATGCAAGTGTAAAACAAGGAGATGACAATGCTCATTCGGGTGCCCTCTGATCAATGAATTAACTTTTTGAATATAATACCATGCTTTGTGGTACTCTAATTCAACTTGTGTACTCTTCTCATTTCGTTCATAACAAAGGATGGTTTAACTTCAGATTAATTGCCTCGGACATTCTCAACAATGTATTCACCTATTAATGTTGAGTTCCATGCCTTTGATCCGACTTCTTAATGTCAACTGAGCATTTGTGATGGTTCTGAAACTTAATTACTTTGAAAAGACTGGAATCTTTTATTCTTTTAGTACGAATATTTCAATCACAGTTCTCGTCACTATATTTTAATTCATATTTTGTTTTTTATCTTATTAGTTATTACCTTGAATTTAGAATATTGGTGATTGCCATGTTGGAAAACATTTAACCATTGTCTGTTTTTCCTCAAATACTGAGCAAACTGATATTTCTTTTGACGTGACATCTCCTCTTAATATTGTTGCTAGTTATTGCTTCTGCTTTACCCTAGACCTTTCCTTACTAGGCTTGTTAATCAATATTTCAGTAGGTCTTTCAATCAGCGTTGCTGGTGGCTCAATTGGAATATTATTTTTTTTGCAAGTTCTCAATTATCTCAGATGTTTCGAACATTTGAAAATCTTCATATATGCTTGATAACAGTCAATCTGCATTATCAAGTTTCGTTCTTCTCGTGGAAGCTCAATACAATTAGTATTTTTCATCATTTTGTCTATAACAAAATGACTATGTTTAAAGCTTAATATGTCTTTGATAAGTGTTTACATGTCCTAAGTTCTTCTTCTTTGATTATGAGCATTACTTTATTTGTGCCAATGCTAATATCAAACCATATATTTATCTCTCTATTGAAATCCATTTCTTCATAAATCTTTTGAAGAAAAACTCTGTAATCAAATCCTTTCACCAACAAGCAGAAGCTTTGTTTCATGCTCCAAGTACTTATAGTCCATTGTTCATCTTCCATTGAAAGTAATAACAAGACAAATCGTATACATTCTGCATTCAGTTAGAAAAGCATAAAAGAAATAATAGAAGAGATTTTGAGCTTTCTAATCAAACAGGAATGATTTTTAGTCGAAGAGTGAAACCAAGGTATGAGGGTAGACTGAGTGTATTTTGAATCTTAGACCTCAGGTAATAGACTTCAAACTAAGGAATGAACATTTCTTTACGAAAAATAGTTGTACAAATTGAGTTGATAGGGTTTTAAACTTTTTATGAGCCAAAAACTGTTACCCTTTTGTTGTGAAGTTGCCAAAGAGAAGTCCAAGTCCAAGTCCAAAAGGTCTAGGACTTAACTTCAAATCCAGTAAGACTGAACCTATTAAACATCAAACCTTTGTGCAGTGAACCTTAGACCTTCTGAAGAGTGATGTTAAGTTTCTAGAGAAAAGTCCAAGTCCAAGAGTACTTGAACTTCAATCCCATTGGACTAAGTTTGAATGCTATTTGATTGAGCTTCAACCTAGATTGAAGTTATATCCGAGAGGACTGAGATTCAGTTCCATAGGATTGAGCTTCAACACACTTGGATTCTATCCAAGAGAACTGAGATTAAGTTCCACGAGACTGAGCTTCAATCCTCATCTTAGTAAAAAGAGATTGAGCTTTAATCCTCTTAGACTAAAGTTCAGTCCAAGAGGACCAAGACTAATTTACCAAAGAGAAGTCCAAGTCCAAGAGGATTGAACTTCAATCCTATTGGACCTAGTTTGAATGTTGTTGGATTAAGCTTCGGCGTTGAAACTAGGAGTGAGCTTCAATCCTCTTGGACTGAGGCTTAGTCCAAGAGGACTGAGCTTCAATCCTCATCTCAGTCCAAAGATTGAGTATTCAATCCTCTTTGTCTGAAGATTAGTCCAAGACGGCTGTGATTCAGTTACATAGTACTAAGCTTCAATCCCCATCTCAAATCAAGGAGATTAAGCTTCAATCCTCTTAGACTGAAACTATTAAAACCTCAGTCTAAGAGCATCGAAGCTCAGTCCTCTGGAACTAAATTCAGTCCAAGGACATTGAAATTCAAATTCAATAGGACTGAAGCTATTAAAACCTCAATCCTTCTGCAATGAACCTCAGACCTTGAGGACTGAAGTTGATAAACTCGCAAATTAATAATTATAAGACAATGAAACACTTGAATATGATTGTAGCGATGCTAAAATAACCTGAATAATTCAAAATTTAGATCAAACAGTACTGAAAAATTTGGAAATCATTCAAAATTTTAATCAATTTGTTCAAAACTTAAAAGTAACAGTTCAAAAATCACTGTTAATTCAATGAAACAGTTCGCGATTGCTGAGTTTTGAGTTTTAGAATCAAAACATACAAGTTTTGAGTTTCAAAGTGAAACAAGTCACAATTTTGCAGAAGTTAAGGGTTGAGGCTCAAGTTTTTTGCTGCGCAAGTTTGAGTATCACGTTTTTTGAGTTTATATAAGATAGATTAGGGGTATTTTTGTCAAAGTACAGTTCAACTCGTTTTAATAGGCTAGAAAGTAAATGGGGCGTGCATTTTTGCTACAAAATTAATGGCAATGGCATTATATTCTATGTGTGCACTTCACCCTCTTATACATACTAAGGAAATGTAAAAATTATTTGGGGTAAGCCTATTTGCATACCGTTATTTAAAGTACAATCACTTATTAAAAAACTTAGTAACCACCCCCACATTAGTTCAGCCTCTAGGGTCTAAAATTGCAGTTGAGACCAAATCGCAAGAATAAAATTGGCTCAATTTTTAATCAAATTTAGACCTTTGCAATGGAATTCAACCCAATTCCAAACCAAATAAATCTTGAAGTTGATGCCAACTTCAGCCAAAAGTTTGAAGTTGGCATTTATTTCAAACCTCAACTTTCATGTCAAAAATTAGGTTTAAAAAGGTCCAACTTCAAAATAACTACTCCCTCCGCTCCAAAAATTATGTTGTAGTTTGACTTGGATTGGAGTTTAAGAAGTGGGAAGACTTTTGAAACTTATGATCTAAAATAAGTCATCCATAAAATGTGTGACTATAAAGCTTTTTATTAAAGGTAATATGGTAAGTTAGATGTTAAGTTGTTTCTAAATTTAGAAGTGTACCATTCTTTTTTTGAATGAACTAATAGGAAAATCATGCCATCCTTTTTGGAATGGAGGGAGTATGATATTAAATAAAATTATCAGACACATCACTGCCAAGTGTCCGGATATGTGGCATGGATAGTGTAAAATACGAAGATGACATGCGTGCATATGGCACTTGGACAGTTCAGTTGGCCACTGATGTCATCTAAATCGACACCTCAAAGAGAATGTATAAACGGTCGAAGCAATATAAATTACCCAACTATGATTCAGGGTCAAATCCTGCATAGAACAATATAAGGGTGACTAAGCTAGTGGAGGAATTATCAAATTGGAGCTATGCCAAACACTTTTTTGGATTTTTGATGAGGTTAACAACTAAGAAAACTATAAATTAACTAGAGAAGCAGATAAATTGATCCATGGCATTCACAAAAAAAGGGGAACAAGATACTTAGAACGTAGGAATTCAATTCATTCAAGCCTAATCTAATGTTATTGACTAATCCTATTAATTAATCCTTAAGTGTCACTATGAAACTCGAGCTAATTCACCCAATTAGACTCTTTCGATGCCTAATTAGCCTAACCTACATTAACTTTCTTGATGTTAAGTGAGTTGCATAAAGCCCAATTGATATCTTTCTCGATATTAGTGAGTTGCATAAAGCCCAATTGATATTTGTCAAAGTCGAAGTATCCCTATCTCTAGTTCAACCTACTTAATGCGTGTTTATCAATCTCTTAAGGATCCAAATTTCCCGTTAGGTACTTCATCTCATTCCAAAACCATCTTGTCAAGTGTAAAATAAAATATTAGGGAATAAACTAGTGTTTGCAACCACTAATTCTCTAAACAAGTATGGAAATATGAAAGAACCATTTCATAAAGATCAAGATATAGACAATACAAAAGCAACTTGAAATAAATCACAACTCTAGCTCTTAATATCTTTGCTAAATAATGTTCAAAGCATGTTAAAAAACCAAATATACCAAAGATATTCAATACGTAACAAGGAAATGAAGATTAAAGAACAAAAAGATAAGAAATGCTCATTTGGGTAGCTTCAATCCTCAATTTCTATGGTGTTTTGGAGTTGTTGTTGCTTCCTCCTAGCTTGAAAGCGGCCAAAAATATGTGAAAATATCTTTTACTACCTATTTATAAATTCCTACATGAACATAAACATTATTATGGACAAGACCAACTACACCTAGAGAAAACATTCCTCTCTTTAGGCGATTTTCTCTTCTCAAGCAGCCAACACATTTCTAGGCCGTTCATGGCCATCCCAGACGGTGGGGAGCCCCTTGTGAGGTTGTCTCGCCACCCCTTAACCCTACACATGTATCCCAAACACAACAGCCTGCTTCTTTTGTCTCTCTATTAAAATCTAATACAACACCTCTTGTTAAACCTACTATTCCCACGACTACTCTTGAATTTTCATCATGGAGAACCTTTCTTTGTTCGGGAGGACACCGATGTGGATAAGATGATAATCCATGAGGAATTACAATATGCGGTCGTTGGAAAATTTTCTTACGGGATGCCGGATTTTCAAGAATTACGTAAACAAATTCTATTGCGATGTGATATCAAAGGAGAATGTTCCATTGGTTTTCTTGAATCTCTCCATGTTTTAATTCGTCTTTCGTTACTAGATGACTATGTACATATTTTGGCTCAGCCAGATTTCTATGTTAAAGTTGCTAATTTGTTTCACCAGATGAGGACCATGAAATATGATTTGTGGTTTGATCCAATCGAAGAGACTTCGATTATCGTGGCTTGGATCTCTTTCCTTGGTCTTCCTCCAGCGTTTTTTGTTCAAGAAGTGGTGTTTTCAATTGCCAAAGCTATTGGAAAACCATTGCAATTGGATGTTGCTACCAAATCTAGGACGTGACCTAGTTGTGCAAAGGTTAAGGTGGAGATGGATTTATTAGTTCAAAATCCACAATGTATAAGAATTGGTATTAGGATTTCCTCTACTAGAGAAACAAGGTATAAATGGATCAAGGTGAGGTATGATTAAGATGAGGTATGATTACAAGCCAAAATATTGTAAGGAATGTCGTCTTCAAGGGCATAATGAAGATGAGAGTTTTGTTATTCACCTGGAATTGGCACCAAATAAAGAAGATGAACACAGCCCTATTGAAGCTCAAGAATCTGCACGACTAGAGCCTATTGTTAAAATTTTAAAGAGTCGTCGTGTGGTTGGGAATGCTACAAAGGAAATTGTTACAACACCACAAACTAATAATACCATGAATCAAGTGAGGCATGGGAAAACTGGTAGGAGGTTTATTCCACCAAATAGGAATCCAAACACTTGGAGTAAAAAGCATGATAATAATAATGTTGAAAGAGGAAAATCTGTTGTGCAGGAAGGACTAAGAGAAGCAGTTGTATCTGCTAATTATTTTGCTGCATTAGAAGTTCAGGAGGATGACAGTGGTGAGTTGGCTACTATGCCTACTGAGGGAATTATTGATAACGATGCAGCAGCAAAGGATGTGAAGGGCGTTGAATTGTTGCAGCACATTCCTGAGGCAACCACTATGGAGGAAACAGGTTTGAAGAAAGGAAATAATGATGATGCAGTCACAACAACTCCAAAAGATGCTGGTGTTGATACGTCTCATCAGGAAGCTGTTTCTAACAAAAAAGGTGGAGAAAAATTAATAGATACTAATGTGGGTTCGATAAAGCAGATTGGCGCTGAAGATGCTGCTATACAATCTCATGTTGAGGATGTGAAAGATAGGCGCAATGCTGCAGTTGTTTCCACTAAATATTGGGTGACCAAATCTGTTACTAAATAGGAAAACAAGACTGGGAAGCAGGTGGATAAAGGTCAAGAGAAGAAGCTTGGTGCACCGGCTATATATTGCGTTGGTGGTTTCCAAGAAGAAGAGAAAGAGCGTCTTGTGGATTCTGAGTGTGACGGATAAATGCGCCAGTTTCCTCTCCTAAACAAGTTGGGAAACCTATGGGTGAAAAATTTCTATTGGACACTACTTGTTCTTCAAGTACAGCTGTAATTTCTACTGATAAAAAAGTAGTTGCGGCTCCAAACCAAATTGGGAGTGATGAGATTGTACGAAGTGCTGAATTTGGGAGGAAGTAAGCTACTACTTCTACACGTGCTGCTGGGGAATATTATAATGCATCTAATTATTCTCCTAATATTGGGAGACGAGTTGGAATAGTACCAAGCAGCGTTTCACATCAGGTTCACCTCAAGCGCTAACTTTAGATACCTCTAATAACCAGCATGGTGTCGATTATGGGTGTCAAACGGGTATACGGGTCCGGATTCGGGTTGTAAAATTGTAACCCCGCAGATTCGGAGTACGGGTTTAAATTACGGGTACTTAAGGGTCCGGATTTTGGGTTGGAAAAAAAAAAACCCGTGCGGGTTCGGGTCTTAGCGGGTACGGGTACGGGTTCGGGTCTAACAAATCGGGTTTGAGTCCGGGTTTTATTTTTTTAATAATATTATTTTAAATGCTTAAAAAAAAGATGAATGATAGGAAAAACCGAAAGACTTACTTTTATTTAAGATACTTAAACTATTAAAGTCTTGAACATTAAACTTCTAAATTTGAAAAGTGCAACATCAAAACTAGATGATGAAAATTCAAATTACAAATTTAAATATGCCTATTTCTTGGTGTAATTTTTTCCATGTCATTTCCCTCATGCTCCAGTGTAGGTGCCATTGATAGTGCTTGATCACTTAACAGAATTTCTTCAAGGTTATCATCTTGTTCTAGTGAGTCTTCAATTCCTTGGTTTCTTCGCTCCGATCTAATCCAGTCTCATAAACAAACTAGAACATCCAAAGCATTTTACCCAAAGAGTGACGGGTATCACCTATCATTTGTCTTCCTTTGCCAAATGCACTTTCTGATACAACTGTTGAAACTGGTACAACTAAAATATTTTATGTAGTGAATTAAGTAATTATATTTTCTAATAATATACGCCCAATAATTACTTTGTCCGACTCCAAGTAGCTTATTTTCTGAGGTATATATCGAAGTTAATAGTTGAAGTTCTATACCATATTTGAGTAATATATATTCAAATTGTTGATTTATTATGGAATATCAAGTTTCTTTTGTAATTAAATAGCTAAACTTGTTTCTCTTGAACATATTTCACTAGTAACAATATGGACACAAAACGAATAAAACCATGAGTGGAAAACTTGTGTATACCTTTCTCTACACATACAAGTTTTATTACTCAGTTTATTTTGACGGATACGGATACGGGTATATCCAGTAATACCTCATAATTTTGACGGGTCTTAACGGATACGGGTATTCGTTAAGGAAAAAAACCCGTTCGGATAGGGGTATTTTAGGGGGTTTACGGGTCCGGGTCCGGGTTTTTGTGGGTCCGGATGGGGTCGAGTTTTAATGAGTCCGGGTCCGGGTTTTGATGGGTAGACCCTTACCCATTTGACACCCATAGTGTCGATAATACTACAACACTTAAAGCTAGTGTAGAAGCTGGTAGAGGTATTTATATAGAAAACATGGGGTGTGCGGCTCCTATAGATGCATCACCTAAGAATTTAAAAATTGCATCAACTTCAGGAAAACAGCAAGTCAAAACTGTTCCAACCAGTGTTTCTGCAATTAAACATTCAGAACAAGTTGGAGCAGGTGTTCACACTATTTCAAGTGTTGGTGCAGATTAAGTTGGTGACTATAATGCAGATTCTAATGCAGCAGCTTTAGCACGGCTTATTAAAGCTGGAAGGGGAATTTGTGAGGTGAACATGCAGGATGAAAGTATTCTTTCACGGGCAGACAGTAGGGACTTTGAAGCTGAAAATTTTGCTTTGTCAGACTACTCGGGGAATGACCTCATACCAATAGTTCAACTTGAACAGTTGTGTAAAAGTGCATCCTCCAACTTTGGTAAGCCTTATTTGAACGTACATGCCCCTATATTTGTGCCCAAGTCATATGCAGGTTGTTCCTCATTTAACGAAGTTACTCTCTGACAAGGGGCTCATTGTTCAAATGGATTTACATGATACCAAGGGCCTTCTTGAGCGACAAAGTTCCTCACCTATTGTTCTTCCCTTGGCAACTGAACGCAATATAGTTATCCTAGATAATTTCTCTGAAGACGAGCAAGATCTGTGTTATCAGGAAAGAATGAAGGCTTTACGGCTCACAATATTCTTCAAGTAGCTTGTGAAGGTGATTTGTCACCAAGGAAGATTAAGGAAAAATTCTATGAAACGAGTGAAAAGGCAGAGGTAGAAACTTTCTCTTGAGCCTACTACAGTACAACATACAGGGAGCTCAACATCAAAAGGGTCAGATATATGATTGCAAGTTTTTATGATCAAGATAGACAGCCAAAATTATCATTTTATCAAATTATAATTTTAAGGCCCTTTTTGTAAAATTTTCACCATGCCACTTTTGCCACTGGTTTTTTGTTTGAAGCCACTTTTTTTTTATTGGTCTTACATGAAAGGCCACTTTTTGGAACTTCAATCTTTGTAGGCTGAAGTTCAAACCTTGTGGGTTGATCTTCATGCCTAAATTATGAAGTTTCAACTTCAATCTGTAAGGGCTGAACTTTTAGGTATAGATGCGTAAACTTCAACCCTTGTGGGCTGAAGTTGAACTTCAATCCTTGTGGTGGGCTGAAGTTGAACTTCAATCCTTATGGGCTGAACTTGTGTGAAGTTCAACCCAAAATAATTGAAGTTCCAAAAAGTGGCCTCTCATGTACAACCAATAAAAAAAGTTGCCCCAAACCAAAGACCACTGCCAAAAGTGGCCTTTGGTGCACTTCGCCCCCTTTTTTTACATATCTAGTTGGATCACTTGTAAAAGGAAGTGTGGATATTATTATATTCCATTTTCTTTCTAGCTTTTATATTTTTTCATTATGTTAGCATCATCACATGTAATATCATCACTGAGTGTGCTATAAGCTCTATGATAATCATAGAGTATTTGATACTAGCGAGTTTTTATCTTTTGCAATCGTGCTAGGCACGATGTCGTCCCCCTCGATAGGATGATGTAAGGTATGACTTGGCCCTCCTTACTTTGTATTGTCCTTATTGAGGCATTTTTACTTTTTCTTATTTATAAAATTGGTCACTAGGTGTAATACCTAGCTGACTCTTTGCAAAAAAAGAAAAGTTCCTAGATAAATAAAATGAATTTCCAAAATTGTCCCTAGATTAAAACAAGGAGAAATCGGGTTTTTCATCACGTAGCCACTGTTCTGCTGTGTTTTTACCCGCTAGCCACTTTCTGCTTTCAACTATTCTTGAGCTTTCCATGGATGTCCCAGATTACAGTCATACTCTAGATAATGACCTTTGCCTTTTCATTCAATAATCCTTTGGATCTGAAACTCCTATAACTTGCATCTTTTCTACTTGATTCCTCTCCATTTACGTCTTCAACATCAAAAACATGCAATTTCAAAATAAATCAATATAAGAGCACTTATTTAATCAATTTACACAATAAAAGTCTTAATAAGAGCATGTAACATGTGGTATTTGGGCCACATGTCAACAACCGGACAAAATCGACTCCTCTGACTGAAGAATAGACATTGACATCCTCGGACAAGTTGAGATGGACACTTGAACTAATAAGGACTTCACCAAAACAAATTCACCTATCTTCGAGGCCAAGTCTTATATCACGTCCCAACGGCATGTCTGAGCCGTTGAGAGAGTTGGGGAAGTGGGTATTTCCTTTGTATTAGGACTCTTAGCCTATATATACTCCCTTCCCCCTCATTTATATCCCTTAGCTACTACAAATACAATATAGTTCTGCTATTTTGTTCTCATTACCGCTGTTGTCATCATCACTGTTGCTATAGTCATGATCATTACTTGAGAGATTGTCAACTTTGAAGCTATCAGTTAGATCTTTCTAATGTTTTTGCTTTCATTTCATTACTGTTTTATTATCTTTATCATTTGATCATAGTTTAATTATATTCAGTCGGCTAAATACTCTATCATCATTTTAGGGATAAAAACTAAAGTCATGTTAATATTCGTATTAATCATGCCTACAATCTTGATATAGATGATTGCGTGTAGCTTATAATGTACAAATTTAATTATTTAACTTATATATAAATTTTGGGCACATAATTTTGCACCCACCGTGGGGCCCATGCAATCTATTTATTCAAAGATTTTTGGATTTTGAATTTGTACATTCTAAGTTTGTTATTTTTGTGTGAAATGGAAGATCCATCTCCGCTTCCAGGCATAGGTACCGCTGGCGGGTCAACCCTGAGAATGATGACGGAGCCACCGGTGAAGCTCTGCTTAATCGAATGCTAGATCAATCTCTGGCTAACACTCCAGCCCGTCAGAACAGAACTTCTAAGGGTCCATAAGAACAGAAAATGCCTGGTTGAATCAGGATCCAACTCCTGGAAAGCCACCATTATGGATTACATGAAGCAGCAATAGAGCGTAGCCCTGGAGCAGAGCAATATTTTTGTCGAACAGACAACTATTAACAGAGAACTGAGTGTTGTATTACAAGCTTTGTCTAATAGCATCGGCCAAAGAACACCCGTGCCTCCAATGATTCTCCCCATAGACACTCTGACCTCGGTTCCCCAGGGCGCGGTAATAGGGGGACCTATAGGTGGAGCTGGATCCAGAAGGTCAGGTACAATCATTGTGATGGCAGAATCTGGAGAATTTGGTCAGTTTAGAGAGGCAACGGAAGGAGTTCAAAGCATTGATGGGACGAATTCTGGGGGCACCCAAGGTGATGAAGACTATAGATATCAAGAAGTTCACAAAGCAAACTTACAAGACAAGTGATGTCCCTAAGCCAATTCCAAAAAGTCAAAATGTCTGATTTGATTAAATATGATGGGACAACTGAAACCACCTACTTACGTATATTACAGCGGTCAAGGAGAATGATTTGACGGAAAATAAGATCGAGTCTATGTTTTGGAAAAAGTTTGGAGAGATGCTCACCAACGGAGCTTTAACTTGGTATTTATTGATGCCCGAGAGGTCGGTTTATTGCTTGTTGAAATAGCTAAGTTGTTTATCAAAGCCCCCATAGGCTTAGAAGCTCGACAAGAGAGTGAGTTTTAGACACTTAAAGAGTTCATGGATTACTTCCCGAGAGAACGGATGACTTTACCACACATGGAAAAAAAGGGGCAGCCTTGGCTTTCGCTAATGACCTAAATATTAGCAGTTCAGACGCTTGCAGGAAGCTAAAAGATGAATTGCCAAAACACCCTCCGGCTTTATTGGATGACATATATCATAACTATTGTTCAAAAATAGTGTTGGCAGATGAAGAATGAAGATCTGATATTTATAACGTCAGGCGTAGTGGCCGCCTAGAGTCTTCGAGAAGGAGTGAGTCTGAGTAGCGAAATTCGAAAGTCAGCTTAAGCCATACGAGCTTTCTCAACAACTAGGTTAGGGAGACGAAAGTAGAGACCATAAGATTTCAAGCCGAAGGGAGACGTTAGGTCCCTCATTGGTGTCCAAAGACCTACCAACACCAAAAATCTCAGAGTACAATTTCAATGAGTCAACATCCAAACTTGTGAATGCCTTAGGAGTGTTGAGAGACAAAGTAGTAAAGTTCTGAAAGAAAATAAGAACAGACCCAACCAAGAGAGATCATAAGTTGTTGTGTGATTCCCACGGAGATCGTGGCCATACAATCGAAGGTTGCAAAGCAATGTGTTATGAGGTAGCATATTTGCTTCAGAAGGGAATATTGAAGGATCTGCTGACCGACAAGGGAAAACATACATTTTGTTAGAACAAAGAAGTTGAGCAACCCCTGAGGGCCCCTACTCTAAGGAGAATGGCTTTTTGGTGGCTCAAAGGTCAATGCGATAACTTTCACTTCTGCTAAGAAATACGCTAACGTGTGTATAACTCATGAGAAGCGGAGTTGGGAAAATTCATCCTGAGATAAGATTATTTTGGAAGAGGTGGATATAGATGGAAAGTTGTCCCCTAACATGATGCTTTTGTGATTATGTTAAGAGTCCATGACTTCGATATCAAATGGGTGCTTATTGATGCGGGAAGTTCAGTAACCATCATCCAAGCTCGGGTGGTGGAGGAGATGCAATTGTCGAATCACTCTTACCTATTATGCTAAAGGTGTTACTGAAGAAATGGTGTTTCAAGTCCTATTCGGAGAGATGGCCGACAATATCATACTTGAGAGGCCGTGGATTGATGCGATGAAAGGAGTCTCGTCCACTTTGCATTAAGTTATAGAGTTCCCTACTCCTTGGGGAATTCGAGGGATTAAGGGTGAGCAAAGGACTACGCACGGATGTTATCTGGTGGCTTTAAAAAGCGGCATCATCCCAAGTGCTTCCGAATAGCATTTACAACAAATAGAATTTTCATGTGATCCAACATCCGAAGAGATGCCTGAACCAGAAGAACGAGAGTTCACCAAGATTCCGGCTTATATAATATAGCCTAATAAGCAAAAAGCTGAAGACTCAACAATAGAAGAATTGGATGTTGTTAGTTTGTTTAAAGATTTGCCCGAATGAAACGTATATGTTGGTTCAGAGCAAGACCTCGAGTCTAGGGGAAAAGTAATTTCTTTCTTAAGATCAAATTCGGACTACTTTGCTCGGTCCCACACTGATATGTTTTGGATAGAGCCGAAGATAGCTATGCATAAGCTTAACATGGACCCCTTTCATTCTCCAGCTAGGTAGAAGGAAAGGAAGAATATAGGCTTTAAGTAGAAAGCCATAGATAAAGAGGTTGCCTAATTTCTCTATAATGGGTCTTTTTGGGAGGTTAGATATCCCGAGTGGCAAGCTAATGCAGTCGTGGCACCAAAGAAAAAGGGGAAGTAGAGATTGTGTATTGATTATATTGATTTGAAAACGGCTTGCCCTAAAGATTCTTTACATTTCCACATATCAATCAACTCATCGACACAACAGATGGGCACAAGTTGAGATCAAGAGAAGACATTGATTATTACAAGTCAAGAAACATTCTGTTATACAGTCATGCCTCTCTGACTAAAAATATCGGGGCAACTTATCAACAGTTGATCAGTCAAATGTTTAAAAGACATATTAGGAAGACGATGGAAGTATATAGATGATATGTTGGTAAAATTTTTACAGGCTAAAGATCATCTGGATCATTTGAGAGAAACTTTTACGACCCTTCGGCAATACAATATGAAACTGAACCTGGAGCAGTATACGCTCGGAGTGAGATCTAGCAAGTTTCTGGGTTTCATCGTGTTGGAAAGAGGGATCAAAGCCAATCCATAAAAGATAAAAGCTAATGATGAGATGCTCGAAGTGCTCATGGAGACTAAGGAGGTCCGAAGGCTGATAGACTGGGTCGGTGCATTGAGTAGATTCATGTCAAGATTTTTGAAAGATGCCACAGGTTTTTATCTATTCTAAAGAACACAGACTTTGAGTAGACCTTGTAGTGTCAACAGGCCTTGAAGGAACTGAAGCAGTACCTATCAAATGCTTTGATTCTTTCAAATCTATTGGAGGGAAAGGTTTTTCTCGTCTATCTTCCAGTCTCCAAAGTGGCGGTAAGTGCAATCCTTGTCCGAGAAGACCAAGGCAAACAGTATCCCTATTTACTATGTAAGAAAAACTTTACGTGGTGCTGAGACTAGGTACCTACATCTAGAAAAGTTAGCACTTGCATTAGTGGTGGAAGCACACAAGCTTACACCATACTCTCAATGCTATACTATCTCTGTTATCACCATATTTCCTCTCCGTAGCATTTTGCACTGACAAAAATTGTCCGGAAGGTTAGCGAAACGAGTAGTAGAGCTGAGCGAGTATGATATCAATTATCAACCTCGCACTGCCACCAAGTCTCAAGTCCTAGCTGATTTCGTGGATGAATTTAGCGTCAAAATCCATACGAAAGCATAGAAAAGGAGATACTTATGAGAGGCCCAGACTACGGAGTTTGGACCCTCTACATGGACGGTACTTCCAACACGAAGGGGTGGACTTGGTTTTGTCCTCGTGGCTTCGACATGTGAGAAATTACGCCATGCCATTAAATTACATTTGCAACTATAAATGAGGCCAAATATTTAAAAGCAGAGCTTCACCATTTAACTAACAATGAGGTCGAAATTATGCCGCACCATTAAATCACTGCAAAAACAAGTCTTCGACGCGGAAGCTAATTAGAGCCGGTTACTATTGGCCGGAGATAGGGGAGGACGCTAAAGCATTTGTTAAAAAGATGTGACAAGTGTCAACGCTTTGCGCTCTTACTTCATCAGAAAGTAGAACCTCTTCATTCAGTCATGCCTATATGCTTGTTTTAACTGATTATTTTTCTAAGTGTGTGGAAGCACCCGTATTCTATAGTTGAGAGAATAGGAAGTCATCGACTTAATCTACAAAAAGATTAATTTCCTCTTCGGAGAGCCCAATGAGATCACTTATGACAATGGACCTTAGTTTGTAGGTACAAAGGTCACCAAGTTCATTGCAAAATGGGGGATCTAGAGGATAGCTTCATCACCTTATTATCCAAGCGAAAACGGGCAGGTTGAATCTTCCAACCGGATGGTAATTGACTATTTAAAGAAAAGGCTTGAAGTAGTAAATGGAAAGTGGCTAGAAGAACTTCCCGGTGTCCTATTGGATTGTTGAACAACAATAAAAAAAACTAGCATCGAGGAGACACCACTTTTCCTTGTTTATAGATTAGAAGCTTTAATTCTGGCAGAAGTAGGAAAACCAAAGTCTTCGGTATGCATACTTATCTGCAGAATCAAATGGTGAAGCTCAAACCGTGGAATTGGATTTGCTTGAAGGATAGAAAGAGTTGGCCTTAGTCCGCATGGCAACACAAAATAAGAAAGCGGAGAATTATCTTAATGAGAAGGCTATGTTCTGGAGCTTCAAAAAGGGTGATTACGTACTTAAGGGAGTCATACAAGGGACTCAAGAGCGCAACGCTGGAAAGCTTGGTTCTTACTAGGAAGGCCCCTTTCGAGTTTTTGAGGTAGTAAGAATGGGGACTGGTCAGCTTGAAATCTTGGATTCAAGGCTTCTTCCACTTAATTGGAACGTGGCCAACTTAAAGAGATATTACTTATGACCGAATAGTTCTATCTTCCTCACTTATTATTTTTTAATCTTCTTAGCACTATGATCTTATTATGATTAGACTAACAATTTTAGATGATAGGCCTAGCTAGATCAAATGATAACAAACATCACCCACGAACACTTGAGCCTTAGACGCTCTGAAACCTAGGTCGATAAGTGTGTCGTAACATCTGGTACTGTGTACATCTTTAAGTGCCCCTCTTTTTTATACTTTTCACTTCCTCATCACAGAAAAACGAACAATAGGGAACTTAACAAAGAGTCAATTTCTAGTATTCAGATCACCATACTTCACACACAAACATTGAGGGATGAAGAGGAGAATGAACCTAATGAAGCAGATATTAGGGACTGCCCAAATACCAGGAACTACCCACCGACCAAAGATATGATCATACTAGGGTATACTTGTGAAGTATAAACAAGGATGCGATCAAAGACACACTCACACTAGGGATTATTCATCTTAAGAGAATTAAACAAGCAAGTCCTTCAGTAACAAGTAGAGCTTCGTTGTAATTATGGTCTTATAGATGCCGAATTTAAGCCAAGAAGGCCAAAAGACTTAAACGTCTGGTACAAACTCTATGTACCAAGCGCTGGATAGCGGGCAACGACTCTATGTACTGAGCTCCTAGTTGTATCCCATTCTCAATTATATAATAGTCTTCATTACAACCTACCATGCCTCAAAACTTAGCATATTTTATTATGAAGCTAGTTTGCACGTCTAATGTATGCTCATTGAATGTCTTAAAAGCTTTCTTAAAAGCATTCTA
This sequence comes from Petunia axillaris subsp. axillaris, assembly GCA_029990575.1. Lineage (NCBI taxonomy): Eukaryota > Viridiplantae > Streptophyta > Magnoliopsida > Solanales > Solanaceae > Petunia > Petunia axillaris. The sequence continues at coordinate 53,012,382 of JARKNS010000003.1, forward strand.
TTATATGAATTTAAGTGAAAATGAGATGTCATTCTTCATCTGCATCAAAATAATGGACCATCCAATTTAACTAAGGTTATACCTTACCACTTAGTCTCCAAAATGCATTGAGTTCAAACACATTCATTACATCGTCTAAGTGTAGATACCAAAACTAAAAAAACTTAAACGTAATGGAAACAAAGTTCATTGATAAAAGGCTCAAAAGCCTAAGAATATAAAATACATTGAGTTCAAACACATTCATTACATCATCTAAGTGTAGATACCAAAACTAAAAAAACTTAAACGTAATGGAAACAAAGTTCATTGATAAAAGGCTCAAAAGCCTAAGAATATTTACAAAAGATGGCTTCTAAGGTGCAAAACTACAAAAAAAAAAAAAAAAAGGGCAAAGTCAAAGAGCTCGAGGGGCAATAGATCTTGGAGACCCTTGGTCAGTTTGAGTAAGAGCCGCTTGAGAAGTAGAAAGAACTGCGGGAGTTTGAGCAGATGTAGATGGGTGAGCTAGTTCATTTTCATTCTCTTCTTCTCTACCTCCCTCACCCGAGTTCTCATCTTGGTCATCTTTCTCAAGGTCATTGTATGAGTCTTCGGGGAGGAGTGACAACTTCACGACCTCTTTTGCATCTGCTAAGGAGTCTCTGACCTCAGCACCACCACCAGCCTTCTCCGTAAAAAAATTGAATCTGGTCTGAAAGATCAGCAACTCTTTTTTCAACTCTACCTCCCATTCCAAGTCAGTACGATAGGCGGTCAACTTAGAAATGGAGGCATTAACCGCTGCCTTTTCTGATTTTTTAGCACAGCGAGATTCCTCAAACTCAAGGACACGCTTGATCATGGCCCCTCTCTCGGCCTTTGCCCGAGAAAGGTCTGTAGTGAAACAAGTCACCAAATCCAACCTTAGCCTCATCTCTTCTTCTGTCTTTCCCTTATCCTCCTGCAACCGATAAACTTCTTCGGTATGGGAAAGCTTGAGGGCATGATGCTTTGCAAGAAGGTTAGCATAAGTTAGCTTGAGGACCTTGAAATTTGCACGCAAAACACTCCCTACAGTAACCAAGGTGTCAATCCTTCGGTAAAGATCTTCATGTAGGCTGTACAGCTCTCAAATACTCTCCAGCACCTTAATGGACATAAAATTGCTCTAGAAAAGGAAGGAACAAGTGAATTAGAAATTCAAGGAATTCAAAGCACTATGGGAAGCCGTTTAAATTCTTATTCGGAGGCTAGCATAAAAAACTTGGGACACGAGCACCAGATCATTTATAAGCTCCTTGTGGGCCCTCTCTCCTACTCTAATCAGACCAAAAATTTATTCGGCTACATATTGGGGCCCTGAATAAATCAATCACCCGAGAATTGTCATGGTGACAGCTTGATCAGAAGCTTGGCCAGTCTGCAAGGCATGGTTTAAGGTCGTGTAATTTGTCGCTTCCTCGTTGTAAGGAAGAAGAGTTCTGAACTTGGTGTGGTGCTCAGCGAAGAATGAAGAGCCAGTCTCTTCCTCTCTACGAAGGCTTCCTTGGTGAATTAGACACAGCTATGTCCAATCTAGTCTCTGTATCCGATTCGATCACAACTAGGGTGCCCGAGCCACCCTTCGCCTCCATCAAAGTTGACTCACCTATTGGCTCATCGACCAGTCGGGTCTTGACGATTAGGGATTGTTTGAGACCATTTTTTTTTGTCCTGGATAGCCTAGTGTTCCCGACTGGACTTTTTCTCATTTTCGATAGAGTCACTGCCAAGACAGGGTTAGCTACAATAATGGCCAGTAGATTCTTGAGCTTCACACTCTTTAGCCTCTTGCTCTTTGGCCGTCTGGATGTCCAATTGCTTTGGACGAATATCCTGATAAGTATTGGTCTTCGATTTCTTCTTGGAACGGGGAGCCCCTTCATCATCGTCCGCCTTCCCTCCATCATCTACATCAAAGAAATTCAGGGAAAAACTCTAACAATTCTCCTTCTGGCTTGAATTTTTTGACAAAATAATCTTGATCTGTCTTCTTCACATAATCTTCAACTTTAATGTTTACTGCATCTTTCCATGTTTAAAAATATGTATAGGCTAAAAAAATTGTGATATAGGTTGAAGTTTTCAAGAAACAAGAATGGGTTAAAAGGAACCCACACACTAAGAATGAGCATTCGTTAAAACTAGCATTGGCTAAACGGATCCCATGCAATAAAAAATAAGTATGAGTTGAAACTGGCATTAGTTAAAAGCGGCTCAAACATGGGTCAAAAATTGGATTTTATTTTTAAAAATGCAATAGTAGATTTTGAAAACATGGTTGTAAATGTATCTCTACGTGTAGCATCAACATCAAACTTTTGGATAAAAATCTTCATTATTGTCAAAATGGTTGTAGTTAGTGTGTGGGTAAAAATAAGTCACCTATGATTAAAGAGATACGAGTCTAGCTGGCGAAGACTAGACCTAGGCTACAAGTCACCGGGCGTAGAAGATACATACTTGCTCCTCAAGCCAAGGCCGCTCAGTAGCACGAGCCATGGGACCCAAGGCATGCGTCTCTAAGTTAGGGTTGTCACGACCTAAAAATCAAGTACGTGATGGCACTTAACAACTTCTCCTTTTAAGCGAACCAATTCATAAAAAACCTTCTCAGTTAAGCTTATTTTCAATAATCAAGGTTCCAAAAGGAAACCAGACAAGGAAAAACAAAGCAAAATATTAAATGAAAGCAATAATAATGTCATAAATCTGATAATTTGAATAAAATACTAAAATAGTTTATACCAACCCAAACCAACCATCTAATCATGGAGCATCAATGAGTGTAAGATATGTAACAATGGGTTCAAACCTAACTAAAATATCATAAGGAAGAACCAGACATTACCACGAACTATGTGGCAACATCCATGTACAATGTTGGAAGATAATCCCGAACAAGACCAAGAATCTAGAAGTGCCTCAACTAATGAACCTGCACACAGAAACTATAAGGGAGTGAGTCAGCTTGACCGAGTAAGATCCTCGACGAGCCTTCCTGTCCTTACCCTTTTTTAAAACTAGTATGATAAATAATATATGGCTAAGTTTATGCAATTGTCATAAGATAGGATAAAACTTATTCACTACAATTATAAAGTACAATCAGGGATCTAATGAGAACTTAACTCAACCGAAATTTCAACCAAGGGATCTCAACTCAATCATAATAACAAATCAATTTAGTAGCATAGGCTCTCACCATAATAGGCTAGACCAATGGCTATATCAACTCAGTAGCATAGGCCTTCACCATAATAGGCTAGACCAGTGGCTATATCAACTCAGTAGCATAGGCCCTTACCATAATAGGCTAGACCAGTGGCTATATCAACTCAGTAGCATAGGCTCTCACCATAATAGAACATCAGTGCATAATAGGCTAGACAAGTGGCCCAATGATCTAGAACCAATAAAGTAATAATACCAACTAAGGGATAATGCTAACATAAAAAAATACAATCCACAACATAACTCCACATCAAATGGATAATAATATAACTTGGGTAATGCACGCCAAAATAGGCATATTATGATATCATACACGATATTAATTGAAATATTATAGATCATAATAAGATATTTCAACTAAATAAATTCTAAGCTTTTCATAGTAATAACAGTTACATTCATAAAAGGATCACTATCGCAATACGGTTAAACTCACAATAATCATAATAGATTGTATACTATGCGCTCTTTACCAAATTAAGTGCTAAGTCATACTTTTGATTTTCCAAGTATCTTAAATTAGACCTTGAAAATGTATCATACTCATTGCATAGATAATGCATTGCAACAATCCAATGTTCTTCAACTAGTGAGCTTATGTTCAATATCTTTAAACCTTTGATTTCCATAAAAACAGTTTTAACGAGATACATATTATGCTTATAAAGAAAACCAAGTAAGTAGAAGTTCAAGTCACCCTTATCTTATACGCGCTTTCCCTGAAGTACAATGCTAGAATGTAGCCAAACGTCCTCAAATATAGCCTTAGATGGTTTCGTACTACAAAAAATATGATTCACCACGCCGAATTAGGTTATGATCGACCATTTCAACAATTTCACAAAAAGGCAACTCTGGATTGGGTCAAAATCAATCCCGGGCCTACGTGCCCGAATCTCGAAACAAAAAACATTCTCGGACTCCCAACAATCCCATGAGTCCAAATATGTGATTTGTTTGCAAACCAGACTTCAATCGGGTCATCAAAATCCCCAAAACACTCACTTCCCGAATCAGGTTGGAGCCTCAAAGTACAAAATTGGACCTCTAAATCATATTATACATTCAAATATGAGTTTGCACATATATAGTTTGTCAAAATCGGTGTCTGTTTGCCTTTTCAAATCATCAAAATACTTATTGTATGCTGATGGTAATAAATCCAAAATTAGGCATGAAATCTCAAGTTTTAACGGATAAAATCAGGCAAAAATTGAGTATATTGTTCCCCCAATATAGGAGAGCAAAACCCTAAAAGGAATTACAAAGCAAAGGTCTCTAACTCGAATTTCAATTTAAGAATTTTAGGCATAAACCCTAGCTTGATTAAAGAAAATGGGTTTTCCAAATCAAAAAGGGATTGGGGATTCATGATTTACAGGATTAAAGTAAAGATTTAGGGTTACCTTGAAGAACTATGAAGTTTGGGGGTTGGGGGCGTTTTCCAATATTTTCCGAGCTCAAAACTTGCAAGAAAATAAAGAAAATGGGTGAAAAAAATCGGGACAAAGCTTAAATAACAAACCAGACAAGGACCGGGTACCCGCAAGAAGAGAGGCATCTGCAAGGCCCAAGATCTTCAGCCCAGCGCATAAACCAGTTTCTCAGGCTGCTTTCAAGCATAGCTACTTTTTGCGGTTTTGACCATAACTTCATCGTCCGACCTCCAAATTGGGCGATTCCAGTTGCGTTGGATCCATCCTTCAATTCAAAAAACCTACTTCTAAATTAATTCACAAAAAACCTCCCGGAACGATAAGAATGAAAGAATAACCTTCAAGTTTCAACCCAAATTTAAGCATACAAACTCATAATTGAATTCCGTCACTTCACACGCGTCATAAATGACTAAATCAATAGTAGAACACATCCAACACCCCACTTGGGTCATGTTTCCAAACACGAGCTTCCAAATGCCAGAACTAGTGATGTCAAATTCCATAAAACACCCCAATACTTAACCAAACAGCTTTAAATGAACTCAAACTTCACCATCAGTCCACGACACCATTTTCAAGGCTGAATAAAATTTCGACACGCGTATCGAAGATCTGATTACTAAAAAAGCTGGCGCAAGTCGTTAAAATCTCCCCCACTAGGACCCGTTTATCCACAAACGAAACCAAGCACAAAACCAATGACACAACCTCCGTTCGAAGACCACCAATCAACCTCAAAATTTTTCAAAGTCTTGAAATTTTTAGAAATTTTGACAGCAACTCCCATGAAACTGAAGGATCACTGGAAAAATTAAACAACCACAACAACTACAACAACCACACGGTACAATTGTGACACCAATAATAACTCGATAACAACATAAATGCCCCACACGGAAACAATATCAAAGTCGAACATATGGATAACATGATGAGAAGGAACGAGAGCAAACCTACAACCCCAATAGCAATACCGACCATACACAATGCCATAAATCCCACTAAGGCACAAGATTTGCAAAAATTTTGGCAGCACCTCCCCTAAAACTGGGCGACCACCGAACTACTAACAGCTGAACTGACGAACATGAAACGACCTTAAGTAATCGTTTTGGGAAATAGGATCTCGATTGACGTGCCGTCAATTTTAAAAGCTTCGTAAGGACCATCCCGACTTGTCTGTAAAATTTGAGCTAAATTAGACCTCGTTTGGTAGGCATCGGAAGAATGTTTCAGTTTTCGTTAACGATAAATCATTATAAAAAAGGTTTTCGAGCACAATTTTGGCGAATGAGCTCCGATTCGAAATTCGAAAGCGACATTAGGTTAGTATGATTATTTGGGACTTTTGTGAACTTTTGAAAGTGAATTTCGAGGTTGTTCGGCTAGTTTCCGCTAAAATGCCGAAAGTTAAATAATTTGACTTTTTTCTATTTAAATTCGCATCTTGAGTTTCGAAAATCCGATTTGAGATCCGCCTCTGCAAGTATGCTATATCTATTTTGTATAACTGGTATGCAAAAGCTGGAATTATTTCGAATATCGTAGGATACCGTTTTAATTTTTACCGTAGCAGCAAATTAAAAAAAAAAAGAATGAAATTGGAAAGTTAGGCGATAGGGGTCCTTAGCTAAAGGATGAGAAACAACATGAACATAAACATGAGCAAGGAACGAGAAACAGAGAAAATTATCAGAAAAAATGCCAGAAAATGTGAAAGGAGCCGGGGAAAAGTAGAATTTTTACCCTGAAAATTCAGGTAATAATCTCAATGCATTATTTGAGTTTGTTACGTGTGTTTGAATATATTTTAGCGGTAAAACTTTGAATATTAAACATCATTTTAATAAGTTTAATTAATAGTTTAAAGGGTCAAATGGACCCTGATAATGAAATTGATTATATATTCGTACTCAGTGAGTTATGGGTAACATATAAATGTAATTTATTTATGGTTTGGTTATGTGACCTTAAACCCTGTACATAGGCCTGACCTAGTATTGCATATGCGAATAGGGTATCAGGTTTCTAACTGTATTGCCCTAAGACATAAGGAATGAAGCCTTTAGCTTTATTTGATATAATTTTTCTGCTTATTGAATAGAGCGGGATCGTTTGACAATTAATCCAAAGGAAAAAGCAGTTGTTGAGTAGCAGGGCTAGCTTTGGAAGACGATAAGTGTTTATATCCATTTCTTTGGAGGCACTTGGCCTCATGGATTTTCTACCACATGTTCCTTACGTGTGTAGCTGTCGATAGGCGTACTCATTACGCCTTAGCTTTGGATTTACATTCTATATTATATTGTATGTCCTGTTATTAGTATTGCATTGAGAATCTGAGTATTGTACTTTGGCTTTGAGTTGTCATCTACTTCCCGGCTGTCGATGAGAGTCCCGCGCCGGTGAAGGGTTATTATTGCATCACATTGCATTCATATGCATTACATTGCATATCATACTGAGTGCAGGAGTATTCCGTCTCAGCTTTACATTTTATCGGGTGCAGGAGTATTCTGCCCTAGGAGAGTGCAGGAGTATTCCACCTCTGGATTATATTATACCGGGTGCAGGAGTATTCCGCCCCAGGAGCGCGTCCGCCTCTGGATTATATTATACCGGGTGCAGGAGTATTCCGCCCCAGGAGCAGGAGTATTCCGCTCCAGTTGGTTAGCAGATTGGATTCCCTTCGAATACAGGAGTATTCCGCTTCGGGATGGGATTACGGGCACATGTGACCCTTTGCATCACATTCCATTTCATTTCATACTATTGTTTAGATTTTCTGTACATGGACAGTCGTGACTTTCTTGATCGCCTGTCTATCATTGCCCATGTTGGGCTGATTCCTTTTTTTAGGCAAGAAGACCACTAGTTGAATTCGTGCATTGCTTATTTGTTGATTGTTGTCTAGTTCCGTTTCCCTGACTAGCGTATCTATTTGTCGAGGTTGCTAGTTTGTTCGCACTTATTGAGTCCTTATGACTCACCACTATTTGTTCTTGTGTTTTATTTTCGTTCGGCAGATTCTGCTCCAGGACCCAGCCAGCCGCGTCATGATTGAGGAGTAGTACATTTGCAGCCGTCTACGGTGAGCCATCCTGTTCATTACGGCCACCAACTTCAGTTATTACAGTTTTCCTTACTTTATCTTCCTTCGGAAGGTGTGTATATCTTTTGGCCTTCTTAGATGTCTGATCTGGAAACCTTTAAAACTGTATTTTCTGGGTAGTTAGTTGCATTATTCAGACTGCTTGTATGTTTGTCTATCCTAGAGAGTTATCTTATGTTGTTAAAGTTTAGTTCATTTTCATTTCAAGGTAATTCTTCACAATTTATATCGATTCAGTCAATAGGGTTCGCTCGACAAGTTTAGGGGAGGTGGTCGGGTGCCCGCACGGCCTAACCGAGAATTTGGTTCGTGTCAGTTGGTATCAGAGCCCAGTTTAGAGTCTTTGCAGATCATGACAGTGTCTAATAGAGTCTTGCTGATCGGGCGGAGACGTCCGTACCTATCTACGATAGGCTATGATGGCATTTAGGCAGTTTTCTTTCTTTCTTCCCTCGTGGTGCGTGAGTCTTCTTAGCTGAAGTTAAATATCTTTTTATTTTCCGCAGTAAATAGCGAGAACGCGTGCGAATGTCCAGCGAGAGGCTGAGGAGCCAGCGGTCGCTCCTGTGCCTGCTGCTCCGCGGGTTGGCGGTGTTGGCCGTGGTAGAGGTTGTGGTCGAGGCAGAGGTAGAGTTGCCCAGGCCGCGAGGATGGTGGATCATGTTGATCCTGCTGCAGTGGTTCCAATAGTGCCACCTCTTGCTGAGCAGGGGGAGCAGGGCTTATTCGTTCCCCCTGCACTTCATGATGCTTTTATGAGATTCTTATCGACGCAGATGCCCCAGGGACCTCCTATTCCTCAGGCTGCTGTAGATGCTCCTATTCCTCAGGCTGTCGTAGATGCTCCTATCCCTCAACAAGCTCCTCAGGCTGCGGTAGATATTGGTTCTCAGGTTCACGAAGCCCCCATTCCAGCTCCATATATAGCCCCAACAGGTCATGCACCAGGTGGTCTTGTTCCAGAGGTAGCAGGTGTTATACCTCCGGTTGTTCAGGCTGGTCAGCCAGTCCAGGTAGCAGGTCAAGTTGATGATCCGGCAAGGCTGCATTTTTTTACCCGACTTAGTCCTCCGAAGTTTCTCTAGTCAGAAATCAGATAAGCTTAAGCCTCGTGAGTTTCTTGATCAATGTCAGTGTATCTTAGAGTCCCTTGGATATCTTGAGTAGTATGGAGTTGATTATACTGCCTTCCAGTTTGAGGGTCCGACTTTAGCTTGGTGGATCGCACTCTAATCAGCTAGGCAGGGCTTACCTAAGCTGACCTGGAGTGATTTCTCCCATCGATTCATGGAAAAGTTTTTCCCTCGCAGTCAGCAGGATGAGAAGAGGGGACAGTTTGAGAGGATTGCACAGGGTAACCTGTCAGTCACGGAGTACGAGCTTTTATTTTCAGAGATGTCCAGCTATGCTCCAGATCTCGCGCAGGAGCCCTCTGAGAGGGTCAGACGTTTTATTGATGGGCTGTCTCCTCATTTGCGGTCCCAGATGGCTCGTGAGATTGAGGCTGGTACTCTATTTGATGTCGCTGGCGATATTGCCAGAAGGTATGAGGCCTATCATAGATTGGAGATAGATGAGTTAGAGCGGGAGAGTAAGAGATCTCGTGGTCCAGGGCATTCTAGTACCTCGTATGGAGGTAGGAGTTACCAGCAGCAGAGTAGGCCTCCTGTCAGACCAGCTCAGTTTCCAGCGCGTGGTTGTCAGAACACGCCTACTTCTTCTCAGGGTCAGTTTTGGTTTCGCCCGCGAGATCAGTCTCAGTTTGATCAGCGTAAATTTTCTCTAGGGTGCTTTATCTGTCAGGATTTAGGGCATCATTAGAAGGATTGCCCTTATCTCTATCAGCAGGGTAGTAACCGCCCTTTCCCTCGCCTTCCAGCGCCTATGCAACAGCAGCCTCAGGGAGCCCCTCCAGGGTCTCAGCTAGCTAGAGGTGCACAACCACCCGATAGAGGTCGTGGACGTGGTCCTAGTGGTCTCTCCAAAGGTGGTCGTCAGGGTAGCGGCTCAGCTCAGCCGCATAGACAGCTATACGCACTGTATGCCGAGGCATCCCAAGCTGTTGTTACAGGTATTTTATCTGTTTGTGGTCGAGATGCATATTCTTTGGTGGATCCAGGGTCTACATATTCATATGTATCTCCTTATTTTGCTTTGGGCTTTCATGTTGATTATATGCATCTTCGTGATCCATTCTGTGTTTCTACTCCTATTGGAGACATTATCATTGTGAATCGAGTTTATCCAGCTTGTACCATATCTTTTAGGGGTCGTGAGACACTAGTAGAACTTCTAATCCTACATATGGTTGATTTTGATGTTATTATTGGCATGGATTGGTTGGCGTCGTGTCATGCCACGTTAGATTGTCATGCCAAGTCTCTTCAGTTATCTCTCCCTTGTTCAGCACCGGTGGTGTGGCAGCGCTCTTATTTGCCACCCAGGGGGGATGTTAGTTCTTTCCTGAAGGCAAAACGGATGATGGATAAAGGGTGTTCAGCGTATCTTTCCATGGTTCGAGATACCACTGTGGAGATTCCAACTCTTGATTCCATTCCTGTCGTTAGGGAGTTCCCTGACGTGTTTCCAGATGATTTTCCAGGACTTTCTCCTGATCGAGAGATTGAGTTTCGCATTGATATTGAAACGACCTCGGTCAGTCGTTTCGGAAGTTAGGACTCCAATTGGTGTGCCGATAATTTTAAAATATTCGTAATGTCAATTAGGACCTGTCTGTAAAATTTGAGCTAAATCAGACCTCGTTTGGTAGGCATCGGAATAAAGGTGTCAGTTTTTATTATCGATAAATATTAAAAAGAAATTTTTTAGCTCGGTTTTGGCGAACGAGCTCCGACGCAAAATCCGAAAGCGCCGTTAGGTTCATATGATTATTTGTGACTTTTATGAACTTTCGAAAGTGAATTTCGATGTTGTTCGGCTAGTTTTTGCTAAAATGCCGAAAGTTAAATAATTTAACTTTTTTCATTTAAATTCGCATCTTGAGTTTCGGGAGTCCGATTTGAAATCCGCCTTAGCGAGTATGTTACATATATTTTGTATAACTTGTATGCAAAAGTTGGAATTATTTCGAATATCGTAGGGTACCGTTTTAATTTTTATCGCGAAAAGAAAAAGGAAAAAAGAAAAAGACAAAAAAAAAATGAAAGAGGCGGTGGGGGGTCCTTAGCATATGCTAAGGACCAGATAGAACAGAAACAATCAAAAAAAAAAAAGAGAAAACGAGAAACGAAACAGAGGTAAACGCGGGGAGGAAGAAAAATGCCAAAAAATGAGAAAAGGGGCCGGGAAAAAATAGAATTTTCACCCTGAAACATTCAGATAATGATCCTAATATATTATTTGAGTTTATTACGTGTGTTTAAATATATTTTAACAGTAAAACTTGGAAATATTAGACATCGTTTTAACAAGTTCAATTAATAGTTTGAAGGGTCAAATGGACCCCGATAATGAAATTGATTATATATTCGTACTCAGTGAGTTATGGGCAACATATAAATGTAAATTATTTGGGGTTTGGTTATGTGACCTTAAACCCTGTATATAGGCCTGGCCTGCGTATTGCGTATGCGAATAGGGTATCAGGTTCCTGCCTGGATTGCCCTAAGATGTGAGGAATGAAGCCTTTAGCCTAATATGGTATATTTTTCTGCTTATTGAACACAGTGGGATTGTTTGGCAGTGAATTCAAAGAATAAAGCGGTTGTTGGGTAGCAGTGTTAACTTCGGAACGAGGTAAGTGTTTATATCCATTTTTTTGGAGGCATCTGGCCTTGTGGATTTTCTACCACGTGTTCCTTACGTGTGTAGCTGTCGATAGGCGTACTCATTACGCCTTAGCTTTGGATTTACATTGTATATTACATGTTATGTCCTGTTGTTGGTATTGCATTGCGGATTTAAGCATTGTACTCTGGCTGTGAGTTGGCATCTGCTTCCCGGCTGTCGATGAGAGTCCCGCACCGGTGAAGGGTTATTATTGTATCACATAGCATTCACATGCATTATATGTCATTCATATGCATTACATTGCATATCATATTGGGTGCAGGAGTATTCCGCCCCAGGAGCAGGAGGATTCCGCTCCATTGTATCATATTGAGGGTAGGAGGATTCCGCCCCAAGAGCAGGAGTATTCCGCTCTTATGTCTGATATTGAGTGCAGGAGTATTCCGCCTCAGCTTTACATTATATCGGGTGCAGGAGTATTCCGCCCCAGGAGAGTGCAGGAGTATTCCGCCTCTAGTTTATATTATATCGGGTGCAAGAGTATTCCGCTCCTGTTGGTTATCAGATTGGATTCCCCTCGAATGCAGCAGTATTCCGCTTCGGGATGGGATTACGATCACATGTGACCCTTTGCATCATATTTCATTTCATCTCATTTTATTTCATTTTATGTCACTTCATACCATTGTGTAGACTTGTGGTACATAACTGTTGTTCTGCTTCTACGTGCATTGCATATATGCCTATATATTTCTGGCTCGTATTCTGGGTTGTGGGGATTGGGTCGCACGCCGCAACGGTATAAATATATGGATCGGGTTGCACGCCGCAACAGGATGTATTTTTGATTGTTGATGAGTTTGTCATTCCATATGTGTTCCTAGTTATTATCTGGCTCTGCCTTTTTAAAATTTAAATAAGAGGAATTTTGTTTATCTGTTTCTTCTCCCTGGCTAGCTATCCTATTCTTTGAGGTGACTAGTTTGCCCCACTTATTGAGTCCTTTTGACTCACCCTTGTTTGTTCTTTGTTTTTTTGTCTATCTATTTCGTTTCGGCAGGTTCGCTCCAGGATTGAATTCGCCACGTTGTGATAGAGCGAAGACGACTTCAGCTGTCAAGGTGAGCCAGCTTTTATTTCGGATGGCCACCAGTTTTATGTTTATTATTTCAGTTGCATATTGCTCCCTTCAGGAGGTATTTGTCTTCCTCTGTACTCTTAGATGTCTAGTCTGGATAACCTTAAACCTAGTATGTTGGGTAGTCAGCTGTAATTTCTTTTGTACAGCTTAGAGGTATCAGTATGTCTGTGTTTTGTTTTAAGTATTATCCTTATCTATGAATTGTTATATTTATTTTCCTTATTTAATTGGTAAGGGTTCGCCCAACGGGTCTAGGGAGGATGTCGGGTGCCCGCACGACCTAGCCGGATTTTGGGTCGTGTCAGATATAGTGCCAGGGACTCAGCCTATTTCTATCCCTTCTTATTGCATGGCCCCATCAGAATTGAAGGAGCTGAAGGAGCAGTTGGAAGATTTGCTTGATAAGGGGTTCATTAGGCTGAGTATTTCTCCGTGGGGTGCTCCTTTTTCACGGACTATGCTGATGTGTATTGATTATCGTCAGCTAAATAAGGTCACCATCAAGAATAAGTATCCCTTGCCTCGTATTGATGATTTTTGTGATCAGTTGCAGGACGCCAAATTCTTTTCTAAGATCGATCTGCGATCTGGCTATCATCAGCTAAAGATTCGTGAGTCAGATATCTCGAAGACTGCTTTTAGGACTCGTTACGGCCATTATGAGTTCCTAGTTATGTCTTTTGGGCTGACTAATGCCCATGCAGCCTTTATGGATCTCATGAACCGGTGTTTAAGCCATTCCTTGATTCCTTTGTCATTGTCTTCATTGATGATATTCTTATTTATTCTCGTAGCCGCGGGGAGCATGATTATCATCTTAGGGTGGTTCTTCAGACCCTCCGTGATCGTAAGTTGCATGCTAGGTTCTCGAAATGTGAGTTTTGGCTTGATTCTGTGGCATTTTTGTGTCACGTGGTATCTAGTGAAGGTATCAAGGTTGATCCGAAGAAGATTGAAGCAGTGAAGCAATGGCCTCGTCCTACCACTCCGACGGAGATTCACAGCTTCCTTGGATTGGCAGGTTATTATCGGAGGTTTGTGGAAAAGTTCTCTACTATTGCAGCTCCCCTGACTCGCCTGATGCAGAAGGCGGTTCAGTTTCGATGGTCCGATGAGTATAAGGCAAGCTTCCAGAAGCTTAAGGCCTTATTGACTTCAGCTCCAGTGATATCCCTTCCTTCGTGCACCGGTGGATTTGTAGTCTATTGTGATGCATCTCGTGTGGGCTTGGGTTGTGTTCTTATGCAGCACGGGAAGGTAATTGCTTATGCTTCCAGACAGTTGAAGCCGAATGAGAAGAATTATCCGACTCACGATTTAGAATTGGCAGCTGCGGTCTTTGCTTTGAAGATATGGAGGGATTATCTTTATGGCCAGCCTTGTGAGGTGTATACGGATCATAAGAGTCTGCAGTATCTGCTCTCTCAGAAAGATATTAACGGCCGACGGCGGAGGTGGCTTGAATTGATTAAATATTATGATCTCACTATCTGCTATCATCCTGGGAAGGCGAACGTGGTAGCAGGTGCTCTGAGCAGGAAGTCCATGGGCAGCATTGCTTTTCTTTATGTTGATATGAGACCATTGGTCCGAGAATTGCAGTCCCTTGGCGACTCTGGTGTGCGATTTCTTCTCCCAGACTCCAGTCGAGTCTTAGCATGTATTGCAGCTCAGTCTTCCTTGGTCAATCAGATTAAGGGAAGACAGTTCGAGGATCCTCATCTGCAGGAGTTGCGTGGTCGTGTCCTAAGTGGAGGAGTTCCTTCCTTCGAGCTTGATTCAGATGGAATTCTTCGGTTTAATGGTCGACTCTGTGTTCCTGATGTTGGGGATTTGAGGCGGTCAGTGCTTGGTGAAGCTCATAGCTCGCGTTATTCCATTTATCCTAGTATTACAAAAATGTATCAGGACCTCCGAGAGCCATACTGGTGGAATGGGATGAAGAGAGATGTATTTGATTATGTATCTCGTTGCTTGAACTGTCAGCATGTTAAGTTTGAGCACCGGAGACCCGTAGGGTTAGCCCAGGAATTGCCCATTCCCGAGTGGAAGTGGGAGCACATCACAATGGATTTTATAGTTGGTCTGCCAAAGACCCTGCGGCGCCACGATTCAGTCTGGGTCATTGTCGACAGACTGACTAAATCAGCTCACTTTATCCCTGTAAAGACTACTGATTCAGCTCAGAGATTGGCTCAGATTTTCATTGAGCAGGTGGTTAGGCTGCATGGTACTCCTGTATCCATTATCTTAGATCGTGGTTCCCAGTTTACTTCTCAGTTCTGGCAGTCTTTTTAGAGAGAGTTGGGGACCCAGGTGCAGCTTAGCACAGCAGTCCATCCTCAGACTGATGGTCAGTCCGAGCGGGTTATTCAAATTCTGGAGGACATGTTGAGAGCTTGTGCACTGGACTTCGGGGGTTACTAGGATGATCATTTGGCGTTAGTAGAGTCCTCTTATAATAATAGCTACCAGTCTTCTATTCAGATGGCTCCATTTGAAGCCATATATGGTCGTCGATGTCGTTCTCCTATGGCTGGTTTGAGTCTCGAGATGCCGAGGTGATGAGTTAAGATATGGTTCGTCAGACTCTTGATGTTGTTCGTGTTATTCAGGATCGTTTACGGACCGCCCAGAGTAGGCAGATTTCATATTTGAACCGGAGGAGCCAAGAGTTAGAGTTCGAGGTCGGGGATATGGTATTTCTGAAAGTGTCACCGATGCGAGGTGTAAAGAGATTTGGTAGGAAAGGAAAGCTTAGTCCCAGGTTCATTGGCCCTTTCAGTATCGAGAAGCGTATTGATAAGGTAGCTTATCGGCTCGAGGTTCAAGCTTCTATGCCAGTTCACCCAGTTTTCCATGTATCGATGCTCTGGAAGTGTATCTGAGATCCTTTCGAAGTGATCGAATTAGACCCTGCTCAGCTAGATGTGAATCTGGCCTACGAGGAGTTCCCAGTTGCTATTGTTGCACGTGATGTCCGAAAACTTCATTCGAAGCAGATTCCGATGGTTCGAGTGTGATGGAATAATCGTCCTCGTGAGGAGGACACTTGGGAGCTTGAGTCGAGTATGCGTGAGAGGTATCCTTACCTCTTCGACGATTCAGGTTCGATCTTGGTCTTTAAAGCATAAAAACTCTTATCATTGTATATGATTTTGGTTTCGTAGTAAATTTCATTGAAAATTGGTGTAAGAATTCTCATTAGAGGTGTGAAATCTATTTTAGGCTCTTGCTCGTTCGAGGACGAACGAGAGTCTAAGTGGAGAAGAATGAACCGGCCTTAAGTAGTCGTTTCGAAAATTAGGACCCCGATTGACGTGCCATCAATTTTAAAAGCTTCGTAAGGACCATCCCGACTTGTCTAAAAAATTTGAGCTAAGTTAGACCTCGTTTGGTAGGCATCGGAAGAAAGTTTCAGTTTTCGTTAACGATAAATCGTAAAAAAAAAAGGTTTTCGAGCACAATTTTGGCGAATGAGTTCCGATTCGAAATCCGAAAGTGATGCTAGGTTCGTATGATTATTTGGGACTTTTGTGAACTTTTGAAAGTGAATTTCGATGTTGTTCGGCTAGTTTTCGCTAAAATACCGAAAGTTAAATAATTTGACTTTTTTCTATTTAAATTCGCATCTTGAGTTTCGGAAATCCGATTTGAGATCCTCCTTCGCGACTATGCTATATATATTTTGTATAACTGGTATGCAAAAGTTGGAATTATTTCGAATATCGTAGGGTACCGTCTTAATTTTTACCGTAGCAGCAAATTTTTTTTTTTTAAAAAAAAGAATGAAATTGGAAAGTTAGGCGGTGGGGGTAAAGCTAAGGACGAGAAACAACATGAACAGAAACATGAGCAAGGAACGAGAAAGAGAGAGAATTATAAGAAAAAATGCCAGAAAATATGAAAGGAGCCGGAGAAAAGTAGAATTTTTACCCTGAAACATTCAGGTAATGATCACAATGCATTATTTGAGTTTACTACGTATGTTTGAATATATTTTAACGGTAAAACTTTGAATATTAAACATCGTTTTAATAAGTTCAATTAATAGTTTAAAGGGTCAAATGGACCCTGATAATGAAATTGATTATATATTCGTACTCAGTGAGTTATGGGCAAAATATAAATGTAATTTATTTAGGGTTTGGTTATGTGACCTTAAACCCTGTACATAGGCCTGGACTGCGTATTGCGTATGCGAATAGGGTATCAGGTTCCTAACTGGATTGCCTTAAGACATAAGGAATGAAGCCTTTAGCTTTATTTGATACAATTTTTCTACTTATTGAATAGAACGGGATCGTTTGACAGTTAATCAAAAGGAAAAAGCAGTTGTTGCGTAGCAGGGCTAGCTTTGGAATACGGAAAGTGTTTATATCCATTTGTTTGGAGGCACTTGGCCTCGTGGATTTTCTACCACGTGTTCCTTACGTGTGTAGCTGCCGATAGGCGAACTCATTACGCCTTAGCTTTGGATTTACATTCTATATTATATGTTTTGTCCTGTTATTGGTATTGCATTGAGAATCTGAGTATTGTACTTTGGCTTTGAGTTGGCATCTACTTCCCGGCTGTCGATGAGAGTCCCGCGCCGGTGAAGGGTTATTATTGAATCACATTACATTCATAGGCATTACATTGCATATCATACAGAGTGCAGGAGTATTTCGCCTCAGCTTTACATTTTATCAGGTGCGGGAGTATTCCGCCCTAGGAGAGTGCAGGAGTATCCCGCCTCTGGTTTATATTATATCGGGTGCAGGAGTATTTTGCCCCAGGAGCAGGAGTATTCCGCTTTAGTTGGTTAGCAGATTGGATTTCCCTCGATTGCAGGAGTATTCCGCTTGGGGATGGGATTACGGGCACATGTGACCCTTTGCATCTCATTCCATTTCATTTCATACTATTGTGTAGATTTTCTTTACATGACTAATGTTCTGCTTATATGTGCATTGCTTATTTGTTGATTGTTGTATGGTTCCGTTTCCCTAACGAGCGTATCTATTTTTCGAGGTTGCTAGTTTGTTCGCACTTATTGAGTCCTTATGACTCACCCCTATTTGTTCTTGTGTTTTCTTTTCGTTCGGCAGATTCTGCTCCAGGACCCATCCAGTTGCGTCGTGATTGAGGAGTAGTACGTTTTCAGCTTTCTACGGTGAGCCATCCTGTTCATTGCGGCCACCAACTTCAGATATTACATTTTTCCTTACTTTTTCTCCCTTCGGGAGGTGTGTATATCTTTTGGCCTTCTTAGATGTTTGATCTGGAAACCTTTAAAACTGTGTTTTCTGGGTAGTTAGTTGCATTATTCAGACAACTTGTATGTTTGTCTATCCTAGAGAGTTATCTTATGTTATTAAAGTTTTGTTCATTTTTCATTTCAAGGTAATTCTTCACAATTTATATCGATTCAGTCAATAGGGTTTGCCCGACAGGTTTAGGGGAGGTGGTTGGGTGCCCGCACGGCCTAACCGAGAATTCGGGTCGCGTCAGAACAACTAGGATATCCCATCCACGCATTCAAGCCTAACCATCTAAGAAATCTCTTTGGCCAACAATCTGACACAGAGTAATATGAATCTCACACACCTCAACACCGAACCAGATGGCACAAACTAGATCAATACAAGAAGGATTAATAACTAATTTGAATCCATTTATCTTATGCAACGCTCGACCAACCGAACGGTACCAACTGAGCGCACAAGGCCTAGAAGCAACATAGCAACTCATCCTCCATCACAAACCACAGATGGAAATCTCAAATCAGACGACCAAATGCACGAAAAACTCACATAACCAAAGTCAGCCCAACCAGATGCTCGGAACACTGCTTCCCAAATCGAAGACGAACAAAAGAACATATACCCAACTCTATCAATGAAGAAACATAACCACGCCCAAGAAGACAACAACATGCCCCGATCCAACATTGACTGAGACTCTGCTAAAAAATAGAGGTAACCTGAAGACACAATGGTAAACCTCCAAAACCAACAATATAAAGCCTAACATACTCTCTAATCGAAAACTATCAAATTCATCTCCGAACATTTATTAGCTGCTAAGATGACTCCTAACTAAAAACACCCTCAAATACTGACCTCAACCCAAAACGAGATACCGCTCAAATTTCAGGTGAAATCACCACTCTCAAAACATGCTGATCCTGACAAACCAACTCGCTTCGCGAGAAAATCAAAACCAATTCCCACCTACAACTGACATACATCAACACCATCACTAAAACTCAGGATGCAACTAAAAGCACAAAGCATACTGCATAACACAATCTCAAACACTAAGAGACAAGAAACTGAAGCCATCTACCGTGCAGCATACCTCAGTATCCACAAGGATCACTCATAACCAAGCCCAAAGATAACATGAATATTTAAATCTTATCGACAAAACCATCATGTATTTACCATGGTCGACACACCACAAACCATGACTTAAGGCATACAACCAACCATTTCTCGGGAGTAGCCACTCCTCCATTTAGGATTCGCACTAGGAAATAACCATCCCAACTTGGAAAGACCACATATTTAATCACCACAATCTAACGCTCAAGCTAAACAAAGGCCAAATACTCATACCAGCAAAATATCAAAACACAATTAACGACCCATCGACAACTAAAATAGCGGATCAAGAGCTTGAACCACAATAACTGCCCAGTGAAGCCAAAATACCGAGACTAACTACGAGCCCAATGGCCATAAAAAGCAACCTTAAACCCATGCATGGTTCTATACACAAAACCATAGCTTCAACACTATTCGACACAACATGGTCTCCAAAAAACACCACAACAAATTCAAATACCCAAATGTCGACCTAGTGCAAATATTAAGTATAAACCACCGATAAAAAGCAAGAAACTGAAAACACAGCCTCGCCAAGTCACACTTGCTAGAAGAACTCTGCTACTTGTTCTAAACAAGCAGCCAAAATATCAACGACTTACCACATACATTCCCGCACAAACATAGTTCCCTCGTAACCTGAACACATGATTGCAGTCGCAAGTCGCACAAGCCTGACGGACCGACCAATGTGACCACGCGAAGAGTCCCCCCCATCGCACTCTTAGTCCTACAAAGTGATGCGCACGCGATAACTTACTCGTAACCACACAGGTCAAAGTTTTTACCCTACACAAAAATCCAACCACACATGTACGACTTGGCCCCACGAGGCAGACACACAACTCCTCAGCTCCGCACAACAACACACTTAGGACTACTTCCTGACAAATCGCACAACTAGCCATCACGGTCATGACAAAACACGCAAATCAAAAGCATGAACACCGGTCTGACTTCCAAAGTCTAACACCCAAGGAAAAAGAGACATCGGGACTTATAGCATCTAAAAAAAACTCATAACTCATCGATTCTGCTAGAGCCAACCACAACAAGAAAAGAAAAAGGTTCAACCTTTACTGATAAGAAGACTCAAACAGATTCCCCCACTTGGGCCTCGCCCAAGATTGAGTCATTAAAGGAATTCGAGGGTCCACAACCATTCCACCTTTGACAGGAAACAACACAACTCACATCGCACCACTTTCAGCTCACGTAACCCAAGGTGCTAACACATTACACAAATTAGGGAAAATAGTGAAAATCAATGACGCCTCAGGTCACGAAAATTCATGAAACACTCGGCCCATCTAGAAGAAATATCACCCAAGAAGGATAAACAATAAGATGTAGAGCTAGCACGAGTTCATATTTCACAATAACATGCTAGACAAGATTAACTTAACACTCTAAAGAAGCAAGATACAAGGAATGAGTGCTTGTTAAAAACACTTAGCCGGACCTCATATTCGACTATGCGGACCCTCGGCTTGACGTCTTCTAAAACCTCACAATGGAATGTGCCAACCCGAAACTGGTCATCTTACATACAAATGTGGTGCATCGAGATTGATCCCGGTTATCTCATGCCAACAATGCATAAAGGAAGAAACTATAAATTATAATACAAAGACAAGCAACGTTGTGCCGGACTTCGCTCCGAATGTCTTACGCCACCAAAAGCTCTCACAAATGGGTAGCAATTTAACTAATCAAGCCCGCTCTCGGCAAACTCATTCCACATACTCTGATCAGAGAAGAGATAGTGATTCAAAAGATTATCACATTGAAAGGTTAGCAGCTAACAAAATTGTACTAACAATCGGGTGATTCAACTTAAAAGCCTGATTAAAACGTACATTCACACCGACGTATCTGATGCAAAAAGACATTATTCGAACGAAACGCAAAGCATGAACTTTGATTAGAAAAAGGGAAACAACACTTTCCTAAATGACTCCATAGCCTCCCGTTTATAAGTATGGTGCACAACATACCCATAACAAGACTCTACTAAGACACTGCTCCACGACTGCTTAGGACTCGTATTATAATCGAGTGCTCTGATACCAATTTGTAACGACCCAAAAATCGAGTACGTGATGGCACTTAAGAGCTTCTACCTTTAAGCGAACCAATTCATAAAAAACCTTTTCAATTACATTTATTTTCAATAATCAAGGTTTCAAAAGGAAACCGGGTAAGGAAAGATAAAGTGGAATATTAAATGAAAGCAACTAATGTCATAGATCTGATAATTTGAATAAAATACTAAAATAGTTTATACCAACCCGAACCCAAAAGCTAATCGTGGAGCATCGATGAGTGTAAGATATGTAACAATGAGTTCAAACCCAACTAAAATATCATAAGAAAGAACTAGGCGCTACCACGAACTATACAGCAGCATCCATGTATAATGTTAGAAGATAATCCCGAACAGGACCAAGAATCCAGAAGTGCCTCAACTAATTAACTTGCACACAGAAACTATAAGGGAGTGAGTCGCCCTGACCTAGTAAGATTCTCGACGAGCCCTCATGTCCTTACCATTTTTGAAAGCTAGTATGATAAATAATATATATATAAGTCTGTGCAATTGTATTCAGATAGGATATAAATTTTTCACTACAGTTATAAAGTACAATAAGTGATCTAATGAGAACCTAGCTTAACCGAAATATCAACTAGGGGATCTCAACTCAACCATAATAACAAATCAACTTAGTAGCATAGGAGGCTATATCAACTCAATAGCATAGGCGCTCACCATAATAGGCTAGACCAGTGGCCCAATGATCTGGATACCAATAAGGCAATAATATCAACTAAGGGATAATGCTAACATAAAAGAAATATAGTGCATAAAATAACTCCACATCAAATAGATAATAATATAACTCGAGTAATTCACGCCAAAATAGGCATATTATGATGTCATGCACGATATTAATCGAAATATTATAGATCATAATAAAATATTTCAACTAAATAAACTCTAAGTTTTGCAAAGTAATAATAGTACTTTCATAAAAGGATCACTATGACAATACAGTTAAAATCACAATATTCATAATAGATTGTATATTATGCTCTCTTTACCAAATTAAGTGCAAGTCATACTTTCGATATTACAAGTATCTTAAATTAGACCTCGAGAATGCATCATAATTATTGCAACAGCCCAACGTTACTTCAACTAGTGAGCTCATGTTCAATATCTTTAAACCTTTGATAACCCTAAAAATAATTTTAACGAGATACATATTATGCTTATAAAGAAAACCAAGCAAATAGAAGTTCAAGTCTCCCTTATCTTATACGTACTTTTCCCGAAGTACAATGACCAGAATGTAGCTAGACGTCCTTAAATAAAGCCTCGGAAGGTTCCAAACTATAAAAAATATGATTCACCATGCCGAATCAGGTTAGGATTGACCATTTCAACAATTTCATAAAAATTCAACCCAAAATTCAATCCTGGGCCCCACGTGCTACAATCTTGAAACAAAATACATTCTCGGGCTCCCAACGCTCCCATGATTCCAAATTTGTGATTTGTTTGCAAACTGGACTTCAATCGAGTCATCAAAACCCCCAAAACACTCACTTTCCAAATCGGGTTGGAGCCTCGAAGTACAAAATTTGACCTCAAAATCATATTATCCATTCAAATACGAGTTTGCATATATACAAATTGTCAAAATCGGAGTCTGTTTGCCCTTTCAAATCATCAAAATACTTTATTTTATGCTTATGGTAAAATTTCCAAAATTAGGCATGAAATCTCAAGTTTTAACGAATAAAATCGCACCAAAATTGAGTATGTTGTTCTCCCAATATAGGAGAACAAAAACCTAAAAGAAATTGCAAAGCAGAGGTCTCTAACTCGAATTCCAATTTAAGTTTTTTAGGCATAAACCCTAGCTTGATTAAAGAAATTGAATGGGTTTCCCAAGTGAAAAGGGATTGGGGATTCATGATTTACAAGATGAAATTAAAGATTTAGGGTTACGTTGAAGAATTGTAAAGTTTGGGGGCATTTTCCAATGTTTCCCGAGCTCAAAACTTGAAGGAAAATGAAGAAATTGGGTTAAAACAATCGGGACAAAGCTTAAATAACAATCCAGACAAGGGCCGGGTATGCGCAAGAACAGAGGTGTCCGTGAGGCCTAAGATCTTTAGCCCAGTGCATTCGCACAAAACCAATTTCTCAGGCAGCTTTCAAGCATAGCTACTTTTTGCGATTTTGGCCATAACTTCACCATCCGACCTCCAAATCGGGTGATTCCGGCGCACCACATTCAACCTTTAATTCGCTAAACTAACTTATAAATAAATTCAAAAAAACTCCAGAATGAAAAGAACGCAAGCATAACCTTCAAG
Source organism: Petunia axillaris subsp. axillaris (assembly GCA_029990575.1). Classification (NCBI taxonomy): domain Eukaryota; kingdom Viridiplantae; phylum Streptophyta; class Magnoliopsida; order Solanales; family Solanaceae; genus Petunia; species Petunia axillaris. Next base: position 53,035,839 of record JARKNS010000003.1, read on the forward strand.
TTTCAACCCAAACTTAAGAATACGAACTCGGAATTGAATTCTGTCACTTCACACGTATCATAAATAACTAAACCAATAGTAGAACACATCCAACACCTCACTCAGGTCATGTTTTCAAACACGAGCTCCAAAACGCCAAGAGTAGTGACGTCAAATTCCATAAAACACCCCAATACTTAACCAAATAGTTTTAAATGAACTGAAACTTCACCAACGGTCCACGACACCATTTTCAAGGCTGAATAAAATATCGAAAGCATATCGAAGATCCGATTTATCAAAACGACCGGGCGGGTCGTTACAGTTAGCTTGTATCACCGCCTTGAGTAAACAGGCCCACGGCCTTATTAGTCTTTGTATTTTACCATAGTTAGGACTGGTAAATTTATAGCTATAAATACCCCTCCTAACATTGTATTGTATCATCAAATAATTCTCCAAGAATCCGACTATTCTCAAGGAATACAAATCTTTACTTTTCTTGCTTTATTACTTTTCCTTTATATTTACCGTATTACTTGTGACCTTATTACAAACTTATCTCAGTTACCTTTAAGGAAAATTTGAGGCATAAATAGTTTGGCGCCCACCGTGGGACCCAGTCAATTGTGGATTCTTACGAAAGGAAATCACGACCATGTGGAATGAAAACGGCGATGTCCCAAATAATACCATCGATGCGGTTGCCGACTCCACGAAGGATCCTAACGATCCTGGTGGACAGCGGAAGGACATTCCTAGGGACCCAATCACTATATGTAGTGATGGTGAGGATGATAAACCACACGGAAGAAACTCCAAGCTTGAGGACTTCCTTACCAATTTCCTCAAAGCTCAGAGAGAGCGAGCAGAACAAAACTCGGCCAACTTGGTCGAAGGCATGACCTAGAAGTTAGGAGCGATACTTGCTGGTTCGTTCTAGAGGCCAGCATCTCCAGGAGGACCCATACCTATGAATGATTCACCAGCCTTCGTTCCCAGATGAAGGATCAATATGGAGACACCCCCAGGAAGCTCCTCAGCGGCTAGCTATCAAAGAATCGAAGAAACACCTGTCATTTAGCACATCCTAAAGGAGCTGAAAGTAATCCACGATCAGATCGATAATGTGCCGGATGCCCCACCCTAAGTTACCGTCGTAGATGAACAAAAATTCTTTAAGTATGCATACAAAGCGAGCGTTGCACCAATCTGCATACCTAAGCACTTTTATCTGCTCGATAATCTTAAGTAGGACAAAACCACCTAGCCGAACTAGAACATCACTGCATACTACACGCCGTTAAGAGTAACGAGATCACAGAAGAAGAAACATAATCTGCCTTGGTGAAAAGGTTCAGTTCAACCCTGACCAAGGGGACCTTTACATGGTACACTTAGCTGTCGTTGGGATCAATCAAAAAGGCACACTCAGGCGCCCGTAAAAGAGAAAAGTGGATGGAATACCACTTTGAGATTCGTCAGCATGACAGTGAGCTGTTAAAAGACTACCTAGAGAGGTTGCAGAGGGAGCGCATGGAGCTTCCTCCAGTGCTCGATTGTATTGTCGTGGTGGCCTTCGGTAAGAGTCTCAACTCCAAGGTTCACTAGCCACATGAGAGCTATAATGGAGTCTTACTTAACACCCGGTAACAACATGGAACGCCCTACACCAGCGGTACAATGAAAAACTTCATCAATAACCCCAATCACCCCTGGAGCCCAACGATGTCGCATGGAGAAAGCGAGTGGGCAGCCCTACTCCAGAATTAGAAGTGGAAGAACGAAAAAAAGAATAGTGCATCAGCAAACAGATCTCGAGAAGATGTTAGAAAAGCAAAGCAACCCCAGAGGAGCAGGGTCCCATGAAAAATGTTCCTGGGTATTGCAATCGTAAAGATTTTGGGCTACGAGTAAGTGCGGTAGAACTACTCAACAATAACTTTGGGAAACTAGGCTCTAGGGTGCACCGGCCACCTACTATCAAGAGTGCGACTGGGAGGGAATTCAACGGCTATTTTCATTGAAGTAACGACCATAGTACGATCGATTGCAAAGCGCTAATGGTCGAAATTGAACATCTGGTGAAAGAAGGACACCTCAAGGAACTGATCGCGGAAGGAGCAAAACAGACCAGATCATCCGATTCAAAGGACAAACAAAGTATCAACGCGATCTTCAGTGCACCTGGACCCGATAGAGCTTAGAAGACCGCAAAATAGGGCCCCCAGTCGGCCGAAATATATTTAGTTTTCAAAGAAAAGAGGAGCATGGCAACCACCATTAGGAAGCCTGACTATCACAATCAAGGTGCTCAACTCCCAGATCACGCAAGCTCTGGTTGATCCAGGGAGCGCTGTTAATATTATTCGGTGGGAGGTAATATGGAGAATGGGTCTTCAGCGACAGATAAACTTAAGTTCTTGCGAAGTGACCAGCTTCAAAAGCACAAGCGAGAAGCCAATCGGGAAAATAGCTCTGCCGGTCTTTATCCCGAACGCGATAAGCATAACACCTTTTCAGGTAATGTCTTGCAACCTTTCGTACGATGTCATCTTGGGAAGGCCCTAGATACATGGAGTAAGGGCAGTACCCTTAACACTTCATTAAGTTTTTAGTTACCCGACCCCATTCGGAATAAGTACGAGGCGAGCAATACCCGCTCACAAAAGGTTGCGCGCCTCATGCCGACTCCGGTGCAAGTTGGAAGGGAGAAGTAAAAATAATCGAAAGCGGTACGCAATGGGACATGTTGGTCCTATGAAGGGCCAGAGCTGAAATAGAGGAACTCAAAGAACGAATCTCGGCAATGAGTGATCTGATTCCCTGGTCTACAAAATTATGGTATCAACTTTCCAAAGTACTGGTGAAGCACGAAGACCCTGAATGGCTAATGCTCTGCTGCCGAGCATTGGAAGGGATGAAGAAAATCCTTAAAGGACCCCAATGTTAGCCGAGCCCATTCAGGGGAGCATCTCCTGTTGTATGTCACAATTTTAGAAGTAATGCGAAAGCAGTACTTACACGAGAGGAGTGTTGGAAAACAGCTTCCCGTATGATATGCTAGTAACATAGGAGTAGAAGCTCATCTTTCGCACCCAGATCAGCTAGTATTAGTCGTGGTTATGGCCACCCCGGAGTTACAGTTGTACTTTCTGAATCATACGGTCATTGTGGTCTCTTTCATTCCATTACAGATTATTCTGTCAAAACCTGGACTTTCAAGAAGGCTGACGGAATGGGTCATTGAGAATATGATATAATCTATCAGCCGCGCACAGCCATCAAATCACAAGCTTTAGCAGACTTTGTTACAGATTTTAGCATGGAGCTGATGCCGAGAGCTGAAAAAGCGACGAAGGCCACCGAAGGAATCAGCCCCGGAGAGTAGATAGCCTACACGGATGCAATGTTTGTTTATGGAGGAACCAGCTTTTACTTACTGGTTAAATAAACAACTGGAAAGATCTTCCGAAAGGCCGCAAGATGCCTGTTAACTATAGACAGCGAGGCAGAATATGAACCTGTAATTCAAGCCGTAGAATAAGCTTACATATTATGGGAAGGGAGATTAGTCAAATAGCGGCTTCCAACTGGTGGTTGATCAAATAAATAGAGTCTTTACAGTAAAAAACACTGATGGTTGGCTAAAATACCACAGATTACATACTTATAATTGAGCTTTTGTTGCGTTAAATTGATAAAATAAGTGCACTTATCATGGTTTAATTGCAATATTGTAGGTGAATTGAGTTTTGGAAGAGATTGGAGTTAAAACAAGTCAAAAGGAAGGTCAAAATTGAGTAAAGGAGAAGGGCGGGCCGCCCATTGCAAAGGGTGGTCCGCCCAATTAAAGAATCTTCAGGAAAAACGTTGGCTGCCCTTTAAAAGGGCGGGCCGCCCTTCAAAAGGACAGGCCTCCCTTATGGCTATTCGTCAAATAGTGACTAAGCTCAACAGCAAAAAAGTGGCTATCGAGTAAAAATGTAGTACCAGTGTGGCTATAGAGCAAAAAATCAGAGTTTTCTTCCCTTTTACATAGGGATGATTTTGGAAAAATATGGTAATAATATTAGGGACTATAATTAGATAGTTTCATCATAGTTTTCATATCTTTGGCCACTTTTCCAAGCTTGGGAGCAAGGATTAATCAACAACCCTAGAAAATTTGTATTGCTAAATTTGGCTTGTTGATATTATTAATGGACATGATTTTATGAATTCATGGCTGGGTTTTCATAATGTTAATTGGTCTTATTTTGGACATGAATCTATGAATATTTCTTGACAATATTTTCATATTAATGGATTTTGATTATCTAGCTTCTATCACTTTAATTTCTCGACCTTGGTGATCATGACACTAGGTTATACTCCTATTTAACTAGTTAAAGACTCAGCAGAGATTAACTAGCTTATGATAATAGAGCTAGCAAGGATTTTGGTCTTGTTAGCTAAAACTTAGGCTGACCCATCTAAAAGAGGTTACACTCGAGAGAGGTCCTCTTTCATTGAGTCAGTGAGTTAGTACTTTATTAGCTAAACTATGGCTCTGGCGAGCGTAGCGAGGTAGATCCCTCTTAGGCCTGGCGGATTCTAGGTGTTACCTAAGATTGACTCGACCATAATACATAAACCTCGTGCCATATTTACATCCTAAGCTCCGAACTTGTCTTCCTTTCTTTGTGAAAAAGTCATTGATCACCTTTACTTGCTTTCCTAGTGTAGTTAGTAGTTGTTAATATAGTTTCATCACTTTATTATCCTCATTTGGCTTAGTTCAATAGGTTTAGTTCCTCCGCTACCTTAATCGCATCATATTTTTCCTTGTTGATCCGACCTAGACTCTAAGTCGGGTATTATTATTGCAACAACCGTTTCATATCTCATTGGAGGTGTGAGTTGAGCGTTTTCAAAATTGGCGCTGTTGCTGGAGAACAATTAGCATATTAGAGTAGTTTGAGGAGTTGAACTAGCTGACTTAGACTCAAACTTTGTGGATATTTTTTTTTGTGACTTGTGAATATTTATTTGTGTATTGTTTTTACTTGTGTTAGTTAGTTAGTCTATCTTTATTTTAAAAATGGCATCATGAAATAAAAATTGGTCAAATGTTGGAAATTCATATGTTAATGATCCTTTTCCTTATTGTGGTGGACCCAACTATTGGAAAGATTGTCTAATTATTTTTGGGGTGAGTTGTGTGCACCTTCTCAATCCTTTGAGTGGAACATATGTTATGTATGTGGGGGCCAAAAATGGTCATTGGGATGGTTATCCTAATATTCTTTATTTTTTCTCCTAATGATTTTTGTAATGGTGCTAATATTGCTTATGAGTTTGATAGGTCCAATGCAAGAAAGAATATAGAACTTGAATGAATAGTGAGAAACTCAAAATAAGTTTCAAGAAGAGGTGAATTTATCCACTTCACAAGAAGAATGCGCTCAAAATAAGAGATGTGAATATTTGATGCAACGGATATTTGAACGCCATTGTGAGGATGTCAAAGCCTTCAAAGAGATAAAAGAGATGGTCCACCAAAATGACTTAGCCATTCATCACTTGGAGGAATAAATGAAGCAAATGATTGAAGCTTATAATGATCATAAGGCTAAGGAGATATCCAAATTCCAAGAAGGACCTTACATGGATGATGAGCTTGGGTTTTGAAGAATAAAATATTGAAGAAGATGAAAATTTGTGAACAAGAAGAGGTTGTGAGCCAAACATGGCTACAAGAGCAAGCTCAAAGAATGGAGGTCTAAATGTGTCTTGGAAGATTTTTATGAAATATGGATGAATCTTGAAGAAGAAAGAGAAGAGTTAGGAAAATGGGTGGACCAATTTGACATTGATGCTCGTGTCTTGAGGTTTCTATTGCATGAAATGGTTGAGGCGTCTAAGAACCAACAAGAAGAGATTGCGAATGATACGCTTGAAATGAGTAAAATTGTATTAGAGAACAAGAGCCAAATCATGGATCTTATTGAGAAATGTCATATGTTCGAGCTAAATTATGATGATGCCGAAGAAAATGAAATGATGTTAGAGTTTAGTGTAGAAATGAAATGTTGTTGTGTTGAATACTATAGCACTTCGAAGGAGGAGGCCGATGTCAAGAATGGGAACCAAATGGTGTTGAAAAGGATTAGATCTCATTCACTTCATTTCTCAACTCTATATGTGGATGAGGAATTGGAAATAGAAGCATATGCACCGTCGGATGACTTGAGCATTGATGAACACGATTGTTATATTGTAAAATTTGTCATGCCAAGATGGAAAAATACATTCCTCACTTAGGCCTGAAAGTGTAAAATGAAGCACCTTCTGTTTGGCACTTGGAGATTCGTACCACCACCCTTAGAGCACAACCGAAAACTTGATTAAAAATTGGGAAGGCAATTCATATTCTCGAAATGGAGAGAAAAGTGATAATGTTGCTACTCGTCTTGCCATAACGTTAAATGCGGCGCTTCTTCGGAGGCAACCCAAGAGTTTTCAAATATTGTTTAAATTTTACATTTTAAATCCATAGATTAGTTTATTTTATTATTTTTTTTTTTATCAATCTACCAAGTTTAAGAATTTTTGGACTTCATTTGCATTAGATTTGGGAAGGTGGTACTGTCACGACAGTGTAGAAATTGCAACTGCTTTAGCCAGCTCTCTGGATTTTCAAATGGGCGGCTCGCCCCACCAAAAGGGCTCCAGCCCTTCAAAAGGTAACAAACACTCTCTCACAAACTACTAATGTCCCTATTCACCTCAAACAAACCTCACCACCATGTTCCCCTCGTCACCTATCCACCTTCCACCACCAGCTCCGGCCACTCCCCTCCGGCAATCAGATAAGCTTCCTTTCTCTATCTTTTCTCTCCTCTGTTCTCAATTTGCTTCATGTCAGTTTCTCCTGCACTAAGTTTCCAAATCCTCACTTTCCCTCACAATTGCGGTACCATCAATCATCACCACGATGAGCGCCGAAAACCAAGTGACAGTCCACCTCCAGGCGATTCAGGTATGGTTTTTCTCTCTCCTTCTCAATTCTTTTCATCCCATAAATTTTCAAAATCAACTTCGACCACCTTTCACCATCCGCGTCGATCACACTCCAATCATCGCCACCAGTCGCGCCGTTACTCAGGTAAATTGCCTTCTCCTATCTTTTATTCTCGCTTTATATTTCTGCCCCTATCACAAAATCTCATCCCTTGAAGTCCCTCTATTCCTCTCTATTGACTCTGATCATTTGGTGAAGATCTGGTTTGGTGATTTGTGAGTAATTGCAGTAGTTGTATGCTTAGTTGTCAACGGGAAGGATGTCCCTTATGCTGTAATGTTGTTAGAAAATTGGGCAAGTCTTGATGTACCCAAGTGGTGGATTAAAATGGAGTTTATATTGCCCGTAATTTCCTTGACAAAATGCCTCATTAAAAACTTCGACTAGGAACATTGTTAGAAGTGTGCTTTATTGTTTCTGAAGTTTTTCACCTAGTCTAGCTACTGTTTTGGATTTCTAGTCGATCACCAACGTTTTTGAACTGCCGAGTCGTGAACTGTTATGCTTGTTGTTGCTTACACTTTCATATTGAGTGTTTCATGTGTTATTTAATACCTCAATGTGTGAGTGCATAAATGATACAAAGGTTCGACTACAAATCTGATTCAAGAGGTGGTTACATTCATTACTTTAAAGCCAAGATTTTGATGAGTTTTGAGGAATTTGTTTGTGTACATTTATGTGTTCCCGTGTTTAGGCATGCTCATGTGTTCAAGCTTCGTTCTTTATCTTCTACATTGATCTTAACAAAAGCTTAATGTTTTATAACTTCCCTGTTCATTAAATGTGAATTGGGAAACTCTTTTTGGGTGAAATTTATAATAAATGATTTGCAAAAATGTTTGTTCTTGGGTTTTCCAGAAGTCTCTTTGTAGCTAAAAGGTGGTTGTGCATAGTGAATGAAGTTTCTTGAAATTGAAAAGTGGAAATGATTTTATTGGTTGAGAGTTCATCTGGGAATGCTTATTGTTCTATTGAGAAACGTTTGGGGAAGTCTAATGTACCCAACTGCTTTAGATTCAATGAACTTTTATTGTGCTTGGTAAATGTTTATTAGAATGTCACAAAGGAAACTCTGCCCTATAGGTACTTGAAATATGATACTTGATTGAAACCGAGTGTGTATGTCCTCAGAATACACATGTGTGATCATATAAAAGTTTTTAAGTAACTGCTTAACATGACCCTCTTAGATGAGCAAGAACTGAACAAAAATTAATATGGTTGTGTTGGTATGTGAATACTTAAATGCTGCATTTTCACGCTGCCTCTTATAGCACCAATAAAAAGTAAAATATAAATAAGAGTTATGGCATTCAATCTCATATTGCAAGAAATCTAAGAAATTATGGGGGCACTAGCACGAGCAAAAATGATTAAAAAGTGTACTGTTTGAAATAGAGTAAAACTGTATTTAGTATTCAATCTACTGAATTCTGACATTGTAAAACTTTCCTGAAAGGAATGTATTGGTTGTATGTTGGTTTTGATGATAAATATTGGGGAAATCTGAGTTCCCAATTTTGTTGACTTAAATAGTAGAGCAGTAATCTATCAGTGTTTTCTAAAGTGCCTTTCAACATTGTATTTAATTTTGAATAAGAAATTGCTTCTATGAGTCTGAATATGCTGCTGAATGAGTGCAATTGTTGGAGTGAGTACAACTGAAAATCATTTTCCAAAAAGGGTTATTAGTAATTTGGTGGTTATGCATTCCCTGGGGTTAGAAACTGTCCTCTGAAACCTGCTATTCTTTTGTGTCGAAATTCTATGATGAAGTCATATTTGGTCTTGTGATTAGTGAGATGTTGACCAATGTGTGTGATCATGAGTTTACCTGTGAAATTGATGTTGAATAGTTTGACTGTGTGCACTTTGCTCTTATCTCTTCTAGAATTTATAGTTGGCTGCCTGGTTTGGGAATACGTATATGTGTTGGCTTTGGTTGAGAATGTTGACTTGTGAAAAGAGCTTCATGTGGCTGGAGGTGCTTAACGAAAACAAAATTGGAACTTTCTTTGGTGTAAGTTGCTTGAAATCTTGATATCCTTCATGATTAAGTGCTTAAATGTGTTGGTCATAACTAAAAAGTTAAAATATGCTGGTGCTTGAATTTGGATCTTAATTCTGAGTTTATTCTATTGTGTTTCACTGGATGTCTATCTTCTGAGTGGGTTGTTGTTTAATACTGAAACAGTTGATTGTTTTGATTAGATTTCGACAGGGTTGAGAGGTTGGGGTGTCTATTTAGGATTAAATCTCGTGTGTCAGAAACCTGGTGCAAGATCTTTACATTATGAACTAGGATACATGGTCCTGTTGAATGTATTAGTGGACCGATGAACATATATAACTCTTTGTCCACTGGTGTTGATATGTATGTGTTATAAATCTTTTCTAAGCGCATTGCCGACAATCAAGAGAGCGAGTAAGAATGTGGGATGTGTCGGATTGGAATTCAATATGACAGTGTGTTCTGCTTGCATTGTTGATGCACCTTCTTTGAGACTAGTGCTCATACATTGAATGTACTACTTGTTAAATCAATTGGGGAAGTCTGAGTACCCTTTTGCCACTTGCTTTCTTAGCTTATTTCATAGTTCTAGATGGTGGCACTAACTGTTTACTTTTTGCAGGGACATTAAGATGGCAAGTACTACAAACTCAAAGGTGAAAAGGAAGAAGCACAGAGTTGAGAGGAAAGTAACCAAAAAAAGAACAGAGATTTGACAAGCAAGAGAATCAACCGAAGAGAAAAGGCAGGACTTTAAAGTTTCTCAGTACATAGAAATTGGACAGTCATGGTTTAAGGAGTAGCACCAAATATACAAATTCCCAAAGATACATTTCAGGGAGACCTCAAACTTTGCTCTTTATTATTTTGCCTCGAGGGCAAGGCAACATTTAAGTTAGGGGGAGGATCTTAAATATTATGGAATGATATGACTTCTTCATTGTGATGATTTGATGACTTTAACTTGATGAAGTTTGTATAATTGATCTTTATTGAGCATTTTTCATTCTCTATTAGTATGTTTTTGATATTAACCTTTTATTCTTGTATCTTAGTTTAATTTGTGTTCTTAGTTAACATTCTACTACAAATGAAGAAAAAAAATTACAGCGAAAAAAAGGGAAAATCTTTTAAAAACAAAAGGTACTCCCATGAACTACGCTAGGGATGTTGCTTCTTTTTATTTGATTCACCTTCGCATGATACGTATGCATCCTACTTGGGTGCGAAAACCCCATTTGGGTTCGAACAACCCTTTTCATTGTAAATACTGCTTTTTGTACAAAATATTTGAAATAACCTCCTTGGTTTTTCATTGCCATGGTTCTTTTCCAAGGAAGTAATTCTTTGAATGGGACATTTTTAGGATGTAACAGCCCAAGCCCATTAATGATACTGTCTGCTTTGGGCCTAGGCCCGCACGGCTTTAAAACGCGTCACCAGGGTCTAAGACCAGTTAACTTATATATCCAGCATCTCTCCTATGTTATGCCGATGTGGGACACTTAACCCTTAGCTGGGGTGTTACATACACTCCTCTTATGGACTCAGCGTCCTCGCTGAGGTTTGCCTAGCATACCGGAATTCGCCTAGACTCAGCCATGAACGCTGTCCCGCATCGACAAGGCTGACACGGAGTGGCTCTGATACCATCGGTAACAGCTCAAGCCCGCCAGTGATACTGTCCGCTTTGGGCCTAGGCCTGTACAGCTTTAAAATTCGTCATTAGGGTCTAAGACCAGTTAACTTATATACTCAGCATCTCTCCTGTGTTACATAGTATGTAATACCCCCAGCTAAGGATTAAGTGTCCCACATCGACATAACACAGGAGAAATGTTGGGTATATAAAGTTAACTAGCCTTAGACCCTAGTGACGCATTTTAAAGCCGTGCGGGCTTAGACGAAGAGCGAACAGTATCACAAGCGGGCTTAGGCTATTACAGATGGTATCAGAGACACTCCGTGTCAGCCTTGTCGATGTGGGACAGAGTTCCGCGCTGAGTCTAGGCAAATCCCGGGAAGGCGGGGAAAACCTCAGCGAGGACGCTGAGTCCATAAGAGGGGGTGTATGTAACACCCTAGCTAAGGGTTAAGTGTCCCACATCGGCATAACACAGGAGAGATGCTGGGTATATAAGTTAATTAGCCTTAGACTCTAATGACGCGTTTTAAAGCCGTGCGGGCCTAGGCCCAAAGCGGACAGTATCACTGGCGGGCTTGGGTGGTTACAGGTGGTATCAGAGCCACTCTGTGTTAGCCTTATCGATGCGGGACAGAGTTCATGGCTGAGTCTAGGCGAATCCCGATATGCGGGACAAACCTCAGCAAGGACACTGAGTCCATAAGAGGGGTTGTATGTAATACCCCAGCTAAAGGTTAAGTGTCCCACACCGACATAACATAGGAGAGATGCTGATATAAAGTTTACTAGCCTTAGACCCTAGTGACGCGTTTTAAAGCCGTGCGGGCTTAGGCTCAGAGCGGACAGTATTACTAGCGGGCTTAGGCTGTTACATAGGACTAGTTTAGTTGTTAGTTGCAAATAATGATGACTAGATGTTGATTTTTGCTCCTTAGCCAACTTTGGTATGTTTGGTACCACTATTATTTGATCCTTGCCATGTGAATATTATTTTGAAAAGTGAAAAGAAAAGTAAATCGGTAGATTGTGTTATAATCTTTAAATTTAACTTTTGGCTCTTGTGTTCACGAATTAGTTCTCATTAGACTATGAGTGAGCTTTTGAGTTCAAATTCTTCTAATTGAGACTTGAATATAATTGTCTTCCTCTCTTTGCTTGTGCCATGTTTGGTGATGTGTTTGATGCAACCTGTGTCTGTACTGATCAAGTTGTATTCGTGCCATCAAGACCGGTCACACGAAGCCAAGCTAAGACACTGCACAATGTGCATGTTCAACTAGTGTGGCCGGAAGAAAGCAGCGACTCGAAGATTGAGTGGCTAGGTTTCAGATTCGGAAGCTATATAATCAAGCTCGAGCCCGAGGCAACAAGCGTACGAACTTTAATAATTGGCGACGAGGAGTAAAGCGACCGAGGGCCACACAAGCGCCTGAGGCAGGAAAGTGCTCGAGCCACTAAAGTAGTTCAACCCTGAGTAGCTTTGTTTGATAGGCCAGTTGTGGCCATATTTAGTATTTTAGCCTTGGGACTTCCTATATAAACCCCTTTACATTTTCGTTTGTAGTTAGTTGTTGATGAATATTGAGTTAGTTGTAACCAAAAGGTATTAAGACTAGTTCCTTGATATTGTTTGATTGTAGTTGAGTTTGTGTCTTGCTTCTATCTTTACTTTCGTCTCGTCTGTTGGCTTGCCTCGTTTGGCTTGCATCATCATTTGGTATCAGAGCATGGTTTGGACTTTGCTCTTATAAATCCAATCCTGTTCTACATACTCTCGTGCTTTTGTCTTTCTGTTTCCATTTCGTGTTCTTGTTGTGTTCTTGTTTTGTTCTTACAAAAAAAAAGTAGAAAAGAAAATTTAAAATTTTGTTTAATTGTTTACTGCTTGGATTAAAAAACCATAGATTCATTGTTACCAAAGCTCATAAAGTCTGAAAAATGTTGGTCCTACAACGTTTGAGAGGTAGGGTTTCTACTGAAGATTTGAGTCAGAACCGGAGTTCCATCGTTTGAAAACCCCAGTGTGTATCTAGTTGCGTTTGGTTGTTTCAGGTTGTTTTCGTTTGATTTTGGGTCGAAATTGTTGCTTAAAAATTTGAAGCTCCACCGTTAAACACCGTCCATATGCCGGAAAATTGTTAAATTGTTAACAGTGTATGGACGCGCGAAGCTGTTCTGAGCTTTGCTTGGAGCTCGAGTTACACCGTTTTATGATTAGACCCAACGGAAGAACGACCTTGAATCTTGCCTTGTTGTTGGACTGTGAACGAGCTTAAGATTGTTCGTATGATGGAAAAGAAAAGTTCACTGTTCCATTGAAGTAGAAGAAAGGGTTTAGCGTCGTTGCTAAAACTTAGGTGAAAAACTTAAAAGAGAAAAGTGGATAAGAAGAAACCCTAGTTCCGTACAAGTGGATAAGAAGGGACCACTTCTATTTCCGTATAGGAGTGGAGTGTCTGAGGTTTTCAAAAGGCGAAATGAGAGGTAGATTCTCCTAGGTTCTCTTTTTCTTTTTATTCGTGAATTCTCGTTGGTAGATCTTTGAGTAAATTCTCCTACTCTAGATTCTACTAATCTGTTTGAGCTTTTAGGAACTCGTGTGTAAGGAGTCGCAGTCCAAATTTCATAGTAAATTCTTGACCTCCTGTGCGCAGTTAAATAGCGTTCGTTCCATCAAGTCGAACATCAATTCACTCTTCCCGAAGAAGACAGTGAATCTCGTCGAACTCGAAGGATCTTAAGGAAACCGATCAATCCGACAAAGCCATTGAGCCAAGTTCTTAAGTGACCGAACCTACAAATTGAGTGGAACCGAGTGCCACCAAAACAAAGTGAGGGAGTGAGTGAGGTGAGTTTTAACCTAACATTTTCTTAGTCTTTGATCTTTGCTGGTACAATGGCTGGAAACGTAGAGAAAGGTGTGGATGAGCCATAGATATGACGTCTAAACATTGTCAAGAGCAACTTCGAAAGCTCTATGATTCGAAACAAGGATCTAAACAGATCGAAGAGTACTTTGATGAGTTTGAAAGGATTCATTTGGCTCTTGATATTGAAGAACACGATGAGGAAGCCATAATTCGGTAAAAAAATGGGCTGAGTCGAGAGATATCATCTAAATTGAGAGTGCATGTGTTCCAAACATTGGATGAAGCTTTTCATGCAGTGATCGATGCTGAAAAGTGGGTAAAGGACGATAGAGAAAATCGGTATTGAGGGAGCACTACCACTACTTCTTTGAAACTGGGCAAAGAGTGGAAGAGTTCGAATCCAACCAATGCCAACATTGGCCGTGATCTGAAGAGACCCTTCGAGAAGGGAGTGACCAGCAACAACAAGGAGTTGAGAGGTAAAACTCAACTGAACACTCCAAGTGCTTCATCGATTCAATATCATAAATGCAGGGCTTATGGTCATATGGAAAAAGAGTGTCCGACTCACAAAACCATGGTTTTGCTCGATGATGGAACCGTCCAGCAGCAAGCGAGTGAACCAGAGGAAAACAATGGAAACAAGGTTGAATGTGTCGATCATGATGAAGACAGTCACAAAGCAACCGAAGCTGACCATCTGGAAAATTTCCTTGTGGTTCGAAGAAACTTGAGCACTATGAACATGGAAGAAGAGGATGAAATTCAAAAGGAAAATATCTTCCATGTGAGGTTCAAGTTAGGGGAAAGGTGCGTTCGATAATCATTCAGTTGTTCTAATTTGGTGAGCCAAACCTTGATTTCGCAAATGGGGCTGCCTACAACAAAATATCCCCGACCATACAGATTACAATAATTGAATGTATATGGAGAATTGAGGGTAGCTAAGCAGGTGTTGATCAAATTCAGAGTAGGGGTTTATCAAGATGAGTTGATGTTTGATGTGGTCCCTATGCAAGCTTGTCATTTTCTACTTGGGCAACAGTGGCAATATGATAGGTTCGTTGTCCATAACGGACGAGCCAACACTTACACTGCTAAGCTCGAGGGTAAAAATTTCATACTCAAGCCTTTGTCTCCAAAACAAGTTAGCGAGGACTATATAATAATGAGGGAGTTGAAAGAAGCAGCCAAAGCTAAGTCTCCCGTGGGGACACGAATTGTGGCCGATGACTGTGCTGAAATATCGCCCGTGTTAGGTAATATTAGTGCAATCATGCAATCCGGTGAGTATCTACGAGGCAATGATAACAGTCAGCTGATGAGTTGCCTCATGTGTAAAGGTATCCTTCTGAACTCTAATGATGATTTCACTAATGATAACCCTTTGCCTAGTCATGTTCAAAATATTTTTGCAGGACTTCGGAGACATATTTCCTAAAGAAATGCTAGGTGGATTGCCTCCGTTACGAGGAATCGAGCACAAAATAGACTTTATCTCGGGATCTCAAATCTCGAATAAACCAGCATATCGGCGTAATCATGAAGACACCAAAGAGCTCCAACGACTGGTGGATGTATTGCTGAACAAAGGATTGGTTCGAAAGAGCTTTAGTCTGTGCACCACTCTTGTTATACTCGTGCCAAAGAAAGAATGAACGTGGCAAAAGTTGATTGCCGAGCAGTAAACATCGAAGTATCATCCTCCTATTCCTCGATTAGATAACATGCTTTATGAATTGAGTGGTTCATATTTCTTTTAAAGATTGATCTTAGGTCCGATTACCACCAAATCCATATAAAACCGGTTGATGAGTGGAAGATTGCATTCAAGACCAAATTCGATCTGTATGAATGGTTAGTGATGCCGTTTGGCCTCTCTAACGCACCGAGCACATTCATGAGATTAATGAACCATGTGTTTAAACTGTTCATAAATAAGTTTTTTGTTATATATTTCTATGACATACTTGTTTATAGTAAATCTGTGGATGAACATGTAGAACACTTAAGATACTTTGAGAAATGAGAAGTTGTATGCTAACTTCAAAAAGTGTGCCTTTTATGTTGAACGTGTTGTCTTCCTTAGTTTTATTGTGAGTGTTAATGGTGTTGGTGTTGATGTCGATGACTCAAAAGTCGAGGCTATTAAAGATTGGCCGACTCCTACTTGGGTGACTCAAGCCCGTAGTTTTCATGGGTTAGCTAGTTTTTATAGGAGGTTTTCCCATGACTTTAGCACCGTGGCAACTCCTTTAACCGAGGTGGTCAAAAAGGACTAACCATTTGTGTGGTGAGATGCCCAAGAGAGGGCCTTCCAAGAGTTGAAACGGAGGCTTAGTTGTGCCCCATTGTTGCAACTCCCTGACTTTTGCAACGCATTTGAAGTCGAATGTGAAGCATCCGGGGTCGGGATAGGAGGAGTTCTCATGCAAGATGGGAAGCCGATCAATTACTTTAGCGAAAATCTTAAGGGTTCAACCTTCAATCACTCGACGTATGGCAAGGAGTTATATGCCCTCGTGAGAGTACTTGCCCATTGGCAACATTATCTGTGCCCAAGGGAGTTTGTGATTAAGAGTGAGCATGAATCTTTAAAACATCTCCGAGGCATAGAGAAATTGAATTGGCGGCATGCCAAGTGAGTGGAATTCATCGAAAGCTTTCCCTATGTAATTCATTACAAAAAGGCAAAAGACTATGTCGTGGCTGATGTGCTATCAAGAAAGTCTTCCTTAGCGATCACTCTCGCTTCGATACTGATGGGGTTCGAAAACATCAAGCAGATGTATGAACACGACCCAAGCTTAAGAGCGTTCGAGACGCTATTATGAGTGGCTGAAGGGTGGAAAATTATTAGTGGCATGATGGCTATTTCTTAAAAAAAAAAAAAAAGAGAGAGTTTGCGTGCCCGTGTCATCTTGGACAGAGCTCTTAGTTCAAGAAGCTCACTCAGGCGGCTTAATGGGTCACTTCGGAGTGGATAAAACTCTTGGTATCTTGACCGAGCAGTTCCACTAGCCAAAGATGCGACGAGATGTGGAGAAGCGTTGCAATGCTTTTTTAGATTGAAAGAGAGCTAAGTTGAGGTTTGTATACTCTCGTTGCATATTACTAATAGCCTGTGGATTGATATATCCATGGATTTTGTGATGGGGTTACCGAGGTCGAGGGGTGGGCATAATAGCATCTTTGTCGTGGTAAACCGTTTTTTAAAAATGGTCACTTTATCCAATGCAAGAAATGTGATGATGCACAATATGTAGTTACTTTGTTTATCACTCATGTCTTGGAATTGCATGGTATGCCTCGTACTATTGTGACCGACCGGGACTCTGATTCTTAAGTCATTTTTAGAAGTGTTTGTGGGGTGCCCTTGGCACCAAACTACTATTTTCAACGTCTCACCATCCTCGGACTGGTGTATAGACCGAGGTAGTCAACCGAACTTGGGAGCTTTGCTTCGAGCAATGACCAAAGGTTAGGCCGGAAACTGGGCTGATCGTTTGCCCGTGATGGAATTTGCATACAGCCGTACTGTGTATAGAATGATTGGAATGGCTCCGTTTCAGTGTGTGTATGGTTTTAACTAAAGGTGTTCACGGTTGATGCAATCTAAGCTAGTGGAAGCAAACTAAATGATACGCTGAAGCAAGTAAAATGAGATAACAAGAAATCAAGACTAGGAAGGCAAGAATTTAGAAGAAAGAATCGAATCAACTCACATACGTTGACTAAATTCAAAGGGGAGAAAGGGAAACTTGAACCTTACAATGGATTCAAACTAGGTGTCGAATCTCCATAGGTTCCAAGTCTTACAAGATTTACGAAGCTTCAAGCTTCGGACTAGAAAGGCTCGGCCTTCTCTAATTCTCTCTTTTCCAATGTTCATACAAGCTAAGTTGTGAAATGGAAGACTAAGGGAAGCTTATATAGTTTTCCCATACATAAGTGTGAAATGACTAAAAGCCCATAGGTGGAATTAATATAATAGAAGCACTTAGGGCTAAAACAAGAATTACACACTAGAACTAGTCGCAAACCTGCCTAGAAAGCAGGCGCCCCGCCTAGTAAAAGGGGCACCCCGCCTGAACATCATAAAGGGGAACAGGCGGTCCACCACTAGGGAGTAGGCGGTACACCCAAACACAGGGGCGGTCTGCCCCCTTTGCATCTTCAGAGAGGCCTTCAAAAAGTGGGAGGTCCGCCCTTCAAAGTAGGCGCTCGACCTCTTCCTGTAGCTTCTTGAAACGCCTCAAAATGTGCCTCGGACGCTCCTCGTTGTAGCCTAGACAGTCCTCCTTCCATGGTGCTCCAATGTATGATCTTCAAGTTGCTTCCGGAGCCCTTGACGTGTACTCTTTGTGCTGTCAAGCTTGACTCTTGATGGTTGGGAACTAAGCTAATTTGGATTGCATCATCGGTTTTGTTAAAAACTAATCCAAACCAAAAACCATACCAAACCGACTAAAATAACAGATACTTTCTTGGATATGGTTAGGTTTGATTTTCAAATTTTAAAAACTGGCATTATTTGGTTTGGTTTGATTTTCATGAAAAATAACCGAAAAATAACAAAACCGAACCGACAAATTATATATACTAATATAATATTTTCTATAATTTAATTTAAGTATTTTATATATTTTTCAATTAATTTTGTAGTAGGTTAAATGTTATTAGATTTTATTAAGTCCATTTTAACAAGAAACCAATTCATTTAGTCAAAGGAGTGGCTAACTTTTAAGTCTATTTTAAAAAGAAACCAACTTGTTTAATCCAAAGAGTCCAATTCATTTAATAAACTTATAGTTATATTAAATTCGGTAAAAATTCGGACTCACAGACACATAGACGCACCGATAAAGTTTAAAGGTAAAGCAAATTCTAGTTTTGATATCATCTTTTCAGTAACCATTGCATATTCAACTTGATATATGAGTCAGGACAGATCGAAAGCAGAAACATCGTGTAAATATAAGTTTTCTTTAATTCTTTTTTTTTTGTTCTAAATATTTATTTTTCAATTGCCTCAAGATTTGCTGTAGTGGCAAGAGTGCAACATTTTAGGTATAATTGGGTTAAAATTTCAAGTTGCTCATAATACTATAAGACTAAGAGCATATCTTTTTTTTTTTGGTTGACAGAAAAATTTTAATACTAAGTCAAAACTCCATAATTACATAGCCTTACACAAACTCTCGCAACACCTATTCTCAAAACATCTAATCTATACTATCTTTTTCCTTTACAAAGCATTTATCCAGTCTTGCTCTATTTGCTTATGTTTCCTATCTAACAGTAGTATGTTTCCTATCTAACAGTAGTTGAAATCTATATTTACACTCAATTCTAATGTTCTCTCTGATGCTCTGAGGTCGAGGAACTTTGTGGTTCCACATTGCGTCATTGCGTGCTTTCCATATGTGATAGATCAAACAAACAATAGCTGCTACAACACAGCTTCTCCTGCTTTTTCCCTGGACACCTCTCTCCATGCGTCGCCATACATTCTGTAGCTTTTATTGAGTGGGTCTTGCTAGTATCCATTAGCCTACAGCTTGAGCACATCTTGCTGAGAATTTACATTAAAAAACAAGTGATCAATAGTTTCTCGACTTGTTCCACATAGCATAGACTGTGTTTCTTGGCATACTCCAAACTTCTGTAACCTGTCTAGTGTCAACAATCTTCCCTACATTGCTAACCACGTGATGAAGCAGTGCTTGGGAGTGTTTATTTTGTTCCATACCCATCTTCTCCAGGGCCACAGGTCTGTTACTCCTTTCTTCCATCTATACCCACTTGAAATAGTACATTTCCCCACAGGTGTGAGGCATCTTCTCTAGAGCCACAGGTCTGTTACTCCTTTCTTCCATCTATACCCACTTGAAATGGTATATTTCCCCGTAGGTGTGAGCCATCCATTTTGTACATAGCCTCCTGCAAATTTATCTCTCATGTGACATATTTTCTTCCAATACCAGCTTGAGTCTTGAGGTGGTGCGTAAGCCCACCAATCTGCCCCATTTAAATGTGGTTGATCCACTTCACCCATAGATTGTCACTTTTGTTTGCAATGTTCCAGACATATTTAGTAATAGCTGCTTCATTCCATGTCATGCAATCTCTCACCCCCAGCCTCCTTCAGATTTTGGTCTGCACACAAGGTCCCATGCAACCAGTGGTAATTTATTGGTATATGCTCTTCCATCCTATAAGAAGTTCCTTCACACATCAACAATATCTTTCATTACCTTCTTTGGAAACATGAAAATTGAAGCCCAATATGTTTGGGGGTGAAGGGGAATGGAGTTTACAGCTTGAACCCTTCCTGCATAGGACGGGTTCCTCGACCCCCAACTCTTGATTTTCCCAGTCATCTTTTCTAATAATATCTCACAATCCACAGAGGAGATCTTCTTGGAAGCTATGGGCACACCCAGGTATTTTAAAGGTAAAATGCCCTTTGGGTAACTAGTCAATTCACACAAGTCTTCCACGCATTGTTTGTCCATGTTTTCACTGAAGATGTTGGACTTCCCAGCATTTGTTGTTAGGCCAGAGGTCAAGGTGAAAGTTTTTAGTCCTCTTAGCATAAGCAGCACAACTTGGAATTCTCCCTTACAGAAAAACATGACACATGATGAGAATCCAGGTTGAGATGACACATGTTGCATGATTCTAGTGAAGTACTCCATGCAGACAACAAAAATAAGGGAGGAGATAGGATCTCCTTGTCGCAGTCCCCTTTTCCCTTTGAAATTCTCATGTATTTCCCCATTTAGAGCAATAGAGTATGTAGGAGAAGTTATAGACTCCAATACCCATTTAATGTATTGTTGTGGGAAGTTTAAGGCATGTAGCATTCCTGCTATAAAGCCCCATTCTACAGAATCGTAAGCTTTTTTTCAAGTCAATCTTATCAAACAGCTTCTTGTTGTGCTCTTTCTATTGTATAGTCTCACAATGTCTTGGCATATCAAGATATTCTGCATGATGGCCCTGCCTTCAACAAAAGCACTCTGATTCTCTGATATAATGCTAGGTAATACCTTTTCAAGCCTGTTGCTTAATATCTTTGATATGACCTTATATACAGTATTGCAACATGCTATGGGTATGTAGTCACCTACTGACTCAATATGAGTTTTCTTGGGATAAGAGTGATGGTTGTACTGTTAATTGCTCTTAGCATCTTCCCATTCTGATAGAATTCCAACACACTTCCCATCAGGTCCTCTTTAATTATGCTTCAGCTGTCCTTAAAAAAGTTGCTCCCACATCCATCTGGGCCTGGGGCCTTATCTCCCTGAATAGACCATAGAGCTTGCTTCACTTATGCTGCAGTGATGCCTTCTATAAGTGTATCTCTTTGTGCATTAGATAGGATAGGTTCTTGTCTCATAAGATCACTTGAGACATATTTCTTGTCCTTAGATGCCTTCCCTAGCAAATTGTGATAGAACTCTAGAAAAACTCTAGCTATGTCATCAAGTTAAGTCATTTGGTTCCCTAGCTCATCTTTAATTGTGAAACCCCTATTCTGATTTCTTCTTGCCTTCAAGAAGCTGTGGGAAAACTTAGTGTTTAAGTCTCCAAATTGCACTTATTGCATTTTAGCCTTCTGCTACATGAATTATTTCCTTGCCTTTTCAAAATTTCTTTACTGCTGTACTAATTACATTTCTGTAGCTATTAGGGCCTCATTCTTGGGGTCCCCTTGGATCTGTGTCTGACATTCTATTAGAGTCTGGAGTGGCAATTCAACCCTGGTTTCTACTTCCCTAAACTTTTCCTTGTCAGCTCTCTAAGAACCTTCTTGAGTCTGTTCAGCTTGCCCACTAATCTATACATTCTGGTACCCTGTATCCCCTTCTCCCAGCTTGTTTTAAACTTTTCTTTGAAGTATGCAGCTAAGCTCCACATATTCAAGTACCTGAAGGATCTATGTATCTTCATGTTCATGTTTTTCCACCTTATAATTGCAGGACAATAGTCATAAAGCCCCTCATTCATGTAATGAACCTCAGAAGCTGGTAAGGAGGCATTCCACTCATTGTTTAAAAACACTCTGTCAATTCTACTTAATACCCTGCTTTCTCCTTCTTGTTTATTACTTTAAGTGTAGTAGGAGCCTGATGACCTCATTTCCTGTATATTACAAGCTTCCACACATTCCCTAAAATCTTTGATTTCAGAGAGTGATACTACATTTCCCACTCTCTCTTCTAGGTGTAAGACACTTTTAAAGTCTCCCATCACTACCCATGCTGAGTCACTCAATTTGTGTTGGTCTTTGATGTTTGTCCATAGCTCCCTCCTTAATGCTATATCATTGAAACCATAAGCAAGTGTCAACCTGAACTGGTACCCTGCCCCCACATGTTTCACTATACCATATATCAACTTAGTTGTCACCATTTGAATGTTTACCTCATATATTGTTGGCTTCCAGAGGAGCCATATTCTGCCTCCCTGATGTTTATTTAAATTTGTGGTGAAGGACCACCCATTACACAAGTTAAGAGAGGCCTTTTGAGCCTTTTTCCTCTTAATCCTGGTTTCCAGGAGTCCAAATAAGCCCACCTTAACAGTATAGATAAACAATTGGATCTCATTCTGCTTTGATATCCTATTCAGACCCTTGATATTTCTAAACCTGATACTATCCATTTGGAGGGGGTTACCCCCATTCCCATTTCCTGGTACTGCATCAGCCTATGCACCCATGGGGTTGGATGTACCTACTTCATTTCCTCATGTTCGCTTCTGTGGTTCTCCATCTCTTTCCTTCAGAGCTTCATAAGAGTTTGAAACTGTTATACTGCTTCCTTTGCTTTCTGCCCATGTTGTCCCCTTCCCTGCCTTGCTAGTGTTTCTCTTTGAGGGTTTGTTTCCCTCTTGTCTTGCTATTTTTTACTGTTGCTTCACTCTCTCCTCTCCTTTATTATTGTTCCTCTCCTGGTCTTCTTTTTGTTTCTTCCTTACTATAGCTTCCTCCTTGATCAGCTTCCTGTGTTCTGCTACTTCATGCCCATAGTTGTTATATTTAGTACATAAGACTGGCTTCTATTCATACACTCTCCTCTTCCACAATCCTACGTACTTCATTCTCAAACATAATTGTATTTGAGTAAGGTTGGTTAGGGGATACCTCAACCATTACCCTTGCAAATGACACTCTCTCCTTTTGTGAAGTTGCCTTGTCTGTCTGAATAGGATTACTCACAAGCCCTGCTATCCTTGTCAATATTTTCTGCCCCCAATACTTAATGTCCAGACCCTGTAGTCTGATCCATACAGGTACTTCTCCACCAACTCTTTTTCAAAATCCACATCCTACCTCCATGGTTTTACTACAACTGGTTTTATATCAAACAAGTGTACCCCTTCTTCAACTGCTAGTGTTCTACTCTCCCCTGAGTGAAATCTCACTATAAACACTCCTCTATTAATTTTTGATATTTTATCTATCCCTAAGTTTCCCCAAATACGTTTAAAGTGTCCTTCCATTACAGCATGTGGTGGATTCGACCCTAAGACATAGCACACCACTGCATTCAACCTCTTCTTTTATTTCATCCATGGTGATTTTAACATTCCCTACAGGTTTCGTACTCATATGTGTTGATGTTAGATCCATCCCTCTATTTGAGAAGTTGTACCGACAATTTTACTCCATGATTTTTCAGTGTTTAGGGTTTATTGTTTACCAGAGTTACATGCCTTTTCCTCTTCCAATTCCATTTCATCTACCCACGATTCTACCGGCGTACTGATTGTTCCCCCTAATTGTGGTGATCCCCCAATCGGCGTTGGTGTTGCAGATCTACTAAGTTCCAACGGGATTATTCCTTGAATAACATTGATGCTTCTCGCTTTCTTTTAGTGTGATGTTTTTGGTACCATGTTCTTTTTCTTGTTGTTTACCATTCAATTTGATGTTCCTCCTCTAGAGTTATGGTTCCTTGCCATGGCCTCAGCGAAAGCTGAAAGGATTCACCATTCTAGAGAGAGAAATTCACTTTAATAATATGAACGTCAAATGTTCATGCACTAAGAGCATACTTGTAGTTCTCTTTATCATTCGTTTTTAGGAAGAATTTTCGTTATTATTTATTTTTTTAGGAAAATTTCTTTTTATCATTCTGATTATCTTCATTGTTATTTTGTTTCTCAAAACCCGATACAACCGAACCAAATCGAACCAAATCAACAGTAACCAAACCGATGGATATAACTTTTATTTGGTTTGGTTTTAATTATTGAAAAACCGATTATATTGGTTTGGTTATGGTTTTAATCAAAATCCAACCAAACCGTGAACACCCCTAGTTTTAACCCTTTAATTCCACCTGATTTAACCCCATTGCCTTGACAAGCTGTTGTTGATTTTGAAGGTATACGCCGAGCTACTGGTTTTCTCGAGCTCCATGCGAAAGTGAGGAAAAATCTTGAGGAAGCCTATGCCAAGTGGCATCAAAGAAAAACAAGGAGTGTAAAAATATGGAGTTAAAAAAGAGAGATTGGGTTTAGATTCACTTCCAAAAAGAGAGATGCCCGAACCAAAGGAAAGGGAGGTTGGCTCCGAAAAGGGATGGCTCGTTCCAAGTGCTGAACAAGATCAATGGCAATGCCTATGTGATCGACCTCCCAGGTGAGTATAATGTGTCCAACACCTTTAATGCTTCTATCTTGACTCCTTGTGTCACAGGCCGAGCACTGGAGGACGAAGAAGACACGATTTTAGGGATGAAATCTTTTCAAGAGAAGAGAATGATGCAGCCCGTGTCCGTGCTGATCAAGCTGTGTTCATGCTATCATGACCGGTCACACGAAGCCAAGCCAAGCCAAGACACTGCACGACGTGCATGTTCAACTAGCGTGTGGGGGGTTGGGGAGAAAGCAGCGACTCGAAGATTGAGTGGCCAGTTTCCTGATTCGGAAGCTATATAATCAAGCTCGAGCCAGATGCAACAAGCATCCGAACCCTGATGATTGGCACCGAGCAGTGAAGCGATCGAGGGCCACACGAGTGCCCGAGCCACTAAACTAGTTCAGCCCTGTGTGGCTTTATTTTATAGGCCAGTTGTGATCGTATTTACTATTTAACCTTGGGGTTCCTATATAACCCGCTTTGCATTTTCATTTGTATTTAGTTTTTATTGAATATTGAATTAGTTGTATGCTATTGTATCTCCACTGTGAGCAACCCCATCGTGGGAAACCTTGTTAAAGGAGCTTGTGTCTTTTAGTGGATTCCAATTGGACTCTTTCCTCTTTGATCATTCGGTTTGCAAGAAACAGTATTGTCTTGAGGATCACTGCTTAGTATAGGTGCCTATTCACTATCTAATCAAAAGGTATCAAGACTAGTTCCTTGGTATTGTTTGATTGTAGTTGACTTTGTATCTTGCTTCAATCTTTACTTTTTTTGTTCTTTAATTCCGCGTGTGTATCTATTGCCTTGCCTCGTTTGGCTTGCATCAGTGTTGGTGTGTTCATTTGTGTGCTTTAGATCTAGAACTTGCCTAAGTGTGCTTTGAAGTGAAATCTTAGGTTGTGCTTGGCTTGAAAAAAATGATTTTAGGTTTTCCTTGGACCGCTAGTGACATAAAAATCCTTCCTTTGCATTTTGATCCTAGTCAACCCTTTTGTGCCTTATATCCTTTCTTTTGGTGACCAAATTATTAGCCTGGAAAAATTATAAGTACTTATAGCACTAATCTTCTTTTGGCCCAACCTCCTTGTGTTCATTCAAAGACATGAAACTTAGGCTGGGTTGGCATGAGAAAGATAGTGGAAGTGTGGATGTCAAAAAAAAAATCAATAGAAAAAGAAAAGAGAATGAACAATACTTGAAAAGAAAATATCTTGGAAGAAATAAAAACAAAAAGAAAAAAATGAAACAAAAATAAAAGAAGAAAAAGAAGAAAAATAGAAGTTGATGAATAAAAAGGGAAAGACTAGTGCAAACCCCCAATTTAGCAAAGCGCAATTGCATGAAAAAGGAAATATGCTTTAAAATGTTATGTGGTGTAGTGTTCAAGGAGTTGTGTAGTCACTATGTATCCAAAATTTTACTCCACCTTTGACCAAAAGCCTGCATTACAATCTTAGCTAAGTCCTAATTGATTTCGAGCCAAGCATTCCTACATTAGTGGAGAGGTACATGAAGGCGAGCTTATGGTATCTCTAATATGCATGTTGAACTTCATTTGAGAGAGTGAGTGAATTCTTCCTATCTCATATCCCATTTGTGTTTGATGTGCATTATTGTGTGTTTGGGATGCTCTTTTATATAGTGAAGGTATTTGTGAAGTTGAGTTGAGGACTTTGTTTCACTTTCCAATTGAGGTAAGAGAACAAAGAAGTGAGCTCTTGTGACAAAGTGGCAAACTTTGAAAGTCTTGTGTCATGACTTGATTGCCTTTTCATTTGTATTATTAATGAGCACTTGGTTTGGCTTAATTGTTGGTACCAACCTATGTAGTGGTTATAGAGCTAAAAATTGGTTATTTACTCGTTGTGATCATATGAATATGTGCTAAAAATGATTGAAATGAAATTTTGAATTTAGTTTGTGTGATTTGCTTGAGAACAAACAATAGTTTAACTTTGGGGTTGAGATGTATGGCTAAAATACCATTACATATTTATACTCGAGCTTTTATTGTGTTAAATTGATGAAATAAGTGCATTTATCATAGTTTAATTGCATATTATAGGTGGATAGAGTTTTGGAAAAGATTTGAGTGAAAACAAGTCAAATGGAAGGCCAAAATTGAATAAAGAAGATGCAAAGGGTGGTCCGCCCAACTAAAGAATCTTCAGGAAAATGGCTGGCCGCCCTTGTGGCTATTCGTCAAACAGTGACTAAGCTCAATAACAAAAGAATGGCTATTGGGAGAAATTCGGTACCATGGTGGCTATGGAGCGAAAATCAGAGTTTTCTTCCTTTTTACCTAGGGATAATTTTAGGAAAATATGGTAATAATTCTAGGGACTATAATTAGATAGTTTCATCATAATTTTCATATTTTTGGCCACTTTTTTAAGCTTGGGAGAAAGGATTCATCAACAACCCTTGAAAATTGAAGATTGGTGCACTTTAAATGAGCAATCCCTTTCTTTATTTCATCAATTTGTATTGCTAAATTTGGTGAGTTGATGTTATTAATAGACATGATTTTATGAATTCATGGCTGGGTTTTCTTATTATTAATTGGTGTGATTTTGGACATGAATGTATGAATATTTCGTGACTATGTTTTCATATTAATGAGTTCTGATTATCTAGCTTCTGTCACTTTAATTTTTTGACCTTGGTGATTATGACACTACTTTACATATATATTTAACTAGTTAAAGACTCGGGAGAGATTAACTAGCTTAGGATAATAGAGCCAGCAAGGATTTGGGTCTTGTTGGCTAAAATTTAGCCTGACCCATCTAAAAGAAGTTACACTCGGGAGAGGTCCTCTTTCCTTGGGTCAATGCATAGTACTTTATGTGCTAAGCTATAGCTTTGGTGAACATAGCGAGGTAGACCCCTCTAAAGCCAAACTTGTCTTCCCTTATTTGTGAAAAAGTCATTGATCACCTTTACTTGCTTTCCTAGTGTATTTAGTAGTAGTTATTATAGTTTCATCACTTTATTATCCTCGTTTGGCTTAGTTCAATAGGTTTAGTTCCTCCGCTACCTTAATCGCATCACGTTATTCCTTATTGATTCGACCTCGACTTCAAGTTGGGTATTATTATTGCGACAACCGATTCATATCTCATTGGAGGTGTGAATTGAGCATTGTCAAACACCCGTACACAGGAATGCCTCGCCAAAATAGAGGCCCTTCTAAAAAATTTCCACCAGTGGAAGATTATTCATAGAAAAGAGAACACAGACCTGATGAACCTTGAAGTTCCCACTACATGATCCATCTTGAATTGGCTCCATATACTAACTAAATACTTGGATAAGGGAACACGCCCTAAAGGCAAGGAAGAAAGCAGACAACTACGAAAGCGGGCAGCTCAATGTTGCCTAATCAATGGAGAGCTATATCATCGGATGGTTAGAGGCCCATAATACATGCGCCCGGGTCTAATGCAAACTGTTGGAGGATCTCCTGAGAACACTCTAGAGAATCTTGAAAGCTAACCCTCCATCAAGCACGGGTAATCACTATTAGGAAAGTAACGCCCCCGAAGAGCATGGAAGGAACAAACATCACTTGGCTTAAGATGTACAATTCTTGAAAGGTCAATGGACTGTCATACTGGAGAAATGTATTTCTCTTTTCTTGTTCTTTATTTCTTTTAAAAGTTTACTTAGCCCCCATCATTGTTATTTGTTTACTAAAACTTTGACCAGCCTGGCGCCTTTATTTTATTCAATAGCACTATTATTCTACTTAGTTAGTTTTACAATCAGATCCATCTGCGATCCAACCATTCATAGCCCGGGCCATATTTGGGTCGAATTAATACACTCACTTTTTATTACAAAGATAGAGTAAATTACTTGCTCAAAGCTAGATCACTTCTAGCTAAACCACCAGGCATTATGATAAGTTGAAATTGTCAATTCAACACTTACACCAATATGTCAGTGGGGACGCCCGCTCGTATTGTGCTGTTAAAGACTTAAGCACTCGAGTGGACAAGCACAACAGTTCTAGCGTGAACGCAAAAATTCTCTGTTACATATAACGGGCTAAAGATGTCCCCTTGTGGGCACGGGGCGCGGGTCCTGCCCTAGTCAAATACGTCTATTACAAACGTAATCTAAGACATCACTTGCTAATGCACAAAATAGCGTCCAACAAGCGCACACCCTTCATAAAAAGACAAACACCCAGAAAGGCACCCAAAATACTACTTGACTACATTACAAGTAAATACGCAAGTACGCACAAAATATTGACGAACGCCTGCTTTCATTAATATCGAAGGCCCGTATGCTACGATATACAATCAAGTTCTTTTGAATACAATATTGTTCATTACATGTATTTTTAAGCAACTAAAAGGCCCAGGGGGACTATGACTGAAAAGATCTCTTAAGCTTCGCGCAACCGAAGTACCTCGGCAAGAGTTAAAACTCCTACCAGGAGATATGTCGGCCCGAGCATTCTTCAGTACACGCCCACCGATACCACCAAGGCCTGTACGAGAACTACAACATTCCATCCTAAGCAAAGGACATCGGAAGCGTGTAAATGCAGGCGAGCCCTTCTCTCATCATGATGAAGGAGCTCGAAGATTCGCTTCAACCTCTACTGGTCAAACGGGAGTGAACACCCCCAGCGATCTTTAAGCACAATTGGAAACTCACTGAAGAGGAGAGAGGGTTAAAGGTGGGAACCTATGCAAGAGAAAAGTTCCTCCCCATGAAGTCCACAGCTAGCGGCTAGAGAGACGTCGCAATAGCAATTCAGCCGAACCAGCCGAACAAGGAGACAACCCTTAGCCACAAGCAGATATAAAGCTTGGGGACACCTTAATCTGATGATAGAGCAAGGCCGAGTTCCCTTGCCAACCAAGGAATGAAGCCAAGCAATGGATCTTCAACACAACATCGTCAAAGAGCTCGCCAGAGTACTGAAATCATCCTGGAAGAGAAGCCTCATGAAGGTTGGAAGGGCTAAGCGACCTGCCCCCGCATGATAAGACCAATATCACAGCAATCGTTTTGTTAGTAAATGGGCGCACCGTAATCAGTGAAAATGCCATAATGAAGACATTTCGAAGACACTCTGTCCATCTTAACATTAAAAGAAGGACGTCAAAGGGAAGTGTTTAAGGTTTCTTTATTTTCAGTTTTCTCAAACACCATTCACCCCGAATGAGAGAAGTGTTCTGGGAATATCAAACCAGGATCAAAGGCAAATATTTTTAGAAATTATTCTCTCATAAGGAAGTTTTAAGAAAGAAGACAATGTGTTTCTAAAAAAATTTGTGATCTATATCTGTTGTGAAGCTCCTTTTATAGGCCGAAAAAGATAAGGATGGAGCATGAAATGGTCAAAACAATTATGACCTAGAGATATGAAACGATTCGGTGCAGGAAAAAGCAATTATGAGAAAAGTGCACAGAATCGACAGTAGCCAATCAAGTGAAGACGCATGGGACTCTAGAAGAAATCAGGCGCCAGCCGCAGTCAAAGAGACTACGTGTTTCAAGGAGTCAGTGAGATATCTTTTCGCTCATCCCTTTTGCATATCTCTTGATCTTCCTGACTGCTTACGTCAACACTCGACAAGTGGGGGGGACTAACTGTGTGGGTAAAAATACGCCACCTATGATTACGGGGATACGAGTCCAGCTAGCAAAGACTAGACTTAGCCTACAAGTCACCGGGCGCAGAGGATACATGCTTGCTCCTTATGCCACGGCCGCCAGAAGGCGTGGGCCATGGGACGTAAGGCATACATCTCCTCGCCTTAGGATTTATAGTCTCCTAGTTAGGGTTAGCTTGTATCACCACCAAGTAAACATGCCCACGGTCTTATTAGGCTTTGTATTTTACCATAAGCAGGATTGGGTAAATCTATAGCTATAAATAGCCTTCCTCATATTGTATTGTATCATCAAGCGATTCTCCAAGAATCCGACTATTTTCAAGCTATACAACCCTTTACTTTTCTTGCTTTGTTACTTTTCTTTTATATTTCCCATATTTCTTGTAACCCTGTTACAAATTTATCTAATTTACCTTTCAAGGAAAATTTCAGGCATAAACAACTAGAACTGACCCACCTTGAACCTTCAACATTGTTAAACCATTGGCTCTGATACCATTTGATGGGGTCGAAATAACATGGTGCATCCAGAAGCTAACACATCAAACCACGATGACAATAAATCAAACATAAAATGGAATATATAAAATGAGATTTTTATGGAGAGTGGTTTGGCTAATTGGTCTACATCATATGGGAGGAGAAGTCTCCTTCTAATGAATACATTTTGGAAGTTGGTGTTGTGAAATAATGAAGACGCCCTCAATTTATTCATCTCCAAAACTTTTCCTCCAAGAAAAGGATAAGTCATAGGAAGGAGTTATATTCATTTTAAACTTGTATTCATTCAAGAAAGAGACTCCTAATAGGCATGAAATTCAGGGAAAAACTCTAACATTTCACCTCTTGGCCTGAATTTTCTGACAAAATAATCTTCATCTGTTTTCTTCACATAATCTTCAATGTTAACTACTGCTTGCTATATTTAAAAATATGTATAGGTTAAAAAATTGTGGTATTGGTTGAAATTTTTAAGAATGGAGTTAAAAGGAGCCCACGCTCTAAAAAACTAAGCATGGGTAAAAATGACATGGCTAAAATGAGCACATACATTAAAATATAAACATGAGTTAGAACTGGCATTGGTTAAAAAGTTTTCCAAATATGGATTGAAATTTGGACTTTATTTTTATAGATGCAGCAGCAGGGATTTTGAAAACATGGTTGTAAATTTATCTCCACATGTAGCACCAAGTTCAAACTTTTGGATAAAAAAGTTCATTATCGTAAAAATGGTTGCAGTTAGAAATGACCCACCTTGAACATGTCTTCAATATCCTTGAACCATTAGCTCTGATACTACTTAATGGGGTCGAAGTAACATGATGCATGTGGAAGCTAACACATCAAACCTTGATGACAATAAATCAAATATAAAACGAAACATATAAAAAGAGATTTTTATTGAAAATGGTTTGGCCAGTTGGCTTACATCATAGAGGAGAAGAAAACTCTCCCAAACAAAGTTTTTCTAATGGCTACTTTGTAAGTTGGTGTTGTGATATTGTGAGACGATCAAACTCCAATTTATAGATGTCCAAGATTTTCTTGCAAGAAAAGAATAAGTCATAGAAATAAGTTATATTCTTTTTAGATGTCTTTGACGTTTCCTACAGGAAAAAGATAGGTCATCGAAAGAATTATATTCTTTCAGGGTCCAGGGCTCAAGCTTCAGAACAAAAATACAGAGAGCAAGTATGCATGAGGCGCTCCACCTAAATCATGAGGCGGGCGCCTCAACAAAGACCTGAAGCTTAACATTTTGGAGCCCATAAAGAGGCGCTCCGCCTACTCTTTAAGGCGCTCCGCCTCAGCTACTGTGACTGCGTTTTCTCAGATTGTATAAATAGTAAAAGCTAGGGTTTAACAAACACATTAGATATTACATTAGCTACTTGTTTTGAGGCGATTTTGAGAGCTAAGGAGGAGTCTTAACTTTATTTTGTAAGCTTCCAATCTTGTATCTTTGAATCTTATTCCATATATCAATTCAAAACTCATGTTTGATTTCAATCCGTCATTTTATTACATTTTGATTGCTTTGATTCAAACCCTAGTCATGAGTAGCTAAACTCATAACTAGGGGTGTAAATATGCTATGGTGATAGAAAATAAATGAGTGTCGTTCCATTTCACTAACCATAACATAAACAACAATTATTCAACTCCCCATTACAATAACATCAAAATTTCAAAATCCATGATATTTGGGATTTCTTGTCTACATTGCTAGTTAAAGACTCGGAAAAGATTAACTAGTGTTGAATAGTGGAGTTGGCGAGGATTTGAGTTGATAGGCTATTAATATAGACTAACTCATCTAAAAGGAGTTACACTCGGAAGAGGTCTCCTTTCCTTGGGTCTTCGAGTAGTGATTTGAGTATTCAACTAAGGCTTTGACGAGCGTGTTGTGAAAGATCTCTTCTAGGCCGGTAGGATCCTAGAGATCACAGTCGAAATACTCGACCATAATTATATTTGTGTTGGAAAAGTGAAGTGAAGACACCCGTTGGTTGGAAATCACTATTAAGTGTTTGCACCCCTAGTCTCATAATATCTAATCAATTTACTTGCTTAATTGTATGTCTTGTAGTTAATTGTAGCGTACTTAAAAACAACCCCACTTCTAGGACTCAACATTAAACTTCGTTTGAATTTCTACTTGCAACTCTCTTACTTGACGAGCTAGTTCCCTTGGGAAATCGACCCCGACACATATCGGGTATTATATTTTGATAACCGCCCCTCACCATTAAAGGTGTAGGATTGAGCGGGGATCAAATTTTGGCGCCGTTTCCGGGGAACTACGGTTTCAATATTGAGTTGCATTAGTTAATCAAAGTTGTTTAGTTAGCAAGTCCTAGCATTTTACTTTTGTTTTTGGTTTTACCTTGTGTAGGTGAACATGTCTTATAGGAGAAATTCGAATCGGCACTTGCGGAGCCCCAATTACAATCATTATTACAATCAACAACATGGGCATTCGCAAGGCTATGAAGAAGAATATGATGAAGAGTTCCATATAGAACTCAACCAAGAGGGCTATCCATTCCATGTTGAACAAGTGGATGAAGATGAGATGCAAGAGAAAGCTAATGATCCTCAAGTGGAGAATGTGAACCCTCATGATGACAACCCTTTTCGCCAAGCAAATGCGGGGGTCCAAGCAAATGAAGAAGGAAATCTTGGAGAAAATGAAGGTGTTGCGGGTAATGCTAATTGGGGTTGCAACAATGCAAACCGAGGCGACTGAGGTATGAACCAAGGGGGTCGAGGTGTAAACCGTAGAGGTAGAGTAAATGTCAACCGAGGGGGCAATGCCGATAGAGTTAATGCTCGCAATGTCAACTGGAATCAAGAGTATGATAGAGGTTCTCGAGACTATCAACAAGAGTATGCTAAGGTGCTTGGGACTATCAACAAGAGATGAGAGACTATGAAGATGATGAGTAGATTGAGGAAGAAATTGATATGAATTGTTTTGCAAGTGCCATAGTTCCTCCTCCTATTCATGGCAATGCTAGCTTTAGCATCCCAAATGTAATTCTTCAAGGTCTTGAACAATATGGTTGCTTTGGTGGTACTAAGAATGAAGATGCAAATGATCACTTGAGAAATTTTGTGCAAACTTGTAATCTCTATAAGTCGGCAAGGGTATCGGAAGAATCATTGAAGTTCAGAGTGTTCCCTTACTCTCTCACCGGAAAAGCTAAAGATTGGTTGAACAAGTTGCCGAGAAACTCAATTTTCACTTGGCAAGAGTTGGTAAAACAATTTCCAGGGAAGCTTTCACCAAAGGGGAAGCAAGCGACATTGAGGGATAAGATCTACATGTTTGAGCAAGAGGCATCCGATTCTTTGACCGAGGCTTGGGAGGCTTTCCAAGATGGGTTGCTCCGGTGTCCTAATCATGTTTTCAATGGGAGCATGTTGTTGCAAAGCTTCTATCAAGGGTTAAACAAGATGAATCAATCCACCTTAGACACGTTATGTGATGGTGTCACCATGGACAAGAGGTATGAAGAGGTGAAAGATATCCTAGACAAAGTAACCAAGAGATCTCAAGAATGGCAATCAAGAAGCTAAGAATCCGGGAAGAGAAGTTGGGATTAGTCCAAAGATTATGGAAAGATTTGAAGCCCAAGATGAGAAAATGGCAAGGATCTTAACATCGGTGGAACTCATGAACAAGAACTCAAAGGCCGATAGGGAAGCCAATGAAAAGAAGTTGCACAAGGTGGAGAATATCCACACCACAAATGCCGGACATCAAGTGGCCCCAATGGGTTATGTGACTCCCGGAGGTGTTCCTATGTCCCTTCTCCAACATGGACAAGAAGGATACTATCCGGAACAATGCTACCATGTTCAAGATGGAGAAGAAGTACATTATGTGGGTAACTACCAAGGCAAAGAGGGTATGATCAAGGGGGTTATCAAAGACCTTATCAACAACCCTAGCAACAACCATATCAACAAGCCTACCAACAACAAGGGCAATGGAGGCCGAGTCAAGGAAGAGGTAATTGGAGTAGCAACCAAGAGGGGAGAGGAGCCGGTTCTTCTCAACAATATGCTCCAAGACCTCCATTTAAGCAAAATGATCAAGAGCCAAAGGCTCCCACAAAATTGGAAGAAATGATGAGTCAAATGCTTCAAAATTAACAAGGCTACTCCGGAGACATGAAAGACATGAAGCAAACTATGACATAACACTTCACATCCATCAAAGAACTTGAGTCGCAAATGAGCCAACTCGCACATCAAGTCAATCAAAGGCCGCAAGGAGCATTACCAAGTAATACGGTAGTGAATCCTAAAAGAGGCGGTAAAGACCAAGTGATGGCAATCAAAACTCGAAGTGGCAAGACATATGATGATCCAAAAGCCATGAGTAATGATGATGCGGAGTTGAGAATGCAAGATGATCATGTAGGTCCCGAGTGGAATGATAATGAAGCTATTGGAGAGGAGATGGTGCAAGATGAAATGGAGAGGCAAGGTGATGTGTTGGTGCAAGAGTATGATGATGATGTTCAAGAAGTCACTAAAAAGCCTACCCCCCATGACACCACTACCCAAATAACCAAACCAAAGAACACTCCACAACCCAAAGGAAGCCCTTCTAACCCAAGCTCCATTCCTAAAATACCACTTCCTTTCCCTCAAAAGAGCAACAAACAAAGAGAAGTATCCCATGCAAAGAAGATTTGAGAGAAGATAGCAAGTACATCCATCAACATTCCATTGGTTGATGCTTTGGGAAAAATGCCCAACATTGCTAAATTCATGAAAGACTTGGTGACCAAGAAGATATATGGAGATTTCGAGACAATCACGATGACCCATCAAGTGAGTGCAATTGTGTCAAAACACATAGCTCCAAAGATGGAAGATCCGGGGGCTTTTACTATTCCATGCACCATTGGTGGAAGACACTTCAAGAAGGCTTTGTGTGATCTAGGTGCAAGTATCAACTTAATGCCATATGCGGTGTACAAGACATTGGACACCAAAGCACCTAGACCAACAACCGTAAACCTACAAATGGCCGATCGCTCAATGAAACGTCCGATTGGAATTATTGACAATGTGTTGGTGAAGGTAGACAAATTCGTCTTCCCGTCGGATTTTGTTATTCTTGATTGCCCCGTAGATTTTGAAGTACCTATCATTCTTGGGAGACCATTCTTGGCAACCGGAAGAGCTCTTTGTGACGTGGAGAGAGGTGAACTTACTTTTAGGTTCAATGGAGAGAAGGCCGTATTTCATATTTGCAAGACCTTGAAACAACCAATGGATAATGATGCGACTTGTTCTTATGTCGAAGTCGTGGTTGATGCCCTAGTGGAAAAGGAGAGTGTCTTAGCTAGTCAAGAAGACACGTTGGCGGCGGTAATTTGGAACATGGATGTGGAAAATGAAGAGAGTGTAGTGGAGGTGGTGAAGGCATTAGATGGTTTTGGATCAAAACCCTATGTACCTAAAAAGCTATCCCTAGACCTTGAAAATCGAGAAACACCACCTACAAAACCATCCATCGAAGAACCACCAAAACTTGAATTGAAAATCTTACCATCCCATTTGAGATACACTTTCCTTGGTCCCAACTCCACTCTACCCATAATTATCTCATCTCTCTTGACCAAAACTCAAGATCTCAACTTGTTGAAGTGGTGAAGAGGAGGATTAAAGCTATGGGGTGGACCTTGGCGGATATAAGAGGAATTGATCCGGGGGTATGCACTCATAAGATATTGCTTGAAGAAGGGTGTCGGCCAAGTGTAGAACATAAAAGGAGGTTGAATCCTCCTATGCAAGAGGTGGTGAAGAAAGAAATCATCAAATTGCTAGATGCGGGTGTGATAGTTCTATTGTCCGATAGCAAGTGGGTGTCACCCGTGCAATGTGTGCCCAAGAAGGGGGGTATGATGGTGATTCTAAATGACAAAGGTGAGTCCATTGCAACTAGACCCGTAACCGGATGGAGAGTGTGTATGGATTACCGAAAGCTCAACACCGCTACAAGAAAGTATCATTTTCCTTTGCCATTCATTTATCAAATGCTTCATCGGTTGGCGGGTCATGATTACTATTGTTTCTTGGATGGGTACTCCGGCTATAACCAAATATCCATTGAGGCCAAGGATCAAGACAAGAGTACTTTCACTTGCCCCTATGGCACCTTTGCATTCTGCAAAATGCCATTTGGTCTTTGTAATGCCCCCGCCACATTCCAAAGGTTCATGCTATATCTTTTCCACGACATGGTGGAGAATTTTCTTGAGGATTTCATGGATGATTTCTCGATAGTTGGAGATTCATTCGATGGTTGCTTGTCAAACTTGGAAAGGGTGCTAGAGAGATGCGAAGAAACAAGGCTTGTGCTCAATTGGGAGAAATGCCATTTCTTAGTTCAAGAAGGCATAGTGTTGGGACACAAAGTCTCCAAGAAGGGCATCGAAGTAGATCAAGCAAAGATTGAGGTGATCTCAAAACTTCCACCTCCAATGACCGTGAAGGGTGTCCGAAGTTTCTTGGGGCATGCGGGATTTTATCGCCGCTTTATCAAGGACTTCTCCAAAGTTGTGAATCCTATGTGCAAACTTTTAGAGAAGGATGCCAAGTTCGTGTTTGAAAAAGCGTGCTTAGGAGCTTTTGAAGAAGTGAAGAAGAGGTTGACAACCGCACGGGTAATTGTGAGTCCTAATTGGGAGCTTCCGTTTGAACTCATGTGTGATGCTAGTGACGTGGCTTTGGGGGCCGTGATAGGTCAACGGGTGAACAAGATATTTCATCCAATCTACTATTCAAGCAAAACAATGAACGGAGCTCAATTGAACTATACGGTGATGGAGAAGGAACTCTTGGCTATTCTTTTCGCGTTTGAAAAATTCCGATCATATTTGGTGGGGTCGAAAACAATTGTTCACACCGATCACTCCGCCATTCATTATTTGATGGCGAAGAAAGACGCCAAAGCAAGGCTTATCCGGTGGGTGTTACTCCTTCAAGAGTTTGATATTGAAGTGATTGACCAAAAAGGGACCGAAAATCAAGTGGCGGACCACTTGTCCCGCTTGGAGGAGAAGGGTAGGCCAAAAGAAGAGATAGAAGTAGATGATGCATTTTCGGATGAAAGGATCTTGGCCGTGTCTTGGAAACCAATCCCTTGGTATAGAAACCTAGCTAATTTCATAGTTGGGGGAGTCTATCCCGAAGACTTCACGTTCTATCAAAAGAAGAAACTAGCCAAGGATGCCAGATTCTATTATTGGGATGAACCCTATTTCTTTACGGTGTGTATTGATGGAATCATTCGGAGATGTGTGGCCGAGTCCGAACAAGAAGCTATTATGGAAGGGTGTCATTCTTCTCCTTACGGAGGACATCATGGTGGAGTGAGGATGGCGGCCAAGGTATTACAATGTGGCTTCTTTTGGCTAACTTTGCACAAAGATGCCCACGCTTGGGTGAAAAATTGTGAGCAATGCCAAAGAATGGGTGGAATATCAAGGAAGCATGAGATGCCGATGAATACCATTGTTGAGGTTGAGTTGTTTGATGTGTGGGGAATTGACTTCATGGGGCCGTTTGTGAGTTCTTATGGCAACAAATACATCTTGGTGGCGGTTGATTATGTGTCTAAATGGGTGGAAGTGGTTGCGCTCCCCAACAATGAAGCCAAGAGTGTGTTAGGATTCTTGAAAAAGAATATTTTCTCACGATTCGGGACCCCGAGGGCAATAATTAGTGATGGTGGAAGCCATTTTTGCAACCGAGCTTTTGCGAACCTCCTCCAAAAATACGGAGTGAAACACAAAGTTGCAACGCCCTACCACCCTCAAACAAGTGGTCAAGTTGAGGTCTCAAACCGGGAAGTAAAGAACATTCTAGCCAAAATGGTTAATGCAAATAGAACCGATTGGGCTGGGAAACTTGATGAGGCTTTATGGGCTTACCGAACCGCCTACAACACTCCAATTGGGATGTCCCCATTCAAGTTGGTATTCGGTAAAGCTTGCCACTTACCGGTTGAGCTTGAGCACAAAGCCTTGTGGGCATTTAAGAAATTGAATATGGATTGGAGCGACGCCGCAAGTGCAAGGGTGTCGAACTTGCCTGAACTTGATGAATTCCGGTTCTTGGCCTATGAAAATGCGGTGATTTACAAAGAAAAAATGAAGAAGCTTCATGATTCAAGAATTTGAAACCGAACATTTAAAGAAGGAGATTTAGTGTTATTGTTCGACACCCGGTTGAAATTATTTCTCGGGAAGCTCAAATCCAAGTAGAAAGGTCCATTTAAGGTAGTAGGTGTTACACCTTATGGGTCGGTTGATTTGCAATCGAAAGAAGGAGGAAGAACCTTCCGAGTCAATGGGCATCGGGTGAAACACTATTTGGGATGTGACGCCGAGGTTGGTGGAGTGGCGTACATCTATCTTGATGAGCCGTGAGTGGATAATTCATCACTATCGTGCCCCGACGTTAAATTAGGCGCTTCTTGGGAGGCAACCCAAGCTTTAGAATTAATTAGTGTTAGTTGTGCAGGTACCCATGTGTTTGTGAACTCGGGAATTGAAAAGTAAAGATAAGCGACCAAGGGAATCTCGGCTCAGGTCTAGGCGGACCTCCTAAAGTGCTAGGAGGGCTGCCCAGGTAAGTGTCTATGTGAAAAAAGGAAATGATAAAGGGGACACAGGGCTAGGCGCCCGCCTGACCCAACAGGCGCCCGCCTGGCCCAAACAGGCGCCCGCCCCAGCCCACTAAAGGTAAAATCCGACGAGTGGGTTTTGCAAACACCCCAAAAACTCACCCATTTCATATTCTTTCACAATTTTAACAAAACAAGGGACCCCTTTGGCCGAAAATTGAACCCCATTCCATAAAAATTATTTTCATTCACCCACAACACACACAAATCAATCCACAATCACTTTTCATCCCCAACTCACCTTAAATTCGGGTATGTGTTGAATTTTTATTTTATTTTTTTGCTTTAATCTTCTTCAACTTTGTAGAAACATGTTTTAGGATTAGGAGTAGTTAAAAGTAGATTAATTTAGTGTTACTTGTGCTCAGATTCTATATATTGATGTTGGTAAATGGAAAAAGTTAGGGTTCATGATATAGAAATTGGGAATTTGGATGAACTTGAACCCTTGACAATTTTCCTATGAATTTGGGGTGCTTGAGTCGCGTCTAAGTTGTTCATGATACAATAAACCAAGTTTGGAGAGGGTGTGATCGATTGAACTTGAATTAGTGAGCAATTTTGAAATTCTAGAATTGAAAATTCTTGTTTTGGTTTGTTTTGGTTAAAATCTTGCAACCATGGATTGAACATGTTCAAATTGATTGCTTGAATTGT
Source organism: Petunia axillaris subsp. axillaris (assembly GCA_029990575.1). NCBI lineage: Eukaryota > Viridiplantae > Streptophyta > Magnoliopsida > Solanales > Solanaceae > Petunia > Petunia axillaris. The sequence goes on from JARKNS010000003.1 coordinate 53,075,595, forward strand.
TTGGAATGTGGGGAATGTCCTTGTGATGGTTTAAGAGCTCAAAAATGACAAACACAATTAGTTGGGGAAAGCAAAAATCGTGCAACCTTGCACTTTTAATTTGAAATTGCTATTATTATGGCTTGAAATTGATGTCATGAATTGGGAGTAGTATTTGTAGTTGTTTGAGCATAATTTGAACTTGATAGTGAGTTGATGTCTTGTGAATGCTTGGATATCTTATGAAGTGATTGCTTGAATTGTTTTGAAATAAAGGGAATGTGATCGTTATGCTTTGAAGGCTCAAATTTGCCAATTCATTAGTTGGGGTAGAAACAAATTCATGAAAAACTACAATGTGCACTTGAAAGTGGAATTGAGTGTGAAATTCTAAGACTTGTTGATTCTTCTAATGGCTCTAAGTTGCTAATACTTTGTTGTCAAGCTTTAGAAGTAGTTTGGATTAATGAACTTTGATTCCTTTTCTTGAATTTGCTACAACTAGTGCTTGACATGTTAGGAGAAGTTAGAAATAGTAGTTATGAGTGCTTGAACATTCTTAGAATTTGGAAAGTGAGTTGATGGTTTGGAAATTGCTTGAAAAATGGCTCGAATGCTTCTCCGAAAGTGCTTGGAAATTGCTTGAGGCGGACCGCCTCTGTTTGAGGGCGGCCGCCTCTGTCTGAGGGCGGCCGCCTCTGCATGAAGCTGCCTCTGTATTTCTTGAGGGGGACCACCTCCGTCTGAGGACGGCCGCCTCTGCCTGAAGCAGACTCTGTATCTCTGTGAGGCGGACCGCCTCTGTCTGAGGGCGGCCGCCTCCCCTTGTACCACCCCCACTGCTTCATTCTTTCCTTTAGTTTCATGGTGCAATGTATGTATACACTTCTAACTTTGAAATGCGGATGTTTTAGGCACGATGGCAAGAGCTGGAAAAAGGAAACCTCAGGCGTCACCTCCCCACTCCGATGATGATGTTCCCTTAGCTAATTTATCAACAAAAGCAAGGGTGGAACTGAGAAAGAAGAAAAAACAAGAAGCTTCATCATCGAGAGCTCAACCACAAGCATCAACAGAGACTAAGTCAAATGATGAGGAGGGGAAGGATTACAATGCAAGCAATGGTGAGAAAGCACAACATCAAACTCAAGCATCCGAATCTGATGATTATGATCTACCAGAAGAGTGGCCAAGACTGTTCAAAACAAAAGCAGCTTGTCGGTTATATTACAAGGCATTTCAAAATCGGCGTGTGAATCCCGAGCGGGTCATAGAGATGAAGGATGTGCAACAGAGGAACCCCGACATTTATGCAAAATACATGGCAACGGGGTGGCACAAGGCACTTGGAGCACCAATGGGCCACGCAAATGAATCTATGGTTACGGAGTTCTATGCGAACTTAGCTACGAATCCCAAAAATAACATGAAAGTGTACTGCAGGGAAAAATATGTTGATGCATCTTCAGGATCTTGGATGAGATTTCTAAAGCTCGGGAAGAACTTTTCTCTGAGGCAGCACATGGCAAAGTTGGCAATGATCGAAGAGGAACAAAGGGCTTGGTTGGCACCGATAATTGGGAGAAAGAAGGATGCGCATTGGAAGAAGCCGGGGGTGCAGATTTACAGAGCCGACTTGAACTTTGAGGCAAAAGGATGGCATTATATCATTATCTCCAGAGTGCGCCCCACAAGTCAAGACAATAAACTTACATTTAGGAGGGCAGTTATGATAGGATGTTTGATGACCGGTATTAAGGTAAATTTGGGAGTTGAAATGGTCAAGCAGATGGTGGAAGTAGCACACTTAGAAAAGGACAACCTGTTATTCCCACAGACATTGACAGCATTCTTGATTCACCACGGTTGTAGAGAATGGCCATATGATCACAAGTCAAACCCAATATCCCCATTCAACTGGTATGCCATCAAAGAGACTCCTCCATCACCTTCAGGTAAGCCTGGACTTTCTACTACTGATCTACCTTCCACTGCGGAGGCAGTCCCTCCGTATTCTGAGTCTAGCCCCTTTGCAGCTGGTGGCACTGATACTGGCTTTACACCCGAGGAGATGCCTCGAGTAGCACGAGACTTTGATGCCAAGTTAGATGAGATCCGGACCCTTATCTCCAACTTTCCAGAAGTCCAACCCCCACCTCCCCCTCCACCACCAGCAGGTACGCCGGAACAATTCTCGGCTTTGCTTCAGGCTATGCAAGCTCATACATTGGCTATTGAGCGAAACACTGACGCGCTTAAGCTACACACTGTGGCGCTTGAGGGGACACAGAGGGAGTTAGCCGACATGAAGCTTGTCATGACAGAGATGACTCGTTCCCACATTGCTATGGAGAAGAAGATGGGTCAGGCTTCTCCCATGCCTACAGGATCAGATACACTATTGAGGCGTGCCTCACCTTCTGGGACCTGGCCCACTAGGCCTCCTACTGGCACTCGTTCTACTGTGCTCCCAGCTACTATTGCTCCTACAGTCCAGACAGTTGCTCCTGTAGTCCAGACAGTTGCTCCTCGAGTCCAGCCTTTGAAGGCTCCCCATCCTACCACGATTGACTTGCCAGGACCTTCCAGCTCCAAGGCTCCTCGTAAGCTTTCTCAGAAAGCTCGGGTGAAGGATGCCGAGGAGTTGGAAGAGGATATTACAGCCACAGAGGCTATGCAGTTTGATTGTGATGAGGATGATGTTACTGAGGATGATCTACCCTTGGATGACCCTACTACCATGCCCGAGGATACACAGTTGGAGTTGGCCACTCATTTGTCTCTCGAAGAGGCTATCCGATGACAGGCACATGGTGCGCCGACCGATGCCGAGCCTCTACTTGCACATGTGGAAGGCAAAGGCAAAGGCCTTGCTTGATCACACCAGGGAGTCCCCTTCTTCCCCCCTTCTCACTTTACTTTGTTTTACTTAGCATGCGGGGACGATGCTAGAGTTTTTAGTTGGGGGAGGGGTCCGAATTCGTATATGTATTTTGGATAGTGTCTTATGTTTAATGATATCCATGTACAAATTCGGACCATCTTTATGTATACGCACTTGTGTAGTATAGCTAGTAGTTATATTATGTTCGACTTTTTATTTTTCAAATAAGCCTCCAGTTTTCTTCACTTGGTTCTTTCCGAAGGTTCTTTTTGAACCAAGTTTGTACATAAAAACTTTTGAAAATATATTAATGGATTATGTGGTACTACCTATTGTTACATTACTTTTATGGCAACTTTGACAAATGAATGTGTATTTTGAATGGCATGGCGTGAGTTGTAGACCACGAGGTTCTCTAGTTAACTCAATTGTGCTGTTGGCGTGGTTTAAAATTTGAACCATCAGATGCTTTGTGAGTGGGGTGTCCTTAGTGTGTGTTTAGACCTTGAACTTGAAAGATTACTTGAATGTGTGGTGAGCTCTTGAATAATAAGCTTGTGTGTGTGACTTGGAAGTTTGGAACTTGCTCTTAATGTACTTTGAGGCGAAATCCTAGGTGAAACTTGACTCGAGATATGATTTTAGGCTTTCTTTGGACCGCTACTATCCTAAATAGCCTACCCGTACGTATTCACCCCAGTTAGCCCCTCTGAGCCTTAACCTTTTATTTGGCAGTCACTAAATTGAAAACCAAGCCAATTCTTGTGTGCTAAGGCACCAACCCTCTTTTTGGCCCTAACCTCCATGTGTGCATTGAAAAACGTACAACATAGGCTAAAACCTAAGTTTGGGGGAGATGGTAAAAGCTTGGAATCCCATGGTGAATGTCAAATTGAAGTACGCAAAGAAAGAAGAAAAGAGAAACAAAAGAAAGAGAAAAAGAAAGGAAGTATATAAAAATAAAAAGGGAAAGAAGAAGAAAAGAAAAGTGTTGAATAAAGAATGGATTAATTGGCACCGTCTTCAAAAGAAAGGTAGGATGAGCCTAATGGAAAGAAAGAAAAAGTTGCACAAAAGAGAACAAAATGATGTAGTGCTATGGAGGTATTAGTCACTAATTAGCCAAATCTACCACACCATAAACCAAAAGCATACATTACAACCTATCAAGTCCTAATTGATTTTGAATCAAGTATGCCTACATTAGTGGAGAAGTACAAGAAGAGCAAGTCTTTGAATCTTTGAGAAGCACACATGAGCATTCTTTTGTGAGAGTGAGAGTTCAAATTTTTGGAGTCCGATTTTTGGCGTTTAAAAGTATTTTGTGAGCAAAGGACTCCATTCTTTTTCGTGAGGAAGCAAGTAACTTTTGAGCAAAGAGTTTGAATGCATATTGGAGGTCATGAACAACCGAAGCAAGCCGATGACCTTGAGATAACTCTAAAGGCTCGTGAGTTTCCTTTTTGCCATAGTCCGAGTAAAGTGCATAATCGGTTGTCAATTGTTCATTTTAGTATGTGTGACTAGTTAGTACCAACTAATTCATTAATGCATTGTTTGAGAAGTTCGAAACGTGGAATATGCCTTGGTGTCAAATTCAAAATATAACTTGCTTCGGTTCCGTTGATTTTGAGTTGCTTGAGGACAAGCAAAGACTTAAGTTTGGGGGAGTTGATAAGTTGGCATTTTACCAACTTAAAGACTATTTTAAACTTTTTTTTGAATCCAAAAGCAACATTTAGTATTGTTTAATACCGTAATTGCTTAGTTTCATGTTTTAATGAGTATGCTTGAGCAATGGTTGAAGATTAAAGTTCAAAAGAAAGAATTTAAGCCAAAGTATGAGGATCTTGAGTTACAGCATGAGGCGCTCCGCCTAGAAGTTGAGGCGGAGAGCAAGAGAAAATACAGAGAGCAAGTTTTCATGAGGCGCTCTGCCTAAAGTATGAGGCGCTCCGCCTAACATTTGAGGCGCTCCGCCAAACAAAAATACAGAGAGCAAGTATGCATGAGGCACTCCGCCTAAATCATGAGGCGGGCACCTCAACAAAGACCTGAAGCTTAACATTTTGGAGCCCAGAAAGAGGCGCTCCGCCTACTCTTTGAGGCGCTCCGCCTCAGCTGCTGTGACTGCGTTTTCTCAGCTTGTATAAATAGTAAAAGCTATGGTTTAACAAACACATTAGATATTACATTAGCTACCTGTTTTGAGGCAATTTTGAGAGCTAAGGAGGAGTCTTAACATTATTTTGTAAGCTTCCAATCTTGTATCTTTGAATCTTATTCCATATATCAATTCAAAACTCATGTTTGATTTCAATCCATCATTTTATTACATTTTGATTGCTTTGATTCAAACCCTAGTCATGAGTAGCTAAACTCATAACTAGGGGTGTAAATATGCTATGGTGATAGAAAATCAATGGGTGTCGTTCCATTTAACTAACCATAACATAAACAACAATTATCCAACTCCCCATTACAATAACATCAAAATTTTAAAATCCATGATATTTGGGATTTCTTGTCTACATTGCTAGTTAAAGACTCGGAAGAGATTAACTAGTGTTGAATAGTGGAGTTGGCGAGGATTTGAGTTGATAGGCTATTAATATAGACTAACTCATCTAAAAGGAGTTACGCTCGGAAGAGGTCTCCTTTCCTTGGGTCTCTGAGTAGTGATTTGAGTATTCAACTAAGGCTTTGACGAGCGAGTTGTGAAAGATCTCTTCTAGGCCGGAAGGATTTTAGAGACCACAATCGAAATACTTGACCATAATTATATTTGTGTTGGGAAAGTAAAGTGAAGACACCCGTTGGTTGGAAATCACTATTAAGTGTTTGCACCCGTAGTCTCATAATATCTAATCAATTTACTTGCTTAATTGTATGTCTTGTAGTTAATTGTAGCGTACTTAAAAACAACCCCATTTCTAGGACTCAACATTAAACTTCATTTGAATTCTACTTGCGTCTCTCTTATTTGACGAGCTAATTCCCTTGAGAAATCGACCCCGACTCATATCGGGTATTATATTTTGACGACCGCCCTTCACCATTAAAGGTGTAGGATTGAGCGTGGATCAGCCAGCTTTTAAGCCCACCCAAACGGGCTCTTAGTGACTTCTGTTTTTTGAATCCCTATTTTGTCACCTTTGACTTGTCTCTCGCTATTTTTTTGTTCCTCTCTTTAATTTCCTAATCCAATCTCTTTTTTACTTATTCCTCAAACTTTTATTATCTTTTTTAGTTTATTTAAAAATTAAAAACAGTCACTTCTATAATTAAATTTCAAAGGACATTCTCCTTAGGCAAATACCTTCATAATGACAAGAAAATGTTACGAGTTAAATACTTTCTCTGTTTCAATTTATGTGGCAGCATTTTTTTTTAGTCTATTCCAAAAAGAATTGCAGCATTCTAAATTTATTAACAATTTAACTTCAAAATTATAGTTTTGCCATTAATGAAATGATTTACAACCACACAAATATCTATTTTTTATTTTAGACCACAAGTTTAAAAAGTCTTTTTTTATTTCTTTAACTCTGTATCAAGTCAAACTATGACACATAAAGTAGAAGGGATGGAGTAATGGCGAATGTAGGATTCAACTATTTATGCAAAAAAAATTGCGGTAAAATGACATCATAAGGCTGGGAATGAAATTTTTGTTTTGGAAATATGGGAACTGTCATTTTATTATTGAAAATATGGAAAGTATTAATTTTAACTTTATTTTTTAGATTTTTACACTACATGTCCATCTTTTATAGAATATTACACATTTTTATCAAATTTTAAACTTCATTTCACTCAATGCTATTTACCCATCTCCCCACTCTTACATAAATAATTACCTATTTACCCACTCTTTTAGTTCTCATATTTCCTCATTTCACAATACACACATTTGCACTATGGGTGTTAAACGGGTATACGGGTCCGGGTTCGGGTTGTAAAATTGTAACCCCACAGGTTCCGGGTACGGGTCGGGTACGGGTTTAAATTACGGGTTTTTAACGGATACGGGTTTTGGCTAGAAAAAAAAAACCCGTGCGGGTTCGGGTCTTAGCGGGTAGGGGTACGGGTCGGGTTTTAGCGGGTAGGGGTACGGGTCGGGTCTTAACAAATCGGGTTTGGCTACGGGTTATAATTTTATTTTTTAATAATATTATTTTAAATACTTAAAACAAATTAAAAAAAGATCAATATGAAAAACTCAAAGAGTTACTTTATTTAAGATACTTGAACTATTAAAGTCTTAAATATTAAACTTCCAAATTTAAAAAGTGCAACATCAAAACTATAATGAAAATTCAAATTACAAATTTAAATATGCCTAATTCTTTGTGTAATTTCTTCCATGTCATTTCCATCATGCTCCGGTGTAGGTGCCATTACTTTGTAATAAATACGATCCCATAATTACTTTGTCCGACTCCAAGTAGCTTATTTTCTGAGGTATATATCGAAATTAATAGTTGAAGTTCTATACCATATTAGAGTAATATATATTCAAACTTCAAAGTGTTGAATTATTATGGAATATAAAGTATTTTTTTAATTAAATAAATAATTTGTTTCTCTTGAACATATTTTACTACTAACAATATGGACACAAAACAAATTAAACCATGAGTGAAAAACTTGTGTATACATTTCTCTCCACGTACAAGTTTTATTACTCAGTTTATTTTAACGGGTATGGGTACGGGTATATCCATTAATACCCCATAATTTTGACGGGTCTTAACGGATACGGGTATTTGTTAAGAAAAAAAAAAAACCCGTTCGGGTAGGGGTATTTTAGCGGGTCTACGGGTTCGGGTCCGGGTTTTTGCGGGTCTGGGTGGGGTCGGATTTTAATGAGTCCGGGTCCGGGTTTTGACGGGTAGACCCCTACCCGTTTGACACCCATAATTTGCACCCATCAGAACTGGCCAAACCTGCCAATTTTTCCGCCGATCACCGGTGCTCCGTCACCGGCGACGGCCAACCGTCTCCTCAAGGCAAAAATTTTACGTGAATGGACTCCTCTCGTCACCCTCTCTATATTCCTCACATCTGTTTCCTCATAAAGATGCTGCTCCGCCGTAGATCGAGGCTTAAAGGGTCGTTGGAACCCTAACTCCGACGACCCCTACTCAGCTATGGTAAAGATATACATTAACAGCGTCCATTCGGTCTCCTCAACACGTTTCCGAAGGTATTCTTCCATGAAACCCTTCCACTCTCTGCCCCTTTCCGTTTTTTTTTTTGCTTTTGGAAGCTTTAAAATCATCTTTCCTTGTTTAACGTGATGTCGAGCATGTAGGAGACTAGGACATTCTCAGCACTTTGCTTTAATAGATAATTCTATTTTGTAGTATTAATATAATTATCTCAATTGTGCTTGTTTGTCATTAATTTGATCGAATGTTGGTTTAATGTCAATTGTCTGCTCTTTTCCAGTGATTGCTTTTACCAAAAGTGGTGCTCTTTTTTGTACTACGTTTAGATATGTAGAAATATTGTACTATTGATTGAAAAATTTCTACCCATCTTAACCTTTTTTTATTTGATATAATAAAAGGCATTTTGGGGTCTGCTTCTTTGGCCTAACGGCATAACAATATTTATTAGTTCAAGTGTCTGTTATAATTTAAGCAAGTTACTTAATGTGCTAAAAATAGTTTGTGTTCCAGTAATTACTCTTCTTCTGAGGTAGGGGAGTTTTCGTATACGGTATGCTATGTATTGACATGTTTTCATTTTACTCAAGGCACTGTGTTTTAAATGAGTAAAACTTTTGAATATCCTATCCAATGTAACGTTTTAAAGTTTAGTAAAGTATTTATTACTTTCTTCTTGAGCTATCCAATGCTCCAACATCATTTCTCTGCTTGCACTTCTGTGCAATTTGAATTCATTGTGAGAGGAAATACTGCAAACGAAAGATTCGTTCAGACATTTTAGTTTTGGGAAAAAATATTTTATTTAGACAGTGATTAAGCTATTTTACCTACATTGGAATTGCCATGTACTGGTTGGCTGTCGTTCACCTAGAGATGAGTGCATAATAATCGTAGTGTTAACAATTGTGCCTTCGTTGTTTGGAGTTCACCTGTAGATGTTTAAAAAAACATAGCTTAGAAGATATTGGTCCAACTTCATATATGGGATTCATTTTTGAATGATTTGGTGCTTATTACTAAGAAGAGTAATCATGAAGAGAGACTTCTATCTTCCGATGATTAACTTGCTTCGTCAAAAAAGGTTGTGATAATCACTTTTATTCACTACGAGAGCTTTTTTTTTTTTTTGGTCAAGTGTCTTATACTTGCTTTCCCTATTCCATTTGATGCTCAACAGATTCAGTTATGTTACCTTGTTTCTAGCCTAGTAAAGATTAAAAGTTGCTCTTTGGACCCAGTCTTGGGTCCCATAAAGGAGCAGTTAAGTCGTGTGGCTCACAGAACTTACACTAGTTGTGTGAGGCTTATTTTAGTCTCACAAATAGGTGCTCCCAATTTCTTACACTTTTGGGTCCATCCATTTGTGTTACAAAAAGAAGCCTGCAATTGTGCCTTATTAATATCAGTTGTGTAAGGTACAAAATAGATTTTTTCCCCATTAAGTGTCCTGCATTGTGTTGGTAGCTTTTCTAATTCCCTGGAGATTCCCGTCTTTCCACTCTACTAGTCAGAGATTTTTATATTCAAGTTTGCAACAGATTTTTCTCTTCAATTTTGAAGGAATTGAGTTGGTTGGATTGATGCTGGGTTTTGACTCACGAATTTGTTTAAATTGATGATGGAATTTGAATTACGAGGTTTCAATCTCCAGATCTACCAAATCAACTCGGTAAAATATATTTTTAAGGTTTACTTAATATAATTGAAACAAGTCTAGCACTTGTTTTGTTTAATAGAGTAATATACACGAGCATGTGTCAATAAATTAAAAGAAAGTATCCATGGTATCAGAAACTATTTGCTAAGCCAATTTAGTTATGTAGTCTAAAATATGATCCTCATTTGTAATGTTGAATGTCTGAAATTGTACCAAGACATAAAGACTATCATGGAATCCAAAGTCAATATGTGAAGTTACATAGAATAGAAAGCAAGAAATATTTGTATTTTTGCTCTATGTGTTTGTTGTTCCCAACGCACACGCAAGTATACGTGGTCGACAAGTAATAAAATGATAAGTAGAGTATCGTTCCCACGAGTACTATTTAGACTAGACTCCTAACAAACAATTTCTTAACAACTACTCAGGGATCTTTTCCAATAGTAAGAGTATTATTAACTAAAGAACAGTAATTTAAATAGTGGAAATTCAGTCAAACAATGGTGCAAACTTTGGTTGTAAACAATATTAACGAAACGGTCCAGGGTCAGAGCTATGACCAATCCCGTTGAGTTTTTCAATTGATTCCACTTCTCAAATCCCAGATTACTAACTAACAGATTAAATGTACCCGTAAAAACCTTTCGATTCTTCACGGTCTATGCAGGCTACTCCAATCCCTATATGTCTATGGGTTGAATCATGTGCACGCATTAACGAATTCTGTGATTAGTTAAGCTAGGCGAGCAAGTATATGTCTATCCTACTCACAAATTGGTTCCCCGATGCCCGGGTTCACAATCTAGCTCTACTCTTTCTTATTGCGTTTATAAATTCCCTCTTTCGAGTTCAATCTAAAAACCATAGATAATGCATAATTATCGAGCTCTAATATTTAAACAAGTGAAATCAAGAAAGAATAAGTAACCCGTTATGGGATTCAATATATGGAATTCAATCTTCAAACATCAACCTTCATGAAACACTCTAACCGTAGAACGAGAGATTTAGCCACACATACTCATAATCAAAAGACAATGATTTGATGAAATAATTAATAGATGAAAGAATATGAATTAAACCCTTGTTCAATGAAGTATGGTGCTCAACAATTGCTCCCAAAGTCTGAACTCCTTTCAAAAACTAAGTAAAAGAGGATTTACAGTGTTCACAAAAGCCTAGCAATTAGTTACGCCTAAGCCTAGATGAAATAGGACTTCAAAACCCGCTACATGGGCGCTATAGCTGGCGCCTCGGAATGCGCACAACTAGGCAGAACCCGTCGAATCTCGTACGCAATAGCCATGCTCCACGCTAAAAAACGCGCCAGAAAGCTGGGCGCCATAGGGGCGTGCCGCGCCTAGCACCGCGCCAGGCCATTTTCAGCTTCTCCTCGTTTGCAGCTCGCGTCGCGTCGTGCCTTCGTGTGCTCAATCCAATCCTCAATCAATTTCCAACCTTTTCTTGCTCGATCATGCTCTTTAAAGCTCCAATTGCACTTCATAACAACCTACAATCATACGACATAAAATCAGTGCAAAATCACATTCATTAACTAGAAAACGGGCGAATAAAGTACTCAAACGTGAGTAATATTAAAGAATTATAGGCATAAAATGCCAAACATCACCACCCCACACTTGAACCTTTGCTCGCCCTCGAGCAATCACAAATAACTTCCCAACATAGGTAGAACAGGTCTGCCTATGACTATGGTTGTTACCGACCATTGAACAAATGCATACATGACTACTATAACCAACATGCCAACAATATCACAGACTCAAAAATATGAGAACAACCACCTCAAGACAACTCCAATACACAAACTCGACTCATTGCAACCATGCTCCCACAAAGTCACACCTACCTACTCAACCAAGAAGCCACGACTTTACCTATCTCATGTAAACCGTGTGTCCTCACCAAAATGAAGCAAGAGAATGTCCCCCAAGTGTCACACACAACAATGAATATCAAGAATAGAACGGAGACAATAGCATAGAAAGAATTCACTCACTCTCATGAAAAGCTCACATGTCACACATAATGTACCATAGGCTTTCCCGTAGTGTAGGACTCCACTAATGTAGGCTCACTCCAATCGGGATTAACTAGGACTTTAAAGAATTGTGATGTAGGCTAAGGGGCTGATAGGATACATACGGGCAGTGACTACCTCCCTAAGCACTTTAATACATCACAATCAAATTAAGCACATATCTCATCAAAGCCACCCATTTCACCACCCAACCAACACATTTCTCACACGCCTTTTTCATCAAAGAAGTAATTTTTCTTTTAAGCACACACTAGCAAGGATGTATATTCTTTTCTTTTTTTTTTCTTTTTCTTTTTCAATTCCTTTTTTTTTCATTTGATGTTTTTTTTTTTCTATTCACTTCTTTCCAAACCTTGCCAATGCTCATAATCAACTACTTCACAATTCATCACATATTCCCCTCATTGGTTCCACTCAAAAACCTCTGAATATTTCAACCACAAACTCCACAATAATATAAAATCATCAATTAAAGTGCTTAAGGAGTAAAGGGTCAAAAGAGAGCAATTTAGAACAAGTGGGTAGGCTTGCGGTGTGGGTGCCAACAAAAGGTCAAAGATATCACAACAATCAAGTCCAAGGTGTATATAAGGGTAGGCAAATCAAGGTCAAAGGCTTATCCAAGAAGGCCTTTATCATTTTTCGACTAGAGCAAACCTAGGATTTCTCTTTGCACATACACGGGGCAAGTTCTAGACACCAATATGCAAACATGGAGTACAATAAGAATATGCCTCACAACACGCATTGCACACAGTTCACACAAAATGGCTCTATCACAACTCTCAATCAAGCAAATAGAGTGCAACTTGTGGAAAATTAAGCACTAATGCACAAAAGTTCACAACAAAGTCAAGTGAGTGGACTCAAGCATCTCAAGGGGGTCGTTCCATTTTTTCTAGGCATGCATCACAATTTAAAACCAAAGGACACCACAAATAGCACATGCAACAAGTTCAAGTCCACCGGTATCAAACAAGCCAAAGGCACCTAGCATTCCACCTATTTCTTTCGTCTAGGGCCACCTATAACTAACTACTCTAATCCTAATAAAAATAAAAAACTACCCGGTTCAAAGGCCTCCCCGTGGAAAAGAACCGAGGTCATAAGAAAAACCACGGGGTGGATGACATGTACCACTAACAAAACTAAAAAGAAAATCTTTTTGAAATTCTTCATTGGTTTTCTAATTTGTTTTTTTCATTTTTTCATATATTAAGGCAAGAAACAAATAAAAATAAAGTCAAGTGACAAAAGAAAAATCCTAACGGTACATGCATCCCTAGCCTAAAAAAATAAAGGGGAGTTCCCCCACCCCACACTTAAAACAAGCAATGTCCTCAGTGCTAAAAATAAAAAGTGCAAAGGTAAAGAAACTTCCCTGAGGGCCAGTCGGCCTACAATGGACGGTGCACTGGAGTGCGGTCCTAATCCTCCTCCTCCACATCTGTGGCACCTCCCTCTGCATCTGTCTCCACACCATCACTGTCCGGATCACGGTCTACGATGTCCAAATCAATGTTCTCATCCTCCTCCAGGGGTAGCACCACCGCCTAAGTCATACCCAGCAGACATCTCGAAGACTCCAATAAAGGAACTGTGCGATCAAGCGCAGCCATATCCATGCCAGCCTGCCGGGCCATATGCTCCATCATCAATTACTGACGTGCGGACAAGTTGGCGTCTGTGTCCCGCCACTCGTCTGCTGTCAGTCGCACTGGTGCTGTGGTGGTCACACTCTTCACTGCTGTAATATCAAACGCCTTCTCAATGTCGGGGACAATGCGATCCCCGACCTCATCAACTGGGACACCCTCCTTCTCGAGATACCGGGTAAGGATGTTCCCAAAGTACAATCGGCTACATGTCTTCGAGTTCCTTTGCTCTTTCATCACTTTCAGCATATAGTAGCCAATGTTAACCGGTTTCCCGGTCATGAAGAAGTAGATCATGCACGCCCGAGTCTTAGTGACCTCGGAATAATGGGACGCAGGTAGAATGCGTGCATTGATCAACCTCATCCACACTCGAGCTGTCTTCAAAAATTGCAAAAAGAGCATGTGTTTGTGTCTACCTGTCTCAGATCGCTCCCACCGATGGGTGGAGCCTTCACCACACAATGCCTCTTGCATGGCCTTATAGTCAGGCCTCTTTATAAACTCCCGCAGCTCATCATAATCGGGGTCCTCTACCCCCAAGAAGGTGTTCAATGCAGTGTCGTCCAGTTTTACTTTCTTCCCCCTAATTGAGACCATATCGTCCTCTTTCCACGCTTCCATAGAGTCCCAATTGGCATAGAACTCTTGCACAAGGTCGAGGTTGGCATGGCCCGGACTCTCAAAGAACGAGTCCCAATGCAAGGCATTAATGGCATCTCCCACACCCCCGACACTTTTGCATCAACTTCCTCTCATCAATGGCTTGCTCGGGAATATATCCCGCAAGCCGCACATTCTTGTACCAAGTTTGGCTTTCGCCCTTCTTCACAAAGGAGAGGCCAAACCTCGTCCTACCACCGGGCCTTGGGATAGGCACCGCATCCTTAGGAACTCTAGCCTTGGCCTTGGGCTTGGCCGGTGCCTTGCCCTTTGCTTTGCTCGATGAAGCCTCGGCTTGCAGTGACTTTTAGGGAGTCGAGGCAGAAGAAGAGCCCGTTTTGGTGGATGTTCTAACCATGGTACCTACATCAAACAAAAATGCCAATATGAGATTTCAATTCAAGCACAAATTTAATTGGGTGGGTCACCACCCCACATTTATCGCTCATTAAATGTATCAACAATTCAACTCATAACCACGAGCGACCCCACACTTAGCAAAAACTAGCATTGCACAAATTGCCACGGGCGTGGACTTCATGATCAAGCTAGTGGGGGTTACAAAATAGCCAATTCTATGCATGTGCGACATCCAATGTTCAACTTAAGCCTAAGGATACCATTGCTACTCAAGAATTCACAAGGTTAAGCATTTTTCATAGTTGAGGCATTTTATCAAACACTTGGCGTGCACAATTTTTAACTTGCAATTCTAATGGCTAAAGTAGTGTATCAACCCTCCCAAATTGTTGGGAGATCCCTTTTTACAAGTATACAAGCTAAACATGAAGTACAATTATGAATATAAGCAATTCAAGATCAAATTCTAATCAACATGCTTGCACACTAGTTAGGAATTTAAACATGGAAAGAGGATGTTAACTTACTATGTAATGAAAAGAGAAGGAGGAGAATCGCTTACTTGAAGGGTTTAGGATGATTTGAGAAGAACTTGAGATGATTTTCAAGAAGTATAAGTGATCTGGAGGAGTTTTGGGAGTGTTTTGAGTGAAAATAATGAACAAAAAGGGAAGGGGGATCGGGTAAAGAGGGGAAAGGGAATCCGGGCCACGGGTCAAAACCCGTTTTGACTCGGGTTTTTAAAAAAATTTGCCCGGCGCCATAGGGGCGCGGCGCGGGCAAAAAGCGCGCACCATTCTGCGCGTTCTACTTGTCCTCACGCGATGGGGGGCGCGGGGCGCGCCTATTGCAGCCAACTTTTTGCCTTCACTGATCATCCGGGCATGGTGGGAGGCGCGGGGCGCTCCCAAACGCGCCCGAGCAATTTTTTCGTACCGAATTTTAGTCCAAGCACGGGACATGCCTCATAGTACTCCAGACCCCTCAATACATCAATTGCATCTCGTTTGGCACTCCCGACACCTACAAAAACGACACAACAAAACAAAAACTACGTGACACTATAAAATACAAAACAACTAAACTATTACAAGTACAAACTCGGGTTGCCTCCCGAGAAATGACTTATTTAACATCGTGGCACGACGAGTATCAATCATGGATCCCTCAAAGTAATGGAGGTACGATGATTCACCGCACCCCTCCAATAATGCTTCACTCTTTGGCCATTCACCAAGAATGTCTTCTCCGAATCGGGGGCTCTCAATTCAACCACTCCATGTGCGGTGACACGAACTACTTCAAACGGACCCGACCATCTTGACTTCAACTTGCCCGGAAATAGCTTCAACCTTGAATTAAACAACAACACCAGCTGCCCAGGCTCAAACTGACGACACTCAATGTGCTTGTCATGCCACTTCTTTGTCAGTTCCTTATACAATTTTGCATTTTCATAAGCATGGAAACAGAACTCTTCAAGCTCATGCAATTGAAGCATTCTCTTCTCACCCGCCGATGCCATATCAAGATTGAGCTTTTGAATCGCCCAATATGCTTTATGCTCTAGCTCAGCGGGCAAGTGACAGGCCTTACCATAAATAAGCCTATATGGAGAAGTTCCAATAGGCATTTTAAATGCAGTCCGATAGGCCCAAAGAGCATCATCTAACTTCATAGCCCAATCCTTCCTCGCTGCATTCAAAGTTTTCTCAAGGATTTGCTTAATCTCTCTATTTGACACCTCCACTTGGTCACTAGTTTGGGGATGATAAGCAGTTTCCACCTTGTGGCGCACCCCATACTTGGCCAATGGTTTATTGAACAACCGATTGCAAAAATGAGTACCTTCATCACCGATTATAGCCCGCGGTGTCCCAAAACGAGTAAAAATGTTTTTCTTCAAGAATTTTACCACCACACCCGCATCATTTGTTGGAAGTGCCACAGCCTCCACCCATTTAGACACATAATCAACCGCCACAAGAATGTATTTGTGTCCCATGGAAGGTCGGAATGGTCCCATAAAGTCAATCCCCCAGCAATCAAACAGCTCAATCTCCAGAATATTGTTCAAAGGCATCTCGTGACGCCTAGAAATAGTACCCGTTCTTCGGAAACGATCACACTACTTAACAAAAGCATGAGCATCTCTAAACAAAGTAGGCCAAAAGAACCCAGACTGAAGTACCTTTACAGTTGTTCGATCTCCACCAAGATGGCCACCATAAGGAGAGGAATGGCAGCTTTGTAGAATCGGCTCAACTTCTTCCCCTGAAATGCATCTCCTAGCTAATTGGTCAGGGCCTATCTTGTACAAATAAGGCTCATCCCACACATAAAATCTGCTCTCATGAAGGAGTTTGCGCCTTTGCTCAGCTGTAGCCCCAGGAGGATACACATTACTCACAATTAGGTTCACCATGGCACCTCGACTGCCGCTAAAGCAAAAAGCTGCTCATCAGGGAACACTTCTTTAATCTCAGGCCCTTCATCTACACGATCTCTATTCTCCAGCCTTGACAAATGATCAGCTACTTAATTCTCGGTCCTTTTGCGATCTCGAATTTCAACATCAAACTCTTGCAATAGGAGAACCCATCGAATTAGCCTAGGCTTGGAATCTTTCTTCTCAAACAAATACCGGATTGCGGCATGATCAGTATAGACAACAACACGAGTGCCAACCAAATAAGATCTGAATTTATCAAAAGCATACACAACGGCCAGCAACTCCTTCTCAGTGGTGGTATAATTTTATTGGGCTGCATCAAGAGTCTTGCTAGCATAATAGATGGAGTGAAAGATTCTTCCAATTCTTTGGCCTAGAACAGCCCCAATAGCACTATCACTCGCATCACACATCAATTCAAATGGCAAAGACCAGTCAGGAGCAATGATGATTGGTGCAGTCACCAACCTTCTCTTCAATTCTTCAAATGCCTTGAGACAAGCCTCATTAAACTCAAATTTCACATCCTTCTCCAACAACTTGTACATGGGATTAGAAATTTTGAAGTAGTCCTTTATGAAACACCTATAGAAACCTGTATGTTCCAAGAAACTGCGCACCCCCTTAACAAAGATAGGTGGTGGAAATTTCTTAATAGCCTCAATCTTTGCTTTATCTACCTCGATCCCTTGCTTTGACACCTTGTGCCCAAGTACTATGCCTTCTTGAACCATGAAGTGACATTTTTCCCAATTCAGCACCAAATTTGTTTCTTCACAACAGCTCAGCACAGCGTCTAAATTCTTCAAGCAATCATCAAAGGAATCACCAACTACTGAGAAATCATCCATGAACATCTCAACAAATTTTTCCACCATGTCGGTGAAAATAGCCATCATGCATCGCTGAAAAGTCCCAGGAGCATTACATAATCCAAACGGCATCCTCCTAAATGCATAGGTGCCATATGGACAAGTAAATGTAGTCTTCTCTTGATCTTCAGGATCTATCACAATCTGATTGTAGCCCGAATACCCATCCAAGAAGCAATAATATGCATGCCTAACAAGTCTATCCAGCATTTGATCAATAAAGGGGAGTGGGAAGTGGTCTTTCCTGGTGGCCTTGTTCAACTTTCTATAATCAATGCAAATTCGGCACCCTGTGACTGTTCTTGTAGGAATCAATTCATTATGCTCATTCTTCACCACTGTCATGACCCCCTTCTTTGGAACACATTGCACTGGGCTCACCCACTTGCTGTCAGAGATAGGAAAAGTGATACCAGCATCGAGCCACTTGATAATTTCTTTCTTTACCACCTCCTTCATGATTGGATTTAGTCTCCTCTGCTGCTCTATAGATAGCTTATGGCCTTCCTCCAAAAGAATTTTGTGCATGCAGAAAGAAGGACTAATCCCTCTAATATCAGTAATGGTCCAGCCAATAGCTCTCTTGCGCTCTCGCAGCACTCTCAACACCTTTTCAACCTGCACATCAGACAACAAAGAAGAAAGGATCGCGGGCAAGAAAGGATCGCGGGCAAGGTATTACCCTCATCCAAATAAGCATAACGCAAATGCGCAGGTAAAGGTTTGAGTTCAAGAGTAGGAGCCTTCTCAATAGACGGTTTAGCAGGAGTTAAGGTCAACGGTCTATCAAGCTTCTCAAATTTCTTCCATCCTGGGATGAATTTACTCTGCATATTAAGAATCTCCACATATTCTTCAATTGCATCATCTTTCAGGATATCATCATCATCATCACACAAGAGTGCCCTCTCCAGAGAATCAACATTAGAGGCCAAGAATGACCTCTCATCAGCAGTCAACTCTTCATCTACCACTTTCACCATGGACAACTCTTCATAATGGGAAGGAAGCTGGGTAGCTCCGAACACATTAAACACGGCTTCTTCACCATTTACCTTCACAATCATCTTTCCAGATATAACTCTAATGACAGCATCAGCAGTAGCAAAAAATCCTCTTCCCAAGATGAGAGGAACCTTAGGATCAGCTTCATAGTCAATAATAATGAAGTCAACAGGTAATATAAACTGACCCACTTGTACAAGCACATCCTCAATGACCCCCTCGGGGCATGTTAAAGATCTATCAGCCAGTTGCAGAGTCACAGTAGTTGGTCGTGGTTCACCCAGGCCTATTTTTCTGAAAACTGATGAAGGCATTAAATCCACACTAGCACCCAAGTCACACAAAGCTCGTCCAACCTCATGCTCCCCAATTTTCAAGGGAATAGTAAAACTGCCAGGATCCTTCAATTTCTGAGGAAGCTTGCTTCTAACTCTAGAACTGCACTCCTCAGTGAGTGCAACTGTCTCGAACTCAGTCAGTCTTCTCTTGTTAGCAACAATGTCCTTGATGTATTTAGCATATTTGGGAACATCCCGCAAAAGCTCCACCAAAGGAATATTTACCTGAATCTGACTCAAGATCTCCAAAAATTTCTTGCATGCTGCATCAACTTTCTTCTTCTGAAGTCTCTGAGGGAAAGGTGGTGGTGGTCTCACAATAGCAGGCTCGGGCTGCTTTTCTATCACTTTCTCAGCTTCTTTCTCCACCTCTCTATCAGCATTAGGCTCTAACTCACCAACATGCTTCTTTGGCTTTGGGGAAACTTCTTCTAGAGCTCTTCCATTCCTCAAAGTAACTGTTTGCACAAATTCCTTAGGATTTTTCTCTATATCACTTGGCAAAGCGCCTCGAGGTCTGTTATTCTGTGCTCCAGCTAGCTACCCTATTTGTCTCTCTAGATCTTTCTGAGCATTGGTCAAATCTTTTATTGTTTGTGCATGAGCTGCTGAATCATCCATGAGTTTTTGCTGCCCTGCAAGAATTTTTCTAAGCATATCTTCAACTGAACTAGGCTGTTGTGGCTGAGCCTGCGACTGTGACCCCTGTTGTGGTGCATTTTGAAGATTATTTTGGGATCTGTCATTGCCTTGTAGCTGCTCACGGTTATCTCTCTAGGAAAAGTTTGGGTGACTACGCCAATTGGTGTTGTAGCTATTACCATATTGATTGCGATTCTGACCCTGTGGCCTGTTCTGATTACCCACATAATACACTGACTCTGGATTAGATGGACAGACGTCAGTGACATGATCATCTCCACAAACCTCACAAAAGACTTGAAGTTGTCGCACTGGAGCTGCTTGTTGTTGAGTCTGCGGCATAGCTAGCTTGCTGATTTGATTGGAAATAGCATCTATCTTTGCCCTCAGCTCTGAAACTGCATCTAACTGAAGTACCCCAGCAACTTTCTGCGCAGTGGCTCTACCATCTCCCTGTCAATCAGGATTGCTCTGCGAAAACTTGTCTAGTAAATCATAGATCTGGTCAAAATTTAAGGCCAGTACTTGGCCTCCAGCAGCAGCATCTACCACGATCTTAGTATGCGCAGTCAACCCCTCAACAAAAGTATGTGCCAGAACCTCATTTGATTGGTTGTGGTGTGGACAATCTCTCAGTAAAGCTTTAAACTGCTCCCCAGGCAGAATTCAAAGACTCTCCTTCTATCTGTCCGAAGGACATAATTTCACTCCTCAGCCGGGCTGTCTTGGCAGATGGATAAAACTTAGCCAAGAACTTCTTAGCCAAGTCATCTCAAGTAGTGATAGACCTAGGATTTTCAGCCTTTAACCACTTCCTTGCTTGCCCAATCAGTGAAAACGGGAACAATGTCAAGCGAACATAATCAGTAGGAACTCCTGTTGGTGTATAAGTATCACTGATCTCCAGGAAATTCTGAATATGTTGCTGTGGATCTTCATGAAGTAATCCAGCAAATTGCCCAGTCACATGCAGCAACTGAATCATGCCGGGCTTAATCTCAAAGTGCCCGGTGATAGCGGGCTTCACAATGCTAGACGCCACTCCCCCCAGGCTGGGGAGAGCAACATCTTGCACCGCTACTTCTCGTTCTTCTGCCATTTCAGCGGGCAAGGAAGCAAGTACAATTGCTAGTGCTTCTCGGTCTCTCGCTTCTCTTCTTACCCTTCTCAAGGTCTTTTCATGCTTGGGATCAAAAGGTGCGAGTGGTTCGTTCCTTCTATTCCTTTGCATGCAAAACCTGTTACCTGAAACAGCACAAGAAACTCAACAAAAAAATTAAACCTGAATAAATAATAAGTAATCGTTCAAAAAGAAATCAGTCAATTATTAGTCCCCGGCAACGGCGCCAAAAACTTGTTGCTCCTAACGCGCACGCAAGTATACGTGGTCGACAAGTAATAAAATGATAAGTAGAGTATTGTTTCCATGAGGACTATTTAGACTGGACTCCTAACAAAAAATTTCTTAACAACTACTCAGAGATATTTTCCAATAGTGAGAGTATTATTAACTAAACAGTAATTTAAATAGTGGAAATTCAGTCAACAAATGGTGCAAACTTTGGTTGTAAACAATATTAACGAAACGGTCCAGGGTCAGAGCTATGACCAATCCAATTGAGTTTTCTAATTGATTCCACTTCTCAAATCCCGGATTACTAACTAACAAATTAAATGTACCCGTAAAAACCTTTCGATTCTTCACGGTCTATGCATGCTACTCCAATCCCTATATGTCTATGGGTTGAATCACGTGCACGCATTAACGAATTCTGTGATTAGTTAAGCTAGGCGAGCAAGTATACGTCTATCCTACTCATAAATTGGTTCCCCGATGCCCGGATTCACAATCTAGCTCTACTCTTTCTTATTGCGTTCATAAATTCCCTCTTTCGAGTTCAATCTAAAATCCATAGATAATGCATAATTATCGAGCTCTAATAATTAAACAAGTGAAAAAGAAAGAATAAGTAACCCGTTATGGGATTCAATATATGGAATTCAATCTTCAAACATCAACCTTCATGAAACACTCTAACCCTAGAACGAGAGATTTAGCCACACATACTCATAATCAAAAGACAATGATTTGATGAAATAATGATGAAATAATTAATAGATGAAAGAATAGGAATTAAACCCTTGTTCAATGAAGTATGGTGCTCAACAATTGCTCCCAGAGTCTGAACTTCTTTCAAAAACTAAGTAAAAGAGTATTTATAGTGTTCACAAAAGCCTAGCAACTAGTTAAGCCTAATCCTAGACGAAATAGGACTTCAAAACCCGCTCCAGGGGCGCTATAGCTGGCGCCTCGGAACGCGCACAACTAGGCAGAACCCGTCGAATCTCGCACGCAATAGCCATGCTCCGCGCTAAAAAACGCGCCAGAAAGCTGAGCGCCATAGGGGCGTGCCGCGCCTAGCACCGCGCCAGGCCATTTTCAGCTTCTCCTCGTCCGCAGCTCGCGTCGCGTCGTGCCTTCGTGTGCTCAATCCAATCCTCAATCAAATTCAAACCTTTTCTTGCTCAATCATGCTTTTTAAAGCTCCAATTGCACTTCATAACAACCTACAATCATACGACATAAAATCAGTGCAAATCACATTCATTAACTAGAAAACGGGCGAATAAAGTACTCAAACGTGAGGAAATATTAAGGAATTATAGGCATAAAATGTCAAACATCATGGATATAGAAAAGAAATGTTAGAAGCCCTTTATGGCAAGTTGGAAAGAATGTTGGAGGATTGCTACGCTTTGGTGGTGAATATGCAACAGGTTTTGAGTGGGATATACAAGCAGAATGTTGACTTTGGTTAAATGATCTCTCACTTTCCACAACACTACAAAATGTTTGTGATTTTCTTTCAAAGTTTATGTTGTATTTTAAGTTGTAGATAGTTTTATCTATCTTTCAAACATGTACTTCATCATGTGAGGACAAATTGTACTAACAGTTGTACAACATATATTTCATCTTGTGAAAACTAATTGGCTTGTTTGAACTCGAAGATCGTGAATTATTGTTCTCATCCTATTTCAAGTTATATAGAAAATTTTTAGTTGTGCTTTAATCAATTTAAACTTCCAAAGAAAATTTAAAAAAGATTAGATATTTATGAAATAAGCTTGGATGAATGGAGGTTTCGATTTTTATTGTTTTAAGCAAAGTATACATTTTTTTGTATACCGTACACTCTTTTGGTACACCCTTTTGTGTTTGGATCGAAATGTGAGATGCTATCGAACAAATGAAGGATTTAATGTTTGTAATTTTAAAAGAAGTATACCTTTTTCATATACCGTATACTCTTTTAGTATATCTTTTTGTATTTGGATCGAAGCGTGAAATGCTATCGAACAAAAATAGAGGTTTTGATTTTTGTTGTCTTTTAAATAAATTATACCTTTTTTGTTATACTGTACATACTTTTAGTATACCATTGTATGTATAGCTCAAAATGTAAGATGTTATCGAACAAATAAAGAATCTAGTTTTTGTAATTTTAAATAAAATATACCTTTTTAGCATACCATACAAAGTATACCTTTTTGGTATATCATATACTCTTTGGTGTAACTTTTTGTATTTATATCAAAGTGTGAGATGCGATCGAACGAATTGATGTTTTAGTTTTTATTGTTATAAACATTGTATATCTTTTTGGTATACCGTATACTCTTATGTATACTTTTTGAGTTTGCATCAAAGTGTGAGATGTTATCGCGAAATAGATATTTCAGTTTTTGTTGTTTTGAAATAGTGTATATCTTTTTGGTATACTGTATACTTTTTTGTTATATATTTTTATGTTTAGATCGAAGTGTGAGATGTTACAGAAAAAATAGATAAGTCGTTTTTTGTTGTTTAAGTAAAGTATATCTTTTCAATATATCGTATACTCATTTGGTATACCTTTATTATGGCGATTGATGTGTGAGATGATATTCAATAAATGAAGGTTTTAATTTTTTTAGTTTTAAAAGAAGTATACCTTTTTGGTACGCTTATGGTATACCTTTTTGTGTTTAGATCGAACTGTGAGATGCTATCGAACAAATGAAGGTTTTAGTTTTTGTAGTTTTAAAGGGAGTATACCTTTTTGGTATACGGTATACTCTTGTGGTATACCTTTCTGTGTGAGTTGAAATGTAGAATGCAATCGAACAAATGAATGTTTTAGTTTTTGTAATTTTAAACAAAGTATACATTTTTGGTATACCGTACACTCTTTTGATTTTTCTTTTTATGTTTGGATCGAGCGAAATGTTATCATAAAAATGTACACTTTAGTTTTTGTTGTATTAAATAAAGTATACATTTTTTGTATACATATACTCTTTCAGTATACCCATTTGCATTTGGATCAACGTATGTGATGCTACCGAGCAAATAAATATTTCAGTTTTTGTTATTTTAAACAAAGTATACCCTTTTGGCATACTGTATACTCTTTTAGTATATCCTTTTGTGCTTGGATCCAAGTGTACGATGCTACCGAGCGAATAAATATTTTAGTTTTTATTATTTTTCAATAAAGTATACCCCTTTGGTATACTGTATGCTCTTCTGGTATACCATTTTGTGTTTGGATCTAAGTGTGCGATGCTATCGAGCGAATAAATATTACAGTTTTGTTGTTTTGAACAAAGTATACCCTTTTGGTATACTATATACTCTTATGGTATACCTTTTGTGTTTGGATCCAAGTGTGCAATGCTATCGATTAAATAAATATTTCAGTTTTTGTTGTTTTGAACAAAGTATGGTATTCCCTTTTGTGTTTGGATCCAAGTGTGCGATGCTATCGAGCGAATAAATATTTCAGTTTTTGTTATTTTGAACAAAGTATACTCTTTTGGTGTACTGTATACTCTTCTGGTATACCCTTTTGTGTTTGGATCCAAGTGCGCGATGCTACCGAGCGAATAAGTATTTCAATTTTTATTGTTTTGGACAAAGTATACCTTTTTGGTATACTGTATACTCTTCTGGTATACCCTTTTGTGTTTGGATCCAAGTGCGCGATGCTATCGAACGAATAAATATTTCAGTTTTGTTGTTTTAAACAAAGTATACCCTTTTGGTATACTGTATTCTCTTTTAGTATACCCTTTTGTGTTTGGATCCAAGTGTGCGATGCTCCCTAGCGAATAAATATTTCGGTCTTTGTTGTTTTGAACAAAGTATACCCTTTTGGTATAGTGTATACTCTTCTGGTATACTCTTTTGTGTTTGGATCCAAGTGTGCGATGCTACCGAGCAAATAAATATTTCAGTTTTTGTTGTTTTAAACAAAGTATACCCTTTCGGTGTACTGTACACTCTTCTGGTATACTCTTTTGTGTTTGGATCGAAGTGCAAAATGTTTCAGAAGACATATACATTTTAATTTTCATTATTTTTAAAGAAGTATACCTTTTTGGTATATTGTATTCTCTTTTGGTATACCTTTTTGTGTTTAGATCAAAGTGTGTGATGCTATCGAGCAAATGAGTATTTCAATTATTGTTATTTTGAACAAAATATACATTTTTGGTATACTGTATACTCTTTCAGTATACCTTGTTATGTTTGGATAAAAATGAGAGATACCATCGAGCAAATAAAATATTTCAGTTTTTGTGTTTGTGAACAAAATATGCCTTTTTGGAGAAAGAAAAAAAAATAAAAAAATGAGTATAATAAGATTACGGAGAAAGAAAATAAATTAAAAATAAAAACATGGGGAGACATGAATAGTGCTAGAAACAGGAGAAAGAAAAAATAATAAAAAATAGAAAAAAGAAAAAAAAACAAGAATAGTGAAAACGGAGAAGGAGAAAAGAAATAATAAAAGAATGGCAAAAAAAGGAGAAAAAAATTGACATTTTTACGCTAATTGACATACTAAACCATTTAATTACAGAAAATATCGATACTTTTAAATAATTACCCTACATACCAACACTTTTCGCATTTTACAAAATATAAAATTTTTTCATTTCCTTCCCCTCTCTCTACCCAAACCCTAACTTCTCCCTCTCTCTTTCTCTCCTCTCCTCCACTCACCGCACCCTCCAGCCGTTCCCCACCCCCCACGCCGGTCGCCGCCGCTGCTTTGCTCCACTGCGGCGAACTGGAGCGGATCTGCTCCTCTCTTTTCCGATCTTCTCCTCTTTTTTTATTTTTTTTATTTTGTATGTGTATATGTGTGTATTTTTATGTATACATATGTATTTTGTAAATAATAATTCAGATCTGCTTCTGCTTCTTATTTTTGGCATTTGAATATACACATTCAAATACATGTGTATGTATCTGTATGTTCGTGTATATACATGTAATATTTTTCAGCACACAAGTGTATGTACGTGTATATCACTGTATGAACGTATATATCTGAGCATCTATTTGTATTTTTTGTATGTTCTTTTGTGTGTATATCAAGTGTATGTGTGACATACATAAATTTGTATGTTTTAAGTTGTAGATCCGTAGATCCTTGTATGTATGTGTGTGTCTAGTGTATGTCAAGTATAGTTTTTTGTGTATTCACATGTATTTTTTGTTTATATGTATGTTGCAAGTGTATTTTCAAAGAAAAATCAATTTATATATGTATTTCATTTTTTAGATTCAAAAAAAAAAAATCTGGCGGTGACTAGGCGGCGCCGCTGCCTGGGGGTGGTAGCAGTGGGAGGTCGGGCAGTAGGAAGAAGGAGGAACCCTAATTTGTTAGTTTTTGTTGGTTTTGTATATAGTGTGTAAAAAAATGTTGATATTTTTGTAAAATGGAATAATGTTGGTATTTTTTGTAATTTTGGTGTTAGGGTTGTGTATATTTGTAAATAGCCCTAGTGATCTTTTTTTATCTCCACTCTTTTTCTCTTTCAAACTAGGAGGAAAAACGTAGGAATCGACTTCTTTTGCGTTAATGGGGCTTTGAGGGACGTCTTCTCTTTCCCTTATCAAGAAAGTAACACCTAGCCGCAACGAGTGATCCATTGAGATCGATTCAAATTGGGCATACAGATTTTCATTTTATGAGACTATATGCATGCAAGTTGAGAAAAATTTGGCATCTTGAAAGGCAGCTAAGAGCGCATCTGGTCTTCCACCAAAAAAAAATACAAGATATGAGGAGAGAGATGAACTTGAGTTCCTTGTTTTATGCCTCAAAATAAGAAGGTAATTAGCTAATGGTTATAGAGTGTAAATAAGTTATGTGTATAAATATAATGTGTAAAGCCATATAAATAAAATAGGATGTATGTGTATTTTTGTAAATCCCTCTTTATTATTCTCAACCCACTTTTCCTACTCTGTAGTGTTAGAATTGCATGCGCTTAGTGGCAGATTCTAATTTAAGTGAAGAACGTTAGTGAGGAGTTTTTTCCAATTAAAAGTCAGAAAAGTGAGTGATTATTTCCATATCCTAAAGGACAGGACTAAATAGCACACCAATGGTCGAATTGATGAATCACATCTAGTTGAAATTCACTAACACACAACTATTCTAAAAAGAGGGTCTTCAATTTCCACTTAGTGAAGCCAATAAATGCTTGTACTCAAATTAATTGCCCCAAAAAGAATTTGTGAAGTCAAAAACGGGGAAAAAAAACTGGCATGTATAGGTACTTATCTTGTATTGTTAACTTTTGAAGTATACAGGAAAGTGCCCGCATAATTTCCAACCGTTGAACAAGTACAAGAGCAACACAAGTCCACATCTTAATAGAGAAGGTGGTCGAAAGTTTTTGCAAAAGTTGTAAAATAGGTGATTCAAGTAATAAAGAATAATACAAAGAAGCAGGATTAACTAATGTTTTAATCGTATGTTTACCACATTCATTTGTAATTAGCTCGAACTGAATTCCTGAAAAACAACAAAAAGTAAGAAAAATGTGATAAATAGTTAGATTACATTGCAGCGACCAGTGGTTGCAACTAGCTAAATTTCATTTGTCATTAGTAAGAATTAATAGTCATTTACATTATACATTTTATATCAAATAGGATAACTTTGGGGACATTGAATAATCTTTTGGGGCCTAAAGCATTGGCTTTATTGGCCTTGGGGTGGAGCCATCCTGAGTGGTTAAACTCATTAGTCATCAGTTAATGGTTTCTCATTCACATAAATGATCAATGAACTTCTACAAATTTTGAGACCGATTCATCCAAACACTGTTCATGTCTTCAAGAATGAGCTCCCCAGTGCTGATCATTCCTTTCTTCTTCACCTTTCTATTTTATAGCATGTGTTTCTCAAAGCCGTTAGGAAACGATACTGATTATTCAGCACTGCTTTCATTCAAGTCCAGAATAGCCTCTGATCCACTTTACATAATGGCTTCATGGAATGAATCCACTCATTATTGCAGCTGGATAGGTATAGTTTGTGGCCACAAACATCGTGATCGAGTTGTCAAAATTCACCTAAGCTCCAATGCTCTAAAAGGTTCATTGTCACCCTCTGTGGGTAGCATGAGCTTTCTTAGAGAATTATACCTCGACAGTAATAGTTTTACAGGAGAAATTCCTGAAGAGTTAGGCAGGCTATCGAGACTAAGAATCCTTGAGCTTGCAAACAACTCATTTTCTGGTGAAATACCAAGAAACATATCGCGATGTTCAAACTTGAGAGCGATTGATTTGGGAGGTAATGAGCTAGTTGGCACATTCCCAGTGGAGTTTGAGGCACTGCAGAAGCTTGAGATATTATTTATTTACGACAACGGATTTATAGGAGGGATTCCTCATCATCTTGGCAATCTCTCCTTGGTGATGAGAAGAATTGATATCTCAAATCTCAATGAATGCTTTTGATGGAAACATCCCTGAGACCCTAAAAAAGTTGTGGAATCTTCAGTATCTACTTCTTTATTTGAATAACTTGTCTGGTGTAATTCCTGCTTCACTCTTTAATACGACATCATTGATATATTTTGATCTTGGTCTTAACCAATTTCAAGGATATCTACCTTCATACTTAGGCTCAACACTTCCAAGATTGGAGTATTTTGATGTTGGAGGCAATCAGCTAAGGGGGCAACTTCCTGTCTCAATATCAAATGCCACAGGACTGACGAAATTTGCAGTCACCCAAAATAACTTCACTGGAGGAGTGCCATCTTTTGAAGGTCTAAACCATTTGCAGCTACTTGGACTTGACAAAAATCCTTTAGGAGATGGAAAATCTCATAACTTGGATTTCTTTTCATCCCTACATAACTCAAGTCAAATAGAGGTTTTGTTATTGGAAAATTGTAACTTTGGAGGGACTATACCAGAATATATTGGCAATTTCACAAATCTTTCCGTACTTAAAATGGGGAAAAATCAGCTACATGGAAAGATCCCAGTTGAGATTGGTGCACTTATCAAGTTGCAAGTATTGACTTTGGAGAAAAACCAGTTAAATGGTGTTATTCCAAGCTCTATTGGGAAGCTTCAATTGCTCTATGTATTGTCACTTAGGGACAACCAATTGTCAGGAGAGATTCCATCTTCTCTTCAAAATTCAACCATGTTGAGTGAACTCTTATTGTTCTCAAACAACTTAAATGGTTTAATACCATTTGGACTTGGCAACTGCTCTTTTTTAACCGACTTGTATCTTGCTGATAACAATATCAGTGGCCATATTCCAAAAGAACTTTTTGTCCATACTTCATCACTTTCGATGTTAAACATCTCGTACAATCATATCACGGGGTCACTTCCATCTGAGGTTGGCAACTTAAAGAGTTTGGTCCAATTAGATCTGTCAGATAACTTTCTGACAGGAGAAATTCCAAGCAGCCTTGGTCTGTTGACTGGCTTGACTGATCTTATCATGAGCCACAATATTTTGCAAGGATCTATATCTCCATCCTTGAAGTCTTTGAAAAGTCTTGAAACATTAGATCTTTCTCATAATAATTTCACAGGTACAATACCAGAATTCCTTTCAGAACTTGTTTACTTGAGGTACCTTAATTTGTCTCATAATTATCTGGAGGGTGAGGTACCACTCAAAGGAATCTTCAAAAGTGTGAGGAATGTTTCACTTGTTGCAAACACCAACTTATGTGGAGGTGTTCCTGCTTTGAAACTGCCAAAGTGCACCAAAAAGAACATAGCACACAAACGGTCGCTAGTTCATGCAACAAAACTAGCTGTACTAATTCCCTGTGGGATCATTGGGCTAGTAATACCGCTAGTCCTTTTGATCTGTTTTTGTAATCGAAGGAATGGTAAGAAGCACTCAATCTTGAATAGTTCGACAACAGATGCTATCCCTAGAGTATCTTATGATATCCTTCATAGAGCAACTAATGGCTTTTCTGTAAGGAATTTGATTTGTTCTGGACATTTTAGCTCCGTATATAAAGGCATTATAGAGGAAAATGGAGCAATTGTTGCTGTTAAGGTGCTCAAACTACATGTAAGTGGAGTTTTAAAGAGCTTTATGGCTGAATGTGAAGCACTGAGACATGTGAGGCATCGGAACCTTGTAAAGATTCTAACTTCTTGTTCTAGCCTTGATCATCAAGGGAATGACTTTAAAGCTCTGGTCTATGAATATATGGTCAATGAAAGCTTGGAGAATTGGTTACATCACAATTATGTAATGGATAATGAAATCCATGGGGCTAAAAGTTTGGACATATTGCAAAGGTTGAATATAAGTATTGATGTGGCCAGCGCTCTGGACTATCTCCACAATCAATCTGGAACGCCTTTAGTGCATTGTGACCTTAAACCCAGTAATATTTTACTGGACAATGATTTGGTTGCTCATGTGAGTGACTTTGGTTTAGCAAAGATTCTTCCAGAGGCCACACATGCACATTTCTCAAGTCAAACAATTAGTTCTGCGGGAATTAAAGGGACTATTGGATATGCTGCTCCAGGTAATTAAACAACTTCCCATTCGCAACGAATTAACTAGTTCTAATACAGTACTCTCTTGGGTTCTTTTTATCAGTCATTTAAGATTTTGGCATGCCGATTAAAAAGATCATTTCATCGCATTAATCATTAGGGGTACTTTAATACTCTTATCTAGTAAATGAGTATTTTTTAACGGTATGCATTCTTGGAGTAGTAATGAATGAACTGGATAAAAGCAACTAATGCATTCCTGGTTTTCTCAAGTGACAAGTATTTCAGACCTTTTTTCTTTTTCCAAGCGACCGATGAACAGGACCATATGGAGTATTTCTTTCAACTTTCTTATGATGCTGAATATTTTCATAAACAACCATATCGAAGTTTGTTTATATTCCAGAATACGGCTTGGGCAATGCATTATCAACCAAGGGAGATGTGTACAGCTTTGGGATTTTGTTACTAGAGATGTTTACAGGAAAAAGTCCCACAGACGATGTTTTCAAGGATGGTATTGATATCCACTCTTTTGTTACAAGAGCTATACCTGGACATGTTATGGAAATTTCAGATGCTAAACTTTTCCGTGATCAAGACACCACACCAACGAGGAGCTCTCATAAACACAATCGACTTAGCCATGACAAAGCTGTGGAGTGTCTCATATCAGTTTTTCAGGTAGGGATTCATTGTTCCAAAGAGTTGCCAAAAGAAAGAATGGACATCAAGGATGCCTGTAAGAAGCTAAGCTTGATCAAGAATGACCTCCTAGAAAGACAACAATCAAGAGGAGGTTTATAGGTCCCTAAAATGATGGATAGTAACTATAGGTTTTTACAGTGTTTGATGGTTGTTATTACCTATAGATTGTATTATTATATTTTTAATTTAAATGTTCGTTTTGGTTGCTACTTAATTTTTATTGTATTGTGTTGTATTGTTTAATCCGTTGTTACTCAACGATGACAAGGCCAATTTAGGATCATTTGTTGTGATCGAGTCATTACCTTATTTATCTTTCACGTCATTTCCTTGGTAATACACTCCTATTTTATCTTTTACCCTACCTTCTTATTTAAACCTACCATATATCTACTTTTTCTGCTTAGATTTCTGGCCCTGATTTGCTGAGACTTTTTCTTAAGCACAATATCATTCTTCAATCAAAACTATATGTAAGACCCTATTCATTAGCCTTTAGGCCTTACTGATACTAATGTTTTGTTCTATTCACTTTTAGCCTCTGTTTATCTCCTACCACTCAGATCACTTGTCTGAATTTTTTCTTCTTTTTCGATTGATTCGTCTTAAAAGCACAAACCTTCAGCTTCCTGGTCTACCTTGACTCTTCACATCTCCGTTTTTCTCCCTTCAGAAACTTGACAATGGAAACCACTGAAATTCTAGGTTTTAAATATATCTTTCTGTAATCTTGTAGCACGAAGGGGTGTGTGTGTATATATATATATATATGTTCACACCTGGAGAGTAGCTTTTATGTACCTTCATGGTTATTAGTTTCATTCATGAAGGTTCTTCTTCAAAATTCAAAATATAGTTGTACGCTTACAAGTTCAATTGCACTTCTGTTAGCAATTACTATGAAACTGGTGACTTTAACATAGAGGAAAAAAGTTATTTTTTGTAGACTTACTTTAGTGATTAGCCATCCACAGTGCTATTTACAGCTGAGATGTTTTAATATTGAAAAACCTGCACAGATTATTTCAGTTCAATTATATAAGTTCTGCTACAATTCTCAATAGGTAGAAGCTTAGTGAGTTGACAGGAAATTGGAACTACTTTTATATTATCTACCTCCCAACTATAGAACAATCAATAATTCCACAACTCTAATCTCTTTCTGGACTCCTTTTGCATCTCCTTCTGCACCTTCACCGCGCTTTCATCGTCTTCCTTTAATTCATCAATCTTCCTAATTTGAAATTTAAACTAAGTTGCACGGACTCGGGTACAGTTTTAAAGGTCGGATCCTTCATAATCTAAATTTTAAGATTCCAGGTTACGGGACTGAGTACAGTGTCAAAATTCGGCTAAAGAATATATAATCATAACCACTATTTGATTGATTCAGCTAAATATATAACTACATTTTGAGTATTTTGCTCGTTCAAAACTTGTACATATAGGAAGAAACAAATATTCTAGCAAGATAAAGTTAATTTTGTTCCAAATCAAATATACAATTACATGATAAGTCTTTGGGTCATTCTAATTTCTCTGTAGTTTGTGGTCATATACCCAATATTGATTAGCCATATCCAGTACGTATCCACATCCATACTAGTGTCAGTGTCATGTTGACATGGGTGCAGAACCAAAAATGAAGAGTGTGAGCAACTTAAAAATTAACTATGCTGATGAATGGTCAAAGACAGAAGCTGTCTTAAAAGTTCTTGAGACCTAACAGTTTGAAGAGATGGTATTATCGAATTCTTGAGACCTAAACAAGCACAAAAAGAATCGCTCTTTAAAAAAAAAAAAAAAAAAAACTGGTTAAACTCTTATAGGAAGCAGTGTAGCAGATTATTTTGCATAGTAAAAGGCAGTATCAACAGCAGAGTTATTAAACAACAGAGTCAAGCAAAATTCAACACAGTTTTGTAGCAACAGCACAGCTATTAAACAACAGAAGGTCACTGTAGCTTAGTCAATGAAGTAATAACATAGAACCAGGGGCGGAGTTAGAGCATTAGGTACGGTTCAGACAAACCCAATATCTTTGGTTAAATGTGTATAAATATTAGTAATAGGTAACCAGTAACCAAGACGAGCTATGGTACGGTGGCAAGTTTAGAACCCATAAATTCCAAATTATGGCTTCAACTTTGACAGAATCAAAGCAACTTAATTGAACTATATGTTAAGATAATGATAAGCAGTCAATAGAATAAAGGGGGATACAACGAGAAGCCACTGAAGGAATACATAAAAGCAATCATAGAAGGAAAGAAAAACCTGGAAGCGATCAATGTTGGAACGAAGAAAATCTAACGCAGACACCAAAGCTGGAAGCAACTCTCTACTTCTTTGTATCAATGTGATATAGTCAGTTTGCACAGTTGCAGGCTTAACAGCCTTTTCAAATTGTAGTTATTAACGGCTTTTCAAAGTAGGAAGCATAAGTCCCCGTTTTGATTAGTAATCAGCTTTAGTTTTATTAAGTGGCATACGACGTCGTTTAGGCTAAGCATAGTTAGTTAAATCCAGCGTGGCAACTGTCAGTTAGGTTGTTAGGAAATTAGTTAGGAAAGTAGTTAAATAGAAAGGGGAAATCTTTGTATTCATTATTCAGATTTTGTAAATCAAGTGAATGGATCTCTTCCTTCTTCCTAACTCTTTCTTGACCTAATTCGTACTCATTAAATTCTGTTCAGAAGCCCTTCAATCCGTGGTTCATTAGGGATTTGATTGCTAAGTTCTTCCCCAATTTCTTGTTTTACATTTTGCTTCTATCATTTTGGTATCAGAGCTGATCGATTCTTAGATTCAACAACAATGATGGATACTACGAGGTACGCGGAATTGCGCAGAGAAGTTGATAGTTTGAGAGGGTTGTTTGAGGATTTCAAAAACACAGTGGGTAAGGCTATGGAAGATCAACAAAGGGGGTTTGAGGAAAAACAAGGTCAGTTAATGGAGGAAATCAGAACTTTGATAATTTCACTACTGTCCAGCAATGGCAGGGGTGAAGCAACAACCCATGCTGAGAACAATGCAGTTCTTCAGGGAGGAGAAGAAACTGACAGAAGAAGCTATGACATGCCTACTAGATCTCACTCAGTGAATTTTCCCCAAATTTGATGGTAATGGGCTGAAAGATTGGGTGTATAAGTGCGAGCAGTACTTTGATGTGGACAATACCCCCACCAGGATCCAAGGTCAAACTTGCATCCTTACACATGGAGGGCAAGGCACTGCAGTGGCACCAAGTTTGGATGAAGACCAGGATCAGCAGGGAATGGCCATCTTGGGGTGAGTATATTCAGGCTCTGTTTTCAAGATTTAGTACTGCCTTATATGATGACCCCATGGGTGACATTAAAGACCTGAGACAAACTGGTTCTGTGCAAGATTATGTAGATTTATATGATGAATTACTAACTAGAAATTGGCTGAGGAATATGTTTTTAGTTGTTTCTTGAGAGGACTCAAGTCCAGTATTGGATTACCAGTCACTATGCATGAGCCCAAAACCCTGCAGAAGGCCATCAGTTTAGCCAAAATCCAAGAAAGAACTCTGGCCCTTAACAAACAGCCACATCCCAGTAGTATGACCACCTCTTCTTATTCTAGACCACCTTCATCTTACAAATCAAACACTTCCTATAACTCACAGCCTAGCAAGGCAGAAACACCAGAATGTTGACACCAGCAGAACTAGAGGAGAAAAGGAGCAAGCATCTTTGCTTTTATTGTGATGAAAAGTACTCTCCTAATCATGTATGTGCCAAGAAGAGACAGTTATTTTGCTTCGAAGTGGAAGAAATGTCTGTGGGTGTAGTAGAGAAGGAAGAAGAACCTTATGAATGGGAGGGCATATTGCCACTACCAGAAACTAGTCCTGACCCCACCTTAATCCCACAAGTATCCATGCATGCCATGACTGGACTTATGATTTCAGCACTATGAAAGTCACAGGATCTGCAGAGGGAAAAGCCATCCACATTCTGATTGACTCAGGGAGCACACACAATTTCTTGGATCTGCACACTGCAAAGAGATTGGGATGTACTCTGAAAACAATCCCACCTTACTCAGTAGCTGTGGCTGATGGGAATAAGGGGTATAATACTCACATGTGTGAGGGGTTCACCTGGAAGATGCAGGGAGTAAACTTTGTCTCTGATATGTTGATCTTACCATTGGGAGGATGTAGTATAGTTTTGGGTGTTCAGTGGCTGGTCACATTAGGAGATATAAGGTGGAATTTCAAGCCACTTAAAATGGAGTTCAGGGTGCAAGAGAAGAAAGTGTCACTGAGAGGTATGGTGCCTGCAAATGTGAAGATGGTCAACCAGGACCAAATGAATAAGCTTCTATCACAACCAGCCTCCTTGTCAATGATGAGTGTAGGCCTACTGAGACCTGACCACAACTCACACTGGCAAAGTCACACAGAACTGTACCAGTTAGAGGGTGAGAGCAAAGCACTTGAGGACCAGCAGGAGCTAAACTTGTTGTTAGACAAGTTCACTGACTTATTTAACGAACCCAAGGCATTACCCCCACACAGGACACATGATCACAAAATTACACTGAAGGAGGGCACTTCACCAATAAGTGTCAGACCTTATAGGTATCCTAATGTGCAGAAAACTGAGATAGAAAAGATAGTGAAGGAGCTGTTAGATTCTGGAGTGGTAAGACACAGCACTAGTCCATTTTCTTCCCCTATTGTGTTAGTCAAGAAGAAGGATGGTACTTGGAGAATGTGTGTAGATTACAGGGAATTAAACCATCACACAGTCAAAGATAAATTTCCTATACCAGTTATAGAAGAACTGCTAGATGAACTGCAAGGTGTCAGATATTTCTCTGAGTTGGACCTCAGGTCAGGGTATCATCATATAAGAATGGAAGAAGCTGACATAAGTAAGACAGCATTCAGAACATACCATGGCCACTTTGAATTCCTGGTTATGCCCTTTGGCTTAACAAATGCACCATCAACCTTCCAAAGCTTGATGAATTCTATTTTTAATGAACATTTGAGGAAGTTCATCCTGGTATTTTTTGATGACATATTGGTTTGTAGCAAAAGCTGGCCTGAGCATCTACAACACCTTAACAGAATATTGGAAATTTTGAGACACCATCAGTTGTTTGTCAAAAAGAGCAAATGTGCTTTTGGGGTGCAGGAAGTAGAGTATTTGGGACATGTCATCTCTCAGAAAGGTGTGGCTATGGACCCAAACAAGGTATCAGCAGTAGTACAGTGGCCTTTACCTAGAAATCTTAAGGCTCTAAGGGGATTCCTGGGTCTTACTGGGTACTACAGGAGATTTATCAAAGGCTATGAGGTTATAGCTAGACCCTTGACTGATATGTTGAAAAATGATAACTTCACATGGACTGAGCAAGGAGAGCAGGCCTTTGAGACACTTAAGAGGGCCCTCACTTCAGCACCAACACTAGACCTCCCAGATTTCTCCAAAGATTTCATTATTGAGTCTGATGCTTCTGGTGAAGGCATTGGTGATGTGCTAATGCAGCAAGGTCAGCCCATTGCATTCTTCAGCAAGGGCCTATGTCCCAGAAATCAAGCACTCTCAGTATATAAAAGGGAGTTATTGGCAATCATTACAGCTGTGCACAGGTGGAGATCTTACTTAATAGGCAGGCACTTCACAATCTTAACTGATCACCACAGTTTGAAGTACTTGTTGGAACATAAAATAACCACACCTAGCCAACAAAAATGGCTGGTCAAGTTACTTGGGTATGACTACTCCATTCAATATAAGAAGGGCAGGGAAAATATAGTAGCTGATGCACTTTCCAGAGCACCACAGACAGGCACTCAGACACCCTACCAATGCTACAGTTTGTCAGGTTTTAGCTCAGATTTATGGGATAAAATCCATGCTACATGGAGCACAGATGCTAAACTGAGCAACCTAATTGCTGCATTACAAGCTCATCTGGATGCCAAACCACCTTATAAGCTCATCAGAGGCAGGCTCACAAGAAGAGGTAAGATAGTGGTGGGTACAGATGCTGATGTCAGGTAGGAACTGATAGCTTTACATCATAGCAGTGCATTAGGAGGACACTCTGGAGTACAGGCCACACTGATCAGGCTCAAACAGTACCTGTACTGGAAGGAAATGAAGAAATATGTGTATGCCTACATACAAACTTGTGATGTTTGCCAGAAATGCAAAAATGAAACTGTAGCTGCTCCGGGCCTTTTACAACCCTTGCCCATCCCTGACAGGGTTTGGGAACATATCTCTATGGATTTTATTGAAGGCTTGCCCATATCTGGGGGGAAGAGTGTGATATTGGTAGTTGTTAACAGGTTAAGCAAGTATGCTCATTTTCTGGGCCTCAAACATCCCTTCTCAGCATTGGATGTGGCTCAGCTTTTCATGAACAACATCTTCAAGCTTCATGGGTGGCCAAAGACCATTGTATCAGACAGGAACAAAATCTTCTTGAGCAAATTTTGGAGGGAATTCTTCAAGCTGCAGAATGTCAAGTTGCATATGTCAACAGCTTATCACCCTCAGAGTGATGGGCAGACTGAAGTTCTCAACCGCTGCTTAGAATGCTATTTAAGGTGCATGACCACTGATCGACCCAAGGAATGGTGTAAATGGCTGCCACTTGCTGAGTGGTGGTACAACACCTCATACCATTCTGCTCTCAAAACAACCCCTTATGAGGTGCTCTATGGCCAACCTCCTCCCCCTCTCATACCATACCACCCTTTTGAACCCCACCTAGACACAATTGACAGAAGCCTACAAGCTAGAGAAGCCACTCTCAGAACCATCAAACACCACTTGTTGCAGGCTCAGGAAAGGATGCGTGTCCAGGAAAACAAGAAGAGATCTGAAAGAATTCTACAAGTTGGGGACTGGGTTTACATTAGATTACAACCCTACAGACAGAAGTCCCTGAAACCTCACTCCTATCACAAACTATTGCCCAAGTATTTTGGCCCCTTTCAGGTTTTAGAAAGGGTGGGTTCTGTTGCATACAAGCTTGATCTACCTGCTCATGCTAAAATCCACCCATCCTTCCATGTATCTCAGCTCAAACAAAATATTGGTTCCCACCCTGTTTTCCCATTCCTACCACTTCAAACCACTGAGCATGGAGTCACACTACTTGTACCAGCAGCTATTGTTGACAGGCGATTGATTCCCAGAAATGGTGTAGGGGTTTCCAAGTGTTGGTTAAGTGGCATAATGCAGCTGATGAAGACAACATCTGGATGGATTACACAGCTTTTTGTCGTGCTTACCCCGATTTTCATCCTTGAGGACTAGGATGTTTTGAAGAGGAGGGTAGTTGATATAGTCAGTTTGCACAGTTGCAGGCTTAACAGCCTTTTCAAATTGTAGTTAGTAACGGCTTTTCAATAGTAATCAGCTTTAGTTTTATTAAGTGGCATACGACGTCGTTTAGGCTAAGCATAGTTAGTTAAATCCAGCGCGGCAACTGTTAGTTAGGTTGTTAGGAAATTAGTTAGGAAAAGTAGTAAAATAGAAAGGGGAAATCTTTGTATTCATTATTCAGATTTTGTAAATCAAGTGAATGGATCTCTTCCTTCTTCCTAACTCTTTCTTGACCTAACTCGTACTCATTAAATTCTGTTCAGAAGCTCTTCAATCCGTGGTTCCTTAGGGATTTGATTACTAAGTTCTTCCCCAATTTCTTGTTTTACATTTTGCTTCTATCACAATGGCCGGATGATAAGAGGCCGGCAAAGAAATGGAAGTTAATAAGAATTGGAGAGAAGAGCTCATAGCCATAACATTTGTATGTTTCCAAATTAAAATCTTTCTTTTTGGTTCGGTTGTGAATTTGTGATGGTGGTGCAATATTGAGTCTTGAGTCAACCTAGCACCATCGATTTGCACACGCTATCACCTTTCCACTGTGGTGAAGGGTCTTATAGAAAGAGAAAAAGTATCTGATGCGAACGCTGTGACTGTGAGGGGCTTATGTAACGAACAAAAATCGAACTTGAATTTCATCTTTACATCTGCTGTAGCTCAGTCAACTTTACAAGATTGAAGTTACGTATCAAACAATACACACTGATCATACCACCCCTGTGTTTGGGTGGGGACGTTTGAAGCACTAACTCAGAAAAACAAAACTAGAGTACCACTAAACTTGTTTTTTTTTTAAATCTCCTAGACAATATGTTTCTGCATGAATGTAATCAAGACACAATAAGAGACTACTGATAGCACATTGCAATAAAACATTGGGGCAGAGCTAGTCATCTAGCCTTTAGAAAAAACCAAGGTCATTTAGTGCTACACTAATGTCTTCATTGCTGCAACATCCACATTCAACGATGCTAGGGTTCTTGGCTGGCAAAACATGTTCAAGAGGGTAGTTCCTGTTTGAGTGAACTTTAGAGGCATCACTGCAAACTCCCTTCAATATCACAGTTTTGTGTGTTCCTCCAAGCAATAATTCATAATCAGTATCCCCACTTTCTCCGGCAAAAACCACAAGGTTTGATAAGTTTATGCCCCACCGAATGAACATGTACCTGAGCACAACGTCTAATAGTTAGTATAGCTTACTACAATAGAATAACTACTACACCTTAATCTTTAACTGATTGGTGTGAGGTCCAGTTATATATATATATATATATATATATATATATATATATATATATATATATATATATATATATATATTGAATCAGCTATATCCATTTTGTTATTGGACTCATTTTACTCCAGTATTCAATTTTAGGACAAACTAGAGATTCTCTAACAATAGAGATTTTACAGGTTTATTTCATATAAATCTCCAAACAAAGCCTATCAAACTCTGAACCTAAATTACCTACAGGAATTTACCTTAAAAGATACAGGAACCTGAATGTGCACATGAATGGCAGCTGAGTACTGGAGAAAAAGATGCACGTGATCTATCTAAAAGTGCATGGTTTAATCCTATGAACTTTTTAACCTTATATTTCCACTAAAAATATAGTTTATAAAATCAAGTCCATTCAATGGAGAAGCTAGTTGCTGTTCCCCTTCTTTGTAATCCTCAGAATTTCAAAGCAATGGTCAACATGGCAAAAGAGGAGTTGGTGGAAAAATTCTTTATTGGGTCTTCAGAAATAATTCTCTTTTCTCTTCAAGATCTCTTCAATGGTCACCTCCTTAATTTAGCCAATATAAACAGTAAATTTCTGAGTCAAGATCCTTAGACTAACTTTACCTATCTTAAGTAATCTGTAAAGTCATAATTAAGACTCAAGATCCAAACCTAGCCGGATTGACAATTTGATACTAGCACTGTAACATTTTATTAAAAAGAAAATGACGACGAAGATAGGCAGGAAATTACCTGACGGCTTGTGATCTTGAAGCGAGAACAGGGATCACATTCAACCTGCTACCGCTTTGGCAATATATAGCATGGCATCTTAGCGCTTGAATTCTCAATAATCTCCTCACTTCCTTCACAGGAGGGACCTAGAGAGGAGATTAAACTCAGAAGATTAGAGTTACTTAGACGAGTTGAACAACTAGAGGTAGTGTTGAGATTCTTTTATTAGGAGGTGAACTTACTAATGATTGATCATTTATTCTGAAAGAATAGCAATGTGCAGATGCTGAGTCAATCTCCTTTATAGCTATCCCAGACTTGTTTTTAACTTTGTCATTTAGAGAATCTGCCCATCGAATTATAGTTTTTCTCAGATCTTCTCCACCCCAGCGATAATCAGTGTGAGATTGATAATCTGAATCTAATGTAAAAGGAGGCCCTGTAGATTTCTCATCAGAATTTAAACATGGATAATAAACCTCCCCACCACTATTGCAGATATAAGCATCAAAGTCATGTGGTTTGAGCTTCGCCAGCTCCAAAAATGACTGCACCTCAGTAATGGTCAATGCTGCTGACAGGATAAAGCCAAAGGATGTTGCACTCTTATCCTTCTTGACAGTCTCCATAATCGTTTTGGTAATTTCTGCCAAATCAGCTGCTTTATCACAATCTACAGCAATTACAATCAGCTTCCTTCTCCTTGACAATGGGAACTTACTTTGCTCAGCTTTCTCCATGGACCTACTTACTGGCAGTGGTGAGACCACATTATCCAATTGACTCTTCTTTTTGCTGGCATTTTCCATTAAATCCAGGGCAGTCACTGAAGTACCACTCCTTTCATTTTTATCCCCATCCAATGAGAGCTTCAAGCTTAAAGACAGATCTTTGACATCTCTCAAGGAATCTCCAGGTGAATCTGGTTCTGAATCGGAACACTCATCCTCATTTCGTTTCCATCCCGGCTGCCTTTGTTTGCAACTCATAACTCGTGCTAAGTACGACTTGCAGTGCTCAGGCCAAGAGAATAGATGTATGTTTCGCAATCCATTACCTCTACACCTTGCCCAGAGCTGCTTATCAGCTACTAGCTTCAAAAGTGCATCAGCAACAGAGTGCTGATCATGTGGGTCAACTAGCAAACCATTGTCAAGCACCTGAAACAAAGTCAATAGTCAGCCACGTACACGAACATGACATGTCTAAGTTCATCTCCAATGGACAAACAAAAAGACCCTCAAGAAGTTCCATCAGGGGACAAACCCGGTGAATGTCAACTGGACCACCATTTTTTGTGGCAACGATGGGCAGACCATGAGCTGCTGCCTGTTTCCATAGAAAACATACAGTTTGTAGATGGGCTTAGCATATACACCATACATATGATGAAATTACAAAAAGGAGAATCAGAAAAGTACCTCAATCAAAGTGAGTCCAAATGGTTCAATGAAAGCGGGATTGATGAAAACCCCCTGCAAAATGAGATATTAACAAGTGGAGATTAACAAAAAGATATGGTTATTCATTCAATATCAACATACAGACAACCCTACTCGTTTGGGATTTCTCAGCTAATAGAACTATGTGAAAACCCATTATTTTCACCTATGAAACTGAAAAATTTTCAGTCGGCCATCTCTCTTTGTCGTTGATCATTCTGTATTTGTTTTCTGTGTACAGCCTTTCATGAATCAGATAGAACATGAAATCAATTCTCAGGTCCCTGGAATTGGACAGAAATCAGAACACATAAGCCTCATGAATACCAAGGCACCGGACACTTCCAAGTTCCAACTATAGTAACTACTTTTCCCTTCTGCTCCACAATACAAAACTTCTATCTAAACACTAGGATAAGGAAAAAGCAGGATTATTATGTACCCTTTATATCTCTAGTTTTTGGATCATGATAAAGGTCTAACATGAACAAAGAATATGTCAAATCATCATGTGATTCAATATAAAAGAGTGGTCTATCTTCAGATACATCCATTCTCCCATCTTCAATATGGCAGTTACTCGGGGTAATACTGTACAAATAGAGAGAAAAGAATGGAAGTTCTGTAGGCAAAAGAGATTATGTGGGAACAACTATACAAAAACAGCTTACTCCAAGAAATGCCACAGATATTTATGTAATTCGCTGCTCTACCTTTGATTTTGCAGCCAGCCGATATATCTCAGGAACGTCAGATTGATTATGATGCTTAGGATATGCAACTTGACCATATAAATCATACTTGTCGATCAATTTAAGTATTGAAACAAGGACAGATGAATTTGTATTGGACATTTCATCAATTACATCACGATTTCCCATCACTAATGTCTGCAATGAAACAGAAT
Source organism: Petunia axillaris subsp. axillaris (assembly GCA_029990575.1). Taxonomy (NCBI): domain Eukaryota; kingdom Viridiplantae; phylum Streptophyta; class Magnoliopsida; order Solanales; family Solanaceae; genus Petunia; species Petunia axillaris. Next base: position 53,118,613 of record JARKNS010000003.1, read on the forward strand.
AGCAAAATATTACAAAAGATCTAATACTAAACCAGAAAATAGACTGAAGATATTGACAAGTGGAGGAGAAATTTGTAATTACCAGGTTTGCAAGCTCTCTCAATTGTCGACACTCTCCAAATGCCTTGACTAAAGTGATTAAGTTTTTCTTTGGGTCAGGCCTGGCAAGAGCAAGTATCATAGGCTTGTGCGGGTTGGTAAAGAAGCGCATGATCTGTCAAAGAAATATAATTGTGTTAGGACCTACGTCAAGTCTGAACAATTGTAAACACATGAACGGTTGAAGCAAAAAAAAGAATCAAGAGCCACAAAATCTTCAACATAGGAGATGATAGATTCAAGGAAAATAGTAATGGAAACCTCCAACCAAATGGGAGGATCTGCATTCCCAGCATTATGCTCATTTCCTTCGGCTTCTCCATCTATATCACCTTCGTGTGGAACAATATGATGAAATTCCATTCCTGGAGGAATCACCTGCCAAATAAAGTAAACATATAGACAAATAGGAAAAGAAAAGAACTTGGAAAAGATACATGGATGGTACAAGAACAAGGAGTTAAAGTTTCAGGACAGAAAGAGAGAAGATATCTCGATTAAAGTGAAGAAAGAAATAATACAACGAAAAGATAAAGTGGCTCACCATTGCGCGAGGCATAAATCTGCCATAGCAACTCACATTGCGTTTCATTCTTGCCCTGAGTTTGCGTTCCAAATTTGGATCAAATCCGTCATAGAGATTCCATTGTTCTTCTATCTCCTGCCGTGTACTAGTAATTATCATCTCAGATACATCAAGCGACAACTCTTCAGCCTCTATACGCCGCATTATTTTGTAAGTTGCATTTATCTCCTCTTTTGGTTGCCGTCCTTGCTTTAGTAGTTGTTCAAGCTTGTCTCGTCCAAGTGAGTGGCCGGTCAAAACCATAGGTACATTTAAAGCACCTGATAGAAGAGCAGCAGACTCACCAGCATCTGCATAGTGTCCGTGAATTACAACAGGCCAGAGTGGCTGCCCCCTTCCAGTTTGCTCGCCTAGAACCTTCGACATCTGGACGATGTGACTAAGCGCACCATCAACAAATTCAGGAATATGAGGCCAAAGTGACTCTTTTGGAATATATTTGTCTTTTGGTCCAAATGGTATGCGGACAATGTAGGCACCACCACTCTCTCCTACTTCATGCATGGTTTCTGAAGAGTCTGTTATGTTTAGCATTTCTGTTGGTTCACCGTAAGTCCAATCTACATCAGGTGCTGATACTTGTCTAGTCAGCAAATCTACACGATAAACTCCAGGCATCACGCCTAACGCTCTAGCTAATTCCACAACATACTTGACCTGAGTTAAGAAAGAAAAACTTAAAACCAACCGCAAGAAACAAACACCTACTGAGCATCAAAAAAATTCAGAAGGGGTAACAGATGTATTTATATGAGTAACTATGCCAACAACGTGTTATGTACAAATAAAAAATCGACGTTACTTGGCCACCCGTGTCGGAATCCCGACCAAGCTCCATGTTTTCTCCCCTTATCAAGCCATGAAGACTGCAGAAAGGTTTCTATTAGACAGAAATGATCATACCAAGACAACTCACTCACTCTTAGGACCAAAGTGTATTAACTATATTCAAAAACAAGATCAGAGAAACTGAGAGAACAATGCCTGATTAACACAATGTAAAGTTTCTTTTCCATGTTTTGATTAGCCCAATTTGCCATCGCATCCACAGAGCTGACCCTGGACATTCTTCCTCGGGCACTATCACCATGAGCTGAGAGGTCACCGACCGTATCTACCTTTTCTCCATCCGATAAGTCTGACATATCAATAATTGACTCTCTACGTGCCCTTTCACGTTCACGGTGCCTTTTTGCTACACGCTGAGCCTCCTCCCCTTCAAGCTGCAAGTATCATAGCACAGCACACACTACTCTCGATTAAAGCTATTAAAAAATTGGAAGACAAAGCTTGTCTCAGTAAGAAAATACATTCAGAATAACCAGAGCAAGTGAGAGTTAACCCTATCCAGTGTAATTCTTGAATTGATAAAACTGTTATAGCAGCTGACCAGCTTTAATGTACAAATTCAGAACTCCTTATAAAGAGAATCAATTGGACAAAGACAGGTTTATGATTTTTTTTTCCTTCTGAATTGGACTTGAAATATACAGAACTTTGTATATAGACCGAAAAAATATGTCATACTACGGCAGGAAATTTGCAAGGATAATATCATTGGCATTGCTATGGCCTTAATAGAAAGGTTACCAATTGTTCATCATGAAGAAGAATTACTAATGAAATCAAATTTTATGAAACACTAAAAGAAAACAACTGAAGCCAAAGTACACCTGTTTCTTCTTGCGAGTTAAATTCCAAATCCTCCAGCACATGTTTTCCAACCTTGTATTCCTCTCCTGTGAATCCCGAATTGACGAAGCCTGTAACATATTTCAAAAGAGACCTGCTTAAATTTCATGCCAATGCATATGCGTTACAGTTAGACCACACAAGAAAAAGAAGTCCAATTCTCTATTTTTTCCTACACTCATCTTATTTGACTTTTGCAAATATATATTCACTTTAATTAGTTTACTAAATAGTGCCTCTAAAATGACCAGTAGAAGATACAGTAACTTCATTGATCTGTTTAAATGTCAAAATCTAAAATGAACTATCTGGTATTCTGGTGAGCACACAACCTGCTCTAAAAGCAGAAAAGGCAAATCTCTAATCTGCTAACACAGTTTTGTTTGTTTTTTATTTTATAACCGAGAACCCTTGTTTCACTCTGATAGTTGTATTGATCTTGTCAATGCAGAGGAAATGAATACATTTACATACTATTAAGTCTTACAAGTAAACTATATAAAATGAAACCGACTATTAGCGCACAGTTTGAACAGCGGGCAGGTTTACGATTTTAACTTGACAGGTTCAACTTTATGTTGTCACATTGAACTCATTATATTTTTGAAATTATGTGTTCAAATTTAATATTTATTGAAAATTTAGTAGCTTTCACAGATAAACCTATACTCTGTGTCAAAAGTACTGGGTTCCATTGCACCCGCCGATTAGTAGCTAAATCTGTATATGAGGTTAAAACTCGGTGTATAATGTGGCCGTCCTTCAACTAATATCCATTTAATTACCAGACTTTCGTCTTTGACATGTTCGAACATGTGACATGCGCCTGACCAGCTAACACACGCTATTAACAGCAACAAATCTCTAATCTGCAGACATATGCTAACATACATTTTAGCACACAATTCAAACCCGTGACGTGCACCTAACCAGCTAAAGCAAACACGTTATTAACATCAACCAAACTGAAAATGCAAGTAATGGATTAGGACTTACGCGAACCCAAGAGCGATGAAGATCGGTTTCATCGAAGCCAGTGATGACTTCTTCCACGAAGTAGCGTGCTGGACTGAACCTACCTCTTTCCCTTAACAACAGCGATGATTTTGGATCGTTGATCGGTGGACCAACGTCCAGGATCGCTTCTAGATAACTGTTTATCCATTCATTTCCCGCCATTTCAAAATTCTTCGTTAAATTTCAAAGTTATATGTGAATATTTATGTGATACAATTTATGGTGTGTGCATTTGCTGTAATGTTAGTGTGTGTGTGTGTGTAGGAGAGAAAATGTGTGTGGGGAAATGAGAAGAAGCATTTGCTTTTGTGCATTTGCATTTGCATTTGCATTGTATTGTATTGTATGAGAGAGGGAGGGCGGTTAGAGTATTGTTCACGGTAGTTACGGAGGAGGTGGTGACCGAGTGAGAGGGTAAACTAGTAAAATTAGTTTTAATATGATTTTTACTTTTTTTCATAAAATTAAAGTATAAATGAAAAATAGAGGAGAATAATGTTGAAGAGATTATTAGAATTCAAACTTGTGACGGTTTGGTTGGATTGTGTTTCTTAGTGACTAGATTGTTTTCGGTAAACAAATTTAATTTTACATGGTTAAATAACTTAGATATCTAACTTAAAAGAAAACTATTACTAGGATACAATGTACAAAAAATAACTATTCTACTTTCATTATTAAGAAAGATATTATGATAACAATCAGATCGTTACATTTCGTATACTTATCAATTTGTGCATGCATATTATGTAGCCAATTAGATAATTTTCAATGGATTTTGTGTAAATTAAGATATAGCTCATATTGTTTGTTTGTTTGTTTGTTTTTCAAATGCAAAGTTTTGTTTTTCTTTTAGTTAGTTTAAGTGTTCCTAGTTTTACATTCACATTCTTTGCTAGTTTATGTATTGGGTAAAATAGTACTTGCATACATAGCACCTCGGGTGTATGGTCGAGACATATTTTTGTGAAGATTCGTAAGATGATCGCGAAACAGGGAGCTTAATCCTCGGAGTGAATCTCCGAGGTCAGGGCTCAACTCAGACCTCGAGACAGAGCTACCTCAGCTGGACAAGAGTTTGCCTCGGGGAACGGGTTACATTTCAGCGAAAGATCAGCCCCACTACTCTCTCCCATTATTCCAGCATTTAATGAGGAGAATTGTGGGCAAGCCACGATCTGAACGTGGAAGTGAGGCCTTAATCATCGTCAGCCTAGTGATATATAAATAGAACTTCACTTACATTGTAAACTCATTCAGAAATACTAACAAAAAATCTATCTAATTGTAATCTCATAAAATTTATTATTTGAATCTTATTTTTGTTCTTATTGTCCAATTATTTTCACTAATTTATTGTCCTTATAGCAACTTTGATATAAAATATTGTTAGTAAACCCCATACAAATCTGATTGATTGTCCTAATCTAATTTAGGGGAATACAAATTGGTGCCGACTGTGGGGATCAAGCAATTATTTGTTGATCCAAAGTTGTACAACACGCTTGTTCACATTAACATCTTTGATTCTTGGGGATGGCTGATAACGAAGAAATTGTTCATGAAAATAAACCGCGCCCCGATGGGCAAGCTAATGGTGGAGCATTTGTGCCTCCACTTCCACCAGGTGGTATACCTCCACTCCTCTGCCTCCAATTGACCCTTCTCAATTATGGTCGAATGATCCATTTCAAGCGTATGTTAGGAATTTCTTGCAAAAACTTCAAGAGCAGCTTGCTGAGCAAGAAAACATCAACGCCGAATTTCGTAGTTCGCTGGAAACTTTCTCGGCGAAAACCGATGCTACCCCTACCAATACTTCAAGCGTGGCTCCAGCTGGAGGCATCCCAAACTTCATTCCCATGGGCGTGAAAATAGGGGGACCTCCAAACGGGGCTACATCTGGTGGCTCAGGGACTGCTCCACATGTCAATCCGCCTTTCAGACTGGTTCTCATAATGGCCGAAAGAAGCGTCTCGGTAGACCTTGAAAAGTGGAAAAGGGATTTCGAAGCCCAGTTTGAAAAACGGCTCGAAAACGTCCCCGGAGTGAGGAAGACTCAAAGAACCTTAGATATCGATAAATGTAAACAGCTGGCTTACAAGCCCGAAGCCGCCCCAGCGCCCATCCCAAAATATTTCAAGATGCAGATCTTGAAAAAGTATGACGGTAAGATCGACCCTGTTGAGCATGCGACCGAGTTCATGGTTATGGTGAATGTAATGATCTGACCCCGGTGGAGAAGGAATCCATGTTCCTGAAGAAATTTTGAGATACTTTAGAAAATGGAACACTGCTGGTATATGCACCTACCCTCCGAGTCTATCTCGAACTTTAATGAGATGGCTGATTTGCTCATTAAAGCTCATACTGGAGCGCAAAAGATCCTCAAGCGGAATGAGGATCGAGGTTAAATAATGGTTCCGGGAGCCTATCAAGGACTTCCTCGAGCGCTTCCAATCAGAGATGATGGAATTGCCAACGATGGATGACAATATGGCAATCATGGCGTTCGAAAAGAACATCAATGTCAGCAATTTTGAAGCTGCTGCCGAGTTGGAAAAGGAACTTCAGCAATGGCAAGCTCAAACATGGGATGAACTGCATGATAGAACTACTGCCAAAATCAGACTAGAGGAAGCAGAATCGAGGGCAACTGGCCAAACTCTAGTTAGAAAAATCGCCCCGAGTCTTCCCGATGCGCCAAGGCACCAAATAGAAACTCGATGGGTCAGTATGAGCCTTTCAACTCACAAAAGCAACATGTGAGTCAAAGGCTCGGGGGACAATAGGTGAGCCAACGGCTCAGAAGAATAGTTAACGCAAATGTTAATAAAACAAATGGTACTGTGCCTTCCTTGGTGTCGAAGGAAAAGGATTTGTCTCAAATTTCAGAGTACAATTTCAACATCTCGAACGCGGAGTTCGTGAACATGTTGAAAAGGTGACAGATCAGAGGGTAAGACTCCCAAAAGATATGAGAACGACCCCTGGGAAAAGGGACCATAATCTCTATTGCGATTTTCATGTTGATTATGGGCATCTTACCAAGGACTACAAGGCGTTACGGCTCGAGGTGGCCCATTCGTTGAAGAAGGGCATGTTAAAAGAATATCTGACTGACAAAGGAAAGCAGAACTTCGCAAAGAATAGAGGGGATGGACAACCACCGAGGGCCCCATCTCCCAAGAAGGTTGTGAATGTTATAAAAAGGGGTTTCAGAAGTAAATGGGGTGAACTTTTCCGCTGCGAAAAAGTTTATAAAGCTCTCTATTACGATGGAGAAGAGAACTCAAATTGGAGGTTCGGGTAAAGAAATTATTTTTGATGATGACAATTGTGATGGGATGATATTTCCCCATCATGATGCCTTGGTCATTATGTTAAGAATCAACGACTCGGACATCAAACGAGTCTTGATTGGCCCAGTAGCTCGGTGAATATTATAAGCTACCGGGTAGTGAAAAAGATATGGTTGAAGGACCTTATCATCCCGAAGTCAACCGTCTTGACTGGCTTCAACAACTCTACGGAGAAAACACTGGGTGAGATCACACTCACTACATATGCTGAAGGAGTTGTGAAAGAAATCCAGTCTTCGATATGCGCATGCAGCCGAAGAGTCAAATCAGCAAGCGATGCGTGTGGAGCTAGGTTTGCTTGAATGCTGAAGAGAGATGGCTTTGGTTTGGTTGACAGCCCAAAAGAGGCAAATCGAGGCTCACCTTAACAGTAAGGCTAAACTCAGAGCCTTCAAAGTTGGAGATTATATGTTGAAAGCTTCGAACCAAACCACCAAAGAGAAAAATGATGGCAAGCTGCCTGCAAATTGGGAAGGACCTTATCGTATTAAAGCAATCAGTTGCAAATGGTCTTACCAGTTGGAGGACATGATAGGCAAGATAGAAACCTTGAATTGGAACATTTCCAATTTGAAGCGCTATTACTTTTGACATTGAGGTACGCTACCCCAAGTCTATGAATTTTTACCTACAGCCTGAGCCGAAACTGCTCTAATGCTTAGGTCAAATAATTCAACTGAACCCGCATTTTCTTTGCTTGACCTTGAGCGGAGGAAACGAAGTACATTGCTCGGGTCCTCACTACTCGCACCCGAACACTGGGGGACTGGAAAAGATGGTGTGCAGTCAAGGTCGCCTCAAAGCCTCTCATATCGGAAACTGCAAGCGGACCCAAAAACTAGCTAGCAATCTTCCACCGGAGATTGTCTCCCGAAGATTAGCTTAGTATCATTGTATTTGTCGTCTGATAATGGCTTTATTTCAAAATTTTGCCCAAGTCTAACCACGACTGGGTTTCATGTATGCCAATTACGGCTCATCAATGAAAAGAACTTGGTCCGACATCTCTTTGTTTCAATATCTAACTTCTGAAGTTATATTATTCAATCGAGATTATTTCTTTATGCCACAGCTCGGGAATGAGACGTCTTTCTAAGCTAGCATCGCTTTGTTACAAATTTTGATTAAGTCTTGCAAGCAAAAGTTATTCTAAGTGTCCTGTCGCGTTTTAAACAAGGTAAAGGCTAACACTTAGAAGCAAAAGTAAATTTCATTAAAAACGCCCAAAGGCTCCAAAAGTCAAGTCATTTATAAATCAGGCCCGAAGGCCATAACGAAACAAAAATAAGAATCAAGGAAAAATGACGGCTAAACATGGGGATCACCACCTTGATATGTACCATCTTCATCCTTAGAGGTCCCATCCTTGTTTCCTTCTTCTTCATTATCATCATCGGCTTCATCATTGTCCGATCCTTCATTCGGAGGAAGATCATCTATAATAGCTTGTGCATGGGCCACATTACTCCAAGCTTTGGCAATCTCCTCATCTAAGTTCATCGTTCCAGCCTTGCACTGCTCGAGAGCTTTAAGTCGAGTCTGGATCATGGCCCGATTCTCGTTCAGTTCAGCCTTCGTGGCCTTGGCCTTAGCTTTCTCTTCCAGAGCAGAAGTCTCGCCTCGGAGGCGAGTGATTTCTGCTTGGCCCTCCAATCTCTTTATCACAAGCATGTGCTCGGCTAACTTGTCAAAGTATTCGCGAGCATCTGTAGCAATTTGGGCATTGGCCCGATCCAGATCGCCATGAAGCCGACTTCGGCAGTCAACTTTGAGCTCACTTCTCGATGGCTCTCCCGCAGAGTTTGTATTTGCGCCTCGGAGTCGATGGCTGCCTTACGAAGATCGGACTTGGACTTAGCCAATGGAGCTTGCAACTCATAGATTTGGTTCATGAGCCCCATCGTTTTAGCAGTCCCAAGCATCTACTATTCACCAAACTTCTACACCACGATTGTGCTCGATTTGCATCGTTTTGAGCAATAGCAAGAGGCACTGCAAAGGGTTTAATGGAACGTTAGAATAAAGAGCATCAAATGGAAAAGAATGTTGCAAGTATCAAAATTCACTTGAACTGCGCTGGCGATAGATCGAGCCATCATCACAGAGAGAGACACGTCTTTGAAATGATTCTCTTCTCACTACTAGAAATCAGCTCTGTTGCAACGGATTATATAGCAACGGTTTTATAACCATTGCTATACACAGTATGTAGCAATAGTTTTAATCGTTGCAATATCACATTTGACATGATGAGACAGTTCTACCACATAACTTCCCAACTGATGCTCCTTTTTTGATACGGTTTATTAGCGTTGAAATATGTTATATTTTTGGCAACGGTTATGTTAAATTTTTAACTATGGGGATGGTTCCGATTCCCTCCAAAATTTCCCTTTAATTTTTTTTAAAGATTAAATGTGGGCCACAAGTTTTATGAATTAAATTTTTTATTGTATTCTAAAAATACAAACAAAGGTTTTGGTGTGACCATATCTTCAGTACAAAGAATACAAAAGCAAAAGGTGAAAAGAACAGGTGATGCTCTTGTTGACCGGCGTCGCTGTGCCAAGCTCTTGTTGGCCGGTGGCGGCGTGACCAACATCGGCGTTTCCCTGACCTTACCGGCTTTGAACAGGTGAAGCTCAAATCCTAACTTTTCTTGTTTTTATAAAGCATAAGCAGTTCGTCGAGCTTTAATTTATGCGTCGATCTGTTGATTTGTTTTCTGTTTGCTGGTTGTGTTTTGTTCTGGATGGTGTGTGAAGGTGAGATGGTGCATCGAGCTGTAATTTCTCTTAGTTTCTCCGTCGTTATGTTTGCTGTGTCGATCTGTTAGTAGTTGAGAGAGTGCGAGGGGCTGTTTGTGTTGCAGTTTTTTAGAGTCCAGATGACTTATAGGAGTTGTTATGGTGCTTGTAGACAGTCTTCGGTGCTGCAGTTTTTGGAGGTGTCAGGGCATCCTCTCATCCAACTACTACAACACTCTACTATTTCTTAGCAAAATACATCAACTATGGTACCAGATTATTTAGGATAGAAGTTAAGAGTTGCTAAATGCCTGTTAAGACTTACTTTCAAACCACCCCTGCAGTGTACCTCTTGAACGACTTGCCTCACAATTACCCCTGCACTTCTACACTTTTGGAGAAATACTATCATATTTCTTTCTTGCCTAATATAGTGAACACAACATTCTAAGGTTGTTCGATAAGTAGCTACACTAGAAGACCTGGCCTTAGCATGTGTTATAGCCCATTTTAATTCTCTGCCACTCCATCGGTTGCCTGGAATACTCATCCATCATATGTCCATATTTCAGCTGAGACAGGGCAGCTAAACAGAAGGTGATCAATTGACTCATTAACAGCTGAACATTATAGCCAACTTAGATAATCTATATGACCTCATTGCCACAATCTATCCCTTGTTAGTAACCTCCCGTGGACAGCGAAATTCATAGTAATAAAGATCCATCTACGAGCACCCAGATTATTACATATTGGTAGTTTTCTCCACTCAACTTTAGAAAGTTGTCCTCTAATTTTAGAATAAATTTGCTTTATAGAGAAGTTATCCAGATTCATTACATCATCTTCCATCATTCCAGCTTCTTGGAATGTAATTTTAGAATTTTTAGCCTTCAAGATTTTTCCAACAACCCATGAATCTTTTTGTAATGACCCTACCCTCTAACTTCAAGATTTAGAGATATGTTTGACGTGTCAAAACTTCAAGTTGCTTCGCTACTGTGATTATAACTCGTATGCAAAATTTGAGGTCATTCAGAGGTCTTTTGGTTGGGTTTGAATCGAATGTTCAGTAAGATTCTTTGTCAGCTAGAAAATAAACTATTGTATCATGTTGAGAAAAAAGCTCCATTTGATGATCCATTAGCTTTACATGATTATTTGTGGCTGGTAGAAACTTTCGAAAGTGATTCATAGTCCCCGGGGGAACCTTAGAGCCGATGCAGGTTGGAAGCTTCGCCAGCGAATAAAGTTTCAAATGAAAGCACACATAATCTGATTTCAAATGAAAATATAATTCAATCTATACATATTCTAGAAAAGGTCAAAAGATAAAAAATTTAGCCCTTTGAATCTAGTTTCGAGGGAATCAAACCATTTATCAATCGGAGTTATGTACAAAAAGTTATGAGTTTTTTTACTGAATGCTATCCGGTAAATATAATCTGAACAACCTATGGTACAATTTACTGATGCAGCCGGGCTGCTATAAATAGTAAAAAGGGCAGCCTCTTTATTTGAAAATTTTGAGTTGGGATTTCCTTCTAGAGTTCAAGATTAAGCTTGAGACTTTGCCTACTAAATAAGGTGAGTTCTATATGGTGTTTTGACTTTATTTTACTCATTAAACATGGATTATAACATCATTCATCTTTCCAATTACAAAATTATTAGTTGAAGCTTCCAAATAATTCCAAGCTCAAGTTTGTATTTTTAAGGAAATGTTTCAAGAAGGTAATTCCATCAACTCAAACTTATTTCTCATGAGTATTTGATGAGATTTATAGTATTTCATTCAAGTTGTTTTGGTTGGAAAGTGTGAATTATGAAACCCTAGTTTATGGATTTAATAGTATTCTTGAGAAAAAGAAGATGATGAATAGTATTGATTGGTGGTGTTATATGTGAAGTTAAGAGACCTTAATTTAGGGATTTGGGGATGTTATGAGAGTCTGATTGACTCAATTTTTATATGTATGAACTCGTTGAGTAATGGGTCATCAGAATTCTGACTCGAATTCGGAATCTAAGGAGTTGACCAGTTGGTTGAATTTTATTGACTTTGTCCGAAAGCCATGGGATATGGTGCCCTAGCGTATTTGACGCCTAGATTCATATTAGAACAGTTTGGAGCGACTGGAGCTGTTTTATGGACTTTGGATTTGGATTGGTCGTTGATGTTTCGCCGGATGCTAGGTAAGAGAGACTTGAACTTCTACTTGCTTGGTTTTTAGTATAAGCATAATATGTATCTCGTTAAAACTATTTTTTAATGGTATCCAAAGTTTTAAAGCCATTGAATATGAGCTCACTAGCTGAAGTAACATTGGGGTGTTGTGATGCATTTTCTATGCAATAATTATGATACATTCTGGAGGTCTAATTTGAGATACTTTGAATATAGAAAAATGACTTGCATTTAATTTTGTAAAGAGAGCATAATATTCAATATACTATGACTATTGTGAGTTTAACCATATTTCTTCAATGATCCTTTTATGAAAGTACGCTTTGCAAAGCTTAGAATTCATTAGTCAAGATATGTTATTATGATCTACAATAATTTGATTAATATCGTGTATGACATCATAGTATGCCTATTTTGGTGTACATTTCCCGAGTTATATTATTATCCATTTGATGTAAAGTTATGTTTTGGACAATATTTTTTTTCTGTTAGCATTATCCATTAGTTGATATTATTGCCTTATTGGTATCTAGATCGTTGGGCCACTAGTCTAGCCTATTATGGTTAGGGCCTAAGCCGTTGAGTTAATATAGCCATTGGTCTAGCCTATTAGGTGAGGGCCTATGCTACTAAGTTGATATAGCCACTGGTCTATCCTATTATGGTGAGGGCCTATGCTACTGAGTTGACTTAGCCATTAGTGTAGCCTGTTATGGTGAGGGCCTATGCTACAGAGAAGATATAGCCATTGGTCTAGCCTTTTTATGGTGAGGGCCTATGCTTCCAAGTTGGTTTGTTATTATGGTTTAGTTGAGATGTCCGGGTTAATATTTTGGGTGAGCTGGGTTCTCATTATATCTCTGATTGACTTTATAACTATAGCATAGAAGCTAGATCCTACCTTAGGACTTTGCACGGATTTATCTATATATTATTTATTAGACTAGTTTTCAAAAAACGGTAAGGATAGGAATGCTCGTTAAGGATCTTACTGGGTCAGGGTGACTCACTCCCTCATAGTTTCTGTGTGACGGTTCATTAGTTGAGGCACTTCTGGAGTTCTTGGTCCCGATCGTGATTATCTTCCAGCGTTCTATATGGATGCTGCTGCTTAGTTCATGGTACTGTCTAGTCTTTCCTTATGATATTTTAGTTGGGTTTGAACCCATTGTTATATATCTTACACTCATAGATGTTCCATGATTAGCTGTTGGGTTTGAGTTGGTATAAACTATTTTATTATTTTATTCAATTATTAGATTTATGATATTATTAATGGTTTCACTTAACATTACGCTTAACTTTTCCTTATCCGGGTTTCTTTTGAAACCTTGATTTCTTTAAATTAAACATAACTGAGAAGGTTTTTATGAATTGGTTCGTTTAAGGGTAGAAGCTCTTAAATTCCATCACGTACTCGATTTTTGGATCGCGGCACTTTCTTAGCTCGAGTATTCCAGATGCATCGCCCTTTAGTGTAGTACTTATACCCACTTTACCCACAGCTGTCGTTCTTGTGACATAGGTTCCGTAGCAGCTTGCAAATAGTTGCCTAGAGAAGTTTAAAGGGGTTGTGAGGCTGTAAGTTGCAGTAGCAAGGGTGCTATTGAGTTAGTAAGGAGTCATACGCAAATCTATTGAATCATAGGCAGTGTGAGGGTGGGCAGGTTGGTGTGTGCGTGTGTATGTGTGTGTGAGGGATGCAGGGTATGTTTTGTTCCTGGTAGCTTGGTCTGCAACTTCAGCTTTGGTTTAATTCTACGTAGCTGAGATACATCTGTTAATAAGTTTAATTAGATTGAAGATATAGCTCTGCTAATTTGAAGGCATGTATTTAATTCTAACAAGTGATTTACTGTCTTTTTTGTCTAAGTATTTGTTGGAATGATGTTTAGGAAAGTTGTTTCAATATGTTCATAGTCAGGTTTTAAGAGTTCTTTTACTCAAAATGCTATAAAGATTCTAGGTCACTAAATTAGTTTACCCGAAACGACTGTAAATGTGTCTTGTTAATGATAGTCGTAGGTGTGTCTTGGGTATCTAGTTGGCTGCTTGTTTGTTTCTACCATATAGTGTGTTCAATAGAGCCTACAAGAATGGGACTCTTGTGTTTATGTTTAGTCGATGTCCTTTGATTATCTGTGATAAGAATGTCTGAAGCTACAAGTTTGTTATCTGCAATTGTGCATTATGGATCTTTAATTCGAACCATATGGACATCTAATTGTCAGAAGTGCACTGTTAGTAAATTCTAATCTTTTGAGTAGTTGTAGTTTAGGATAAGCTATAGTTTTTTACATCTACATAATTTTTTGTTGATTTGTTATTTGAACATTTACTGTGGTAATTTGCTTTTGTTCATGTCATATAGGATATTTTTAGACTCGATGGATTATGGAATAAAAGTTGGGTGGATCTTCCAAGATCCACCACTGAGTATAAGCTCGGAGTGGATGATTTTCTTAACAATGCGTTTAAACGAGCTTCCCAAGGAAATGAAATATTACGCCCATGCAAAAGGTGTGGTAATCATTATTGGCGTTATAGAAATGTGGTGGAGAATCATTTGATTTATTCTGGGTTTGTTCGTTGATACACTAAATGGGTTTACCATGGAGAAGGATTTTCCTCAACAAATACTCCAAATCAAACTAATAATGATGAAGGTTCCAACATGCATGATGATATTGATGGACTACTTCATGATAATTTTAGAAATGTAGAGGAAGACATGGGGCATGCAGAAGAAGCGAGCGATGGACCATCTAAAGATGCAAAAATATTTTTTAAATTAGTTGAGAAAGGGAAAAAATAGTATATCCAGAGTGTGAGAATTTCTCTAAATTGAGCTTCACCATTCGGTTGTACTTGTTTAAATGCATTCATGGGTTGAGTAATGTAGCATTCTCTTATTTATTAGACTTGCTAAAAAAGGCGTTTCCATTTGCTCAACTACCCGAGTCTTTTCACAAAGCAAGAAATATGATAAAAGATTTGGGCCTTCGTTATGAAAAAAATACATGCATGCCCCAATGATTGCATGTTATTTTGGAAAGAAAATGCTCAGGCAGATAACTGCTCGATTTGTAGGTCTTCTAGATGGAAGAATGTTGTTAATAAATTGACTAATGCAAACATCAAAATCCCTGCAAAAGTTTTAAGGTACTTTCCATTGAAGCCTAGGCTTCAAAGGATATTTATGTGTGTTGAAACAGCTGCAGCTATGAGATGGCATGTTTCTGAACGACCCAATGATGGGAATTTAAGACATCCCGCCGATGCTTGGAAGGATTTTGATTCTAGGCATCCGGATTTCTCTAGAGATCCTCGTAATATTAGATTGGGTCTTTCAAGTGATGGTTTCAATCCTTTTCGAACCATGAGCATTTCCCAAAGCACATGGTGAAACAACCTCAGTTAGTCGTTTCGGAAGATAGGACTCAGCTTGGCGTGCGGATAATTTTAAAATATTCGTAAGGTCCATTGGGACTTGTCTGTAAAATTTGAGCTAAATCAGACCTCGTTTGGTAGGCATCGGAAGAAGGTTTCAGTTTTTATTGTTGATAAATATTAAAAAGAGATTTTCGAACTCGGTTTTGGCGAATGAGCTCCGATTCAAAATCCGGAAGCGCCGTTAGGTTCATATGATTATTTATGAATTTTGTGAACTTTCAAAAGTGAAATTCGATGTTGTTCGGCTAGTTTCCGCTAAAATGCCGAAAGTTAAATAATTTGACTTCTTTTCAATAAATTTGCATATTGAGTTATGGGAGTCCGATTTGAAATCCGACTTCGCGAGTATGTTACATATATTTTGTATAACTTGTATGCAAAAGTTGAAATTATTTCGAATATCGTAGGGTACCGTTTTAATTTTTACCGTACCAGCGAATTTTAAAGGAAAAAAGAAAAAAAAAAGAGAAAAGGACAAAAGTTGATGGGCGGCTGATGGGTAAGCTTATATAAAAGCTCACTTATGAGCTTAAATTGAAGAGAATGAACAGAAAGAGAGAAACACGAAAACAGAGATGACACGGCGAGAAAAAAATGCCAGAAAATGAGAAAAAAGCCGGAAAAATAGTAGATTTTTTACCCTGAAACATTCAGGTAATGATCTTAATGCATTATTTGAGTTTATTACGTGTGTTTGAATATGTTTTAACGGTAAAACTTGGAATATTAGACATCATTTTAATAAGTTCAATTAATAGTTTAAAGGGTCAAATGGACCCCGATAATGAAATTGATTATATATTCGTACTCAGGGAGTTATGGGCAACTTATAAATGTAATTTATTTAGGGTTTGGTTATGTGACCATAAACCCCGTACATAGGTCTGGCCTGCGTATTGCGTATGCGAATAGGGTATCAGGTTCCTACCTGGATTGCCCTAAGATGTGAGGAATGAAGCCTTTAGCCTAATTTGATATATTTTTCTGCTTATTGAATAGAGTGGGATCGTTTGGCAATGAATTAAAAGGACAAAGCGGTTGTTGAGTAATTGTTCTAACTTTGTAACAAGGTAAGTGTTTATATCCATTTCTTTGGAGGCACCTGGCCTCGTGAATTTTCTACCACGTATTCCTTACGTGTGTAGCTGCCGATAGGCGTACTCATTACGCCTTAGCTTTGGATTTAAATTTTATATTATATGTTATGTCCTATTTTTGGTATTGCATTGAGAATCAGAGCATTGTACCCTGGCTGTAAGTTGGCATCTACTTCCCAGCTGTCGATGAGAGTCCCGCGCCGGTGAAGGGATATTATTGCATCACATTGCATTCATATGCATTATATGTCATTCATATGCATTACATTGCATATCATATTGGGTGCAGGAGTATTCCACCCCAGGAGCAGGAGAATTCCGCTCCATTGTATCATATTGAGGGTAGGAGGATTCCGCCCCAAGAGCAGGAGTATTCCGCTCTTATGTCAGATATTGAGTGCAGGAGTATTCCGCCTCAGCTTTACATTATATCGGGTGCAAGAGTATTCCGCCCCAGGAGAGTGCAGGAGTATTCCGCCTCTGGTTTATATTATATCGGGTGCAGGAGTATTCCACCCCAGGAGTAGGAGTATTCCGCTCCAGTTGGTTATCAGATTGGATTCCCCTCGAACGCAGGTGTATTCTGCTTCGGGATGGGATTACGGGCACATGTGACCCTTCGCATCATATTTCATTTCATTTCATTTCATTTCATCTCACTTCATTTCATCTCAATTCATTCCATGGTGTAGACTTGCGGTACATGACTACTGTTTTGCTTATATGTGCATTGCTTATTTGTTGATATGTTTCTGGCACGCATCCTTGGTTGAGTTTAGAAGTTTCTTACGTGTTTCCGGTTGTTATCTGGCTCTGCCTTTTTATAATTTAAATAAAAGGAATTTGGTTTATCTGTTTCTTCTCCCTGGCTAGCTATCCTATTCTTTGAGGTGGCTAGTCTGCCCCACTTATTGAGTCCTTTTGACTCACCCTTGTTTGTTGTTTGTTTCTTTTCTATCTATTTCATTTCGGCAGGTTCGCTCCAGGATTGAGTTCGCCACGTTGTAAAAAAGCGAAGACGACTTCAGCTGTCAGGGTGAGCCAACCTTTATTCCGGATGGCCACCAGTTTATTGGTCATTATTTCAGTTGCATTTTGCTCCCTTCAGGAGGTATCTGTCTTCTTTTGTACTCTTAAATATCTAGTCTGGATAGCCCTAAACCTAGTATGTGGGTAGTCAGCTGTAATTTCTTTTTTATAGCTTAGAGATATCATTATGTTTGTACTTTTTCTAAGTCTTGTTATTATTTATAGATTGAATTATATTTATTTTCCTAATTTAATTGATAAGGATTCGCCCGACGGGTCTAGGGAACGATGTCGGGTGCCCGCACGGCCTAACCGGATTCCGGGTCGTGTCAGTTGGTATAAGAGCTCGGTTTAGAGTACTTCTCAGCAAGGACTAAGTTCTTCTTCAAATCACTAAGTCCTTCATTTGTCATTCTTCAAAACATCCAGCTCAACAAATTCTCCCAAGGACTAAGTTCTTCGTTTGTCATTCTTCAAAACATCGAGCTCCACACACTGCACCTAATATTAATATTGGTAATTCAAGTTTCATGATAAACTCTACTTCTAAGAACATTGCTAATACAAAGAACATGTTTGAGCCGTTAATTTCTGAAAAGGATATCCACGTGTCCTCCATGCAGCCCCCTCCCATGATTTACAATCATTACATACAATCTCTCATGCAAAAAGAGAGCACACCAAATCAGCTCATAAACTTTCCCACTCCCCAAGCCAATCAGCTACCACTAAGCCGTCCATTCTAACAATTCACAATACCCCAAATGCTCATCACCCTAAAACTACCAAATCTAACAAGCCAATCACCTCACATGCAATTAACCAAACTCTCACGCCAGCCACATTAAATGGTATGCATATCGCCTCTATAACTACTACTGCAAATAGTAACACTTCCCACCATTCTAAAAACTTATCCCCTCCAATACTTAAGAATGCCAAGACTTCACTCAACCACAGTTCACCTGAGAACAAGGCTACTTTAAACAATTCTCTCCATTAATTTAGGGATCCAAACTCATTTGAACATGAACCTACAAAACCAAAATCCACTACCACCACCACAACACCCCCGACCCACCTTTATCCTACTAGCCCCATTGGACCCCCAACCTCTATCTTGGTTGGAACATTCACTCTAGGAATATGCTATCCTATTTAACCTAATAATAAACAACCAGAAATTGTAGTGGCCCTTTAGAACCCTTGTTTTCTTGCACAAGTGATTTCAGAAGAGATGCGCCTGGGGATAGAAAATTTCATGGATCATCTACTCTATCGGAACTTACCACAACCCCTTGCCCCAACCCACTGAACCAAGCCTTGGACCTAACTTTCTACCATCCTGTGGGGGATAACAACAACCCCATTTTTGCCACACGGCCAATCTAGCAGGAACTAATGGAAATGGAACATAATGTTCCAGTATAAGAGATTCCAGTTCATCATCCATTTGTTCAAGACAAGATCCATGCAACGCAAACCAAGAATCAGTTGTTCCACAGGAAAACCTTCAAACAAATATGGTAAGTTTACAAGAAATAATGATGATGATCTTCAAGGAAAAATCAAGATAATAATTTTTTTCTCTTTTGTCCGATATCAATAAAAAAATGTTCCATAGACATAAGGTATCCAGCAAATATGCCATGGTAATGAGCCTAACTCTGAGGGACAATGCCATTTTTCCTATGGGGAACCAGGGAAATCATAACCTCAACTTACCAATAAATAGACGTACCTATTTCCTGATTTGAAATATTCGTGGTACAAATAATATGAATTTCGTAGAAAATTTAGTTATACGCTTGATTACCATTGTCTTGTGCTTATGTCTTTGCTTGAAAACATGGATGATCCCTCTCGCTTAAGAGATGATTTGGGTTCAAAAATATGGTTGAAGCCCAAGCTGATGGCGCTGTAAAGGTATTGTTATTCTCTGGAACAATGGTTCGTCAATCTTAAGGAAGTCACCCTTAGTGGACAGGAAATCCATGGCTTGGTCAAGGTAATACTTACCTCTCATAAATTTCCATTCTCTATTATTTATGATAGTAATAGTTTACATAATCATCTTAATCTGTGGAATAACTTGATTAGCATGTCTATAATGTATAATCTTCTTTGGTTCATGGGTGGTGATTTTAATGAAATTATATCTAGCGACGAAAAATTAGGTGGTAGAAATCTTAATAAAATCATTTTTCTATTTTTTGGAACTGTATCAATACTTGTAACCTACAAGAACTTGTTTTTAAGGATTCAAAGAATTCTTGGTTTAATAAGCGGTATAATCGTGGTCTAATACTTGAGTGATTAGATAAATATTTTTTTAATAATGGTTGGTTTGACATATAACCAAGTTCTTTCGTTAGCCATCTTCCAATGGTTCATTCTGATCACTGCCCCTTGTTAGTTCAGATCAATTACAACAACGTCAACCATAATATTTCAAGCCCTTCTGATTTGAAAAAATATGGTCTCACTACCCTGATCTTGTTAAAATTATCTCTGACTCTTGGGCTAGCACTACTGATTGCTGGTTTTGGAAATATTTCTAAAAAGTAAAAAATCAATTTTGGCTAGGCTAGGTGGAATTCAGAAATCTCCTAACTATCCTACTAGTTTATTTCTCCAAAATTTGGAAAAACATTTCAATAGAATTTCGGAATATTCTTAAAAATGAAGTAGACTTCTGGAGGATGAAATCCCGTATTAATTGGTTATATGAAGGGGATGCTAACATAGGATTATTCCATATTAGCACCCTTAACTGTCAGAAGGCAAATAATATCATTTTTTTATTAAGAATGAAGAAGGAGATTTAGTCTTTGATCAAAACCGCATTGAGCTTCATGTCCTTGAATATTTTTAAAATCTCTACCCTACGGAGCAAACATACTATTTCCTTATTGATAAGTCCATTTCTCCGCCGGCCATTTCTGAAGATGACAAGCTTTATCTCAATAAAAAAATTCTTGACTTTGAAATCATAGAGGCTATAAACGCTTTTAAACCTTTCAAATCTCCAAGGCCTGATGGCCTGCATCTTTTTTCCTAAAAAAATATTAGAATATTGTTGGGAAATCAGTCATCAAATAGTGTCATGATATCTTTTATTTTTGTTTCATGCCTCCAGAATTTAATAGAACTTACCTAACCCTTCTCCCAAAATTTGAAAATGCTCACAAAATCGAAAACTTTAGACCCATTAGCCTTTGCAACACTATTTACCAGATCATCACCAAAGTAGTTGTAAATCGTAAGCCTCTTCTAAATGATATTACTAGTCCTAACTAATCAAGTTCCCTTAAGAATACAATACTAGTTGTGTGGGAAAAAATACACCACCTATTGTTACGGGGATATGAGTCCAGTTGGCGATACTAGACTTATCTTACAAGTCACTGAGCACTGAGGAAATACGCCTGTTCCTAGAGCCAACAACCGTTTAGGCGGTTTGGTCAGAGGCGCAGGGCACACATCCCATCACCTAGGGTTTACAGTCTCCTAGTTAGGATTTACTATACCACCGCCTTGAGTTGTAGTCCCATGACACTATTAGTACTTGTATTTTACCTTATTTAGAACTAGGTATCACTACCATCAATACCTCTCCTTACATTGTATTTTACATAACACATGATTCGCCATCAATTTCGGCTACTCTCAAGGAATAAGATTTACTTTGCTTTCTCAATTATTTCTTGTTTATTTTCTTATCTTTATTTTCATCGTATTTACTTACTTTTCTATCTTAATTTACCGTATTGCTTGTGACCTGATTCATAATTAATTTTTTAACCTAGACGTATATATTCAGGCATAAACAGTTTGGCGCCCACTGTGGGGCCTAGACAATTGTAGGTACTCTACGAAGAAAAAGGCGCAGCCATGTCAAACTGCAGTACCGCTATACGACACACCAATAGTGAGATCCAACAGATAATCCATGACTCGGTCAGTACGGCCGAAATCATGAACTACTATCTAAGATCCAAATCCAGTTATTCGTCGTTAAGTTTACGGTTGTACCAGCATATTGACCCTCATCAAGGAGCGCAGTCGGCGGATAAGAGATCCATCAACACGATCTTTGGGGACCCGGAGTCTTAAATAATGAAGCCCAGGCCATCATGGTCTGCGAGGCTCACCAGCAGATATCAAAAAAGCCACGCCTTAACACTATCGAGTTTGATGACGGATATTTACAACGAGCCCGCCACCCTCATGATGATGCCTTAATAATTACTCTGCAGGTATATGTTGCTCGAGTCAAACGTGTGTTGGTGGACCCCGGCAGTACAGTCAATATCATTCACTGGAAGGTTATCTTTCAGATGGAGGTGCAAGGTCACATAATCCCTAGCCCGTACACTTTAACCAGCTTTAACAGTTCCAGCGAGAAATCTGTGGGAGAAATCCTTTTCCAGGTACACCTACCAGGAGCAGCACGGTTGACATCTTTCCAAGTAATGACATGCGACCTGTCGTATAACATTATCCTTCGGAGACCCTGGATTCACGAAGTAGACGCTGTGCCATCCACACTTCACCAGGTTCTCTAATACCGACTCTTTAGAGGGTAAAAGAAATTCAGGGGGAATAGAAGCTATCTCGGAATATTTACGTGACTGCAGTGATCGATGCCACTAAGAAGGAGACCAAAAATCAGAAGAAGAAGCTGGACAAGTTGCTTGGGCCCAGCCTGGTCACTAGCATACGTCCATGAGGTGACTAGATCCCGTGAACCAACTATCATACCCTCCGGCCCGGAGGAAGAAGATCAACCGACTAAAGCTGTTGATGACCTTGATCCAGTAATCTCTGACGAGAATGTTTTGGACAAGAATTCTACGTAGGGGCCAAACTCTCTGCCGAAGCAAAACAAGAATATGCTAACTTCCTGTGTGCTCGGCCAGGTACCTTCGCCTGGACACACACTAACATGCCAGGAATATCGACTAGTGTTATCACACATAACCTAAACGTCGATCCAAACTTCAAGCCAATCAAGCAGAAGAAACGACCAGTAAGCCACGAGAAGGGGCAGGCGGTCCATGAAGAATTCGAGAAACTACTCAACAATGGTTTTATTCGCGAGGTTCAATAGCCCGACTTGCTATCAAACATCGTAGTGGTCCCCACAAAGAACGGAACGTGTAGGATGTGCATCGACTTCACGGATGTAAAAAATGCATGCCCAAAGGATTCTTTCCAACTGCCTAACATTGATCAACTCATCGATTCAACGACAGGGCATGAGGCCTTGAGTTTTTTAGATGCATATTAGGATACAATCAGATCCTCATGAACCAGATGATCAAGAGAAGACTTCTTTCGGGGGACTTATTGTTATAGAGTGATGCCTTTCGTACTGAAGAACGCAGGAGTAACTTATCAAAAATTAGTGAACCTGATGTTCAAGGAGCAGATTGGAAAGACCATGGAAGTTTACATCGACGACATGGTAGTCAAGTAAGAATTCGCCAAAAGATCACATTAGCCATCTAGAGATAGCATTCGATATTTTGGACAAGTTTGGGATGAAGCTCAACCCCGAGAAATATGCCTTTAGTGTATTCTCCGGGATGTTCCTTGGGTTCATTGTTTCAAACAGGGGCATAGAAGCGAACCCAATAAAGATCGAAGCAATCGAGGCAATACCGGAGGTCTTGAAGAATGAAGTGGAAGTTAAAAGGCAATGGCCAGATCGCAGTACTCAGTCGGTTGATCGTGCGGTCATCAGAGAAGTGTCATTAATTCTTCAATGTCCTGAAGAAGAATAAAATCTTTGAGTGGATGGAACGATGCAGCAAGGCGTTAAAAGAGCTAAAACAGTATCTGGCAAATCCCTCGTTGCTTACCAAGCCACGAGAGGGAGATCCTTTATTACTGTACCTAGCGGTGTCTAAAGTCGTTGTTAGTGTTGTCCTCGTACGAGAAGAGAACGGGGTGCAGTCACCAGTATACTATGTCAGAAAGTCTCTCCTAGACGCAAAAACAAGGTACCAACATCTAGAGAAGCTCACACTTTCCCTAGTCATGGCAGCAACGAAGCTACAGCTGTATTTTCAGAGTCACACCATTGTCGTGGTTTTTACTTTTCTATTACGGATTGTATTGCACAAGCCTGAGCTATCAGGTAAGTTGGCGAAGTGGGCTGTCGAGCTTGGCGAGTATGACATCACTTATCAACCAAGAACAGCCATCAAGTCGCAAGTTCTCGCGGACTTTGTCACCGACTTCAGCGCTGATTTAATGCCGAAGGCCGAGGAGGAACGCAAGATGATACAAGAAATTACCCCTGAGGAAGGAGTCATCCACACCGATAGTGACTCGAATATAAAAGGGGCCGGGCTTGGTTTAGTGATCGAATCCCTAACAAAGAAGGTGTTCAAAAAAGTTGTCAGCTGCTCCCAGATGACGAACAGCAAAGCAGAATATAAAGCTATAATTCAAGCCCTGGAATTAGCTTACATATTGGGGGCCAGGGAGGTCAGCATCAACTGTGATTCTCAGCTCGTGGTGAACCAGGTGACCGAAACATACACCGCCAAGGACGCCCGCATGCAAGAGTACCTGACTAGAGTAGAGAAATGTCTGAAGAATTTTAAAAATGGATGAGCAATCAGATACCAAGAGAAAAAAACGTGGAGGCTGATGCCCTAGCCAGCCTAGCGGCCACTATAGATATAAACGCAGACAACCCGGTTTCTACTACTGAGTTAACTTACGCAGATGTGAAGCGCCGCGAAGTCAACGCAGTATGATCATCATGGGACTTGTGGCTCCTGATCATTAAATATCTCAACAACAGAACGCTCCCAGAGTACCGGAAGGAGAGTAGAATGTTAAGAGCTCAAGCGGCTTGCTACGTCTTAATCAATGGAGAGTTGTACAGGCGAATATTTAGCAGACCTTTGGCTAAATGTTTGGGTCCTTCTCAGACGGATTACGCATACAGAGAAAATCCACGAAGGACAATGCGGAATCACTCTGGCGGGCGGTCCCTAGCTCGTAAGTTAATCAGGGCGGTTATTTCTGGCCACAAATGGAAGACGTCGTGAGCAAGTTCGCACGGGCATGTGATAGCTTATAGAGTTTCTTCCATGTACTTCATCAACCGGCGAAGTTATTACATTCAGTAACAGCACCGTGGCCTTTTATGAAATGAGAGATGGACATCGTAAGGCCCATGCCTAAAGTGCTCGGTGGTGTCAAGTTTTTTCTTATTATGACAGACTATTTCACCAAATAGCTCGAGATAACCGCATACGCCCGGATCCGAGAGCAGGAAGTCATAGAGTTTATTTGGAAAAACATCATGTGCCGATTTAGGATTCCAGCAGAAATCACATGCGATAACTGTCTCTAATTCTTACGCGATAAGATCACTGTTTTTCTGAAGGAATGTGAAATCAAGAGGATAACCTCCACTCCTTACCACCCTTCAGCCAACGGCCAAGCTGAATTCCCAAACAAGACGATAGTGGAGAATCTGAAGAAGTGGCTCAAGAAGGCTAAGGGAAGATGGCCCGAAGAACTACCTGGAGTCCTATGGGCCTATTGAACTACATCCAATGCCAGCACCGGAGAAACAACATTTCACTGACGTATGGAACAGAAGCAATGATTCCTTTATAAATTGGAGAATCTAGTTTATGATGGACGTTCACCGAAGAGGAGCCCAACAACAAAGCCCTGAAGGCATCCCTTGGTCTTTTAGAAGAACGATGGGAGATAGCAGTCATCCGCCTTGCAGCCCAGAAACAGCGAGTATAGCAATATTACAATGCAAGGGCGAATCCACGATCCTTCAACATCAAGGACCTGATCCTTCACAAAGTTACTCAGAGCACCAAGCAGGCCGGAGCAGGAAAACTCGCCCCGAATTAGAAAGGACTGTACAAAGTGTGGGGTATCGCTGGAAAATGTGTGCATGTTCTCGAAGACATGGAAGGGATAGCCATTCAAAATCACTGAATATCACATGGCTAAATAAGTACTACTCTTGAAAGGCTGATTAAGCCCAAATACTCGAGATATGTATATTTCTTTTTTCTAGTCTTCTCAAAATTATATACAACGGGCCCTCTGCCCCGTTCTTTATTTTACAACGGGCACTTAGCCCCGTTCACTATTTTTGCATGGCTCCGCGCCTACTATCTTACTTAGTCAGTTTTACTCATTTATTTAGATCCATCTAAGATCCAACTATTCATAGCCCTGACCAAACCTAAGTTGAAGTAATACACTCACTTTTACTACAAAAAGTAGAGTATACTACTTGCTTAGAGTTAGACCACGTCTAACTCAACCACTAGGCAATAATCGAGCGTTGATCTCGTTAAATCAACAATTGCACCTACACGCCAATGGGGATGCCTATCCGCGTAGTGCCAGAAAGTCTTAAATACTCGCGTACTAAGCGAAGATGTTTTGTCTCAAAATGCAAAAGGACCGTTTCCACACGGGCTAAAGTCGTCCCATTGTGGGCGCAATCAGCTATCTACTACGGATGCAACCTAGCCGCCGTCTATCGGTGCACAAAGGATGTAATTGCTCAAGGTAGGCACACTGACAGACGTTCTTAAATAACTTGAACAGTCAAGACGACTGGAAGCCATCTAATTCTTAGGTGCAAATGCTCACAGAGGCATAACTTAGCATTATTTATTATTTACGGCGAAAATTAAAAAATGTCACAAACAAAGACAAGAATTTAAGTCAATACGCCACAAAATGGGCCCAAAAATATACATTTAGTTCTTCCTGAATACAATATTTGTTTATAACAACTGTAGGGAGAAAAAAGGAAAAGAAAGACTAAAAGTGGAAGTTCCTTTGTATTTTCACCCCCGAAGATTCTTCATCTGGATTGTAGCTCTTGCAACGAATTTTCTCCCTAGATTTGAAGGCGAAATTTCCAACCCGGTACCCAAAGCTGCAACATATTTGTAATACTGCACCACGGGGGGAGGAAAGTCAGCCCAACTGAGGCGTTTTGGTCCCAGGGCGCAGGGCACACATCCCGTTGCCTTGGGTTTACAATCTCCTAATTAGGGTTAAGTATACCACCGCCTTGAGTTATAGGCCAATGGCCCTATTAGTACTTGTATTTTACGTTATTTAGGACTACCCCCTCCTTACATTGTATTGTACATAACACATGATTCACCATCAGCTTTGGTTACTCTCAAGGAATAAGATTTAATTTGCTTTCTCAATTATTTCTTGTTTATTTACTTGTCTTAATTTCATCGTATTTACTTACTTTACCATCATAATTTACTGTATTCCTTGTGACCTCATTCATAAATAATTATTTAACCTAGACGTACAAATTTAGGCATAAACACTAGTGACAGCGCCATCATTATCCATGAAATTATGGACCATTTCAAACAGAAAAAGGGTGGTAAGGGTTTAATTGCCATCAAAATTGATCTAGAAAAGGCTTTTGATAGAATTGAATGGTCCTTTGTTCATCAATCCCTTCAATACCTAAACTTCCCTCAAATAATCATCACAGTCATCATGCCTCGTATCTCTACATCCTCTATATATATCCTCATTAACGACCACTTCACTCCTACTAGAGGCACAAGACAGGGTGACCCCCTATTCTCTTATCTCTTCATCATTTGCTTAGAAATGCTTTCTAGAATGATTACTAGGCATGTTTACTCTAGTATTTGGTCTCCTATAAGTCTTTCTAGGACAGGTCCCCAAATATCCCACATTTTTTTGCGGATGATCTCACTCTATTCTCTAAAGCTACTAAGTGTTAGTTGTGAAAGTATTATCTCTACTCTCTATTCTTTCTGTTCTCAATTAGGCCAAAAGCTCAATCTTTCAAAATCTAGAGTCATCTTCTTAAATAATTATGATCTCACCGTCTAGGAAGTGTTGGCTTGCAATTTTAATATTAAACGTTATAATAATTTTGGAAAGTACCTTGGATTCCCCATCTTTGAAAAAATCCCTAAATCAAAAGATTTTCGACCAATTATAGACTCGTTGAACAAAAGATTAAGTGGGTGGAAATCTAAGTGCCTCAACATGGAAGGTCGCGCAACCCTAACTACCATCCCAAACTATATCATGAAATTTCATAAGTTTCCAAAAAAAATCTTGCAATGATATTGATAGAATCGAACGAAATTTTCTTTGGGGCTCCATGGCTGAAAAATATAGGATTCATCTTCTAAGTTGGAAATCTGTCATTACCCCGAAAAGGGAAGTTATTTTTTTTTTTTTTTTTTTTTTTGCAAATACCACTAAGCACGTATCTTAGCGGCTAATTGTATTAATAATAAATAAATAAAAACAATAAATACGGTCTTTACAATAATGAATGAAATATGAACTTGCCAAAACTAAATAACGACTAGGTAGAGTACTATAACTACATGCAAAGTTACTATAGTCACCCTATTGGAATGAGCATATGAAAATGCTAATACCACCAACGGAAGCAAATATAATAACTTTACAAACAAACTACTAGCTATAATGAAAATTCTAAGTGATAAAGTATACTCCTATTAATCACATGAACTACCATTCTTTTCTTAGTTTTTTGGATTGTAACATGTCCTATTTGATGATCATGGATCAACCTTTGATGACTTGAAACAAGTGAAAGAAGCATGCCACCAGATAATGGGAAGCTGTAGCACGGGCGTCACCTCCAAAATCGCCCCCCAACTTGTGAAGGTTGTACTCCATGCGCCGCTTGAGAAAAGCCTGCACAAAAATTTTATTCACTGTTTTGCCCTTTGTGAAAGGCGTCGCCTTCAATATCGCCTGCGTGCAAAAAACTGAATGCTGTATGAAAGGAGTCGCTTGCCAACACCCCCGCGATCAAAAAACTGGAAGCTGTATGGTATGCGCCGCCCACATAAATGCCTGGACAGAGTTGATGGCTCGCTTAGGTGCATGTTGAGCATGATAAATTTCTTCCCAAAAACTGTCACTCTACTAGAAAGAAAACTGGTATTTGGGCCAACATCCTGAAAGCATGGAATCTTTGAAAACCTGCAATGAGCTGGTCCATAGGTGATGACAAGAGCATTAACTTTTGGCATGATAAATGGATCCCTGATCACTCTTCTCTTACGGATACCATTGAAGGTCCTTTGTAGGAAAATGAAGTAAATCTTTCTCTTGTTAACTGTTTAACTCACAACGCTATTAACTTAAATTCTATTTCTTTGTTCTCCCAACCCTGATCTTGGATAAGATTAAGAGATCTCACTTCCCTAGATTTCCCCAGACCAAAGATAGACCTTTTTGGAGCCTTACAAATTCAGGTCTTTTCACAACCAAATCAATTAGAAATCTTATTAAACCTTCCAAGAACAACCCCTTTTAACTTTGACTGGATCCGGAAACTTAACACTTATAACAAGATTAAGTATTTTTTTACGGCTTTACTATCACAAACGCCTTCCAACTAGAGCTTACCTCAATCATATTGAAATTAATATTTCTCCTGAGTGCCCCACTTGCCTTGGAGTATATGAGACCATAGATCACATCCTCATTCATTGCTTTTATTTTTTAATCTATGGCATCATTTATACCCTCACATGTCGCTCAGTCTCTCACCTGGCACTCATTATCTTGACTTATATAAGACATACCCTAAGTCAGATACTTTCAAAATATTATTCTTGGAAAGACTATTTCTCTTACTTTCTTTGGCACATCCGATTAAATAGGAATAACAACCATCATAATAACGTCACTAATAAGCCCTTCTTATCTACCATACATGCTAAACACATCTTAATTTTGTATTCTAAGGATTTCTCCTCCCAGAAGCCAAGCCACCTCCTCTATCGACATTAATGCACCCTCCAAAACCCCAAACATACAAACTCAACGTTGATGGTGCATCTTCAATTAATAAATGTGGCATCAGAGGAGTTGTCAGAAACTCATGCACATTCCTCATTCAAACCATCTCATAAGTGAGCTTCTTGTCTTGTGGCATGGACTTAGTTTAGTTCATGATAACAAACTGTATCCTATCAATCTTGAAACTGACTCAATAGAGGTCTTAGAGCTGTTAAACCATGACTCCCATAACTCTTCTATCCTCCATGATTACAGGTGCTTGATCAAGCAAATGGGCGAGGTGACCAATAATCACTATTTCAGAGAATCAAATAGTGTGGCTAACAAGATTGCAAAGATAGGATTAATGGCAACGAGCAGAAGGAATCTTTGTCTCATGACCAGGCCCCCAAGTTCTACTATTTCTAGCTTTTGTAATGAGAGGGTATCTGTTATTTCCTACGATACACCACTTTACTGTTTTAAGGACCAGTTCCTTAAAATGTGTTCCTTTACTATACCATATGCGGAATTAAAACTGTAAGTAATTGAACACCAGATATTAGCATGGAAAAACTCCTTGACTCGGGATCAAAAAACCACGACCTACTTCTCAAGTAGGATTTCAACTTCACTATGTAAAAAGACCCACTTGGTTACAAGACTCACTCTTACTAACCTAGGACTAACTCTAATCCTTTAGTGATCTTTCTCACGATCAGTGAAGTTGTGTCAAGTCCACGACTTGAACCAGAAAGTTTACAACTCGATTATTGCCTACTACAGTTGAACTAAGACTTGAACTTTTACAAGATTCAATCTAAGGAACAGGTTCTAACTTAGTTCTACTGTAGCTAACTGATTACACAAATTAGCTAATGATTCTTTTAAGCTTTTGCTCGATGCTCTCTGTATTTGTGCACACTTCAATGGCTGATATGCTCCACGTTTTATAGCTCCAGCAGCCAAGAAGTCTTGATCAATTAGAACTCCAAAGCTCCCTTGAGTTTGAGTCCTAATTGGATTCTACTCTTTAGAATCCGGATCTTCTATCCTTCCCCTTGTATGTATGCAATATTTTCGTATCTGTTTAGACCTGCATAATTACCAAGATAAACATTAGTTTTAGGATAATTAATAATATCTCAACTTAAACGATTTTGCATGAATTATCTATTCTGCTGCAGTGATCCAAAGGAACATGTCCTTTGAATCCATTCCTCAGTCATCAATCAAAACTCCAAGCTTATCCAAGCTAACAATTTCCCCCTTTTTGATGATGACAAATTCATAAGCATTAGCTGCATATCCTTAATGTCCTTAAGTACAACTTAAGCTCAAAAAGACAATCAATCAGTGGAGAGTTTATCATTAAGGAACAGATTTTTAATTAAGTATAACTTCATGCAAACTCAGACTTACTCTTCCCCTTTTTGGCATCATTGAAAAGGTTGCATAAAAAATATAACTCAAGTGTTAGAATTAATCAGCACATGGCCATTGAGGCAACTCAAAATGCAAACATAAATCAAATTAAAGCAACTGCAAGACAATGATATTAGCCATCAAAGACAATTCATTAAACCAAAAGATGAAATCAGGGGATACAAGCAAGTACTGCAGAATTATCCAAAGACTAAAGAAGAAAAAGACTAAGGCACTAGACTAGGCTAAATCCCACTAGACAAAAGATGGCTAAAGGCTAAGGTGGTCAGGATGTGGAAGGACCAGGTCCCTGAGACTTGTTAAGCAACTTAAACATCTGTTTGAGCATTCCCTCATTGGTCTCCTTTGCCTTTGAGGCCTCTGCCTTCCAGTAATTCTTCTCCTCTTCCAACCTTGCTATCTCAGCAGCCTGAATAGCAACCTGTTGCCTAAGTGCCCTCACTTTGTTGTTCAATGGCTGCCTCCCAACACCAGCCTGTGGAGGATCAGCCTGAACTAGAAAATCACAACTTATCAATGTAGCACAACCAAATTTTTCCTTCTTTGTAGCCTTCACCACCCCTTCCAAGGGAATCTTCAATTTTGCAAACACATCTGTCAGGATGAAACCAAAAGGCAAGGAGTGCTTTCTCTTCCCAGCAATCACCCTTTTTATCAGGTGGATCATAAAGCTGGGCCAGCTGATCTGCTTTTCAGTGTCCAACAGTTCCATAAGGACCAGGTCCATGAAACTGGCAACTCCTCTTTTCTCCTGCCTTGGCATCACAATCTTGTTCACAAACTCGAATAATACTTGGTGTTGTGGGTGCATCTCACTCTTCTGCACAGCCCTAGGTTTCTCATCCCCTTCATTCTCAGCAAACTTCCTAGTGATCTCCAGATCAGTAGGCAAGTTTGTCAAGTCAGGCCAAACCTTCTTGACATAGCTGTCATACCCAGTAAAAGGAATCCCTAACAGCTCACCAAGTTCCCTTGTATCAAACATAATCACATTTTCATTAACAGAGGTAGTAATCCTGTCTTCTTTGATGGAGCAGTTCTTGTAGAACTCTTGCACCATCCCCTTTGCGCACCTGCCAGAGATCTTAAGGACCATGTCCCTTCAACCCTGAGCATGCAGTTTTTGCAGCAACCATAGCATCCCTTCTTCTTGCACATCAGACAGTACTCTACCTTTCAACACCTTCCTGGTCAACATGTCATCATGAACACAGTGTACAGACTCATCACCTTCAGCTTCACTATCACTCTCATCTCCAGCAAAAGACTCATCACTGTCACTAGCAGAACTTTCAGACACAACAACTCTTTTGGAGGACCTGGTCCTCTTAGCAGACTTTTCAGCAGCTTTAACAGAACTTCTTGTTACCCTTCTCTGAGCAACTTTTCTTTTCTTTGACTGAGGCACAACCTCCTCAGCATCTGTCATCTCACCATCTTTACCAAAATCATCAAATTCAACATCCTCCACTTCTTTCTCGTCAATAACCTGTTTTCCTTTCCCTTTTCTGCTCTTTTCTAAAGCAGCAGCTAATTGTTCATCAGCAGCTTTAGCAGCACTTCTTGTCCTCCTAACCCCAGAAGCAGGGGTTGAGGCAGAAGGAACAGGTCCTTTTGCCTTGGAGGAACTTTCAACTTTCTTCTTATTTCCGGGCTTATAACTATCACCTATTTTCTTCAACTTAGCAGCAATTTCAGCAGTCACATGGTCATCAATGGGTCCCTTTCTAGCTAATTTTCTTTTCAGACTCCTAATGTTGATTAAATCCACCAAGGGCCTATCACTATCACTTATAGCCTCATCAACATCTATCACATCCTCCATGGGTGCTCTAAAAGCAGCCTCTGGAGACCCCGATGACCCATGCATGGGTGCTTCCAACCTCTTAATTAGTTCCCCCTCAAGAGCAGCCTCAGACCCCTCTCCCTTTTCTTTCTCATCTATCACAACATTCAGAGGATAGGTGAAGTTTACCTGATACTGATACAAGACCATAGCGCGTGATAAATCCTCAACCTTCTCAGCAATTGATTCAGCCGTGGGAACCGGTCCTTCCTCCTGAATTTTAGGTTCAGGTATTTCTGGGACTGGTTCAGGAATTTGAGGGTTTAGGTCAGTGGTATCCATGGGTGAGGAAGGATTGAGAATTTGTGGTTGTTTAGCAGTGGGTGCAGTTGAAGAATCATCAGAAGAAAGAGACATTCTTGCAATTCGAATTAACAGATAATTGACTATTCTTTCTGAAATTTTGAGAATTTAATTGATGAACAAGGTAAAAGAATAATGGGGGAGAAGGAGTGTATTTATAGTGTGAATTAGGTAGTAGAATTAGAGTAGAAGTCGATCACACTTACCTCAGCACAACATGCAACGGTTATGGACTCTTGGGAGTCTCCCGGAGAAATAGAGTCGTTGGGCTGCCAGGTTACCTTTTCAGAGTGGGAACTGTTCCTCCGATGGGACTCTTATGCAATTTGGATATGGTTAGGAAACTTAGTGGGATTTATCCTAATCACAAGTTACCTATAGCCTTTATACTTCTAAATTAACTGAATAATAACGAGTACATACATGATTTTAACACGAAAATTCAGTGTCCTTCCAATTTGCAACATCTTTGATCATCTGAAATTCTAAGAGCATAAGGGTAACATCATTCCATTTTTAGCATCTCTAAATAAGAAATATGGCATAAGAGTATACATTTAAGTATTAAGCTGGACTGAATCATTCATAATGACTTGAATAAAATTCATTTTAAGTGCAATTTTCTAGCAAAATATGAAGTAAAACCTTGATGATTTTATGTGAATTTAATCATCCCTAATTCCAATTTTTATTTCTTTCAAAATCATCTCTACCTAGAGCTTTTGTAAAAATGTCAGCAATTTGCTTTTCAGTGGGACAAAATGCTATGGTGATCAAACCTTTTTCATAGTTGTCTCTTAGGAAATGATGTCTTATGTCAATGTGTTTAGTCCTTTTGTGATGCACTGGATTCTTTGTCATATTAATAGCACTAGTGTTATCACAATAGATAGGAACAGTTCCTACATCAACACCAAAATTCTGTAATTGTTGTTTGATCCATAATAACTGTGAACAACATGAAGCAGCTGCCACATATTCAGCCTCAGCAGTGGAAAGTGCCACTGAATTTTGTTTCTTGGTTCCCCAAGAAACCAAACACTCACCAAGAAAATGTGTCATACCTGAGGTACTTTTTCTATCAACTAGGAAACCTGCATAGTCAGCATCAGTATATCCAACAATATTAAAACTACCACCTTTTGGATACCAAAGTCCCACGGGACATGTTCCTTTCAGATACCTCAATATTCTTTTAACAGCTTTCAAATGAGATTTCTTAGGATCTGATTGAAACCTAGCACACAAACCAACACTGAACACAATATCAGGTCTACCAGCAGTTAGATAAAGTAGAGAACCTATCATACCCTTATACAATTTTTGATCAACTGATATTCCATGTTCATCAAGATCCAATTTTGTAGCAGTGGCAATAGGTGTGTCAATTTCCTTAGCATTATCCATATCAAATCTTTTAAGTAATTCCTTAACATACTTTTGTTGATGGATCATAGTTCCATTTGAGGTTTGCTTAATTTGTAAACCCAAAAAGAAATTGAGTTCACCCATCATGCTCATCTCAAATTCACTCCCCATCAAGTTTGCAAATTCCTTACTTAAATTTTTACAAGTAGCACCAAAGATTATATCATCTACATAAATTTGAACAATTAAGAGATGCTTACCTTTTTCTTTTAAAAACAATGTACTATCAATTTTACCTCTCTTTTATCCATGCTGGAGTAGAAATTTTGATAGTCTTTCATACCATGCTCTTGGTGCCTGCTTGAGCCCATACAAGGCCTTGTCCAACTTGTACACATGTTCAGGGAACTGTTCACTTTCAAAACCTGGAGGTTGCTTGACATACACTTCTTCTTTCGAGTAACAATTCAGAAATGCACTCTTAACATCCATTTGATGTAGAGTAAATTCCATGTATGTAGCAAAGGCTATAAGAAGTCTTATTGCTTCCAGTCTTGCAACTGGAGCAAAAGTCTCATCATAGTCGATGCCCTCCACTTGACTATATCCCTGAACGACTAGTCTGGCCTTATTTCTTGTTACCATGCCATTTTCATCAAGTTTGTTTCTGAAAACCCATATTGTTCCAATTATGGACCTGTTCCTTGGCTTGGGTTCCAGATGCCAAACTTGACTCCTTTGGAATTGATTCAATTCCTCCTGTATAGCATTAATCCAATCTGCATCCTTCAGTGCTTCTTTCACATTTTTAGGTTCAACAAGAGATAAGAAAGCACTAAAGGCACACAGATTATGATTCTTGACTGCTGATCTAGTTTGAACCCCAGCAGTCTTATCTGAGATTATTTGATCCACAGGATGTGACCCTTGATACTTGTAAGGCTTGGGTGTCAATTCATTGTCAGAAGTCCTCTGCTGGGGAACAGTTCCTGATAGAGTAGCACTACCAGTTTGTGAAGTGGAACCAATATGTGTTCCCCCTGTTTCTGTGCCACTCTTTTCAGTTCTGTCCTGAGGAACAGTTCCTTGCAGTTCACTTCTCATATCCAGAATCTGCATTTGTGGATTGAGTTCAAACTCTTTCAGCATTCCAATTTCTTCATCCTCCTGTACCTGTTCTTGAGTGAGACTGTCAGTTTCATCAAATTTAACATACATGCTTTCTTCAATTTTCAATGTTTTCTTGTTAAATACCCTATAAGATTTACTATTTAAAGAATAACCAACAAATATTCCTTCATCACTTCTAGGATCAAATTTTCCTAAGGCATCTTTCTCATTGTTATGTATAAAACATTTGCAACCAAAAGCCCTAAGATGAGAAATATTTGGTTTTCTTCCTTTAAGCAATTCATATGGAGTCTTTTCTATTAAAGGTCTTGTCATACATCTATTTATTATGTAGCATGCAGTATTAATAGCCTCAACCCAAAAGTTCTGTGGAAGATTTCCAGATATTAACATAGTCCTTGCCATTTTTTCTAGAGTCCTATTTTTCCTTTCCACTACACCATTTTGTTGTGGAGTTCTAGGTGAAGAAAAATTATGATTAATGCCATTTTCATTACAAAAATTGAAAAATATATGATTTTCAAATTCAGTTCCATGATCTGGCCTAATGGCAACAATATAATTATCTAGAGTTCTTTGAGCTTTCTTAGCAAAAATTGAAAATGCATTAAATACTTCTTCTTTAGATGCAAGAAATATAGTCCATGTAAATCTGGAGTAATCATCCACCAATACCATAACATACTTCTTACCTCCACGGCTCATTGTTCTCATTGGACCACATAAATCCATATGGACCAGTTCCAAAGGTTTAGTGGTACTTACCTGTTTCTTCGGTTTGAAGGAGGATTTTACCTGCTTCCCCCTGGCACATGCTTCACATACTTTTTCATCATTAAACTTGATGTTAGGAAGACCTATCACCAAGTCCTTGGACACAAGTTTGTTCAATTGTGAAAGACTAGCATGTCCTAGTCTTTTGTGCCATATGAGGGGATCATTTTGCAGCACACTTAAGCAACTCAAGCTTCCATCAGATAGTGTCAGCAAGTCTACTTTGTAGATGTTTCCATGCCTATTTCCCTGCAAAATAATCTCTCCAGAAGTTTGGTTAGTCACAGTGCATCCAGTAGATGAGAAATTAACATTATTACCTTTATCACACAATTGAGATATGCTCAATAAGCAATGCTTCATCCCATCTACTAGAAACACATTATCTATACAGTGTGAATCAGACCTACCTACCTTTCCAATTCCAATGATTTCCCCTTTCTTACCATTACCGAAGGAAACACTTCCTCCTTGGAAGGCTGAGAGTGAAAGGAACAGTTCCTTATGACCTGTCATATGCCTTGAGCAACCACTGTCCATGTACCATTTATGGTTTATCTCCTTCACTCTAGCCTGCAAAAGAAAACTAGGGGTTAATTTTAAGAACCCAAACTAGTTTGGGTTCCTTTCCTTTAGAAAAAGGATGAATCAGATCTCTCCTAGCCCAGAATGGTAATGGTTTCTTTGTGTTAACCGTTTCCCTTTTTACAGAATGTTGAACAGGTTTATAGGACCTATTTTTCTGTTTCACAGAATTTTGAACAGGTTTATAGGACATGTTCCTCTGGGCAGCCCTTTTTAAAGATTGACAATTTTCTTTCCGATGACCAGTGTTCCCACAATGAGTGCATAGCCAGTTTTCAGGAAGTGATAAGTACTTACTCTTTGGATCCCATTTGGATGAACTTTGTGTTTTCATGAATCCAATACCTTTCCTGTTACTACTATGATTTTCCTGTAATCATTCTAGTGCTTCAGAAGACTTGTTCCATTCTACAGTTTTTCTTAGTTCCATTCTTTCTTTAACCAAGTCTTCTTCTAAAGATCTTATCTTCTCATCTTTTTTACACAGTTCATCAACTGTGACTTTTAGTTTCTCTTCAGCAATGATCTGATGAGAATTAGCAATACCTTTACCTTTTTCAACTGTTTTAACATTTTCTAATTCCTGAGCAGTTGATTCAAGTATGAGAACCTGTTCCTCAAGCATGCTAATCTTTCTTTCCAGAAAATCATTTTTAACTATTTCCTCTTTGCATTCTGCTTCTAAACAATCAATTTTATCATGCAGTTGATGATTGCTATCCCTTAGAGATTTAAATTCATTTAGCACAATATGGAATACTTTAACCAATTTTTCTCTAGACATGCTTTTTACATCATCTTTGAGTTTAGAAACAAATACCTCAGCATCTTCTTCATTTTCTGAATCTCCAAGAGCCATTAGAGCAAGATCCTCATCCAGATCATCATCAGTTATTTCGTCTTCACTGTCTTGCCATCCTGCAACCATTGCTTTTGGATTTCCACTTTTCTTATGGAACTGTTCCCTAGCCTTTTTCCTTTCCTCAATGAATCTCTTCCTCCATTCTCCTTCCATAATTGGACATTTGCTGATGTAGTGCTCCGAGCTTCCATATTTGTGGCATTCTCCAGCCTGTTTCATGTTAGTAGACCTACCCTGTCCACTAATTGCCTTTTTCTTAATCAAATATTTCTGAACACTTTTAGCAATAAGGACCAGGTCCTTATCATCAATGATCTTATCAGCAGCAGTCAAGGCTAGGTTAGGCTCAGTTTTAACTGGAACTCCTATGTTTTTAACCTTCTTCCTTAGTTCATAAGTCTTTAAATTGCCTATCAGTTCATATAAGGATAGAGTGGTTAAATCTTGCTTTCTATGATAGCACAAGCTTTGATCTCCCAAGAATCTAGAAGAACCCTAGTTAGAATCTTTTCTACTCTATCTTCCACAGTTAAAACCCTTCCCAAAGAGATCAGTTCAGAAGCAATGGCATTAAATCTAGTATACATTTCAGAGATTGACTCTTCTTCTTTCATTTTAAAACTTTCATATTCAGCATAAAGAAGTGTACCTCTGGACCTTTTTACCTGACTTGTTCCTTCATGTGCAACTTGTAGAGCATCCCAAATCTCCTTTGATGTGGCATACCCTCTGATTCTATTGCATTCGTCAGGACTGAGTCCACCAACAAGCCACTTCCTAGCTTTTGCATTCTTTTCCCATTGTTTTATGTCTTCAGCATTGCATTCCTTCCTGGTTTTGGGAACATCGTTTCCCTCAGCATCCTTCTTCATTGGGATCATGGGACCTTCAGTTACTATATCCACAATTCATAGTCCTCTGCTTGAAGGTGATCACGCATCCTCTCTTTCCACCATGAATAGTATTTCCCATTGAAATAGGGAGCTCTAACCATTGACTGACCCTCACTGTTCTCTCGTGATGTACTCATCTAATCCTAGGTGTTAGCCTTTTAAAGGATAACCCGCTCTGATACCAATTTTTATTTCCCACGATACACCACTTTACTGTTTTAAGGACCAGTTCCTTAAAATGTATTCCTTTACTATACCATATGCGGAATTAAAACTGTAAGTAATTGAACACCAGATATTAGCGTGGAAAAACCCTTTGACTCGGGATCAAAAAACCACGACCTACTTCTCAAGTAGGATTTCAACTTTACTATGTAAAAAGACCCACTTGGTTACAAGACTCACTCTTACTAACCTAGGACTAACTCTAATCCTTTAGTGATCTTTCTCACGATCAGTGAAGTTGTGTCAAGTCCACTACTTGAACCAGAAAGTTTACAACTCGATTATTGCCTACTACAGTTGAACTAAGACTTGAACTTTTACAAGATTCAATCTAAGAAACAGGTTCTAACTTAGTTCTACTGTAGCTAACTGATTACACAAATAAGCTAATGACTCTTTTAAGCTTTTGCTCGATGCTCTCTGTATTTGTGCACACTTCTATGGCTGATATGCTCCACGTTTTATAGCTCCAGCAGCCAAGAAGTCTTGATCAATTAGAACTCCAAAGCTCCCTTGAGTTTGAGTCCTAATTGGATTCTACTCTTTAGAATCCGGATCTTCTATCCTTACCCTTGTATGTATGCAATCTTTTCGTATCTGTTTAGACCTGCATAATTACCAAGATAAACATTAGTTTTAGGATAATTAATAATATCTCAACTTAAACGATTTTGCATGAATTATCTATTCTGCTGCAGTGATCCAAAGGAACAGGTCCTTTGAATCCGTTCCTCAGTCATCAGTCAAAACTCCAAGCTTATCCAAGCTAACAGTATTCCTTGCACTAGGACTATTTCTATTAATCATTATAATATGTTGGCCAAGGACTATTTCTATTAATCATTATAATATGTTGGCCAGTATGACAATAACTACGCTCATCAGAGAGCTCCCTATATCCAAGTTTTAATTGATATTAATATAAATCGTCAGTTTCACCCCAAAAAAAAATTAATTTCTTATTTTCTTCTATACTAAATTTTAGATTATTAGCTGTAATTTCATTTGTCTAGATAATTAATGCTTAGGAAAACTTTGTTCTCGGTGTTGTATTGGAATTGAAGAAACCACCTTCCATTTCCTTGAAATCCCGAGTTTGATGCCCATCATGTTTTACTTTAATAAGTTTAAACTTCACAAAACTATCTTATAGTGCGTGAAATTGCAGGACATTATCCTAGAGTATAATGAAGATGGTCGATGGAGAGTGAAGGGTAGAAGAACTCTTTCACACTTACTTTAACGGAAAGTTGACATTCTTCAAGTATTTTACAATGCTGACTCTATCTCAACTTACGATGATAAACATGGCTGCGTGTTACAAAACTAATTAATGCAACTTAGCAGATTAAATTTTGCCCCCTAAAACTAAGCGGAGTTAATTAAATAGTGTCTTCAGAAAATGCCATTTGTGCAAAGTGAATACTCTGCCGTGCTTAGTCTCATCTCATTCTTATCCTAAACTTATTAAGGTAGAGTTGGGATTCTTCTTAATAAAAATTCTCAAAATCTCACGTTTATCGGTTGAGCAGACATAATAAAGATTTAAACAACTTTATCAAAGATTCTACAACCTTCAACACCATCAAAGAACATGCAATAAACTTTGGAATAATTCCTTTCCACACCACACTACAAATAAAAGTAAAAAATCAATAAACAAGCAGCAAAGTTCAGAACACTCAAGAAAGGAATATATTGCTTTCTTGGCGAAAACATACTTAAAATACCAAAAGAAGAAGAAACCTAACTTTATCAATTTAATTAGTAATTACTCAATATCTTTATAGTGTAATGCACAGAAAGTGGTGGCACTAGCCTAACTATTCAATTAAAATCCAATAGGGTAGAATGAATGATGTCGTTTAACCCTATAATTTTATTTGTAAGTCATTGAATAGAGAAATATATGTTAGTAACGCTCCTTTTTAATGAGCCCTACGCAAATAATAATTGGGTCAGTGGATATCAAGTACTCATACTAAATTGTTAGGGAAACTCGATACATAAAATAACCCGGTTCATTTAGGGTCTAAGGAAAACCTGCAACTAAAAGTGTCATACTATTAGATTGTTATATGTAAGAAAAGAGAAAAACACTAAAAATAAACTAGCCTAACTTCCCAATCAAAATTCTGTTGTTCCCCCCCTCCCCCTGGTCCCGCGGGTTCCTTCCTTTCTTTCCACTCACAACTCCAATATTTTCTCTCCAAAAAAAAAAAAAGCTTCTTTCTTTAAAAAAAATTGCACAAAAACTCTAAGGAAAAAATTTCTGAATATATATCAAATTGCGTTGGATTTGTTTCAATTGTTGAAAAACAAACATGGGTTTTTTTGTGGGGTTCTTTTTAGGTGCTGCATTAGGTGTTGGTCTAATAATTTGTTTTGCTAGATTTCAGAATAATAGATCCAAAGCTCGCATTGATTTGGTACTTTTTTCCTGTTTATTTGATCTTTTTGCATGTTGGAATTGGAATTGGAATTTATTATTTTTTCTTGTTCATTATTAGATGTTTTTAATATTTGTTAGGCAACAGCCATAGCAGCATTTGCTAGGATGACAGTTCAAGATTCAAGAAAACTTCTTCCTCCTGAAGCATACCCTTCTTGGGTTGTCTTCTCACAGAAGCAAAAGTTGAGTTGCATAATTTTGGTTTATTGTATACTCGCCCCGTTTCACATTATGTGACATAGTTCAGAGTACAATGGTCAAACTAACTAGTTTTCGGCGTAACTTTGGACTTAGAATAAACTACATAAAAAAGGTACTATAAGTTACAATAATTAGCAATTCAAAATTTTTAAAAAGCACTTGCCAGTAAAGTGGTCTAAGATAAACTCATATGACTCTCCAATAGTAATTGTCACATAAATTGAAACAGAGGAAGTATGTTTTAATAGAGTAGTTGAAAGTATTCAATTTGCTAATAATGGTTGTATTTTTCTTTTGTGAATTACAGTTGAATTGGCTTAACCATCACTTAGAAAAAATTTGGCCTTATGTTGATGAGGTAATAGCGCTTTGAGAACTATGGAATAACGTTTTCTTGGTTTGGTTTTTAGTGTTTCTGTTGTCTCATTTTAAGTTTTCACTTGATTCTTGGCATAGGCAGCATCAGAGTTGATAAGAACCTCGGTTGAGCCAGTTCTTGAGCAATATAGACCATCTATTTTAGCTGCTCTGAAATTTTCAAAGCTCACATTGGGTACTGTGGCTCCATCATTCACAGGTTAGTTTCATAGTTGCTGCCTCTTATGGCGTTAAAGTAATGAATGTAGTTCAAGGTCCATTTTTAATTGCTTAGCTTCGAGTAGGGTGATATACATATTCATCTCAGGTTAAAAAGTCTGTTTAGATGATCCATTTACTATAGTTTCTTTTCTTTACACTACATCACCTACATATTAGTTCAGATTTTGATGGTCTACAATGATGTAGTTCTGGTACTTCTTCCTGCTCTCTCATATCCAAACATCCAGCAAGTAGGTTCTGTAAATGAATTATCGGAACCTTCAAACTTTAAATGCTACTCCTATCTTCTGACGATGAATATTCCTTTTGAGAAATGTTCACGGTGCATGGTAGTTTTACATTTAACATGGATGTAAATATGCATAACCAATGCTACAAGTAGTACTAGTTTTTTAGGCTTGTTGCCACTACCTTCCAGTTATGAACATCTGCTTGGATTATGGAACTCCAAGTCTCCAACATCTCCTTTTGCTTTTTCAGGAGTTTCTATTATTGATGGTGATCCTGGGGAAATTACTATGGAGTTGGAAATGCAGTGGGATGGAAATCCCAATATAGTGCTTGATATTAAGACTTTAGTTGGTGTAGCGCTACCTATACAGGTACTTTTGACATCTCTGGTTTCGCAATATATGAGTAGCTGATTGTAAGCGGAACATTTTGATTCACGGCGGAATATATATAACTTTCATAATTTATTCAGATTCAAATCTGATTTTGTTACTGACATAAAATTTTGGGCCCGAAGGTATAATGTATTTTCATTGAGAGAAATGTAGTCTAAGATGCAAAGCCAAGTTTGTTAGTCTACAGATGCTTTAAAAGAAGCAATGAAATAAAGTGGTGTTTCTGTGCCCATCTATACCAGATGGGGGATTCCTAACAGTCTCTCTTGATATGTCTTTCCCTCGAAACCCATACTTGTTTTGATCTATCTGCTATCACAATCCATCAGTTTAAGTGACAAATACTCATGCTTTGTTGACTCTAGAGTCATAATCACTTTTACATCAAACCTGTCCTTTTGAAATACCAGTGCTATAAAAAATTCAATTTTTGCTGAAAGATCAAGACTTAATTCATTGAAACAGCACAACTAATCAAGATTCGTTTTACATATTGTTCACTCTTACCCTAATTCAGCTGTTCAATGTAGGTTAAGAATATTGGATTTACTGGGGTTTTCCGGTTGATATTCAAACCACTAGTTGCTGAGCTTCCTTGTTTTGGAGCAGTTTGTTACTCCTTGCGTCAAAAGGTGAGCATGATTTTTCTAGAATATGTTCTATGAAGTTCTCGACAAATAAG
This sequence comes from Petunia axillaris subsp. axillaris, assembly GCA_029990575.1. NCBI lineage: Eukaryota > Viridiplantae > Streptophyta > Magnoliopsida > Solanales > Solanaceae > Petunia > Petunia axillaris. The sequence continues at coordinate 53,161,724 of JARKNS010000003.1, forward strand.
TTCTCATTGATGTCAATTGGCCTCGTTCAGTCATTTGCTTTCATGTACTATGTCTGGCTTACAGACAATTTTGTTGTAAGAACAGACTTTATGTTTGATATGCATCTTCAAATTTGTATTTGGTTCTCTTGTCATCTTGCTTACAAGAAGAAAGAATTGTTTCTTAAGTTTCTTTCTTGGAGATAATCCTGGTTCTGATAGAACATTTGTCCTATGTTTCTGCCTATAGAAAAATCTGGATTTCACTCTCAAAGTTGTTGGTGGTGACATCTCGGCTATTCCCGGAGTATCTGATGCCATCGAGGTTTGAAATGTCTTATGTTTTATATCTTGCTTATTCAAGTGTGATAGAAAACTAGAGTTAGCCTTAACAAAAATAGTTCTTTTCTCATACATTTGCATTTTGCGTGAACCCTTCTTTCTGTTGAGTAGCGGTTCATGTCTTTTTTTTTTCTTTTTTTTTTTTTTTGGGTTATGAATTTCAAGCTGCATTGGCATGTGATTTTTGTTAACTGAGTAAGAGATGGAGACTTTCAAATCTTACCATCAACTGCATTAACCTACTTGGCCTCCTTGTTTCATCATTGGCCTAGCTTCCTTCCTTTCCTGTAATTAGTTAGTTGAAGCACGATGAGTATGCATCACAATAAGTACTTATAGTTAATAGGTTCCTCAATTCTAGTTGAGAACCAGTAGTTTAGTGGTAAAACAGACTCTTAAATTTCAACTCCTTGATGGCATGCATTCTGCTTTCACAGGGTACAATACGGGATGCAATTGAAGATTCTATCACTTGGCCTGTCCGCAAAATTGTGCCCATATTACCAGGAGACTATAGGTGCACCAATTTCCTAAGCAACGCTATATTCTTGCTTGACATCGCATAAAATGTTCTTTTTCGTTAGAACATGGTTTATTTCCGGAATAACAGACCTAAGAAGAAAAACCAGATTATTTATTGAGAAAGAAGGGTGAAAATAGTTTGGCCCTATTTATTGCTTTTGTGCGCTCTAAGGTACATTCTAAGTGGAATAATTTGAACTGTCTTCTCGTGAAATAAATACACTTTTGCAACCTCTGGCTCATTTAATAGCCTATTTGTTTCTTCTGAACATTTTGATCAGCATATGTTGGAGACTGTTCTAAAGTAGATGTAATCATGAAGAAATGAAGAATCGAGTCTACAAAGGATTAAGTCAAGATACAGAAGGCAACAATTTAATTACCAAGACAAACTATATCATGATCTACTTCTGCACATGAAACTGTCTTTTCCTGGAATCTAGTTACTGAATAGGGATGCATTATTAGAACTATTTTCGAAGAAATTGTTATCTGGAATATTCCAATCTTCTAGAGGGAATTTTAACTTCTTCTCATACCTGAAATATTAAGGGAGAGAAGGAGGACTCCATCTCCAATCTAAAATGTTTTCTTGTTTTTTTTGTAGTGATCTGGAGTTAAAGCCGGTTGGTATATTACAAGTCAAGCTCATCGAAGCAAAAGAGTTGACTAATAAGGACATCATTGGGAAGTCTGATCCTTTTGTTGAGTTATTTATACGTCCACTACGTGATAGGACAAAGACCAGCAAAGTTATTGTAAGAGAACTTCTGTCTCTTGTTGCCTTCGTAATTTATTTATCTCCCGATGTGGAATGTTTAACTCTAGATTTTGTTTCTCTTTTAAGGATAACTGCTTAAATCCGATCTGGAATGAGCACTTTGAGTTCATAGTTGAAGATATATCCACTCAACATTTAACAATAAAAGTTTATGATGATGAAGGGATTCAGGCTGCTGAATTCATTGGTTGTGCTCGAATAGATTTGAAAGACCTTGAGCCTGGTAAGGTGAAGGATGTGTGGTTGAAACTCTTGAAGGATCTGGAGATCCAGAGGGACACCAAAAACAGAGGACAGGTAAGAAGATCTTGATATTTGTTTCCCAACAGTCTTGTCGGATCAGAAATGCATCAAATTATAGTCAATACTCGATTCGGAGCTTCGTTATGGAGAAGAAGTTATGCCTGCCTCGTTATAATCGCCAATTAGCTTGGAGCTCCCTGAAAATGTTCTTGAATAATATTTGGATGAACTCAATGGACTCCAACCAAAAGTGGAAGTACGAATGAAATCATTAAAAATTGACATTTCTGTTATTTCTTTAAAAAAGAATTTAAAAAGAGATGAGCCATGTCTTCTATAACCTCCTAGCCGAATTCTAAGTGGCTGAAAGCCTTTAGACCTCCCTAATGCTTTATGCTCTATGGTCTCCTATTATCATTTTTAATCTGCTAGGTAAAGAAATCCACCAATTACTCTGTAGATTTAGTCTTAAAATATACAATTATGGGAACATGTAAAATTTGAATTGTAACCTACCGTAACTTGAGAAGTGTTTGAGTTGTTCTTCAGCTGACCAATGATGTGTTATTTCTATATTTTGTTCCTTGCCTACCAACAATAAGTAGCTGATCACGCACTTCTCAAGGGCCGTCTCTATGCGTAAACGTATTTAGCAAAGATGAGCAGCAATCTTTGATTCTTTTTGAAGGTTTATGTACAATGATGTAGAGTAGCAGGCATTATTTGCAGGATCTAGATAAATGGGATTTAAGATCATTTGTGATTTTTGATGAAAACTTTTTGGTGTCGTTTCTTTGTGTTCTGGTGTTTGTCAAGTTCTGTCCTGGTACAACCTCTTCATTTGTTTCTCGTGACTCTTGATACCAAAAATCTGTTGCTTTTACGTTTGCAATGAGTTAAACAGATGTTTGCATGACTACTCTTTACCTACAAATGTGCATGGTTCTGTGCAAGCTTCACCAGAAGAAAAGGGAGTTAAAGAGAGCACATATGTGCCATGTGGGATAGATGATGCTCTCAATTATTTTCTTTTTTCTTATTCAGCATTTGCATATTTATAAGGCCGTCATCCCTGCATCAGACACCAATTCTCTGAGCTCTTAAGAGCATTCTTGTTTGTGTCCTTGCTTCACAATGCATGCAGTGGAGTCTAACCCTCTCCACTTGTCAACTAACACAGGTACATTTGGAGCTTCTCTTTTGTCCTTTTGGTATGGATAGTGTGTTTATGAAGGGTTTTAAACCCGACTATGCACTAACTTCCTTGGAAAAGGCCCTTCGACCAGAATCAGCTAACTTTTCACAAGCAGTCTCCGAGAAGAAAGGTGACATCCTCTTTAGGGGAGTTCTTTCTGTGACAGTAATATCAGCAGAAGACATACCTATTACTGATCTAATGGGGAAGTCTGATCCCTTTGTTGTACTAATCATGAAGAAATCTGAACAGAAAAATAAGACCAGAGTAAGTTTTTGACTGCCTTGCGTGATGCCACATTAACACCATTATGTTCCCGTCACCTTTCTGATATTTGATTAAATCACTGTGTATTCTTAGTTTTCATGATTTCGAAGTTCAGCAACTGTTGCCTTAATTTATATTTTTGGTCATCTCAGGTTCTAAACAACACCCTTAATCCAGTGTGGAACCAGACATTTGACTTTGTCGTCGAAGATGGATTACATGATTTGCTCATTTTGGAAGTTTTTGACCATGATACATTTGGGAAGGTATTTCTTTTAGACCATCATTGCCGTCCACTCGAGTGTTCTTTTGTTTCACTGCTTATAAAGTTTATGAGGCTGCTTTCTTCTTGTCGAAATGTTTCAGGAGAAAATTGGTAGATGCATCATGACTCTCACAAGAGTTATACTAGAAGGGGAGTTTAAAGATACATTTACACTGGATGGTGCCAAGTCTGGGAGATTAACAGTTCATCTTAAGTGGACACCACAACCAATAATTCGAGATTGATTCATTTAGACACCAGATTTAGGGAGGAGAATTTTTTGTTTTTCTTTTTCTCCGAAAAGAATAGATGACATTATCCAGGAAATGCTACTAGTAATGGAAATGAGAGGGAGAATGCAGAGCTTTCAAATTTGTCAGAAGGAGCAAAAAATCAGCAGAAGTGATAACAATTGAGATCTTGTAGCCTTTCACTTGCAAATATTCGCTGTAATTACAAATCATAGTTAGTCTTCTTTTTCAGTTAACTTCAATTTGTTAACATCTTCAGAAAAACAGATTATCTAGTTCCATATCTCATTTTCCAGCCAAGGGTCTATAGGAAACAAACTCTCTATCTTGGTGAGGAGGTCTGCGTGCATCTCATCCTCCCCAGACCCCACTTGTGGGATTGTATGGTGGTGTTGTTATTGTTGTTGTTGTTGTTGTTGTATATCTTATTTTCCAGCATGTTCTTTTTGATGTAAAATTGAGGTAAAGAAAGAAAGCAAGGGAAAACAAAATGAAATTATCGACTTGGTCTTCTTATGAGGTTTCGATTGTCTACCTTTCAAAAAAGAATCACAATATTTGATTCAATTAAGGAGTTGAAAAATTTTCAATTTCTGTGTATGTTGTATGGATAAGCATCCGATGTTTGAAATGAGCAACCTAGTTAACAATGCTATGCGACATAGCCTCTTTTAGCATGAAGTTACAAAATGTAAAAATATAAGATATGTTTTATTTTTGGGAGAGCTAGCAAGAACAAAATGTTCACAAACTGGTCGCATAGCATCGTTATATACATCAATTTATGATACTTGTTAGTTAAACTTAACTACGATGTATATGTATGAGACAATGAAATAGGTTTGTGACTACACCCACATCGAAAGAAAAGGCAACTGCCAGTGCTTAGTCCATTATAAAAGCCCACAGGAAATGATTCATGGAAGTCATGCAGCCACATAACCATTAACCAATGAATTAATACTCTTAGTGCTCGCTTGGTTGGGCGCACAAAAGAATTAATACTTGCACTAAATCCCTCGCAATATAACGCAGTGTTTGATTTTTTTTTGCAACAAGATATAAAAATCTGCACTAATAATACAACGTTTGGTTTGAATTTACAAACCTGCACTAATTAATACCAGCATAAATTAATGAGTGAATCTATGTATTATTTTGTGCGGCATAGAAGATGGAATAATAAATGCGGGTATTAATAACGCGGGTATTAATTTATGAGAAGACAAATATACCCTCACATCTCTTTACATTATTATTCAATAGTAAACAAACATATATTGAATAATAAAATATTAAAATATAATTTAAATTATGAAATGTATACTAATTTTTTAATATAACAAATTATTCATTAACCAAGATATAATACCTGCATAACTAATATATGCATTGCTAATACCTGCATTACTAATACCTGCATAACTAATACCTGCTTTATTAATATCTGCATAATTTGTCTCCGAACCAAACGAACAGTTAGTACCTAAACCTTATAAGCTTCACTCTAGCTTACAAGATTGATTTTTCCTTTAAAAATAAGGATAATCTGGAGGAAGGTTTCTGAAAGGTACAATTGTCGCTGACACGGAGTTAGAAGAATGACACATCTATTTACAATGTTGAATGCTAAATCCTAGAAGAACCCGTTTCATGATAAGTTTCAATAGCAGGGTATTATGAGTACATGAGAAAAGCATGGCCTACAAGGTCTGATGGCATGCATGCTCTTACTGTAACTCATAAGTTCACGAGAAATCGAGGTTGACTAAGGCCACCCAAATTAAGAAAAAGGTTACGGCATCCTTCCATCAATTGTTGTTTGATTTTTTTTAAGAACCTGTTGTAGAGGTCCAACTGTTTTAGTGAAGTGAATTATCTGGATATAACTAACATGGACCCGTTGGATAGGGAGGTTCCTATCAATCTGCAAAGGATAATGATACAACATATGGAGAGGATAGCTGATGTGAAACTAGAAAAATGTGCAGAATCAGACCATCATGATGTCATCGAAAGAAACATCTTAAAGAGGTATGACTACTATTTGGATGGAGAACTTGCAGATGAACTTGTAGAGGTTGATGATGTTGAAGGTCCTCATATAGGTTATAGGAATTGGCACTTAAAAGCCTATAAAAGAGAGGTTGAGCGGTAGGCTAAGGAGATTGTTAGGCTTGCTGCTTAGTAGGTTAGGCCGGAATGTGAAACGGTGCTGGAGAGGCAAGGAAACTCAAGGAACTTCGCGCCAATGCTTGCTCATTTCAAAATATATGTTCCATCCACTTCCCAGACCTAAACTAGGTCCTACCCATATTTCCTCAATTCTTTCTGATGTTATGTTTAAGACAATCTTTATAGTTTTAATCTTGATAGTTTGGATGCTTATTTGGATATTTTGCTTGATTTGTTACTGATCAATTCCTTTACCTATGGTAAATTAAGCACCTTAGATTGAAGTTTGACAGGTTCTGTATATGGTTGATTTGCTGCCTTCTAGGCTATAGAACCAACATTACTTGATTGGTTCTTTGACAAGTATACTGTGATCTTTTCGATGATACCAAAAGGAGCGAGAAGAAATGTTGCAGGTGTTTGTGACCCAATTTGGTTCTGTTATTATTCTCATACATGTTTCATTGCTTGTGTGTTAGTTTGAACAGAAATTTATACTCCTCCGGGAATCATTTGTTTGTCATCATCAAAAAGGTGGAATTTGTTGAAGTTTGAGTTTTGATGATTGAAAAACGGGAAGAAACTTGTGAAGGACCAGATTCACTAGCAGGTTCACCTTATGTGGAAAAGATGCACAGATACATTCCCAGTCCGAACTGGAAAAGGAAAGACCTGGAGAAGCAGTCTTACAATCCGAACGGGATTAGGAATCGCAATGAAAATCCAACCATAGAAGTTTTTCAAGGGGTAATGAAAAAATTGATGATGATGTCACGTATCGTATATGGGAAGGCAGGATGAAGTGGATATTAGTGTCCGGTGTTCTTTGCGATAAGAAAGTGGTACCTAGGCTCAAAGGTAAGTTCTATAAAGCAGTCATTAGACCAGCTATATTGTACGGAGTAGAGTGCTGGCCAGTCAAGACCACACACATTGAGAGGATGAGTGTAGCAGAGATGAGAATGCTAAGATGGATGTGTGGCCATATGAGGATGGATAAGATTAGGAATGAGGACATTCCAGACAAGGTGGGAGTGACCTCAGTGGAAGACAAGATGCGAGAAGCGAGGCTGCGATTATTCACTATGTGAGGAGAAGGAGCACAGATGCTCCAGTGAGAAGGTGCGAGAGGTTGGCAGTGTTGGGTCTACAGAGAGGTAGAGGTAGACCAAAGAAGAATTAGGGCAAGGAGATTCATCAGGATATGGCCCACCTCCAGATCACCGAGGACATGAGCTTTGATAGGTTAGCGTAGAGGTCGATGATTAAGGTGGACTGTTAGGTAGTAGTACTGTAAGTTCTATCTGCATTTGTGTTATGTTTATATACTTTTTTTATCAACTTCTATGCCTTTACTACTTTTACCGTTGCCTATTTACCTTAGTTACCACTAGCTTCCTTGACTGAATTTTCTTTATCATGGATGGTTTTATCTTACTTCTGGAAGTATTTTCTGAATTATTTTTCCTTGAGCCGAGGGTCTATCGGAAACACCCTCTCCACCCTGGTGGGGGTAAGGTCCACCCTGTCGGACCACACTTATGGGATTTCAACTGGTTATGTTGTTGTTGTGGTTGAGAATTTTTTCAAGGGAGCGAAGGATTGGAGACTTGGAGGAAAAGCAACTAACATGTTATTCTATTTATGGAATGAGTTCAAGGATGTAGGAGTTAGAATTCAACAAGAAAAATTTTAAGGAGGTTACCTTATTTACTTGGGAAAGCTCTTTATTCTCTTAAATCTATTTGGTCTCTTGATCTTTATATATACAACATGTTGAGGCAGCAAAAATCATTTACTCATTCACAAACTTCATAAGCAAAGAAAATGCAAATATATTGAGAGAAGTATTGGAGTGAATCTGCAAAAATCTGTCACGACCCAACCTAGGGCCGCAGCGGATAACCGATACTGAGTGTCAATCATCGCTAAACCTATTAATAATCTATGAATAATAGAGATGAGCTAGAAACCTGATTATATATAAATACGTATTTACTGAAACATTAAGTCTATGAAGACGACAAGGCTATCGCATGCTGATATACATAACATACTGAATGAACCACACAGGGACATATCTACAGGCCTCTAAGAGTACTGAACTGAATATACAAAGGACGGGACAAGGCCCCGCCATACCCAAACTAGCTGACTGTACATACCAAAAGATAAGTAACTCCGGGAGTAAGCGGAGTGACTCCAATAGCTGGTAGATAGCCTACTAACGTGGCTCAGGGTCTGATCTCTCTGTACCTGCGCGACATGAAATGCAGCGCCCCAGAAAAGGGCGTGAGTACGATATGTACGAAGTATGTAAGGCATTAGCATATAATATATCATAGCTGAATGAAACTATAAGGCTGGAATATAAATATGTAAATATGAGCTGGAGCATAGCAATGTTGCTGGAAATCTGAAGAATGTACTAAACATGATTTGAATATAAACTGAAATCTAGCTGAATCTTAAACTGAAAACTGAGCTGAACTATACTGATAAATAACTTAAATATGACTGGTAACTGATAACTTGAAACCGGAACTGATAGCTTTCAACTGATACTGATGCTAAGAATTGGTGGCTGATAACTGAGAACTGATAACTGGTACTGAGCTAAAAGTGAACTGTTATTTGAACTGGTACATGTCTGGTGTTATGGGCTATATCCCCCCAAATCAGGTAGCTGAACATCTGAACTAGCCTCATGTATAGTCATGCGGTGTATACTGTGGCTATATACGCGTATATAACAAACCTGGCGGGTGTTATGGGCTATGTCCCCCTACAGCCAGTAATATCTAATCTCTCTGGTCAGAGTGTGTGAATAACACCCGGTCACACTAGTTGTTTCAACTCCCGCCTGAACCAGAAGGGTTGTGTCCCTCAGACGGGTAGTATCACACGCGACCGAACTGTGTGTCCAATATCCAGCCTCTATGGGAGACTCCAAATCACACATAATATGATTACAATATAAGCATAAGCATGTATGAGGCATAACAAATGTGGAAATAGTAGATATGGACGCAAAGGAATGATAAGAAAACTCTGGATGGAATTATAGACACAACCTAAAACTTAGAATTTGTCTAACTCTTTGACTTTTATAAAAATTTCGGCAGAGTTTCCTCTGAAACTGGATGATCTGCAAAAACAGAACAGCACTATAAAATATATGGGAATGGGTACCCGGATAAACTGATAACATAAACAAATTAAATAGATAACAAGATGAGATGACCAGACGGCGAACCAATTCCATGGCTGTACAGAATTTCTGGACAGTACCATTATCCTGTATTACATTATATCTTTCAGGGTATAGATCAAAGTTATAGACTTCATGGTCTTCATGAAAGTTGTAGATATATGTCTTAGGGTTCCAGGAAATCTTAAAGCATCTCAATATCAATTTTGTACAAGGAGTTATGCTCAAACTACTAACAACTGTCTGAAGATAAAAATAATTTTCCAGATTTTGAAATATTTCGTGCTGCTATTTTGGATATCTTTCACCGTGGTTATTAGCACCAAATTAAGCACATACACGGTTACCTTTATTCCATACAATTTCCTCCACAAGAATCATCAAGTTTAGAACTATGAAAAGCTTCAAAATCTACAAGATACATGCCTTGCCAAAAGAAAGTTTTAGCCTTACATACCTTTGATGTTTTTTGCTTCTAAACCTTGTTTCCCTTGAATTCCATACCTTCTAAAGCTTAAACAAGCTATAATATAGCATTTAGGTACTTTAATTAGCCATGAAGTATTTCTAAAACTCAAACTATAGACGAAATTGATGTTAGAATAACGTTACCTTAATCGCGTAGAGAGTTTTGACGCAATCCGTCTTCAATTTCGAGTTAAGATTGATGTTCTATCTTCAAAACTATAAAAATTTCTTAAAACTTCATAAGAGCTGTATTACTATCGTGTATATTCTGGAAATAACGAAAAAGGAGATGATTTTTCCTTTTATATTCGAAATATTTCTCTTCTAGCCCTCTTTTGCGCTTATGTCCCTTCTTCTGGCCTGATTTCTGACGCTCATATCTTTTTATCCAGATATTGGATAAACAAACCGTCAAAAGTGTTGGAAACTACACTCTAAGACCTTCAATTGGGTATATGATATGTCCCCAAAAGATCTTATATAACACACAAAATTAATTTCTCAAAAGCTTCGTTATAAGGTAAATCCTTAGTCGGTCTTTCCGCAACTTAAATCCGATTTTGCCCAAACTTTATATTCAACATATAAACGTCATATATGGTCCTATTATTACATTAAACTCACTTAAATTATTATTAACATGTCATTAGAATGATATACCTCACTTTAGATATATGGGGTGTAACAATCTCCCCCCTTAGGAACATTCATCCTCGAATGTTAAATGAGGTATGTAGAAGCATTAAGCAAGGATTTATTATATACCTGAAGTAGTGAAGAGATGTGAATATTTAGCTCTCATATTATTTTCATCTTCCCAAGTAATTTTTTTTACATTATTGTTTCGCCATAGCACCTTAACTGAAGGAATATCTTTTGTCCTTAGTCGATGAATCAGCCTATCTAAAATTACAAATGGCACCTCTTCATAAGTCAATTGCTCTGTGATCTGTACATCATCTACTGGTACAACTCTAGAAGGATCTTCGACACATTTTATGAGCATAGAAACATGGAATACTTGATGTACCTCCTGAAGATCTGCTGGAAGGTCTAACTCGTAGGCTACAAGCCCAACTCGCCTGATAACCTAATATGGACCAATGAATCTAGGGCTAAGCTTGCCCTTCTTTCTGAATCTCATAACGCCTTTCATAGGTGATACTTTTAGGAATACCCAATCGCCAATCTGGAATTCTAAATCTCGACGCCGGTTATCTGCATAGGACTTCCGTTTGCTCTGTACTGCTAATAATCTTTCCCTGATCAACTTGACTTTATCAGCTGCTTGTTGGATTAAATCCGGACCTATCAATTGAGACCCGCCAACCTCGAACCATCCTATTGGAGGCCTGCATTTGTGCCCATACAAAGCTTCATACGGCGCCATCTGTATGCTAGAATGATAGCTATTGTTGTATGCAAACTCTATCAACGGTAGATGTTCACTCCAGCTGCCTCCAAAATCTAACACACAAGCTCTAAGCATATCTTCTAGCATCTGAATTGTCCGCTTAGCATGTCCGTCTGTCTGTGGATGAAATATTGTACTCAGATTCACATATGTCCCTAAACCTGTCTGGAATGATCGCTGGAAATTAGCTGTAAATTGTTCGCCCTTGTCTGAAATGATAGATACTGGAATACCATGTATGCGTATTATATCTCTGATATAAAGTCTAGCATAATCCTCCGCTGTATATGTAGTTCTAACAGGCAAGAAGTGAGGTGATTTAGTAAGCCTGTCAACTATAACACATATAGACTCATACCTGCTCCGCGCACGGGGCAAGCCTGTAATGAAGTCCATATTCACTACTTCCCATTTCCATGATGGAATCTCTATTTCCTGCAACAAGCCACTAGATTTTTGATGCTCGGTTTGACTTTAACCTGCTGGCAGTTAAGATATTAAGCCACAAATTCTGCTATATCACGCTTCGTTCCGTCCCACCAGTAAATCTGCTTAAGATCATGGTACATCTTAGTCAAACTTGGATGAACAATATATTTGGAATAATGTGCCTCTGTCATAATTTGTCCACGTAAATCTGCAATATCAGGAACACAAAGTCTATCTTTATACATGAGAATTCCATCACTAGTTACCTGGTATGGTGATTTCGGTTTTCTTCTGGCTATCTGTCTGTATTCAACTAGAACTGGATCCTCATACTGGCGCTATTTTACTTCTGTCACTAGGCAAGTAGTGGCTGTGTTCTGAACTGTAACTCCTGCGTCCTCTGAATCTATTAATCTGACTCCCATGCTGGCCAACTGGTGGAGTGCATGAGTTAACTCTCTTTTCTATGGCTGTAAATAAGATAGACTACCCGTAGACTTACGACTAAGGGCATCAGCAACAACATTTTCTTTACCTGGATGATAAAGAATGTCCACGTCATAGTCCTTCAGCAACTCTAGCCACCGTCTCTGTCATAGATTTAGCTCCTTCTCCTTAAATATGTACTGGAAGCTCTTGTGGTCTGTATAAATATCAACATGAACCCCGTACAAATAATGTCTCCAAATCATTAATGCATGAATGATAGCTGCAAGCTCCAGATCATGGGTAGGGTAGTTTTGCTCGTGTTTTTTCAGCTGCCTGGAAGCATAGGCAATTGTTCTTCTGTGCTGCATTAAAACACAGCCAATACCAATTCAAGAAGCATCACAGTAAATGACATAGCCCTCAGATCCCTCTGGAAGTGTAAGTACTGGAACCGTTATCAACATGTTTTTTAGTTCTTAGATGTTGTGCTCACAAGAGTTTGACCACTGAAATTTGGCTGCTTTCTGTGTCAATATGGTCAGTGGAGCTGCAAGGGAGGAAAACCCCTCCACGAACCTTCTGTAATAACCTGCCAAACCCAGAAAACTACGTACCTCTGTTGGCGTCATAGTCTGGGCCAATTCTTCATAGCCTCGATTTTCTTGCCATCTACTTTAATTCCTTCTGCTGAAACTATGTGGCCAAGAAATGCCACTGAATCTAACCAGACTTCACACTGGAGAACTTAGCATATAATTTTTGGTCCCGAAGAGTACCTAAGGGTGTCCAGCGGTCCGGTTTGCACCGGACCGTGGCCGGACTGACCCGGACCGGTGCAAACCGGGCCAATTAAAAAAAATTGAAACGAGCCGTCCCCCAAAAAATAGACCGAAAAATAAAACGGTGTGGGAACCGGAAAAAAATATACCAGAATCGGTTCGGTCCGGACCGGAAAAAAAAAAAAAAAAAAAAAAAAAAAAACTGTACGGGCTGCTTGGAATATAGCCGTTGGAAATGGCTCTTTTCACCAACAGCCGTTGGCCAACGGCCAAAAACGGCTCTTTTTTGCTCCCCCACCCTCCTAGGCGCCACCATACCCTCCCAACATATTTTTTCTATAAATACCACAATTTTTCATCAATTTATTCACAATTTCTCTAATATTCTCTCTAAATCTCTCTCAATCTCTCTTATTTCTACAAAGGCTATTTGCTAAATAATTCAAAATTGCTCTCGCAAAAAGGGTTTAAGTTCTAAATTGCATTACAAAAAATATTTGGAGTGGAGGGGAAAATTGTTCGGTGCAGTTCCGGTCAAGTTTCATATTTTACTTCTAAATTCTAACGCGACATCAAGTAAACTCGTTCTTACTTCTTATTATCTATTTTAATTTTTTTGCAATATTGTTTTTAGCATATACTCATATTTTAGTAATTTTATTGTAGAGTTTGTCTTACTATTGATTTGAGTCATAGTGTTAATGGGTATGATTATTTAACACTTACTTGCCATTGGATAGATCCTAACTGGGTAATGCTAAAAAGAATTTTAACATATAGCGTTGTCGATGAACCACACACGGGAACATTTATTAAGAGAGAAATAACTGATATTTGTAAGGCGTATTTTATTAGTGACAAAATTTTAAGTATAACTCTTGATAATGCTTCAAACAATGATTATGCTATTGGTAAGTTAAGACCACAATTGCATCCCCCTTTTGAAGAATTATTTCATGTTAGATGTGCATGTCATATATATAATTTAGTTGTAAAAGATGGCCTTAAGTTATTTGATCCTACTATGTGAAGGTTAGACTCGCAATTAGTTATATTTTTAAATCTAAAAAACCGGATAGATGGAAGGACTTTAAGGTAGAGCGTATGAAAGAAGGTTTGCAGGCTAGAAGAGTTCATAAGAAAGTTTCAACTAGGTGGAACACTGTATATGACTCTGTGTCTGTTGCTTACACTTTACGAATGGCTATAACTAGTTATTTTAATGGCAAAGTGGCGGTAGAGTATCACCTAGATGAATCTAATTGGAAACTTGTTCTCAGTCTTTTTATATTTTTAGAAAAAAAATGTATGCTACTAAAGAATTTTCCGGTCAATATTATCCTACAGTTACTACCATGTTGTATTTTATAGCTGGAATAGCAGAATTACTTCACAAATATATATAAGTGCCTGGTTATGAACAAGTCGTTGCTTCTATGATTGAAAAATTTAAAAAAAATATTTTCCTATTCCACCACTTTATTATATTGCTTCTGTATTACATCCCTATTTTAAACGGTTTAATACCAAAATACTTATTAGAGAAATTTATCAGAGTTTGGAAATTACTGCTGATGAAACACCAAGTGCAGAACAAGCTTGTACGCAGGTATTTCAAGATTGCCAATGGATTTATGAAAGATATAGGAGTGCAGCTGATAATGTTGTTCCATGTGTTCCAAGTGGAGCTGGTTCAAGTTCAATGCAGGCGAGTAAAAGAGCTGCAGCCGGATTGAGAAGTTTTTCCAGCCTTAATCAAAGGCTTTCTAGCAGGCAATTGAGTAGCGGAGGTTCAACGAGCTTGATGTTTATTTACTTCATGATTGCAAGGAAATTGATTATTTTAGAAGTGATCAGCTACTGCAATTTTGGAAGGATCAACAAGCAAATTTCCAGTTTTAGCATAAATGGCGCGGGATATTCTAACAATTCAAGCATCAGTAGTTGCTTCAGAAAGCGCGTTTAGCACGGAAGATTACAAATTGGAGATCATAGACATTCATTGAAGGAAGAAGCAATGGAGACGGCCGTATTATTCAGAGATTAGATTAGATCGGAGCAAAGAAATTTTGGATTTTCTGAAGAAAATGAAGAAGCATATACAACATATTCAACTGAAATCTTATCAGGTGGTGGAAGCGTGGAAAATAAAAATTATTAGGAAGAAGATGAATCTTTGCCACCAGTTCCTCCTGAAGTGCCAGAAGAAATTATTCAGAAAATGAGAAGTTTTTTTATTAATATGTAGTTTTGCAATTTAATATCTATGTACTTTGCAAAAAAAAAACTATTCAATAGAATGCGTTACGCCCTGCTATTAAGTTATCACTCTTTGTTATATTCTTAATTATCCTTTGTTATATCTTTTTTCAATTCAATACTTAAATACTTAAATACTAAATATTAAATACTAAATACTAAATACTAAATTCTAACTTAATACTTAGTATTTATTTTGAAAAAAATAACAAGTGTTATGCCTTGCTATTAAGTTATAATTGTTTGTTATATTTTCTTACTAATAAATAGTTTTGCAATTTTATTTAGCTATGGTAGCAAATAGTAAATACTAAAATACTAAATACTTGTACTAACTTACTATTTAGTATTTTACTATTTAGACGTTGCCATTAATTTATAAATGTTTATTATTTTTTCTTTAGTCATATACTTAATTTAAAATTCAAAAATTACTTTCAAGTAAAAAAAAAGTCATCCAAAACCGGGCTGGACCGGAACCAGGCCGGTCCGAAAAATTCAGCTCTCCCCTTTTACAAAATAGCCGTTGGCAACAGCCATAAACGGCTATTGTTCCCTCCCCCACCCCCATAAACACCCCAACAGCCCCCCACTCCCCAACTATTTTTTTCTATAAATACTCCCATATTTCATCAAATTAATCACAATTCAATATTTTCTATTCATTTCTCTCTAAAACTTTCTATCAAAGGCTATTTTCTAAATTTTCTATCAAAATATCTGCAAATGCTCCTGCTCAAGCTCAAGGTGCTGAAGCTTCCTTCCAACCAAGAGCTGCAAGATCCGAAATTTGAGAATTTGTCACGAAAAATCATGATAATGGCACTGCTCAGTGTAATCTTTGTAAGAAAATTTGGAATTATCAATCTGGATCACATCATGGAGGGACAGGGAAGTTTAAGATTCACTTGCAAAAACCAACATACCCAGAATGGGCTGCTCGCAGTCGAGGAATATATCTGCGTGACATGAATTGAGTCGTTGATAAAGGCATGAAGCACTTGAGAAATTTCCATGATTTATGTATTTTTCTAGTTTCTAGTTTTTAATTTCTAGTATGTCACTTTAAGTCTTTAATTATGTATTTCCAACTTAATGTATTTTCGTATTGTTGAATAAAATATTTTTTTGTGTTGTTTATTTTGTCTACAATAATTTTTTAATCTATTTCAAAGAATCAAAAAATTAAAAAAAAATGTTCGAACCGAACCGGTACCGGACCGGGTCGAACCAATACCGGACCATTTCACCCTTGTCGATACCAGTTCCGACACGGCAGTGGAGCACTTGCACCATTAGACTGGACCGGCACCTTTTTTAAAAAAAAAAAGAAAAAAAAGCCGGACCAGTCTGGAACCGGCAAGGCGCGACGGAACCGGACCGGTTTGGACCCTTATCCAATACTATGTGTAAGTGCTTCGCATGCTCTGATTCAGACTTTGAATAGATGATAATATCATCAATAAATACAATTACAAATAAATCCAGGTAATGCCTGTATACGCTGTTCATCAGATCCATAAATACTGCAAGGGCGACATCACTACAAACTCATAATGGCCATACCTGGTCCTGAATGCAGTCTTAGATATATCACATTCTCCGACTCTAACCTGATGGTAGCTTGATTGCAAATCTATCTTCGAGAAGCACTTGGCACCCTGGAGCTGGTCGAACAAGTCATCAATCCTGGGCAGAGGATATTTATTCTTGATTGTGACTCTATTCAGCTGTCTGTAATCTATGCACATGCATAGAGAGCCGTCTTTCTTTTTCGCAAACAATACTAGGGCTCCCCACGGGGAAATGCGGGGTCTGATGAGGCCTTTATCTAACAAATCCTTCAGTTGCTCCTTAAGTTCTTTCAGTTCTGCTAGTGCCATCCTATAGGGAGGAATAGATATGGGCTGCGTACCTGGTACTACATCAATAGGAAAATCAATCTCTCACTCTGGAGGAAGACCAGGTATCTCATCGGAAGCACATCAGGGACTCATTCACTACCGGAACTGACTCAAGAGTTGATGTCTCCTTCTCTGAGTCTCAAACATGAACAACATGATATAAGCAGCCTTTTGCGATTAGCTTCCTTGCGTTAAGGTAAGAAATAAACAAACCCTTTGGCAATGCAGAAACATGCTGCCACTCTATAACTAATTCTCCTGGAAAGTGAAACTGGATTGTCTTCGCTCTACAATCAACGTTTGCATAACAAGAAGAAAACCAATAAATACCGAGAATAACATCGAAATCAACCATTTCTAGCTCAATTAAGTCAGATGTAGAGCTACAGTCATCCATCATCACTGTGCAACCTCTATAAACACGCCTAGCTACTACAGAATCACCAACGGGAGTGGCTATCTCGAAAGGTCTAATAGCCTCTGGTATTATTTGAATTTCATGGCAACAAAGAGAGTAACATATGATAGTGTAGAACCAGGATCTATCAACACATATACATCGAGAGAATTTACCGATAGAGTACCTGTGACTACATCTGGTGAAGCCTCTTGGTCCTGTCGACCAATAAGAGAATATGTGCGATTTTGAGGACCGCCTATTGTAGGAGCTCCACTTCGACCTCTACCACGACCTGCTGGTGCCTGAGGAACTTATCCCTGAGGGCGTGCTGGTGCTGAGGAAGCTACTGCTGATCTAGCTGGCTGGGCTGCAACACTACTACTAGGGAAATTTCTCATGAAATGTCCTGCCTTTTTATAAATATAACAAATCAACTCCTAACTGACATGGTCCCAAGTGGCGTCTACCACAATCTGGACATCTGGGATATGTCTGACCGGCCTGTACAGAAATACCATGAGGCAGAAATCCTGAAGTTTGTGATGCCTGACTAGCTCTGGACTAAGAAGGTCTATCGGATCTCGGGGCACGGGACTGTAGAGGTATAATAGCTGGTGGCTGTCTAACACTCTCCTGCCTACTGGCTCCAGATGTCTCTCTAGATGAACCATAAAATATGCCTCTCTTATGTATGAGACCCAGTTAAGACTGGAGGCTCTAGTCTGATAAAATTCCTGATCCTGGATCCAGTATCTCCCTGGGCATCTGTACTATGCTGTCTAGTCTGAGCAACTACAACACTGGTTAATAATCCGATGGCATCCCTCATTTCCTGGCCCTGACTATCAGGCTGAGGAACTGGAGGTATGGTAGCTGTAGTACCTCTAATAACGCCCTGAACTGAGGGGATCTGTGAGGCCTCAGATGGAGCCTCATGTCTGGACTCCCCATTCCCTTCCACTTTAGGTGACACTCTGATAGTACCTTGGACGGCAATGGCCTTGCCCTTTCTGGGAAGTTGTTAGTTTCTTTGACGACATCGCTGAATTCAAAACATTACGTCTAGAAGGATGAATTCTATAATCAGGGCCTTATCGTAAGATCTAAAGTAGAAATAAAGACGATCATCTCGAAGTTCCTTGTACCTCCTTTTCATAAGTATGGCGCGCAACATACTGATGAACAAGACTCTACTAGACACGGCCTAAAAACACCTTAGGACTGAACTGCTCTGATAACTTTTGTCACGACCCAACCTCGGGCCGCGGCGGATAACCGACACTGAGTGTCGATCATCACTAAACCAACTAATAATCTATGAGTAATAGAGAGGAGCTGGCAACTTGGTTATATATACATACATATTTACTGAAACACTAAGTCTAGGAAGACGGCAAGGCTATCGCATACTGACATACATAACATACTGAATGAAACAGATAGGGACATATCTACAGTCTTCTAAGAGTGCTGAACTGAATATACAAAGGACGGGACAAGGCCTCGCCATACCCAAACTAGCTGACTGTACACATACCAAAAGATAAGTAACTCCGGGAGTAAGCAGAGTGACTCCAATAGCTGGTAGATAGCCTACTAATGTGGCTCAGGGTCTGAGGACGAGATATACAAAGTATGTAAGGCATGAGCATATAATATATCATAGCTAAATGAAACTATAAGGCTAAAATATAAATATGTAAATATGAGCTGGAGCATAGCAATGTTGCTGGAAATCTGAAGAACGTACTAAACATGATCAGAATATAAACTGAAATCTAGCTGAATCTGAAACTGAAGATTGAGCTGAACTATACTGATAAATAACTGTAATATGACTGATAACTGGTAACTAAAAATTGGAACGGATAGCTTTCAACTGATAATGACGCTAAGAATTGGTGGCTGAAAACTGAGAACTGATAACTGGTATTGAGCTAAAAGTGAACTGTTATCTGAACTGGTACTGTCTGGTGTTATGGCTATATCCCCCCAAATCAGGTAGCTGAATACTGAACTAGCCTCATATATAGTCATGCGGTGTATACTGTGGCTATATACGCGTATATAACAAACCTGGCGGGTGTTATGGGCTATGTCCCCCTACAGCCAGTAATATCTAATCTCTCTGGTCAGAGTGTGTGAATAACACCCGGTCATACTAGGTGTTTTAACTCCCGCCTAAACCAGAGGGGCTGTGTCCCCCAGAAAGGCAGTATCACACGCGACCGGCCTGTGTGTCCAATGTCCACCCTCTATGGGGGACTCCAAATCACACATAATATGATCACAATATAAGCATATGCATGTATGAGGCATAACACATGTGACAACAATAGATATGGACTCAAAGTAATGATAAGAAAACTCGGGATAGAATTATAGATACAACCTAGAACTTAGAATTTGTCTAACTCTTTGACTTTTATAAAAATTTCGGCAGAGTTTCCTCTGAAACTGGATGATCCGCAAAAATAGAACCCGCACTATAATATACACGGAAATGGGTAACCAGATAAACTGATAACATAAATAAATTAAATGGATAACAAGATAAAATGACCAGACGGCGTAACAATTCCACGGCTGTACAAAATTTCTGGACAGTACCATTGTCCTATATTGCATCATAGTTTTCAGGGTATAGATCAAAGATATAGACTTCATGGTCTGCATAAAAGTTATAGATATATGTCTTAGGGTTCTCGGGAATCTTAAATCATCTGAATATCAATTGTGTATAAGGAGTTATGCTCAAACTTCTAACAACTATCCGAAGATAAAAATAATTTTCAAAATTTTGAAACATTTCGTGCAGCTGTTTTGGGCATCTTTCACCGTGGTTCTTAGCACCAAATTAAGCACATACACGATTACCTTTATTCCATACAAGTTTCCCCACAAGAATCATCAAGTGTAGAACTATGAAAAGCTTCAAAAACTACAAGATACATGCCTTTCCAAAAGAAAGGTTTAGCCTTACATACCTTTGATGTTTTTTTGCTTCTAAACCTTGTTTCCCTTGAATTCTACACCTTCTAAAGTGCTATAACACAGCATTTAGGTACTTTACTTAGCTATAAAGTAATTCTAAAACTCAAACTATAGACGAAATTGAAGGTAGCATAACGTTACCTTAATCGCGTAGAGCGTTTTGACGCAATCCATCTTCAATTTCGAGTTAAGATTGATGTTCTTTCTTCAAAACCATAAAAATTTCTTAAAACTTCATAAGAGCTCTGTTACTATCGTGTTTCTTTTCATATTCGAAACACTTCACTTCTAGCCCTCTTTTGCACTTATGTCCCTTCTTTTGGCCTGACTTCTGATGCTCAGATCTTTTAATCCAGACGCTGTATGAACAAACCATCAAAAGTGTTGGAAACTGCAGTCCAAGACCTTCAATTTGGTATATATTTCCCCAAAAAAACTCATATAAAAGACATAAGTAATTGCTCAAAAAGCTTCATTACAAGGCAAATCCTTAGTCGATTTTTCCGCAACTTAAATCTAATTTTTCCCAAACTTTATATTCAACATATAAACGTCATATATGGTCCTATTATGACTTTAAACTCACTTAAATCATTCTTAACATGTCATTAGAATGAGATACCACACTTTAGATTTACGGGGTGTAACAAAATCAAAAAAGCATAACCAGGTGGAAGACGAGTTTCTTATTATCTCTGTTTTGTCTAGATCTCCGTATTTAGGGCATTGATTTGTAACCTTTTTTGCTTATTCATGAAGCATTTTTAGGTATTATTTTTTAAGGATAATTTCAGAAACATCCCTCCAGGTTTTGCTCTGTAACACACATCTTCCATGTGGTTTACAATATTACATTGACCTCTCTTATTTTAATTTCTTTGTAACAAACATTATAAACTAATTATTATCAACATAAAAAAATTATATTTGGACTAATTTTTCCATTTAGACCAACCTCGAAAACTCCATTATTACCCCCTCAAAAATCTTCATCGGAGAGATTAAATTTCCACTACCTTTGTCCTAGGAACCTCCCTACATACAAGAGAATATGCCCAGCAACCATATTAGTTAGACCATTGCAGCAAGAATCAACTAACTTGATTGAAATTAATGATAATAGTTTGCTTGATGGTGCTTATCGTATGGGAATGGCTAATAAACACAACTTTTGTCAGTTCAAAATCTGGAGAGAGGTTTCTGAAATTATCCTTATTTTTTAAGGAAAAACCGATCTTGTAGGCTAGAATGAAGCAGAACAATCAATCTTGTAAGCTAGGGTGAAACTTATAAGGTTTAGGAACTAAGAGTATTAGTTCATGGGTTATGTGGCTGCATGATTTCCGTGAGTCATTCCCTATAGGCTTTTATAATAGACTAAGCACTGGCAGTTGCCTTTTCTTTCGATGTGGGTGTAATCACAAACCTATTTCATTATCTCATACATATACAGCGCAGTTGAGTTTAACTAACAAGTATCATAAATTGATGTATATAACGATGCTATGCGAACCATTTTGTGAACATTTTATTCTTGTCAGCTCTTCAATTATGCAGAGTATCAATGAAGCAAATACTGAACCGACCAAAGTTGCGTTAATTAGCCATTCCCATACGATAAGCACCATCAAGCAAACAACTATCATTAATTTCAATGAAGTTAGTTGATTCTTGCTGCAATGGTCTAACTAATATGGCCGTTGGGCATATTCTCTTGTGTGCAGGGAGGTTCCTATGACCAAGGTGGTGGAAATTTAATCTCTCCGATGAATATTTTTGAAGGGGTAAGAATGGAGGTTTCGAGGTTGGTCTCAATGAGCAAATTAGTGCAAACATAATTTTTTATATTAATAATAATTAGTCTATAACATTTGTAATAAAGAAATTAAAATAAGGGAGGTCAACGTAATATTGTAAACCACAGGGGAGATGAGTGACAAAGCAAAACCTGGAGGGGGTTTATGAAATTATCCCTAAAAAATAATACCTAAAATGCTTCTTGAATAAGCAAAATAGGTTACAACTCAATGCCCTAAATATAGAGATCTAGATAAAACATAACTAATAAGAAACTCGTCCTCCATCCAGTTCTGATTCGCTGATTTCTACAGATTCACTTCAATACTTCTCTCAATATATTTGCCTTTGCTTTGCTCACGAAGTTTGTGAATGAGTGAATGATTTTGCTGCCTCAACATGTTGTATATAAGGAGATGAAGAGACTAGGAGAATAAAGATCTTTCCCAAGTAAATAAGGTAAGCTCCTTAAACTTTTCCTTGTTGAATTCTAACTTCTACAGCCTTGAACTATTTCCATAAATAGAATAACATGTTAGTTGCTTTTCCTCCAAGTTTTAGTCCTTTGCACTCTTGGAAAACTTATATGGTTGGATTTGCCTCGTGATTCCTAATCCCGTTCGGATTGTAACACTGCTTCTCCAGGTGTTTCCTTTTTCCAGTTTAGACTGGAAATGTATCTATGCATCTTTTTCGCATAATGTGAACCTGCCAGTGAATCTGGTCCGTCATCAGTTTCTTCCGGTTTGTCAATCATCAAACCACAAACTTCAACAAATTTCTCAGTTTTGATGATGACTAACAAATGATTCCCGGAGGAGTATAAATTCCAATTAAACAAGTATGAGAATAATAATAGAACCAAATTGGGTCACAAACGCCTCCAACACTTCTTCTTGCCCCTTTTGGCATCATCGGAAAGATCACAGTACACCTGTCAACGAACCAATCAAGTAATGTCGATTCTACAGCCTAGAATGCAGCAAATAACCCTTATCCAGAACCTGTCAAACTTCAATCTACGATGTTTAATTTACCACAAGTAAAGAAATTTATCAGTAACAAATCAAGAAAAACATCAAAATAAGCATCCAAAATATCAAGATTAAAACCATAAAGATTGTCTTAAATAGAACAGCAGAAAGAATTGAGGAAATATGGGTAATAGGGGTAGGAACTGGTTTAGGTCTGGGAAGAGGATGGAACATATATTTTGAAATGAGCAAGCATTGGCGCGAAGTTCGTTGAGTTTCATTGTCTCTCCAGCACTGTTTCACCTTCCCGCCTAACCTATGAAGTAGCAAGCCTAACAATCTCCTCAACCTACCGCTCAACTGCTCTTTTATAAGCTTCTAACTACTAATTTCCATAACCTATATGAGAACCTTCAACATCATCAACCTCTACAGGTTCCTCTCCAGGTTCTCCATCCAAACACTAGTCATACCTCTTTGAGATGTTTCTTTCAAAGACATTATGATGGTCAAGTTCTGTACACTTTTCTAGTTCTACATCAGCTATCCTCTCCATATATTGTATCATTATCATTTGTAGATTGATAGGAACCTTTCTATCCAACGGGTCGATGTAAGTTAAATCCAGGTAACACTTCACTAAGACACTTGGACCTCTGCAACAGGTTCTTCAAAAGAAAAATCAAACAACAATTGATGGAAGGATGTTGTAACCTTTTTCTTAATTTGGGTGACCTTGGTCATCCTCGATTTCTCGTGAACTTATGAGTTACATCAAGAGCATGCATACCATCAGACCTTGAAGGCCATGCATTTCTCATGTACTCACAATAACCTACTGTTGAAACTTATCATAAAATGGGTTCTTCTAGGTTTGAGAATTCCATGTTGTAACCAGATGTGCCTTCTTCTTCCGCATCAGCGACAATTCTACCTTTCATGATAAAAGGTGCCTCGAACCATAAAACCCGATACATTTCTTTTCTCAACCACTTCTTCTTATCAGCAACCTTTTTCTCTCCTCTAGGACCAGGTTCAACAGGTGATTCTACAGGCCTCACATCTTCTCTAGTTTCTTTTACTGATTTTTTTTCTTTTTCTTTTTCTGCACTTGAGGAAAAAAACTCAGTGTCCTTCTCCTTAATTGGATTAGGAGAACGTCATCATCATATTCCTCATAAATTCGAGAAGATAGTTCATCGGCCTCTGCATTACATGTTTCTTCACCAGTTTCTTTGTGCGTTTCTTTATCCTCTCAAGCTCTATTACAGAGGTCTCCATTGCTTCAGCTTCTTTTACTCAAGATAACACCTTCCCCATCAAGATCACTCCCACCATCAAATCTCTAGGAATTGGTCGATTCTAATTTTTCAATTCATAACCCTTTTATCATACAATCACACTAGGATCTTCTACAAATACGCATCAATCACATTCTAAGCCACTAACCCTTTTTCTATATCATTATTAGATAATATCAAATTTGCTTCATCAAAAGTCAAGGGACTAGTGGGTGAACTAGGTTCTTCCACTGTGGCCTTTTCTATTTCAGTAACATTATTAGGTTCAACAATACCTTTCTCTTTATTTCATGTATCATCGTGGGACCAGCCTCTAAACCGGTTCATTGATTGGAACCTCATATGGTTCTTTACTTAACACAACCACACTTTGTCGAACCAATTCAAAAATAGAAGCAGGAACTATAGTATGTCATTCCATCACTTTGAGAACCTTGTTCCTGAGATGGTTCCCCCTGAGTATTAGCCTCGACCATTTTGATAGTTTTTCTTTCTTTACCTTTCTAGTAAACTTCACAACTTGCTTTGTTCCTTTGATCCCTTTAGGTTTAACAATTTTTGGTTCGGGTCAAACATGGGCGTTTAGTCAAGTTTTGAGTGTTTGACATGATTTCTTTGAAGAGATGAATATGATGAAAGAGTTGAAGTGATTGATCATTTAAAGGTTCTTGGGAACTGATGTCATACTCGATTTTAAACTCAACTCGGAGCGAGTCAAGTTCCGAATTTGACTGGGTAACTCGTTTGAGTTCAAGAATTGGAGTCGCCACCTAATATAGATTTCTAAGGTGTATTAGGTCACCTAAGTGTGTAAGGTCAAGTTCTTTATTAAACTGGTCTAATTTCATAGGTTCAATGGGTAAGAAGTCCAACTAACTCGAGGAATAAGGTATTAGGCACTTCCCCAAGTCCCACGACAAGTTGTTCCCGCCCGAGTCTATATATTTTGGGATGTCTATGCAAATACGTGTTATCATGTACATATTATCAACTTAGAAGGTCATATTCTCAACTAATTTATATACTAAGTCTAATTAGGCAAGTCTAGATAGCATATACACAATTGGATTTCACATACGACCTAATTACACGCCTAATCGCGTTTATGGCCTCTAACATAAAAGCCTAATCGAACATGTGGCTAAATCTGCAAAAAAGTATCGAAATACAACTTGCTTGTGCAATTTCAGCATCTAAGTTATATTTGCAAAAATGGGCAGTTTTGCATGGCTAGGCAATTTTCACAAACAGTTTCAAATTTTATCAAAGAAATCAAATGGGGGTTGTTTTTAAAACAAATTGTTAGCCATTTAGGGTCGATGTGACTCGTCATTGGTTGTCGAGCCCTAATCTGGCTTTTTGGTGTAGGGGTCAGTTTTGGAAATATATTGGTCAGTGTGCTGTTTTCGAAAGCGAGTTTCACAGAAGCGCATAAATGCAAATAAAGGGCCGTCCAACGTAAATATAGGCATAGGCATACAAATACATGAGTAGTTAATAGAATTAGGCTTTAGAAAACACTTGTATAGTTGTATAGTTGACCCCAATACTTATACCCCCTATACACTATTAGATTAGTGTATAAGAGGTCAAAGTAGATCGAAAATCAGTTTAGTACATATAAATGCCCTGTTTAAAAAATTTTTTGGGCCTGTGTCATTTATGCAAAGAGAGGGGCAGTTTTAAATTTACAGAGAAACAGTCCAATTTTAGGCAATCATAGCACAATAAGCCCTTGTTGTTAAGATTTCCCGATTTTCACAGAAAATGCATCAATTGAATACTATAGCGTCAACTTCAAACTATAGCGCATGCTATTTTGAACTTTCTATCATTATTTAGACCTAAATTTCATGCGATACCACTGTTTTAAAGAGTATGATTCATCCAAACAAAGTGAGGGTTAGGAGAGGCCCCTGGATAGCCAACAGTGACCACAAGACCATTATAGATATAGACATGAGGTCCTAATCAATACATAAACACACAAGTGAGTATCTAAACTATCAAAACAGTAGTAGAAGGCACAAATGAATAAATAGGCTCAAGTTCTGTCTAAGCCAATGCTTAAACCCATGGCAAATTCATCCCTGCACATAGTTAGTCGGTAGCACAAGGCACTAGTACCCCCTTCTCACAAAAACCAGCTTCCCTGTAACGAAAAGAAAAGGGTATAGTCCCTAAGACTATCTCAAAAGTCCTACAGACAAAGTTAGATGGCCAAAAGAGGCCCAGACAATGACATGTAGATCACAGAAAACATGTATCATTCTTTTACATGCTATGGGGTAAAGAGAAGGTTGTTTATCTTTAGTGAATCAGTGAAACAATAAGCCAGAAAATAACCTGGATGATGCAGCAGTTAGAAGCCTTTTACAGCCCATCTTGCAGTTTAAAAATAGTGAGAAGCCTTTAGGATAACCATGAGAAAAGAGAGTATCTTTTAGCCGAGTAGGTTTCTGTATATTTCAGTGTATCTATTATGTAATAGAGGTCCAGTTTAAATAGGTGTATTGCAGTTTAAATCCTAATGTGAAAGGGTAACAAATTTGGGTAAAACTAAAAGGAAAGGAAAGATTGTGCTATCAATCAAAGGGAATCAATTTCCCTATGTTTCCATAAATAAAAACTGTTTGAAATCAGGAGAGAAGGAAGGTTCTACTTTCCAGAAATAAAAGTCTTCATTGTACACTTACCATAAATAGCTAAATTAGGGTCTTAATTTAAGTTAAACCAAATAAATAAAATCCTAAGCACACCAATTCCCTACCCCTTAATCCTAATACAAGTCCAGGTTCAAAAAATCAGTCACATCGGCATATTTTAGGTTTAAAATAAACTAACAGAATTTAAAAAGATCTCAGTTTATTCGGGATCAATCAAGCAACCTATTAACCACTCAAAGATTATATTCCAACCAATTTGAATCTTCCTAAGCATGCAAGACAAACCATTCATTCAGTTTCCAAGCATCTACTCATGAGAAATCATACACTTTGGCATGTTAAGAGGCCAAACACTGCAGAGAACAAAAACGAGCATAGGCCAAATCAACTAGACTGCCCTAGGTTCCAAATTTACACATTAACGAAGGTGTTGCAAGACACAAACCACAAACATTAAGCACTAGCCAGTGTTCCCACCTAAAGTGACGAACAAAGCTCGAAATTTCCAAAGGTTACACTTCAATTTAAGCACTGAATAACCACTAATCATGAGAAAGGAGCAAATCTAGGCATGTGAACAAGTGTTGTTGTCGGGCAGTGGAGAAAATCAAAATCGTGAATCCAATGCACTTTACCAATTAATCAACTAATTATGTTAGCATGCTAAGAGACCAGATGATTTCGAGTTTTAAGACCACTTAAGTCCAGAAAACAATTAGGAAAATATAAGGGTTTTAGGATTACCTGTTTGCACAAATTGGGTCTGGGTTAAATCGACCCTCAATAAACATGCAGAAGGGTCCTTTCCTCTTAACACGATGGTTGTGTTCAGGTTTTGCTCAGGCTCCACCGGCTTTTCCTCTCCGGTGACATAGACGAAATCGAGCCAAAAACCAACCATTTCGATTTCCCGTCAAACGATGACATAATTATAGGGGTTTTATTGCGAACGTTGAGAGGATCGCGACGATGTAATTTATTTTACATTTCATCGGTTGAATCAACCGAAAACCACCATAGATAGTGGCGACTATGCTTTCGTAGCGAGAGAAATGAGAAGGGAGACGGCTTAGAGTGGGGAGTGGAAAGTGAAGGGGGTTTTAAGGTTTGGGGGGTGTTTGGTTAATTAAAAATGGTAACAATCATCCTGGCCGTTGGATCGGTTACGTGGACGGCCAGGATTTTACCACGTAGGTGCTGAGGCGTTTAAATAAGGCTGAGGTATGTGTACACGTGTGTGTATATATATATACATTGTATAAAATAGTATAGAATGTGCATAATTGTGTATAAATGCCTATAAAATGTGTAGAAAATTGCACAAAAATGCTTATAAAATTATAGAAAAATTAGAAAATTTATTTTAAAGGCCAAAAGGCTAGTGGAGATTATTATATTGAATTTTGAAGTAATTCGTGCAATTTTCTAAGATGGGAGTAATTACAAAAAATCGTAATTCGACGTGCAAATTTTGTAAATAGACGTGGTTTGTGCTGGTATCTTTAAAATAGCCTAATTGATGTGCATGTGTAAAGTAGTGACTTTGAATATGAGTGAGTGTATGATACTCGTGCAGCTATTAGTGCAATTTGTTTGAATAAAAAGTTGTCGAAACAGGAGGGACAAAATTAGGTGTCAACAGCTGGCCCTCTTTGCCCGGGGATGATGAAAGAGTCTTCGGACAAAGACGTTGACAGAAGCTTATGGCTTACGGGAATTGACGAGGCGTTTGATCGCAATGTTAGCGTTGCCAGCTTGTATACCCTGCAATAAAGGTGAGTCTGCAAATTAATGTGTGTATGAGTGAATGTAGAACGTACCTTTCATTGAGCTGGATTGTCTTTCCAGAATTCTTTACCGTACGCAGGTGTGTCTGTAATGCCTGACTGTGTGTTCTTTGTTGTGCTAAGTGTTAGATTCGACATCGAGTTGTGTACCCTCAGTCGATGCATTGGGCTGTGTACCCTCCACAAGGAATTAAAATGACATAATAGATATCGGGCTGTGTACCCTTAGTCGACGCTTCGGTGTGTACCCTCAGCTAATTTAAAATGAAAAATCGATATCGGGCTGTGTACCCTCAGTCGATGCTTTGGGCTGTGTACCCTCGGCTAATTTAAAATGACAAATCAACATCGGGCTGCGTACCCTTAGACGACGCTTCGGGCTGTGTACCCTTAGCTAATTTAAATTACAAATCGGCAGTGGGTTGTGTACCCTCAATTAACGCTTCGGGCTGTGTACCCTCATCTAATTTAAAATGAAAATCGACATCGGGCTGTGTACCCTCAGTCGATGCTTCGGGCTATGTACCCTCAGCTAATTTAAAATGACAAATCGACATCGGGCTGTGTACCCTCAGTCGATACTTCGGGCTGTGTACCCTTAGCTAATTTAAAATGACAAATCGACATCGGGCTGTTTACCCTCAATCAACGCTTCGGGCTGTGTACCTTCTGCTAATTTAAATGACAAATCGGCATCGGGCTGTATACCCCTCAGTCGATGCCTCGGGCTGTGTACCTCGGGCTGTGTACCTTCTGCTAGTTTAAAATGACAAATCGGCATCGGGCTGTGTACCCTTAGTCGACGCTTCGGGTTGTGTACCCTCAGCTAATTTCAATGACAAATCGGCATCGGGCTGTGTACCCTTAGCTAATTTAAATGACAAATCGGCATCCGGCTGTGTACCCTCAATCGACGCCTCGGGCTGTGTACCCTCAGCTAATTTAAAATGACAAATCGACATCGGGCTGTGTACCCTCGTTTGATGCCTCGGGCTGTGTACCCTCAGCTAATTTAAAACAACAAATAGCCACACTTGCTTCCCATTTTTTTCTTCAGAGATACGCTTCCAATTGGGACGAGCATTAGGTGAGTACATCGGCCGCTTCTCTGTCTTAGCCGATAAGGTCTCACGAAATTCACGTGAGGGCACACCCCAATCAGATATGACTGGTTTCCACACTAAATTTCTTCCTTCATAGCCTTTGCCTCGGCCATCCCAATAAGCACTATAAAAGCTTCTCTTCCTTTCTTCAACCCCAGGCGGTGTGTTGACCAATTTGGGAGCCAAATGTGTAGTATAACCTCCTTGGACCGCATCTGTGAAGTTCCAACCCTTGTTATAGTTTTTGCGACGTCCTCCTCGAGTACCTTGCACTGCTCCACAAGCTCGACAGTATAGAAAGTTTTCCCATCGGGAACATTCCCTTTAATTTCCGGTATGGTTTGTTCATTGTAAATGGAGTTGTTCCCTTCACCGAACACCACCACCTCTTTGTGGTCCCACTCGAACTTTACTATCTGATGTAGCATGGAAGGCACCACTCCAGCCATGTGAATCCAAGGTCTCCCTAGCAACAGGTTTTAAAAAGCAGAGATGTCTATGACATGAAACTCAGCATTGAACTTCACGGGACCGACCATGATGGTTAAGTCGATTTTCCCAATGGTGCTTCTTTGCGATCCATCAAACGCTTTTACCTTCATGTCGCTCTCTCTTATCTTAATTTGATCAATTCCCATTCTCTTCAGAGTGATGAATGGGCATATGTTCAAACCAGAACCTCCATCAATCAAAACTCTCCCTACGAACCAGTCTTTGCATTTGATGGTGACGTGCAAAGCTTTGTTGTGGCTCAACCCTTCAAGTGGCAACTCGTCTTCATGAAAAACAATTCGGTTGGACTCCATGACTTGTCCGACCATGCTGGCCAGATTCTCAACTGAGGTACCCACCGGTGCATGTGCTTCATCCAACACTTTCATCAAAGCATTTTGCTTGCACCGTCTTCCACAATCTTCGCTGATGCCTCGTCTACCTTGACCAAGATGCTCGGGAGTATAAATCCTCCCACTCCTAGTCATTCCCTGTGCCTCAACAGTCTCAACTGTTGATTTTCCCTTCTTCTCCATTTCGTAGTCCCATGGTACCGCCTTGTCATTGTACGGGGGAACTACGTCAACGTAGAGTTTTGGAGCTATTTCTACCTCAATGGGCTCTGGTGCTGTAGCAGCATGAGCAACAGAAGCAAGCGCTGGTATGTCTCCCTTTGCTTTGACAATGGCTCCCTCGAAATTGCATTTTTCATCTAACTCGATCAGATTCACGCTATTGTCTTCGTGGTAATGTAGGGGATTGTTGTGTACATTTGGAGTTTTTAGGTGGATCACCTTCTGATCGATCTAGTCTTGTATTTTATCTCTCAAGGCATAGAACTTCTCGGTGTCGTGAACAGGTCCCCCCAGAATGATAAGCACAGGTTTTGGTTTGGTCTGGTCAAAATAAGGTGTCATTCGATCAGGCATTTTGAACGGTACGGGTTGTATGTGACCAGGTGCTTTGAGTCTTTCGAACAACTGAGTTCGGGATTCGACCAATGGGGTATAGTTTCTTTTGGGTCTTGGATTGTTGTTGGCGTGAGGCCTTGGTAGATAGGCATTGGTGTTTCGGTAGTTAGGGCTTTGTGGGTATGGTGGTCTTTGTGGCGGTGGGTTTTGGAACATGGGTTGAGTATTGTACACTGGGTAGGTGGATGTGGGTGGAATGTATGGGTATGATGGGGGAGGTATTTGGTAGTAGTGGGGTTGGGTAGGAGAATGATCGAGTGATGCAGCCACGAAGGAGACATTGTCCTTCTTCTTTCTTGAGGTAGTGGTGTTACCAGTTTGTAGGGCTTTGTTAGTTGCTTGTAGTGCGGCCAAGCTAACGATCCTACCAGTCTTCAATCCATCTTCAACCATATCTCTAATCTTGATCAAGTCTCCAAACTTCTTGTCTTGCAGATTCAACATCTTGTAAAAGTAGACATCTTCTTGTATGCGGATAAAGCTCGCGTCTTCCACAGGCGGTTGGACTTTAGCTGCTTCAGCTCTCCACCTAGTTACAAATTCTCTAAAGGTCTCGGTAGGCTTCTTCTTCAGCTTCTCCAAATAGAACCGATCGGGCATAACATCAGTGTTGTGCCCAAAACTGTCAACAAAGTCCCCAGCCATTGCTTCCCAGCTCGTCCACTTCTTTGTTTGTTGCTTTGAGTACCATACCAGCGCATCTCCGGTCAGACTGCGTTTGAATTGCATGCGCATATTTTCATCATGTCCAACCCCAACCAACTTGTCACAATAAGATCTCAAATGAGCCATCAAGTCACCACTGTCATCGAATATATTGAACTTGGGAGTCTAATAGCCTTCGGGTAGCTTCAAGTCAGGGTACATGCAGAGGTCCTCATAATCTAACCCTCGGGTTCCTTTGGTGCCTTGGAATTGCTTGAACTTCTCTACCAGCCACTGGACTTGCTCTTTGATGTTGTCTAAGTCTTCCTTTGTCCATGCATACATGTCATGATCTTTGGTGGGTGATGCAATGGTTTTTGTTTCAACAGTGAAATGAGGTAAGTTATTTTGTGGTGCTTTTGGTGGTACAGTGTAGGTAGTGTAAGGAATGTCTTTTTCAGGGGAATAGTGAATCTTTGCCGTGAGGGCGGGCGGTTTTGTTTGGTTCAAAGATCTCATCAGCGCGGGTAAGAGGAACCCTATTCTCCAACTCAAACAACCTCTGTTCCAACTTAGCATAGTCTTCACAGGCGACCACACCTTGCTTTTCAGGAGTTCCATTTCCAACTTTGCCAAACTCAGCTATGATATTACGTCTCGTCCTTGTCCTTGTAGGCAAAGGGGGAGGTGTTGGGATTGATCCTCTTGATTTCAACTGGTATTGCAGCGCAGCCCGAATGCACAAACCAAAATTTTAGGGACTTGGAGACTGACACATCAAAAACAAAGAAAAGAATGTGAGTATACATTAGTTTTAATAAAATCGCGTCCTACTATATGAGGGACCTCTTTTGTGCCAGAGGTAGGCCTACTGAAGATTTGAAGTAATGTTTGCACTAAACACGTCATTTCATTTGCGTAAACATAATCAACACAAGCCTTAAACCCAGAATAATGAAATTTTATTTGATTTTATTGGCTTTATTACAACCACTAATTTGAGACCACGATTCGACTAATCGAAAAACAAAGACAAAAAAAAAAAAAAAGACGACTCGATTTAAGACGACCAGCCTATGTGCCAAGCAAAGAGGTTTCGGATCAAGCATCAGTTCCAACATCTTCTTCTCCTTCTTCTCTTTGACTTCTTCCTTAGGCTTGTGAACTAGGCTTATAGGTGGAGGAGCGGCGAACATCTCCATCAGATCCTTCCCAGCTTGCATGTCACCCATAGCTTTTGTGAAGAATTCGCAGATTTCTACCTCCATTGCTTCCTTTTCTTCTAGTGGCACTGCCTTAAAATACTCTCCCCATCCTTTGAGCAAATCTTGTAGATTCCCAGCAGCTTGACTCACAGCCATGACCTTGCTATCCAATACTTGAGTTCATCCTCTTTGATCGTATCCTTGTATTGTCTCCTCATTTCCCTCTCTTATGTTACCCTTAATTCTTTCTTACTTTGGTCGAACTCGTATCGCAGCTTCTTGTATTTTTTAGTGACATTCGGAGCTTTGGTTTTTCTTTTCAGCATAGTCTTTGATCGGAACCTTTCCCTAACCTCACTGAGCCACTAAGGATAAGCTAGAGTAACCGCGGGGTTCACCCTACTGTCTCGGCCACGAAAAAACTGCATAATAAGCCTTTTTTCCCACAATGTCAATATACTACCAACCATCAGATGATCAATATCCTTTATGTCAACATTGAAGCTTCTCCCTTCCGTTAACTGCGGAGTTTGTTGTGTCATTCTCACTTGCCGGAAGGATTCTTAGAGGAACATAGTGGTGAGTTCCTCGGAATCCAATCAATGTCAAAAAGGTGATATCTTGACCTTGTATGGAAACAATAAAGCCAGCGCAATTTTCAATTACCCATTGTACCTCTTGCAACTCTTCAAGCTTGGTGTACCATCTTTGCATGTTTGCGGGGTCCTCCCATGCTGCTGTCCCAGTCATGTGGGTGCTATGTGAGCGAATCTCTCCTTTCCATGACGGTTTTGGTGCTACTGGGCTGATAGGGACACTGTGCAAATGCTCTATCAACCACATTTGCAGCAAAAGATTGCACCCTTTAAAAAAGTCTCCCCCTCTTCTACATTTGGTTAGAGCCATATAAACTCCCCCCAAAATCATTGGAACCAAGCTTACTTGACGCTTATGAGCGCCCTTGCGTAATCCCTCTACCACTCTTTCCAACCTTATGTCGATCTTTCCTTCCTTCTAGGGGAAAACCATACTTCCCAGAAAGGCAACGATGAAAGCATTCGATTCAGTCTACTCCCAATCTTGAATTTCCCATGCCTCAGTCCAATCATGCCTAAGCGTTGGATCTCCAAATCTAGAATGCAAGTACTCCAAAGCGACTTTTCCATCATGCACTCCCTCGATATATGGATCATAAGAAGCGCCTAACAGCTCTATGAACTCCTTAGGGTCCACGTCTCGGGGATAAATCATAGTCTCGGGTCCGGGCTCTAACCCTGCTAGTCCTCCAAATTCCTCCAACATGGTGCCAGCGCCAAGCCATTGAAATGAAACACCGCCCTTTTATAGTCCCAAAAAAGTGTAGCTGCTTTGACTAACCCAGGCATAAAGTGTAGGCCTTGATATCCACCAGTTCTCCCAAAACCTTTTGAACATGAACCTTGCTAACAACAGCCAGATCTTCCCACCAAAGTCTGATCAAGTGAGGAGGCTGGGAAACAATCTTGAATTGAAGTTTACCTCTCGCAACCGTAGTCTGAAAACAAAGTAAGAAAAGGTAAAGACCAAAACATTCTAAT
Organism: Petunia axillaris subsp. axillaris; assembly: GCA_029990575.1. Taxonomy (NCBI): domain Eukaryota; kingdom Viridiplantae; phylum Streptophyta; class Magnoliopsida; order Solanales; family Solanaceae; genus Petunia; species Petunia axillaris. The sequence goes on from JARKNS010000003.1 coordinate 53,196,549, forward strand.
AGTCTTGATCATGTTAAAAAAAAATGATCAATGTCTTGTGCAAATGTTTATTCGAATCCATGCTAAGATGCAATTTTGTCATTTTTCGAGTTAAGAAGCCTTTCGACATTTGGACATAGGCTTACTAATGGATTATTACGTGCCAAGGACGTGCAGCCTTCCTAAGTTTTTCATGATGCAAAGAAAATAAATACGCATTTTGTTGCCAATTATTCTCATAAATTCCCAAATCAATTTTGAAATTCGGCACATGATTAAATACAAAAGAAATGAAAATGACACTTTGACTAGGCAGCACACTCCTACTCCAGCCTGGCTCTCTTTGTTTCTCGTGTAATCTCCTTGACTTCTTTCATAGCTTTGGTTAGGTATCCTTTAGCTGCCACTAAATGTAAAATGTCCACCTCTTCACACTCCAAATTCCATTGTCCAAGCTTCGTCTCCAACGCCTCTATCCTTTTCTCTAGCTCTAACGTACGTTTTCTCCATACTTCAATCTCTTCTTTGTTTTCTTTGTCCATCTTAACAGCTTTCAACATGAATTCTCGGTATCGGATTTGAGCTTCCGCCTCACGATCTCTTATGTCATTCCCTCGGCTCAGCCCCACTACCACGTTTCCTTTCATGCTAGAGCGTAACCAGCTTTTGTAGTTTGGTTCGCATCCAGCGTTGTATCTCTCTGATGCTAGTGATTCTTCTCCCTTGACTTGTCTTCCTACCCAGGATTTTCTAATGCTCTTAACACTTGAAACAACGTCTTCAGTGTAATCGAACTGATAGGCCTTTGTGTCTAATATCAATGGTATGATTTGCTTCCTCTCTGCTTGTCTCATTACCCTTAATGGTTGATAGGGTTGGAGACCTCTCAATCCCATAAGTATCACAAAGGGCGCCTTATCAGAGCTAATGATGAAGTCTGATGAAGGAAACCAAGTGAACATCCACTGAATTGAACCCTCCGTTATGTTTTCAAACAACTTCACCCATTTCTCTGTGCTGCTTGAAATTTGGAGCCCCATATCGTTCTCCAATCAAATAGTTGTAACCAGCTGGCTTGGACAACACTTGCACACCTCTCGCTTTCCTCAAATGTTCCTTGAACCACACTTGTAGTAGAAGATTGCAACCTTCGAAATATTTTGCTCCTCTCTTGCAACAACCTAAAGCCCGATAAATATCCGACACTATCATACGAACTATAGTATAACGAGAACCATCAATTCCATTAAATACTGCATCGGCAACCATAACAAGCCTCGAACATATGTCATGACTCGAGTCTTCAGGGAATACCATTACTCCTAAGAAACAATTAGTAAATGCAAGTGGTCTAGCTCCCCTCCAATCATTGTAGGATTTGAACTCATTCTTACGGTCGTCGAATGCACCCAAATACCCAAACCAGTTGTAAAATTAGGAAAAGAGTATTTTCTTTTGTTGTAAAAATTCTACATTCACACTTGCCACCATCCCTAATTTATTACGAAACTCCTCAGTTGTGGGGACACTAGGTGCTAGAATACGACCCCCTTGCCAACGATGTTTGTCTAACCCCAAGTGTGATGCGAACCCTCCTATTTCTTCTAGCAAAGGCGTTAACTCAACGTCCCCAAATCTAAACACATTTAGTTCTTCATCCCAAAAACATACTGACACTTCAATCATTTCTCCACATGGCTCCATATCTAATAAAGAAACCAAATGACCCAAATGTTGACGTACTTCGGTTTGCTCGCCCAATGACAAATTACTCCACCAACTAGTTAACAAAGGAGGTGTGCCCATATTCATTCCAAAACGGTAAAACTTTTGACTCATTGTGACCTATAAAGAAAGAAAAAAGTAAAGGATTAAAATCCCCATCTCTTTTTGTGAATAATTGGACAAATTAAAATGCATTTTTATCTTCATCACTTTTCTTTTCACTCTTTTTTTTTCTTTTCTTTTTTTTTTCCTCAAATTCATACAAGCATGTCAAAACGTCCCTTTGGGGTTAAAAACCTGTCAAAAAGTTTGGACAAGTTGGAAACTAGCCGGCTCACGGGGAGCCCTTCCTACGGCATGATGCATGCTCATTACATTCAAAGAGTGGTGTAATTCTAGACACGGTTCCCTAAGGTGGACGACCAAGGGGTGGGACCATTTGAAAATTGTTGGTTGTACCACGGGCCAACTATATTCCAAAATATTCCTCCTAAAAAGTTTTTTGTGGTGAAGCGACTGTGGGATCCACGTAATCGCCCGTGTGTGCAAAGCGTCGTTTTCCATGAGTAGATGAGTATGGGTGAAATATGTCAAATTACATCAAATTTCAAATTCATAAGTAAATAAAAAGAAAAAACAAAAAAGAAACCAAGTTAGTAAAATCATAATAATATGAATAAAACGATAATAATCAATTAAATCCTAAAATTAAAGACTCGTTATAGTTAGGACTTTGAATATCCCCAGCGGAGTCGCCATTCCGTCATACCCGATATTAAACTCAACTCGGAGCGAGTCAAGTTCCGGATTTGACTGGGTAACTCGTTTGAGTTCAAGAATTGGAGTCGCCACCTAATATAGATTTCTAAGGTGTATTAGGTCACCTAAGTGTGTAAGGTCAAGTTCTTTATTAAACTGGTCTAATTTCAGAGGTTCAATGGGTAAGAAGTCCAACTAACTCGAGGAATAAGGTATTAGGCACTTCCCCAAGTCCCACGAAAAGTGGTTCTCGCCCGAGTCTATATATTTTGGGATGTCTATGCAAATACGTGTTATCATGTACATATTATTAACTTAGAAGGTCATATTCTCAACTAATTTATATACTAAGTCTAATTAGGCAAGTCTAGATAGCATATACACAATTGGATTTCACATACGGCCTAATTCCGCACCTAATCGCATTTATGGCCTCTAACTTAAAAGCCTAATCGAATATGTGGCTAAATCTGCCAAAAAGTATCGAAAGATAGCTTGCTTGTGCAATTTCAGCATCTAAGTTATATTTGCAGAAATGGACAGTTTTGAAAGAATAGGCAATTTTCACAAACAGTTTCAAATTTTGTCAAAGAATCCAAATGGGTGTTGTTTTTAAAACAAAATATTAGCCATTTAGGGTCTGTGTGACTCGTCATTAATTGTCGAGCCCTAACCTTAATGGCTTTTTGGTGTAGGGGTCAGCTTTGGAAATATATATAGGTGAGTGGGCTGTTTTCAAAAGCGAGTTTCACCGAAGCACATAAATGCAAATAAAGGGCTGTCCAATGTAAATATAGGTATAGGCATGCAAATAAATGAGTAGTTAATAGTATTAGGCTTTAGAAAATACTTGTATAGTTGTATAGTTGACCCCTATACTTATACGCCTTATACACTATTAGATTAGTGTATAAGAGGTCAAAGTAGATCGAAAATCAGTTTAGTACATATAAAGGCCATGTTTAAAAATTATTTTGGGCATGTGTCATTTATGCAAGGGGCAATTTTAAATTTACATAAACAGTCCAATTTTAAACAGTCATAGCACAATTAGCCCCTGTTGTTAAGATTTCCCGGTTTTCAAAGAAAAGGCATCAATTGAATACTATAGCATCAACTTCAAACTATAGCGCATGCTGTTTTGAACTTTCTATCATTATTTAGACCTAAATTTCATGCGATATCACTGTTTTAAAGAGTATGATGCATCCAAACAAAGTGAGGGTTAGGAGAGGGCCCAGGATAGCCAACAGTGGCCACGAGACCTTTATAGATACATGCAGGAGGTCCTAATCAATACATAAATACACAAGGGAGTATCTAAGCTATCACAGAAGTAGTAGAAGACATAAATGAATAAATGGGCTCAAGTTCTGTCTAAGCCAATTCTTAAACCCATGGCAAATTCATCCCTACACATAGTTAGTCAGTAGCACAAGGTACTAGCACCCCTTCTCACAAAAACCAGCTTCCCTGTAATGAAAAGAAAAGGGTATAGTCCCTAAGGCTATCCCAAAGGTCCTACAGACAAGGTTAGATGGCCAAAAGAGGCCCAGACAATGGGTTTGGCCAAACAATGGCATATAGATCACAGAAACATACATCATTCTTTTACATGCTATGGGGTAAAGAGAAGGTTGTTTACCTTTAGTGAATCAGCGAAACAATAAGCCAGAAAGTAACCTGGATGATGCAGCAGTTAGAAGCCTTTTACAGCCCATCTTTCAGTTTAAAAATAGTGAAAAGCCTTTAGGATAACCATGAGAAAAGAGAGTATCTTTTAGCCGAGTGGGTTTCTGTATATTTCTATGTGTCTATTATGTAATAGAGGTCCAGTTTAAATAGGTGTATTGCAGTTTAAATCCTAATGTGAAAGGGTAACAAATTTGGGTAAAACTAAAAGAAAAGGAAAGATTGTGCTATCAATCAAAGGGAATCAATTTCGCTATGTTTCCCATAAATAAAAACTGTTTGAAATCAGGAGACAAGGAAGGTTCTACTTTCCAGAATTAAAAGTCCTTATTGTACACTTACCCACAAATAGCTCAATTAGGGTCTTAATTTAAGTTAAATCAAATAAATAAAATCCTAAGCACACCAATTCCCTAGCCCTTAATCCTAATACAAGTCCATGTTCAAAAAATCAGTCACATAGGTATATTTTAGGTTTAAAATCAACTAACAGAATTTTAAAAGATCTTAGTTAATTCGGGATCAATCAAGCAACCTATGCACCACTCAAAGATTATATTCCAACCAATTTGAATCTTCCTAAGCATGTAAGACAAACCATTCATGAGAAATCATACACTTTGGCATGTTAAGAGGCCAAACACTGTAGAGAACAAACACAAGCATAGGCCAAATCAACTAGACTGCCCTAGGTTCCAAATTTACAAATTAATGAAGGTGTTGCAAGACACAAGCCACGAACATCAAGCACTAGCCAGTGTTCCCACCTAAAGTGACGAACAAAGCTCGAAATTTCCACAGGTTACACTTCAATTTAAGCACTGAATAACCATTAATCATGAGAAAGGATAAGCAAATCTAGGCATGTGAACAAGTGTTGTTGCAATGCAGTGGAGTAAATCAAAATCGTAAATCCAATGCACTTTACCAATTAATCAACTAATTATGTTAGCATGCTAAGAGACCAGATGATTTCGAGTTTTAACACCACTTAAGTCCAGAAAACAATTAGAAAAATAAAAGGGTTTTAGGATTATCCGTTTGCACAAATCGGGTTAGGGTTAAATCGACCCTCAATAAACATGCAGAAGGGTCCTTTCCTCTCAACACGATGGTTGTGTTCAGGTTTTGCTCAGGCACCACCGGCGTTTCCTCTCCGGTGACATAGACGAAATCGAGCAAAAAACCAACCATTTCGATTTCCCGTCAAATAATGACATAATTATAGGAGTTTTATTGTGGACTGAGAGGATCGCGACGATGTAATTGTTTTACATTTCGCCGGCTGAATCGACCAGAAATCGCCATAGATAGTGGCGACTATGCTTTTGTAGAGAGAGAAATGAGAAGGGAGACGACTGACGGTGAGGAGTGGAAAGTGAAGGGGGTTTTAGGGTTTGGGGGGTGTTTGGGTAATTAAAAATGGTAACAATCATCCTGGTCGTTGGATCGATTATGTGGACGGCCAGGATTTTACCACGTAGGCACTGAGGTGTTTAAATGAGGCTGAGGTGTGTGTACACGTGTGTATATATATACATTGTATAAAATAGTATAGAATGTGTATAATTATGTATAAATGCCTATAATATGTGTAGAAAATTGCACAAAATTGCTTATAAAATTATAGAAAAATTAGAAAATTAATTTTAAAGGCCAAATGTGAAACGACCTCGGTCAGTCGTTTCGGAAGTTAGGACTCCGATTGGCGTGTCGATACTTTTAAAATATTCATAATGTCCATTAGAACCTGTCTGTAAAATTTGAGCAAAATCAGACCTCGTTTGGTAGGCATCGGAAGAAGGTTTTAGTTTTTATTGGCGATTAATATTAAAAGGAGGTTTTCGAGCTCGCTTTGCCGAATGAGCTCCGATTCGAAATCTGAAAGCGCCGTTGGGTTCGTATGATTATTTATGACCTTTGTGAACTTTCGAAAGTGAATTTCGATGTTGTTCGGCTAGTTTCCGCTAAAATGCCGAAAGTTAAATAATTTGACCTTTTTCATTTAAATTCGCATCTTGAGTTTCGAGAGTCCAATTTGAGATCCGCCTTCGTGAGTATGTTACATATATTTTGTATAACTCGTATGCAAAAGTTGGAATTATTTCGAATATTATAGGGTACTTTTTAAATTTTCATCGCGAAAAGAAAAGAAAAGAAAATTAAAAAAAAAAGGGAAAATGACAAAAAGAGCAAATGGGCGGTGGATGCAATATATATCCTTAACTTTTGTTAAGGAAAGAAACAACGTAAACAGAGAGGAGCAAAAATGGAAAAATGCAATAAGAGAAAAAAAATGCCAGAAAATGAGAAAAGGGGCCGGAGAAAAGTAGAATTTTCACCCTGAAACATTCAGGTAATGATCCTAATATAGTATTTGAGTTTATTACGTGTGTTTAAATTTATTTTTGCGGTAAAAATAGGAATATTAGACATCGCCCTAATGACGTAAATTGATAGTTTAAAGGGTCAAATGGACACCGATAATGAAATTGATTATGTATTCGTGCTCAGTGAGTTATGGGCAACATATAAATGTAATTTAGTTGGGGTTTGGTTGTGTGACCTTAAACCATGTATATAGGCCTGGCCTTCGTATATATTGCGTATGCAAATAGGGTATCAGGTTCCTACCTGGATTACCCTAAGATGTGAGGAATGAAGTCTTTAGCCTAATGTGATATATTTTTGTACTTATTGAACACAGTGGGATCGTTTGGCAATGAATCCAAAGGACAAAGCGGTTATTGAGTGGCTGTACTAACTTTGTAACAAGGTAAGTGTTCATATCCATTTATTTGGAGGCACCTGGCCTCGTGGATTTTCTACCACGTGTTTCCTTACGTGTGTAGCTGCCGATAGGCGTACTCATTACGCCTTAGCTTTGAATTTACATTGTATATTATATGTTATGCCCTGTTGTTAGTATTGCATTGAACATATGAGCATTGCAATCTGGTTTTGAGCATTGCAAATACTTCCCGGTTGACGATGAGAGTCCCGCACCGGCGAAGGGTCATTATTGCATATACTTCCCGGTTGGCGATGAGAGTCCCGCACCGGCGAAGGGTCATTATTGCATATACTTCCCGGTTGGCGATGAGAGTCCCGCACCGGCGAAGGGTCATTATTGCATATACTTCCCGGTTGGCGATGAGAGTCTCGCACCGACGAAGGGTCATTATTGCATATACTTCCCGGTTGGCGATGAGAGTCCCGCACCGGTGAATGATCATTATTGCATATACTTCCCGGTAATCGATGAGAGTCCCGAGCCGGTGAAGGGTCATTATTGCATATATCTCCTGATAGACGATGAGAGTCCCGCGCAGGAGATAGGTATCAGGCATATGTGACTGCATTGCATCATATCGCATTCATCCCGTCTCATTGCACCGCATACTGACTATTGTGTTTATTGCGTTGTGTTTTATGTATGAGGTATGTACACCATGTTGTGGACATATCTCAGTTTGCCTATATTTCTGGCTCGTATTCTGGGTTGCGGGAATCGGGTTGCACGCCGCAACAGGATGAATATATGGATCGGGTTGCACGCCGTAACAGGATGTATTTCTGATTGTTGATGTGTTCGGGATACCTATATGTTTTGGTTATCTTACGTTCCTGGTTGTTGATAAGTTTGTCATACTATACGTGTTTCTAGTTATTATCTGGCTCTGTCTTTTCATAATTTAAATAAACGGAATTTTATTTATCTGTTTCTCCTCCCTGGCTAGCTATCCTATTCTTTGAGATGGCTAGTCTGCCCCACTTATTGAGTCCTTTTGACTCACCCTTGTTTGTTGTTTGTTTCTTTTTCTATCTATTTCGTTTCGGCAGGTTCGCTCCAGAATTGAGTTCGCCACGTTGTGAAGGAGCGAAGACGACTTCAGCTGTCAGGGTGAGCCAGCTTTTATTCCGGATGGCCACCAGTTTATTGGTTATTATTTCAGTTGCATTTTGCTCCCTTCAGGAGGTATTTGTCTTCTTTTGTATTCTTAGATGTCTGGTCTGGATAACCCTAAACCTAGTATGTTGGGTAGTCAGCTGTAATTTCTTTTGTACAGCTTAGAGGTATCAGTATGTCAGTATTTTTTTAAGCCTTGTTCTTATTAATGAATTGAATTATATTTATTTGCCTAATTTAATTGGTAAGGGTTCGCCCGACGGGTCTAGGGAAGGATGTCGGGTGCCCGCACGGCCTAACCGGATTTCGGGTCGTGTCAGTTGGTATCAGAGCCCAGTTTAGAGTCTATCCAGACTAAGACAGTGTCTAGTAGAGTCTCGCTGATGGGTACGTAGACGTCCGTACTTATCTACGAGAGGCTATGATGGCATTTAGGAAGTTTCACTTCCTTCTTTTCTGATCGTGCATCGGTCAAGGATTCAAAAGTATTTCGTTAATTTTTTTAATTCCTTCGCGGTAATTGTGAAATCCTCGTACGACAGATCAGCAAACGGAAGGAGTTCAAGACGAACCAGTCTAGCCTGGGGTTAGCACTGACAAAGCCCCGAAAGTTTTTAATTGTGCTGATGATCTAATTACGGAGGTCCCAGCTGTACGAGCTCGCGTTGGGCAAGGGAGCAGGGCCTTGTGGTTCCCTTGGTTCTCTATGATGCTTTTACGAGAATCTTGGCGATGCAGATACCGTAAGAACCTATTATTCGCTGGGCAGCCTATCAGGTTATCTCAGATGCAGATGCAGATGTTTAGTCTCAACTTCTATTCCAGTTCTTAACATTGCCGTAGTAAAGTATGTTCCGGAGGCAGCATGTGTTGTGCCTCTAGTTATTCTTGCTTGTTAGCTAGCCCGAGTAATGGCTCGGTCCGAGTATCTGAAAAAGCTGCCTTATTTTACGCGGTTGAACCTTCCGATATTCTTAAGCTATGCATCAGATAAACCCCGTGAATTTTTTTTTTTTTAAAATAATAATAATGTCAGGGTATTTGTATCCTTTAGGCTTTTGATTATATCGAACGGTATAGTGTTGATTATCCTGCTTTCCAGTTTCAAGGTCCAGCCTTGAATTGATGGGACTCTCTCTCTTATTAGCTAACTTGGTTCGGTTTTCTTCTAGATTCGTGGAAAAAAAAATTCCTTTCGAGTAGCGAGCGAAATGGAGAGTGTTGCCAGTTTGAGTGGATTGGACAGGGTAGCCTGTCGGTTAGCCTGTTGGTGTTTCAAAATATGAGATTGAATTCTATAGAATGGCTGGATATGCATCAGAACTAGTTCATGAGCCTTTCGAGAGATTCAGAGATTTATTGATGACCTTTATTTTTCCTTGAAATCCCAGATGGCTCGAGAAATTGAGGTCCGGATTTTATTTGATGTTGTTGTTAATATTGCCCGAAGGTTCGAGGCATACCATAAGTTAGAGCGGGAAAGTAAGAGATCCCGTGGCCCTGGTGGGCAACCATGGTACCTCGGTTGGAGGTAAGAGTTCTGATATTTTGGGAGGTCACCTTCCAGGTTATCTTAGCTTGTAGAGCGTGATTCTCAGAGTGCGCGAGTAGTTCATCAAGATTAGACCCAGTTTTTCTCTTTATAGCTATCGACAATATGTCCAGCTTCCATTTCCAATGAAAAGCTGTTATCACTGTCATGAGTCTGGTTATCCTTTGAGGAGTTTTCCCTTACTCCGGCAAGTAGGCAGTCATCTTTTCTCTTGTCATTTGGCATCGTGCAGTCGCAGGGTATTTCATTTAGATCTCAATCAGCCAGAGAAATGCTACCATCCAGTAGAGGTTGAGATTTTGGTGGCAGTGGTTCTCCAGAAAGCGCTTGTCAGGATAGTGGCTCAGCTCAGTTGCAGAGGCAGTTCTATGAACTGCTAGTCTGGCAGGATGATGAGGCATCCGATGCAGTAGACCCATGTATTTCTTCTTTCCTTAAGATTTGATTCTTCCGATCGATCTGGAGATGGTTTGTCATATCATGTTCCATGGTTCCCTTGGATATTGTTTCTGTTAAGAATCGGCTGCGGTAGAGGGGTGAGCTTCTTGTATGATTTATTCTCGGCATTTATGATGACCCTACTAGTTTATGTGGTTTAAATGCGAGAGATGTGTGAGTGAGTATCGGTATTGTTTGTTTGGCATTTTGTTATGCCTCATTCTGTTATAATGTCAAGTCAGTCTACTTCTCTTTGGAACTCAGTGTTGGTAGGATGATGGGATTCTTATTTGTCACCATCAGAAAGTTTCATTGTTTCTTCCGGTGTAAAGTGGTTAGTAATTAATACTCGATCCATGTGTCTCCTCTTGGTTAGAAATGTTAGTAAGTCATGTTATTCTATGAGCTTGTCTTAGTTATAAAAAAGGGTATTCTGGTAAATTGTCAGAGTTTCCTTCTTATTGGGAGGTTAAATTGGTATGGATGTTTTTCCATAAAGCTTATTTAATGTCTATCTCTTCAATTCCGATTCTTTGGCTCGCCTGACTCGGAAGTAGTCTTTCTTTGGTAGCCAAGCAAATCAGAAGATGAACTTTCTGAAGCTCTAATTATTTCTATCCTCGATCCATTTCCATTTCCTCTTCGTCCTGCACTAATGAGCTTGGGCGATTGCTAGCCGTTTGTGACGTTCCCTGTGTTGAGCCAGAGTACGTGTTATTGTGGCCGGGTAAGCATATTATTGTTTTGGAAAGCATATTATTGTTTTGGTCCAGCTGTCTCATCTTGTTATCCGTTTAACATGTTTATGATATCAGTTTATCCAGATATCCAGTCCCATGTATAGTATAGTGCTGGTTCTGTTTTTGCGGATCATCCAGTTTCAGGGGAAACTCTGCCGAAATTTTTATATAGAAGTACCATCCATCAGGCAGTGGTGTTTACGGCAAAGGTATGGAGTTGTGAACTTGAGAGTTGCAGCTGTTTCGCAACTCGAAAGGGTAGTTGGTAGCTTAGGTACGTTCAGCTTTTAGCTAAATCTTCTTTAGTCCAGCAGACTGTGCGAGGATGGTTATTCCTATTCAAATAGCTGCGTGAGTTTGTGCTTTAAGTGGAGGAGTCTTCCTACAAATACTGAATGGTAATACTAAATCAATTGAGATGTTGTATAGTGCATTCGTAAAAATAATATAGCTTGCATCAAATCTTCCATAGTGAGTGGTGACAAGGTACTTCAAAAGCTTCCCGCTATTGCATCAATCGTGAGCTAATTCTTAGTTCCATCGACTTGTTCTATATCGAAAGGTATATCGAAGAGGTAATTATCGGCTGAATCATGTTAATTCATTCAGAGTTCGTGTATCTTTGTTTCGAAAATGTTGAACTCTCCTCTCGTGATCGAGGAAGGCTCAGTGTAGTCAGAATAAGCTCGGGCAATGGTGTTAGAATATTATCCAGCTATGTTTTTATCCAAGAGTTCGATATGCGTGTTATAATTTTGATTTTGTAATCATGAAAAAATTCCGTGGGATAGTTAATGAAAGTCGTGCAAGTTCTTTTCTTATTAGCATGAATCTTGCTTTAGACTTAGGCTCGTTCGAGGACGAACGAGAGTTTAAGTGGAGGAGAATGAAACGACCTCGGTCAGTCGTTTCGGAAGTTAGGACTCCGATTGGCGTGTCGATAATTTTAAAATATTCATAATGTCCATTAGAACCTGTCTGTAAAATTTGAGCAAAATCAGACCTCGTTTGGTAGGCATCGGAAGAAGGTTTCAGTTTTTATTGGCGATTAATATTAAAAGGAGATTTTCGAGCTCGGTTTTGCCGAATGAGCTCCGATTCGAAATCTGAAAGCGCCGTTGGGTTTGTATGATTATTTATGACCTTTGTGAACTTTCGAAAGTGAATTTCGATGTTGTTCGGCTAGTTTCCGCTAAAATGCCGAAAGTTAAATAATTTGACTTTTTTCATTTAAATTCGCATCTTGAGTTTCGGGAGTCCAATTTGAGATCCGCCTTCGCGAGTATGTTACATATATTTTGTATAACTCGTATGCAAAAGTTGGAATTATTTCGAATATCATAGGGTACCGTTTTAATTTTCATAGCGAAAAGAAAAGAAAAGAAAATTAAAAAAAAAAAAAAGGGAAAATGACAAAAAGAGCAAATGGGTGGTGGATGCAATATATATCCTTAACTTTTGTTAAGTAACGAAACAACGTAAACAGAGAGGAGCAAAAATGGAAAAATGCAATAAGAGAAAAAAAATGCCAGAAAATGAGAAAAGGGGCCGGAGAAAAGTAGAATTTTCACCCTGAAACATTCAGGTAATGATCCTAATATAGTATTTGAGTTTATTACGTGTGTTTAAATTTATTTTTGCGGTAAAAATAGGAATATTAGACATAGCCCTAATGACGTAAATTGATAGTTTAAAGGGTCAAATGGACACCGATAATGAAATTGATTACGTATTCGTGCTCAGTGAGTTATGGGCAACATATAAATGTAATTTAGTTGGGGTTTGGTTGTGTGACCTTAAACCCTGTATATAGGCCTGGCCTGCGTATATATTGCGTATGCAAATAGGGTATCAGGTTCCTACCTGGATTACCCTAAGATGTGAGGAATGAAGTCTTTAGCCTAATGTGATATATTTTTCTACTTATTGAACACAGTGGGATCGTTTGGCAATGAATCCAAAGGACAAATCGGTTATTGAGTGGCTGTACTAACTTTGTAACAAGGTAAGTGTTCATATCCATTTATTTGGAGGCACCTGGCCTCGTGGATTTTCTACCACGTGTTTCCTTACGTGTGTAGCTGCCGATAGGCGTACTCATTACGCCTTAGCTTTGAATTTACATTGTATATTATATGTTATGCCCTGTTGTTAGTATTGCATTGAACATATGAGCATTGCAATCTGGTTTTGAGCATTGCAAATACTTCCCGGTTGACGATGAGAGTCCCGCACCGGCGAAGGGTCATTATTGCATATACTTCCCGGTTGGCGATGAGAGTCCCGCACCGGCGAAGGGTCATTATTGCATATACTTCCCGGTTGGCGATGAGAGTCCCGCACCGGCGAAGGGTCATTATTGCATATACTTCCCGGTTGGCGATGAGAGTCCCGCACCGACGAAGGGTCATTATTGCATATACTTCCCGGTTGGCGATGAGAGTCCCGCACCGGTGAATGGTCATTATTGCATATACTTCCCGGTAATCGATGAGAGTCCCGAGCCGGTGAAAGGTCATTATTGCATATATCTCCTGATAGACGATGAGAGTCCCGCGCAGGAGATAGGTATCAGGCATATGTGACTGCATTGCATCATATCGCATTCATCCCGTCTCATTGCACCGCATACTGACTATTGTGTTTATTGCGTTGTGTTTTATGTATGCGGTATGTACACCATGTTGTGGACATATCTCAGTTTGCCTATATATTTCTGGCTCGTATTCTGGGTTGCGGGAATCGGGTTGCACGCCGCAATAGGATGAATATATGGATCGGGTTGCACGCCGCAACAGGATGTATTTCTGATTGTTGATGTGTTCGGGATACCTATATGTTTTGGTTATCTTACGTTCCTGGTTGTTGATAAGTTTGTCATACCATACGTGTTTCTAGTTATTATCTGGCTCTGTCTTTTCATAATTTAAATAAACGGAATTTTATTTATCTGTTTCTCCTCCCTGGCTAGCTATCCTATTCTTTGAGGTGGCTAGTCTGCCCCACTTATTGAGTCCTTTTGACTCACCCTTGTTTGTTGTTTGTTTCTTTTTCTATCTATTTCGTTTCGGCAGGTTCGCTCCAGAATTGAGTTCGCCACGTTGTGAAGGAGCGAAGACGACTTCAACTGTCAGGGTGAGCCAGCTTTTATTCCGGATGGCCACCAGTTTATTGGTTATTATTTCAGTTGCATTTTGCTCCCTTCAGGAGGTATTTGTCTTCTTTTGTACTCTTAGATGTCTGGTCTGGATAACCCTAAACCTAGTATGTTGGGTAGTCAGCTGTAATTTCTTTTGTACAGCTTAGAGGTATCAGTATGTCAGTGTTTTTTTTTAAGCCTTGTTCTTATTAATGAATTGAATTATATTTATTTGCCTAATTTAATTGGTAAGGGTTCGCCCGACGGGTCTAGGGAAGGATGTCGGGTGCCCGCACGGCCTAACCGGATTTCGGGTCGTATCAAAATGGCTAGTGGAGATTATTATATTGAATTTTGAAGTAATTCGTGCAATTTTCTGAGATGAGAGTAATTACAAAAAATCGTAATTCGACGTGCAAATTTTGTAAATAGTCGTGGTTTTTGCTGGTGTCTTTAAAATAGCCTAATTGTTGTGCGTGTGTGAAGTAGTGACTTTGAATATGAGTGCGTGTATGATACTCGTGTGACTGTTAGTGCAATTTGTCTGAATAAAAAGGTTGTCGAAACAGGAGGGACAAAATTAGGTGTCAACAACTGACACCATGTCATTAAAAGGATTTGAATTTCCAATTAAGCTTATGGAGAGGGGGTCAATGCAGGTTGGTTACAAAAGGATAGATGAACAAGTTTAGATAAACTTTATGCAAATAATCTTAATGGGTTAGACGTTTACCTAAATACATAAGCAACAGATTCATCACCTCATGTTTCATCTTTTTCCATATCTGACCAAATAGTTAGCATCATCAGAAATCGGTAAGAAGTTTCTAGCATAGATGAAGTGCATACTTGTTACAATATAGAACTAAAAATGACATTCTGATATATTCCAAACAAGTAAAGTTAAGAGATGCTTCACTAGCCAATCATCGAGAGAAGTAGATGATAGGTCGTTCATCTTATTTTGGTCATCGCATTTCTATCACATTCCTTTAACTGTTCCTTATTCCATGCTTTGGTGAAGATATCTACAATCTGGTCCTCAGTCCTGCAAGTTTCCATTGTAATTAGGCTTTTCTAATATTATCTCTCAAGAAGTGATGCCTAATTCATCCTTAGGGTTAGACCAGATTCTTGTCAATGTTGACTTCACTTGTGTTGTACAAACGATAGGCACTGGTCCAATCTTTATACCAAGGTCCTCCAGTTGCTGTGTTATGCATAAGAGTTGTGAACAATGAAGAAGCAACTACAACATACTCAGCTTCAGATGTGGAGGGAACCATATAACGCTTTCCTTTGTAGCACATGAAACTAAGTAAGGACTTAGAAGGTGTGCCATTCTAGATGTGCTTTTCTAATCCGCAAGATGACAATATTCTTCCTCAGCAAAACCAACAAGATCAAAGGTTTCTCCTCGACGATTCCATTATAATCACCTAATTTTGGTACCAAATAAATTTATTCAAATATCTGTGTTGAAATTTGCTTGAGTTGTTGCCTAATTTTTCTAGAATTTTTCTCTATGTCTTAATTATAATAGTTTTCAATTGAGAAGAAAAATATGAAAATTACCAATAAATAAAAAATTGATTGTGAGTGATTTCCAATTATTTATTATGCATAGTTGTGATTTTTTTTGGGGTATTTCAGTAGTAGGATTTGATTTAATTGGGTGGATTTGAAAGATAGACTAAAATTGAACAGACTTGACAAATCGGGTCGTTTGATTTCAATTTCAAAAAGGGAGAATTGCACATATATACAACCCTAACACTAAAATTACAAAACATACCAACACTATACCACTTTACAAAAAATAACAATACTTTTTTTACATAATATATACAAAACTCATTTAAAACATACAAATTAGGGTTTTAACCCCCTCCCTTGTCCACTGCTACATGCTGCTACGCCACCAGTCACCGACAGCCGGTCGCCGCCGGTCAGCCACCGGCCGGCGGCGGCAGGTGGCCGGATTTGTATTTTTTTTATTTTTCTTAAATCTACAAAATATACACATATATACATATGAAACTTTATATAATTTATTATTTCGTATTTACTCATAGTCAAACATACACAATATACAAAAATATACACAAACATACAAAAATATACAAAAAAACAACATGCAAACTATTTGTTACTTCATACATACACATACACAAGCATACAATAACATACACATTTATACAACAATATACACATACAAAAGTGGAGATTATACATATATATACAAAAAATATAAAGACATACGTTTTTATATACAAAAAATACAAAAAGACAGAAATGAATATGTATATACAAAATATAGATATATACATAAACATACACATATATACACATACAAAAGCGAAAAAAAAAAAAAAATAAGGAGATCTGAAATTATATATACAAAATACAAATATATATATAAAAATACGCATATATACACATACAAAAAGGAAAAAAGAAAAAAATGACCAAATCGTGAAAACCCACCGGAAAACCACCGAAAAAATATAGATCCGGGCATTCCACCACTGCAGTGCAGCGGCGCCGCCGCGAGGAGCAGCGCCGCTGCACTGCAGTGGTAGCAGCGCAGCGACAGTTAGCTTGAGGGAGGGGGATGGGTGGTTGGAAGAGGGAGGGGATGGAGGCAGAAGTATTGGTGGCGGGAGAGGGAGGGGGATGGTGGTGGGTGGGTGGAGGAGGGGAAAGAAGGAGAGAAAGAGAGAAATTAGGGTTTCATGTTTGGGAAGGGGGTAATGAAAAATGAGAAAATATTGTTATGTATTGGTATGTATTGTAAATAGGAAAAAGTATTGTTATTTTTTATAATATAACTATTAGGGTAGTCATGTGGTGTAAATTTTCCTTTTAAAAAAGAGGTCTTGTAAATTTCCTGGCCCAACTACTTTGACCCGGCCCAGTGACCTTTTGTATAAAACCAAGTTTTTTGCTATTTAGCATTTTCTTAAAATCCACAGCTAGGGCAAACTCTTGCCAAATTAGAAATGGCCACTGGAAATCGCCTGCCGCGGCCAAATCACCAGACGCCGCCACCGAAAAATAAAAAAAATACACATTCCGACGCGTCTTGACCTCCTCTTCCACGATTTCATATTAGTTTCCCCAAAAACACATGAAATTGGTGTAGATCGGAGTTTACAATTCGAAAGAAAAAACCTAGTTCCGGCGATGTCTCATCTTCTTCAATGAATTCTACTTCCTTAGACTCCTCTAACTCACCTCTACCACCACATGGACCCCGACTACTCATTAAAACGTCCCTTCTGTCTCTATTTTGACGGGCAGTTTGATATCAAATTCTTCGATCTTCTCGTCTCGTTTCATCGCCATTAGGACATAGCCTTGGTCCTCCTCATTTCAGGTCGTGCTTTAAGCGTTGGCTTGAGATGAGGGAGTCCAAAATCTTTGCCTGTTTGGCTCGTTCAGCTTTAGTTTATTTTTCCTGGAATTTGTGATGGTAAGACGAGAAGGAAGCAAAGTAGTGTATTGGTGATGTTGCGACGCATTGAGACTGCGATATACGAAGCATTGATAATGCTGCTGTCAGCAAGCTGGTGCAGGTAGTGGTAAGGGAAGCGAGGTCGTGTTGGTGATGCAGCGACGTTGCATCGACAATAGCAGCAGCTTAACGAGGGCAGTGGAGACGCTGCGACAGCTATGGTGGTGATGACAGCGGCGTCGAGGGCGTTTGTGATACATTTGGCAGCGGCTCGAGGTGACTCGTGGTGGTATTTGCTTCATCTTTTCTTTGCTCATGTAGTTAAAGTTTATTTATAGTAATGGTGTGCAAATCCAATCTTGTATGCTTTTGTTAGATGAAACTACAGTATGTTCAAATGCAAATTACTGTTAGTTTAGCATAGGTTGTGGAAAATATAAATGTTGGTACTTGCTTATGTAGTTCGGGTGAAACGACCACAGTTTATGTCTTCGACTCCACTGATTAGTTAAAGCTTAAGGTATGTGGGTAAGTTCATGTGTAAATATGAGTTATCCAAATTTACGATCTAAGAATGGATTCTTGTGTGTTCACACTTGGTTGGTTAGCTTTCATAAAGCATAGAAACTGTCTTAATATGTTTTTCCTTATCATCATATTGTGTTTACCTTGTCTAGAATTGTTGTTAATCGTATAATTAAGGTCTGAAAGGTTCTAGTTTATTTACCTTTATTCAAGCATCCAAATAATGTTGTATGTTTGTTTCTCTTTACGTAAGAGATATTTGGATGTATAGTTCCATTTAAGCATGAAATCAGTTCTTGTTGTTGTTGGCTTAAGTATGTTTGGTGCAAAGTGTTCTGTTCGAATGGCAAAGGTTGTATAAGCGGTGTGTATCTTAGTTCAGTTTGAATATGTGGTAAGGATTCCTGCTATGCTGAGTATGAAAATGAGACCAGGTGTTGTTTGTTCAAGTATCAAAGGCTACAACTGTCCATTCATTGTTTGAGTTCTGCCTTGCTTGCTTGGTTTTGCTAAAGATCTGCAAATAATTGATTTTAAAGCGTGAACTCATCTATCTCTTGCTATTAGTCTGTTAAGTATATAAGTATGTCTAAGTGTGTGTCTGTGAGGGTTTCTTGTTGCTGATAATTTGTTCAGGTGTGAAGTTTTTTGTATGAGTTAGTTAGTTTAGTTATGGGCTGGGAATATGTTGGCTAGAGTTCATTGTAGTTTTGATTGGAGCAAGTACAAGTCTCTTAGTTAAAAAATCAGATTGGTAAATTTGAATGGTCAAAGTAAAAGTGTAAGTTAAAGTAAGGTGGCAGGGGGTGGCAGCACTCCACCCCTGCCACATTCCACCTTCTCCTCACTTTACATTAAATAGACTTGGACTACTTTTGGGGGGACAAGGCATTTAATATTTTGGAGTTGGAGAGGAAAGAGGGACTGATTTTCCTTCAGCTATTACGAGGGTTTATTGCCCTCATTTGCTACGCAATAATACATTGAATAGGGCATTTACTCCACAACTACCAAGGAAAAAAAAGAGAGAGATATGAGTCTAAGTGCTGGATAAAGAATAAAAAAAAATATAGAGAAAGAAGGAAGAAGAAAGAAATAGATGTCTTAAGTTGCAGGACTGAGGTTGAAGTTGAAGGTTTAGATTTCAAGGTTTGTTCCTGTAACATTTCTTGTCTGTTACTGGTTTGCTTTGGGTTTAAGGTTGTCCGGGCTTGATAGCTTGTTTGTTCCAGTGGGTTAAATCTTGAGTTTTTCTCTCTAGGTATTTATTTTCTGACTCCACTTCTACTTGTATGTTTAAAGTTCAGCAAGTAAAGCATGTTGAATTGAATATGAATGAGCCATGTTAATCTTTAAGCTAGTTTTGTTCATACGAATGTTTGCGTGTGCAAATTTTCCTTAAACTTCTGTACTGCGTATAAATAATGGGCTGTTACGTTTGGAGTAGAGAAAAATTAGAATGTTAGCTTAGAGGTTTCTGTGTTTGAACCCATAAGACCCAGGTCTATCAACAAGTGCAAATCTGGGCCAGACCACCTTTGGCCACTTATTTTCCTAACAAAGGCTTTGCTTTCACGCGTAGCCATCTGTAGGCAAAAATATACCTAAAGAAAGGTAAACAATAGCAATCTTCTAGGTTGAGCAACACTTGAAAATAAATTGGGTAAAATCTGAAACTAAAAGTAACTTACATGCAGAAGTGCAGACCCTTCTTAAAAATGGTAGAAAACCAAAAAATAAAAAATAAAAAAAATAAAAAAAAGAGAGTATCATAAAATTTGATGAGACCGTTTAACAAAGCTACGTCTGCAGTGAAGCAGGCTAGATTCGAAAGAAGAAACCATGTTAAGACCATTAGCGCAAATTCTAAAACAGGCTGGCGTAAAGTTCTTTTTTCCGCAAAAGTGATCCCACTTTAAGAATCATCCATGTAAATTAAAGGTTCAACTGTTTAAAGATGAGGTCGTCAATTGAAGAGACTTTTTTACACTACCCTTTAAGTAAAATCTCAGAATAAATAATTCTTATCTAAAGGTAATCCCGCATAAATAATGACTTTTAAGTATAGTCAAAAGCACAATCCACGCTTAGACTCTTTAACACAAAATTAATGTCTGATGTTTTACACGCAAACTCACTTATATTGGAAATTCGAACAAATAAGGCATTCGCGGTTAATTTCCAATAGAGTTTACGTCACTGAATAGAAGACTTCCACCTAAATCAAAAGTGTAACAAATAAATGGCAAATACAACAAATATGATTCTAAAAGTTAAAACACGACAATAAAAGCAACTGTATTTGTCACAGGACTCGAGGATGCCTAATATCTTTCCGAGAATCAACTGAGAATCTTACTCAGAATCTCTAAAGTCTAAACCAAGACTTTGATGTGTCAAAGGTGTTCTAAGGGTACACCCATTGGGTGACTTGACACGCCTTAAACTTGTCAAGTGGCGATTCCGAGTTAAAAATAAATAATATACCTTTAAAACATCGTCACTTCCTTAAATGGAAACCCAATTCCAAGAAAAGCTCAATCCGACAATAAAACATCTGTAAAGCGCTTTAAACTCGGAAACGCCTTTCATGAAGCGGTGTGACATCCACAAACACAAGTCCTTAGGTCCTTTCAAGTATCTCAAGATTTTTTTCACTGTAGACATATGTGACTCCTTTGCTCTTGACTGGAACCTTATATATAAACCCATACTAAGAACAATGTCTAGCCTGCTAGTAATAAGGTATTGAGGAGAACCAATGATTTCTCCAATATTTGTCTCTTCAGTAGGAGAACCAGTTTAATCCAGATCCAGTTGTTGTCCACGTGCTATAGATGCCTCCAAGACTTTAGCACTCTTCATTTCAAACTTGCCTTAATAGCACCAGAAATATTGTCATCAACGTAGACTTGAACAATGAGCAGGTCCTTAGCTTTCTGTCTTAGAAATAGTGTGTTGTCAATCTTATCTCTAGTAAATTCATTTTTCAATAAGAACACAAACAACTTCTTATACAATGCTCCAGGAGCCTGCTTCAACCAATAATGCTACTTGTCTAGTTTGAAGACACGATAAAAAAACTCGACGCTTTCAAATCTAAGTGGTTGAACCACATACACCTCTTCATTCAGATAGCCATTTAGGAATACACACTTCATGTCTATCTGGTATAGAGTAAATTCTATGTAAGTAGAAAATGCAATCAACATCCTAATGGCTTCCATTCTAGAAATAGGTGCCAATATTTCATCATAGTCGATTCTTTTTTCTTCTTCACTATATCCTTGAACCACCAGTCTTGCCTTGTTTCTTATAACTATGCCATGTTCATCCAGCTTGTTCTAAACACCCACTTAGTTTCTATGATGGACCTTTTTTTGGGCCGAGGGACCAAGTGCCAAACTTTGCTTCTCTCAAATGATGAAGTTCCTCCTGCATGACAATCACCCTATCTGGATCCTCGAGTGCTTCTCGTACATTTTTAAGTTCCAGAGACGAGAGAAACGCATAGAATGCACAGAATTTCTTAAATGCTCCACATATAATAATTCTGGAGTTAAGATCAGACACGAGGTTGTCCAATAGATGTGACTTTTGATTCTTCTAAGGTTTAGGCTGAATCTGCTGAGAGGTTTCTCCAGAGGGACCTTGAGAGGGATCAGGTTCTTCCAAGTTTTCATCTTCTTGATCAGTTGTTCCTTCTATTTGTTTGTCTCCTTGTTCACCCTGAATGTGACCTATGTCTTCAATTTGTTCTCCTTCCCGTTCAATCTGGTTCTCTGACTCTCCAGTAGATTCTTCATGATCAAATTCATCGTTCTAAGAACCACTCCACCCTGATTAATTAAATCTATGCCTTTCAGGGTGACCATGAGCCACTGGTTTTTTCCTGCAGTCAGCTTCAGGTTCATGTTCTTGTTACGCCTGATTCATGTGTAGGTTCTTCAATGTCAACTAATCAATCGCTTAGAACCAGTTCCCCCTAAGTCACTGAATTCATGTCAGTGAAGGTGAAGAAATTATTCAGTCATTTGATTTGATCCTTCATCAGCTTTAGATTTATCCCCACCCTGGGGAACTCTGGTTCTTGGACTACTATGTTTCCTGTTCGTCTTCCTGCATGCCTTTCTCAACCACATTGTCAATTTCATAAAAGAATAACAAGCAGGCTTTCAACACATATATTTCATTTATTTAAAACTTTGTAAGCTTTTCTATGTGCTGAATTTCCTAGGAAGCGTTCCCTCATCAGTTCGTGCGTCAAACTTGTTTAGAGCTTCTTTACCATTATATTATGAATGAATTTTTACGACTAAAAGATCTTAGGTAAGTGACACTTGGCTTCCTATTCTGAAGTGAGTCATAGGGAAACTTCCCTTACAAGGGACTTACCATGTTCATTAAAAAACATATGGACTTTGTAATTCACAATTTTGTAACCATAGGATCAAAATTCATTCTTATGCTTGGGGTCACAAGTTGTAAAATGTTCAACAATTTATGCTTTAAACATAAACCAATTACTTATAGTCTACTGAATGGGAGAGTGACCTACATTCCTTACCTCATAGTCAATAAAATTACCTTTTCTTAACCAACATCACTCTCTCATATGAAGGCTGTTAGCAAAAGGATTAGATTTATTTCCATTTATGCGCCTTGGGAAACCACCTTCTAAATACTCGTTTTGGTTTCTCCCTCTTACCTTAGCCTAAAAAACGCAATCAAGGGTTAGTTTTAGGAACCTAGACAAGCTCGGGTCCCTTCTTATGATAGAATGGATGAATCATATATTTTTTTAGCCCAACTAGGTAAAATAAATCTTTTGTTTTTCAGTAAGTCCCTTTTAATAGGCATGCAAGTTTCTTTATAATGAGTAGTGTTTCTGCAATTAGTGCATATCATATTTTCAGGTAGCCCCACATTTTTACTTTTGGGTTTCCAAGCATGTAATGATTTCTTACAACCTAGTCTTTTCTTACCTTTATTATGGTGATTCACAACTTCTTTGGACCTGTTCCACATCAAGGTTCTGGTATGCTCATATTTAGTTTTGTCAAAATTTTCTTGAAGCACATGTTCCTTTTTAGTTTCATTACATAGATTATCTTTTGCCTTTTTCAAATCATCTTTAATAATAGTTTGAACCTCACTAACTAGGTTCTTACCTCGTGTTTCCTTTAATTACAGATTTCCTAGTTTGAGTGTAGAGTTACTTGTTTCAACTTGTAGGACTTGTTCTTTGAGGTGTTTCACAGTACCCTCAGGTTCGATTTTATTCAATTCTGAACATTTGAAATCACTTTCTAGTTCAGATATAACTGATAAGAGTTGCTTATTCTCAGCACTCAAACTTTCATACTCTTCCATTGAAGTTAGCATCAGAAGAGAGAGTTCCCTTTGAGAAAATTTATGAAGGTTCTTCTTAAGTTCATGAAAACTTACCTCTGCAAGGTCATTGTCAGGTTCTTTATAACTCATTGCCAAGAGCACAAATTCCTCCACTAGATGTTTCTTGCTGGGAGGGATCTCAGACAGTTAAAGTATCTGATCCCGCGGAGGTTCATCCTTGTGAAGCTCCTTCATACGATTCTAGATCTCGTTTGTTGTCTATAATTTTAAACTCGTTGTGGAACCTCAACATCTAGTCCAGACTTCAGTACCACAATCTCTTTTGCATTTGCTTGGAGCCAAGTAGGATCCTCCATCAGGGCGAGAGGAAAGCCATCCTCTTCATCTTCTCAAGCATCATCGCTTGATTCTCCCAATGATGCATAAAAGGCTTTCTTCACTTCTTTTCGTTGAGCTCTGAAGTTTGGTAGACCGTGGTTCTTTTTCAGCTCCTTATTTTTGTCAGCTTTTTCTCTCTTCCATTCAATTTCCCACTGTGTCAGTCCATAACAACATGGTTCATTTTACCACGCTTGATACAACCCGTGAAGTTCACTTTATCCACTATCTTGGTTCTTCTTCTGGTTTCTTTTGTGAACCTGTTGTCATGTTGGTTCATGGCTTTCTTGAATTTTTTGACCGATGACATCTCCTTGTCATTCAGCTCCACATAAGTTTCTTCAGTTGCTTCAAAAGCTAAGCTCTTCTCTTTCTTGAGTTCTTCCTTGATTTGATTCGTTCCTTCATGAGCAACTTGAAGAGCATCCAAATCTCCTTGTTACTGGTGCAAGTACATACCATGTAATACTCATCAGGACATAGTCTGCAGATGATCAATATTTTCGGCTTAGAATTCTTCTCAAGCATTCGTTAATCTACCTCACTATATGCACTTCAGCCCTTTGGAACTATTTGTTGCTGCGCATCAACCACAGTAGGAATTAAAGGTCCTTCAGTTATAATCTTTCAAAGTTGGTTATCTTAAGCTTGAATAAAATCTGTCATCCTTGATTTCCAAGGAGGCCTATTAATCGATTTTTCTTCGGTTATAACCGGTAGTGCACTAATGATTTAGATCCTTCTCAAGATGTTAATATTTTATGAGAGAACCTGCTCTGATACCATTTATTGCACTTGATGCACCTCGTAAGACACTAGGGGGAGTGAATAGTGTCCTTACCCGATTTTCGATCTCCTAAAACTTGCTTCTTGTAAAGTTGAGATACACACGAACAACCAGGTTCTTAATGAGTTCTACCTATCTATGTAATGTAAAGTAATACAGAATGTAAATAGACAGAGATTTTACGTGGAAAAATCCAGGCTCAAAGGATAAAAACACACGACCCAAACTTCGGGATTTGAAACTCTTCCACTATGGAATAATGAGCACGTTTTAAGTTACAACTCTATAACCAAAGAATTAACACTCTTAGTACCTAAAACTGACAAGTTACACTCTAACTAACAAGATTGATTTTTTTCTCAAAAAATAATACTTAAAAATGCTTCTTGAATAAGAAAAATAGGCTACAACTCAACGCCCTAAGTACAGAAATCTAGACAAAACAGAACTAATAAGAAACTTGTCCTCCGCCTGGTTCTATTTCGCTGATTTCGGCAGATTCACTTCAATACTTCTCTTAATATATTTTCCTTTGCATTGCACATGAAGTTTGTGAATAAGTGAATGATTTTTGCAGCTTTAATATATCGTATATATAAAGATCAAAAGACCAAGTAGGTTTAGGAGAATAAAGAGATTTCACAAGTAAATAAGGTAACCTCAAAAAATTTCTTGTTGAATTGTAACCCTTACAGCCTTGAACTCTTTTCATAAATAGAATAACATGTTAGTTGCTTTTTCTCCAAGTCGCCAATCCTTCCTTTCTTGAAAAACTTCTATGGTTCGATTTTCCTCGTGATTCCTAATCCCGGTCGGATTGTAAGACTGCTTCCCCAGGTCTTTCCTTTTCCAATTCGGACTGGAAATGTATTTGTGCATCTTTTTCGTATAAAGTGAACCTGCCAATAAATCTGGTTCGTCACCAGTTTCTTTTCATTTGTCAATCATAAAATTTCAAACTTCAATACTTTATTTAACTAAAAAATGTTGAATGTTCATTCTATGATGTGATTGAAATTGGAACTGAAGAGCCTTTCTCCTAGGAAATTATGATATGAATTGGGAACATTGCGCATCAAATATGTATCAATGGATAGTTACATGGATAACGCAAAAGTGCCTATTTTGGTAAAAGAACTATCAAAAGAATCAAAGATTAAAAAAATATATGAGACTAACTTATTACTGTGGGATCAAAAGCAAAAGACCAACAATGAGCACTTTGTTTATCACATTTGCAGCCTCAGAGATCTGCTATATAGTTACGGTCTTTCTGATCGTTTTCCATACGGCAAAGGCATGTCTCAATGCAACTATGATATACAAGTACATATTCCAATCTACCCTCAAAGATTGATGTTTTATGTTTTTCCTATAGAATCATAACTAATTTGGATTATGATTTTTTGGCTATCAACTCCTATGATGAGCTCTTAGTTCCCAACTGCTTCACATTTAGACAAAATAATATTTATTTTACAATAAAAATAAGTAGAAAACCTAAATGTGTAATGTCCCTATTCGACAGAGACAAGGGATTGTAAGTTATGTCCCACATGGCTTATATTTGGTTTAATAAAAAAATAAATAATATTTACTAAATTCTAATTATATATGAGAAGTTACCTAGTGGTTTTAAAACTACCCACTGCCTCATGTTGATGGAATGTGAAATTAATTAGTCTCCTCATTAAATGTGTCATCTCTCTCTACAAGTAATGATAACGTTTTCATCATACATTTTCTTAAAGTTAAGAAACGAGAGAGATATCACCTTTTATCAAGAACAAAGAATTAAGGCTTCTGCTTAAAGTCAAGAGAACGCTATGGTTGATCCGGGTACATTTTCTTGAATTACTTGTTTAAGTGTTTGAATGTGAAAATCATATAGTTCCACGATCCTGAAATTTTGAAAATTAATATATGGTATTCAAGCCAGGTTTAAGAACTTGTGATTTTCCGTAATATTTCTTTTGATGTATGAACACTAATTACGCTATTTAGGAATTCACGGTTTAATGTTTGTGGCTACCTATTCCATCGCGTCATTGCTCTCTTATTGTTGAAGTATTAATACGTTATCGTGAATTATCTCCATAAACATAATTTTTTGTGTTTTGTGTCTTACAAGTAATAGCAATGGGCATATTATGATTGCTAGTGCTTGTTCTTACAACGAATATTTGGTAGTGGTTTTAGAAACTAAAATTGTAATAAGAATAAAACACATATATATTCACTAAGTCTTATCTTTATGAGAGAACTTGCAAGTCATTAAGACATGGTGTGGCATCATTTCAATTATACATCTATTCACAGTTTTAAGTGTTTAGTTTACGGTTTCCAATATCAAATTCTTTATTTGATTTTGATGTTTTAAAAGTGCTACTGGAAGACAAGTAAATCATTATTTGTAGTAGTATCTTTGGCAAAGATCAACTGTAACGAAAATAATTTTTAGACTTAAGAATTCTTTGCTGGAATTAATTATGTGTGATTCGTTAATCATCAAAGTGGTCGAATCATTATGAAACTTACTTTTGAAATAAACAAATAATCTTATATCAATTATCCATTAATATTGATGCTTAGAAACACCATAAATTATGGGTAAATTGAAGTTCATGGATATTTATGGATCATCCAAAGGTTGATAGTTTGTTCTTATAATCCTTGAACATTGAAGAGATAAATTAAATGAACCGTTAGTTTTATTTAATTATCCAAAGATAGCAAATAATACTAATTAGTGCATTAGAAAATTGTCAAATTTTGTTAAATTATATTAAGCATCATAATGTCTAAAGTTAGTATTTTTGACGTTCTACCCAAAGGTGAATATCGAGATACAGTTAAAGTACATATAAACCATTTCTGAATTTGATAGTATATTTAGTTTATAACTCAAAGCGTTAACGAATGAACATATTATATTTGGAGCACTTGCTCGTCATTTGCATTATGCTTCTATTACGGCTTTTAACAGACTGAACTTCTCGTAATGTTGCGAACATATCAAATTCCATCTCAGAATTTTAGATCTTGATGTTGCACTCTACATTGAGAAGCCAGCTGCTTTACTGCAACTGAAACTGCTAAAGAAAAGTCCTATTTTAAGCAGTGCGATAGGTCTAACAGATTAAGCCTAATGTTCCAGCGAATGAGTATTGCGGGCAATATTAAGTCTAGTCTTCCCAACTTTGAAAGTGCCAAAGAGCTTCTAAGACTTGTGGAAGAATGCTCCTAAATTGCTGACAAGTCCCTTGCTAGGACACTAATGGGTACTTAAACCACCATGATGTTTGATTGTTCACGTACCATGCATGAGCATATCATTGAAAGGACAAACATAGTAGTAAGGTTTAACTCTGGGAATGGAAGTGGATGAAAATTTCCTCGTACAGTTTATCATCAACTCATTACCGTCGGAGTATGGTCCTTTCTAAATGAACTACAACACCATGAAAGACAAATGGAACGTGCACGAAATGTGTGTAATGCTTATTTAGGAAGAAACAAGGCAAAAAAGTCTAAGAACCCACTCCATTAACTTTGTAAGCCATTAATGAGCTAGAAAGAAAGGAAAGAAGCATGTTAAGGGTAAATAGAGGAACCATAATGTTAATGAGTCCTCTCATTAACTATGTAAGAAGGAAAACAAGAATGATAAGCGTCGTTTCTTTGGAAAATCTAGACACTTTTAAAAAGACTACCTGAAATGTAAGGCATGGTTTGAGAAGAAAGGTAAGCCTTCTGCTTTTACATGTCTCGAATCAAATTTATCTGAAGTTCCTTATAATACTTGGTGGATTGACTTTGATTGTACTGTTTATATTTCTAATATGTATTGCAAGGATTCATTACAGCCTAAACGTACCATAAAACATAATGAAAATTTTTTGTACATATGGAATAGAATGAAGGCGCTTGTTCAAGCTATCAAGACTTATCGTTTAATCCTAAATATTGGGTGTCACTTAGACTTATTTGAAACTTATTATGAATCTTCTATTTCAAGATTTTTTTTTTGTCTAAGTTAGATAAGACTAGATACTCTTTTAATTTCGATTGGATATTTTAGTTAGTTTAAGCATAATCATCTCCTTGGTTCTGGTATTCTTTGTGATGGTTTATACAAACTAAATCTTGATAATTTGTTTGTTGAAACCCTCTTAACTCTGCATCACAATGTTGGAATCAAAAGTAGTTTGGTGAAGGAACACTCTTCTTACTTATGGCATAAACGTTTAGGTCACATATCCAAAGAGACTGGAAAGATTAGTTAAGAATGAAATCCTTCCAGATTTGAATTTTACAGACCTAAATGTTTGTGTACATACTGACATTTGTGGTCCTTTTGATGTTCCATCTTTCAGTAAGGAAAAATACTTTATCTTTATTGATGACTTTTCACATTATGGTTATGTCTATTTGTTGCATGAAAAATCTCAAGCAGTAAATTCCTTAAAGGTATTTATTAATAACGTTGAAATGAAATTAGACTGAAAGGTGAAAATAACCAAGGTCAGATAGATGTGGTGAGTATTATGGAAGATATGATGAAACTAG
This sequence comes from Petunia axillaris subsp. axillaris, assembly GCA_029990575.1. NCBI lineage: Eukaryota > Viridiplantae > Streptophyta > Magnoliopsida > Solanales > Solanaceae > Petunia > Petunia axillaris. Next base: position 53,225,554 of record JARKNS010000003.1, read on the forward strand.
ACAACACCTTACTCCATTTTCTAAATTTCTCGAAAAGCTTGGCATATGTTCTCAATACACAATGTCTGGCACACCACAATAAAATGGAGTGACAAAAAGACATAATTGTACATTAATGGAAATGGTTAGGAGTATGTTAAGTAATTCATATTTACCCACTTCATTATGGACATATGGTTAAAGACGATAGTGTACTTATTAAATAGGGTTCCGAGTAAGGCAAATCCAAAGACACCTTTTGAACTTTGGACTGGTAGGAAACCTAGTTTAAGGCACCTGCATGTTTGGGGCTGCCCGAAAAAAGTAAGAATTTATAATCCACGAGAAAAGAAACTGGATCCACAGAAAATTAGTGGTTTCTCAATTGGTTATCCAGAAAAATTTTTAAAACTGGAAACGCTAGGTTCATTGAGAATTGTGAAGTCAGTGGGAGTGAAGAACCACGTAATGTAAAAATTAGGAAAGTTAGGTGAAAATACCTTTACCCCATACTTCTTCTAAAGTTGTTCCTGAAGTTGTTGTACCACCTAACAACCAACAAGAATAACAAATAAATAATCATGCTATTCATAATGAAGACATAATTGATGAACCTGCAGTAGATGTACCACAAGAAGTAGCCTTGTGTAAGTCTTAAAGAAAAGTAAAACATGTTATTTCTTAAGATTATTTGGTATATCTACACGAGTTAGAATTTATCCAAAAATTGATTTGGATGATTTGAAAATCGATGATGACCCGATTTCATTTTCACAAGCGATTGTAGTTAATAATTCTGATAAGTGGTTAGATGCTATGAAAGATAAGTTGAAATCCATACAACTAAATGAAGTTTGAGACCTTGTTGAATTACTAGAAGTTTGCAAAAGAGGGGTGTAAATGTGTCTTTAAAAATCCAAATGCAACTCAAATGGCAATATCAAATGTCACAAGGCCAAACTTGTTGCCAAAGGATTTACTCATGAACATGGTGTTTACTATATAGAGACCTTTTCACCCATCTCTAAAAAGGATTCACTTAGAATTATAATGGCTTTGGTGGTTCATTATGACATAGAACTATATTAAATAGATGTGAAAACCATCTTTCTAAATGGAAATTTAAAGGAAGAAGTTTATATGGATCAACAAGAGGGGTTTGAAGTGAAATAAAGGGAACACATGGTGTGTAAACTGAAGGAATCAATATACAGGTTTAAACAAGTTTCTCGACAACAGTATCTTAAGTTTCATGAAACTATTGCCGCCTTTGGATTTAAGGAAAATATCATTGACCGGTGTATATATATGAAGGTTAGTGGGAGTAAGTTTATAAATTTAGTCATGTATGTTGACATATTGCTTGCTACTGATGATCTTAGTATGATGCATGACAGCAAGAGTTTTCTCTCTAAGAACTTTGAAATGAAAGATATGGGAGAGGCAACCTATGTGATCGGGATAGAAATACTCTGGGATAGATCACAAAAATTGTTAGGGCTTTCTCAAAAGGCAAATATCAATAAAGTTTTGGAGAGATTTAGAATAGAAAATTGCTCATCATGTCTCGTTCCAATTCAAAAGGAAGATAAACTCAGTCTTACTCAATGTCCAAAGAATGAATTGAAATGTAAATAAATGAAAGATATTTCCGATGCATTCGTAGTTGGGAGAATGTATGCCCAAGCATGTACCAGACCAGACATCAGGTTTGTTGTTGGAATGTTGGGTAGCTATCAAAGCAATCCAGGAATGGATCATTGGAGGACTGTAAAGAAAGTGTTGAGATACTTGCAAGGAACAAAAGATTATATGTGCACTTATAGAAAATCTGATCATCTTGATGTGGTTGAATATTCAGATTCAGCTTATGGTGGTATGAGTATACAAGAAAATCCATATTTTGTTCCTATTAGCTTAAGGAGAAATATCATGGAAGAGTACAAAGCAGTCTATCACAATTGCATCCACCATGGAAGTTGAGTTTGTGGAATCTTTGAGGCCACAATTTCGGCTAAGTGGCTTAGGAACTTTGTTTCAGGACTTGACTAGTTAACAGTATTGCCAAGCTGCTGAAAATTTATTGTGATAACTCATCAGCAGTCTTTTCTCTTAGAATAATAGGTATACAAAGGGTTCTAAGCCTATAGACTTGAAATAATTTAAACTAAAAAGAAGTTCAGGAAAATAGAGTGTTGATTGAAGATATTAGCATCAAAATTGATCCTTTGATGAAAGGATTACCGCCCAAAGCATTTATAAAATATGTTGAAAGAATGGGCATTATTGATAGCAATATATAATTTTTGTAACGATTTTATTATGTTTATGAGATTGACAGTTTGAGCTAATTAATGTTAATGTTTTTATTATTACAAGTTTTCTCTTGTATACATAATGAGAGAATGACGATGACAGGTTTTAGCTTAGACAAATATATTCTAAGCGTTATTGTTGGACCATTATGTATTAAAGGTTGTGTTAGTAATATATTTTTTTTGTATAGTACATGGCAGGGACAATGTCGAAAGTGATGTACAGCCGTCATGACTCATATTAGTTGATTTATTTAATAATAATGAATAATAAGGGATTTAGTATTAATTATGCACAATGAATAATGAACATGTGGCATGTGGAAGAATGTAAGTTATAGTCCACAAGTAACTTATATTGGTTTAGTAAAAAATAAATAATATTTACTAAATCCTAATTAAATATGGGAAGTTACCTAGTGATTTTAAAACTACCCACTCCTTCACATTGATGGAACATGAAATTAACTGATCTTCTCAGTAAAAGGCTCCTTTCTCGCTACCAATATTGATAACATTTATATGTTTTTCTTAAAGTCAAGGAAAGAGAGAAATATAACATTTATCAAGAACAAAGATTTAAGGAATCCCTTTTAAGTCAAGAGAATGCTATGGCTGATCCGGGTGTGGCTACTTCGGGTATATTTTCTTAAATGATTGTTTATGTATTTGAATGTGAAAATCATAAGTTTCACGATCCTGAAATATTAAAAATTTTGGGAAAACAAGGAACTGCATGTTATAAAAGATGGGGCATAACACCGTTGTAACATACTTACCTGGACGGGGTCAATGGGTGATCAAAAAGGCCCATGGCCTAGGTTGGTGACCTCCATTGCACTTTGGAGGAGTTTCTAAGGTCGGTCCAAGTGGCTCAGCCTACATCATAATTTGTTGCAGCAAGGAATTGCGTTTGTGCAGCCCCTAACTAATTCTTAATCATAATTTTGGGTATCTTATGCATGTTTATACCTAAATTTGTACGTCTAGGTTAAATAATTAATTATGAATGAGGTCACAACTAATACAGTAAATTACGATGGAAAAGTAAGCAAATACGATGAAAATATAGATAAAGAAATAAGCACGAAATGATTGAGAAAAGCAAAGTAAATCTTATTCCTTGAGAGTATCCAACTTCGGTAGCAAATTGTGTGTTGTCCATAATACAATGTACGGAGGGGGTATTTATAGTAGTGATACTCAGTTCTAAACAAGGTAAAATACAAATGCTAATAAGGCCACGAGCCTACAACTCAAGGCGGTGGTATACAAAACCCTAACTAGGAGACTGTAAACCCTAGGCGGCAGGATGTGTACCCTGCGGTTGCCCTGCGCCATGTGACCAAACCGCCTAAACGGTCGTTGGCTCTAGGAATGGGCGTAAATCCTCAATGCCCAGTGGCTTGTAGGATAAGTCTAGTCTCGCCAGCTGGACTCGTATTCCCGTAACAATAGGTGGCGTATTTTTGGCCACACATTCAGTTGCCCCACTTGCTGAGTGCTGACGCAAGCAGTTAGGAAATGAAAGAACCATAGATGTGAAAAGATAACTCACTGTCTCCTTGAGACTCGCAGTCTCTTTGATCAAGGATGAGGTTGATTTCTTCGAGAACTTCGTGTGCTTCTTTCTGATTGACCATTAACCGCCATTAACTGCTTTGAATCATTTCATATCTCTAGTAATAATGATGCTTGACCATTCCATGCTCCATCCTTATCTCTTTCTGCCTATAAATAGTGACTTCATGACAATGGAAAATTCACAAACTCTTCCTCAGAAGATACTTCTCTTTCTTAACAATTTCTTATGACAGCAAGAAACTTTTCTTCCTTAAAAAATGTTCGTTTTCGATCCTGGTTTGATATTCCCAGAAAACATTCTTCGTTCCAAATGGATGTTGCATGAGGGAGGAAACTCTCATGCAATTACATTTTTTCCCTTTCTTTGTCAATGAGAACACGGATGAAGTCCCCCGAATCATGAAGTTTGATCGGGATTCAAACTATGTCCTTCAGAATGTCTTCATTGTTTCATGTGCACTGATTACGGTGCGCTCATCTTCTAACACAACGGTTGCTGAGATATTCTTTTTGTCATGCGGGGTCGGGATGCTTAGCTCTTTCAGCTTCCATGCGGCGTCTCCGCCAGGATACGTCATGTGTCCAGGTCACTCCTTCAATGGCATCGGGCTAGTGATCCACTGCTTGGCTCCATTTCATGGCATGCAAGAGGATTTAGCTTCACAATGGCGGGTAGCTAGGGTGTTACTGAGCTTCAGATCTATTTATGCCTAAATTTGTACGTCTAAGTTAAAAAATTAATTATGAATGAGTTCACAAGCAATATGGTAAATTAATTTTGAAAAGTAAGTAAATACGATGAAAATAAAGATAAATAAATAAGCACGAAATGATTGAGAAAAGCAAAGTAAATCTTATTCCTTGAGAGTAGCTGAAGCTGATGGCGAATCCAGAGATGTACAGTACAATGCCAGGAGCGATCTTTATAGTAGTGATACCCATTCCTAAATAAGGTAAAATCCAAATACTAATAGGGCCATGGTCCTACAACTCAAGGCAGTGGTATACTAAACTCTAACTAGGAGACTGTAAACCCTAAGCGACAGGATGTGTGCCCTGCGCCCTGTGGCCAAGCTGCCTAAATGGTCATTGGCTCTAGGAGCAGGCGTATATCATCAGTGCCCGGTGACTTGTAGAATAAGTCTAGTCCTGCCAGCTCGACTCATATCCCCGTAACAATAGGTTGTGTATTTTCTCCCATACAGTCAGTCCTCCCACTTACTGAGTGCTGACACAAGAAGTCAGGAAGTGAAAGCGGCATGATGTGAAAAGATATCTCACTGATTCCTTGAGACTCGTAGTCTGTTTAACCAAGAAGGATATTGAACTCTTCAAGAATTTCGCATGCTTCCTTCTGATTGGTTGATACCGATTCTTTTCGAATTTCCAACGAATGCTAATGACCGCTCCGAATTGTTTCATATCTCCAATAATAATGATACTTGACCGTTTCGTGCCTCATCCTTATCCCTTTCAACCTATAAATAGTGGCTTTATGATAGTGGGAAAACCACAACTCTTCTTCATAGAATAATTCGCGTCTTCAGTAATTTTTTATGATAGTGAGAAGCTTTTCTTTAAGGATGTTTTTCTTCGATACTGGTTTCATATTCCTAGAAAACCTTCTTCGCTTTGTGAATACGACTGAGTTTATCTTCATTGTGGCAGACGTATCAATTCTGGCTCGCTCTATCATCATGTGTGGAGATTTGCTGTGATATTCTTCTTGTCATGTGGCGCAGTTCAGAAGAGGAATGCCAACCCTTTTCGGGCTTCTTGTAGTTCGCTCATCTCCTGGTTGCTAGGAAAAATATCCCGGAAGCAACTCATTTTGCACAAAGAGCGCATTCTAGGATATCCTCTCCTTCTTCAAGTGGTTCATGCTTGAAAGAATTCTTCATACCAACAGCGCTCAGGGTAGTTGTATAGCTCTGGCCTGTTTTTTGACTTTTGAGTTTGCATAAGCTTCCAATCATTCAGGAGAAGAGAGAATATAAGGCGTTCCTAAGATTCATGGTGATTCCTCATTGGAGTCTCTCCAAGTGAATCCAAGTGAAGTCTTCGGTGCACGTTCTGCTTCCTCCGCCGTTCTACTGAGGGATGCCTCAATTGGGCTGACTTTCCTTCCCCCGTGGTGCAGTATTACAAAGATATTGCTGCTTGGCGTACTGGGTTGGAAATTTCGCCTTCGAATGCCGGAAGAAACTTGGATTCAAGAGCTATAATCCAGATGAAGAATCTCCGGGGGTGCAAATTCAGAGGAACTTGCAGTTTTAGTCTTCCCTTTACTTTTTTTTCTTACAGTTATTATAAAAAAAATATTGTATTCAGAAAGAACTAAATGTATATTTTGGGCCCATTTTGTGGCGTATTAACTTAAATTACTTATCTTTGTTCGTGACATTTTTTAATTTTTGTCGTAAATAATAAGTTATGCCTCTGTAAGCGTTTGCACCTAAGAATTAGATGGCTTCTGGTCGTCCTAACTGTTCTAGTATAAGAACGTGTGTCAATGTGCATGCTTGAGCAATTACGTTCGTTGTGCACCGATAAACCGCGGCTAGGTTGCATCTGTAGTAGATAGCTGCTTGCGCCCACAATGGGACGACTTTAGCCCGTGTGGAAACGGTCATTTGCATTTTGAGACATCTTCGCTTAGTACTCAAGTATTTAAGACTTTCTAGCGGCGTCCCCATCGGTGTGTAGGTGCAATTTTTGATTTAATGAGATCAATACTCGATTAATGCCTGGCGACTGAGTCTAACTCTATGCGAGTAATGTACTCTAGTTTCTTGTAGAGGAAAGTGAGTGTATTACTTCAACTTAGGTCTGGTCGGGGCTATGAATAGTTGGATCGTAGATAGATCTAAATTAATGAGTAAAACTAACTACGAAAGTAATTTTATTGATACAGCGTGGAGCCATATGAAATAAGGTACGGGGCTAAGTGCCCGTTGTAAAATAAGGAACGGGACTGAGGGCCCGTTGTAAATAATTTCGGGAAAACCATCAAAAAGAAAAATACAAATCTCGAGTATTTGGGCTTAGTTGGCCTTTCAAGAGTAGTACTTCTTTAGCCATGTGATATTCCAGTTGTTTGGAACGGCTATCCCTTCCATGTCTTCAAGAACGTATGCATTTTTTCCAGCGATACCCCGCACTTTGTACGGTTCTACCCAATTCAGAGCGAGCTTTCCTGCTCCGGCCTGCTTGGTGTTCTGAGTAACTTTGCGAAGGACCAGGTCCCCCATGTTGAAGGATCGTGTAATCTCCCTTGCATTGTAATATTGCTCTACTCGTTGTTCTGGGCTGTGAGGCGAATGGCTGCTATATCCCGTCGTTCATCCAAAAGATCAAGGGAAGCCTCAAGGCTTCGTTGTTGGTCTCCTCTTCGATAGACGTCCGTCGTAAACTGGATTCTCCAATTTCTAAAGGAATCATTGCTTCTTTTCCGTACGTCAATGAAAAAGGTGTTTCTCTAGTGCTGGCTTTTGATGTAGTTCGGTAGGCCCAAAGGACGCCGGGCGGTTCTTCGGGCCATCTTCCCTTGGCCTCCTGCTCTCAGATCCAGGCGTATGCAGCCGCCTCAACCCATTTGGTGCAATAGTCCATCATAATTAGAATGAACTTTACACCACCGGGTGCTTTAGGTATGGCCCCTACGATGTCCATCCCCCATTTCATGAAAGGCCACGGGGATGTTACTGAATGTAATAACTTTGTCGGCTGATGAAGTACATAGGAGAACCTCTGGCAGCTATCACATGCCCGTGTGAACTTCCTCGCGTCGTCTTCCATTCGGGGCCAGAAATAGCCTACCCTGATTAACTTGCGAGCTAGGGACCGCCCGCCAGAGTGATTTTTGCATTGTCTTCGTGGATTTCTTTGAGTGCGTAATCCGTCTAAGAAGGACCCAAGCATTTCGCCAAAGGTCCACTAAACATTCGCCTGTACAACTCTCCTTTGATTAAGATGTAGTGAGCCGCTTGAGTTCTTAACTTTCTACCCTTCTTTCGGTCCACGGGGAGCGTTCCGTGGTTGAGATATTCAATGATCGGGTGCCGCCAGTCCCATGATGATCTTACTGCGTTGACTTCGCGGCACTTGACATCTGCCTAAGTTAACTCAATAATAGAAACCAGGTTATCTGCGTTTAATTCTGCAGTGGCAGCTAGGCTGGCTAGGATATCAGCCTCCAATATCTGATCGTTTCTCCATGTTTGAAAATTTTTCAGACATTTCTCCACTCTAGCTAGGTACTCTTGCATGTGGGCGTCCTTGGCGGTGTATGCTCCGGTCACCTGGTTCACCACAAGCTGGGAATCACAGTTGATGCTGACCTCCCTGGCCCCCAATATATATGCTAATTCTAGGGCTTCAATTACAGCTTCATATTCTGCTTCGTTGTTCGTCATTTGGGAGCAACTGACAGATTTTCTGAACACCTTTTTCGTTGGGGATTCGATCACCAAATCGAGCCCGGCCCCTTTTACGTTTGAGGCTCCATCGGTGTGGATGACCCATTCCCCGAGGGTAATACCTTTTATCATCTTTCGTTCCTCCTCGGCTTTCGGCATTAAATCAGCGCTGAAGTCGGCGACAAAGTCCGCGAGAACTTGCAATTTGATGGCCGTTCTTGGTTGATAATTTATGTTATACTCACTAAGCTTGGCAGCCCACTTTGCCAACCTACCTGACAGCTCAGGCTTATGCAAAACGGTTCGTAATGGAAAAGAGGAAACCACGACAATGGTGTGACTATGAAAATACGGCTGTAGCTTCCTTGCTGCCATAACTAGAGCAAGTGCGAGCTTCTCTAGATGTTGGTACCTTGTTTCAACGTCTAGGATAGACTTGCTGATATAGTACACTGGTGACTGCATCCCCTTCTCTTCTCATATTAGGACAACGCTACAGCAACTTTGGATACCGCTAGGTACAGTAATAATGGTTCTCTCTCACGTGGCTTGGTAAGGAACGAGGGATTTGGCAGATACTGTTTTAGCTCTTTTTACGCCTTGTTGCATTGCTCCATCAACTCAAAGCTTTTATTCTTCTTTAGGACATTGAAGAATTGATGACACTTCTCTAATGACCGCGAGATGAACCGGTTGAGTGCTACGATCCGGCCATTGAGTCTTTTAACTTCCACTTCATTCTTCAAGACCTCCGGTATTGCCTCAATTACCTTGATCTTTACCGAGTTTGCTTCTATGCCCCTGTTTGAAATAATGAACCCAAGGAAGATCCGGGAGGATACACTAAAGGCACATTTCTCAAGGTTGAGCTTTATCCCAAACTTGTCCAAGGTATCGAATGCTATCTCTATATGGCTAATGTATTCTTTGGCGAATTTTGACTTGACCAGCATGTCGTCGATGTAAACTTCCATGGACTTGCCAATCTACTCCTTGAACATCAAGTTCACTAACCTTTGATAAGTCGCTCATGCGTTCTTCAACCCAAAAGGCATCACTTTATAACAGTAAGTCCCCCTATGCGTGATGAAAGAGGTCTTTTTTTTTATCATCTAGGTTCATGAGGATCTAATTATATCCCGAGTATGCATCCAAAAAACTCAAGGCCTCATGCCCTGCCGTTGAATTGATGAGTTGATCAATATTTGGCAGTGGGAAAGAATCCTTCGGGCATGCTTTGTTTAGATCTGTGAAGCCGATATACATCCTCCGCTTGGCGTTCTTCTCAGGGACTACAACAACATTTAAAATCCAGTCGGGATATTGAACCTCGCGAATGGATCCATTGTTGAGCAGTTTCTCGACTTCTTCATGGACCGCTTGCCCTTCTCGCGGCTTATCGGCCACTTCTTCTCCTTGATGGGCTTGAAGTTGGGATCGTCGTTTAGGCTATGCGTGGTAACGCTAGTCGATATTACTGGCATGTCAGTGCATGTATTGGCAACGGTGCCTGATCGAGCACGCAAGAAGTTAGCATATTCTCGTTTTGCTTCGGTAGAGAGCTCGGCCCCTACGTAGAATTTCTTGTCCAGAACTTTCGCATCAAAGATTGCTGGATCAAGGTCATCAACTGTAGCTTTAGTTGGCTAATCTTCTTCCTCCAGGCCGAAGGCTGTGGCAGTTGGTTCGTAGGTTCGAGTCACCTTATGGACCCCGTGTCCTAAGTGACCAGGCTGGCCCAAGCTACCTGTCTAGCTTCTTCTTCTGATTTTTGGTCTCTTTCTTGGTGGCGTCGATCATTGCAGTCATGTAACAGCTCCAAGATAGCTTATGTTCCCCCCGAACTTCTTTTACCCCCAAAGATTTGGGTATTTAGGGACCTGGTGAAGTGTAGACGGCATAACGTATACTTCATGAATCCAGGATCTCCTAAGGATAATGTTATATGAGAGGTCGCATGTCATTACTTAGAAAGACGTCAATTGCGCTGCTCCTGGTAGGTGTACCTGGAGGAGGATTTCTCCCACAAACTTCTCGTTGGAATTGTTAAAGCTGGTTATAGTGTACGGACTAAGAATTAACCGACTCTACATCTCCATCTGACAGATGACCTTCCAGTGAATGATATTGACTGCACTGCCTGGGTCCACCAGTACACGCTTGACTCGGGCATCGTGTACCTGCAGAGTAATTATTAAGGCATCATCATGAGGGTGACGGGCCTGCTGTAAATCTCCGTTATCAAACTATATGGTGTTGAGGCATGGCTTTTGGCCTATTTGCTGGTGAGCCTCACAAACCATGATGGCTTTGGTCTCGTTGTTCCTAAGAGTCAATATGCTGGTACTCCTTTGGCCTTGACGACGGATAACTGGATTTAGATCTTAGATAGTAGTTCACAATATCAGTCGTGCTGACTGAGTCTTGGATTTTCTGTTGGATCTCGTTATCGATGCCTCGTATGGCGATAGTGTATTTTGACATGGTTGCGCCTCTTCCTTCATAGGATACCTACAGTTGCCTAGGCCCCACGGTGGGCACCAAACTGTTTATGCCTAAAATTATACGTATAGGTTAAACAATTAATTATGAATGATGTCACAAGCAATACGGTAATTAAGATGGAAAAGTAAGCAAATATGATGAAAATAAAGAAAAGTAAATAAGCATGAAATGATTGAGAAAAGCAAAGTAAATCTTATTCCTTGAGAGTAGCCGAAGTTGACGGCGAATCCAAAGATGTACAATACAATGCCAGGTGCGGTATTTATAGTAGTGATACCCAGTCCTAAATGAGGTAAAATAAAAGTACTAATAGAGCCATGGACCTACAACTCAAGGGGTGGTATACTAAACCCTAACTAGGAGACTGTAAACCCTAAGCGGCGGGATGTCTGACCAGCACCCTGTGGCTAAACTGTCTAAATGATCGTTGGCTCTAGGAGTGGACGTATATCCTCAGTGTCCGGTGACTTGTAGTATAACTCTAGTCTCACCAGCTGGACTAGTATCCCCGTAATAATAGGTGGCGTATTTTTGTCCAAACGAGATCCCCCCGAGGATCATGGTTTTCACCTTGGTTATCTGCTTCAGCTGACCCGCTATTGCAACACTTTATCTGCCATTGGCAATGGGATACCCGAGGAAGAGGCTCCTCTATGGTAGGTTCCCAGGTCAAGCCTTTCCGCTCTCGACTAACTTCTGTTAGCGCTTGAAGATCATCAAGGTTGTTCACTCCTATTTGACTAGTTGAGGTTGACGCGGATAGTCAAGCTTCACTGCTAGTCTTCTAGTTTCTCTTCAAGTTCAGCGGACGAGATGAGGGAAGGTCAGGCCTGTACTTAGATGCTTTTGGGATCCCTTGCTTTGATCAAGTAGATGAGCTTTGGTTGTTTCAGCGGCCGTAGGCTTCGAAGGAATGCTCGGGCCGACATATCTTAAGCTGCAAAAAAGAAAAGAAGAACTCCGGATTGTTTACGGATTGTAGCTACAATCCAGATGAAGGATCTTAAGCCATGTTAATCCTAAGGAGCTCTTTGTTTTTAGTCTTCCGTTTCCTTTTTTTTCTATAATTGTTATAAACAAATATAGTATTCAGGAAGAACTAAATGTATATTATGAGCCTATGGGTTGTTTGTTATTAATGAACCGAATGTTCACCAATATTTCATACATACTTGTGTTATTATGTGTTTCATAATATGCGACCAAGCTGTATGTTTGTGCACCTAGATATTAGATGGCTTTCGGTCTTCCTCACTGTTCTAGTTGTTTAAGAGCATGTGTCAGTGTGCCTACCTTGAGCAATTACGTCTGTTGTGCACCGATAGACGGCGGCTAGGTTGCATCCGTAGCAGATGGATGTTTGCACCCACAATGGGACGACTTTAGCCCGTGTAGTAATGGTTTTTTTTTGCGTTCTGAGACAGAACGTCTTCGCGTAGTTACTCGAGTATTTAAGAATTTCTGGCACTACGTGGACAGGCGTCCCCATCAGTGTGTAGGTGCAATCATTGATTTAACGAGATCAACGCTCGATTAATGCCTGGTGGCTGAACTAGACGTGGTCCAGCTCTAAGTGAGTAGTGTACTCTACTTTTTGTAGCAAAAAAGTGAGTGTATTATTTCAACTTAGGTCTGGCAGGGCTATGAATAGTTGGGTTGTAGATGGATCAAAATAAATGAGTAAAACTGACTAAGTAAGATAGTAGTTTTATTGATAAATGAGGCACGGAGCCTGAGATGTTGTGGGTGAAAACCCATAACATGCCTGATAAATATGAAAATACCGTAATTAAAAGGAAATAACATAAGCAAAGTAAATGCTTTCTCAAGCAAAAGTACTTCATGTTTGATCATTGAAAGATTCGGGGGCATTTGGTTGGGCTTCCCTGATTTTCTTCTTTCGATCTGGCTTGCAGATGTCCTCAGCTACGAAGATTTCCCCTTAGTTGATTAACCATCAACTGAGATTTATTGTACAGGCTGATCTCCCTGGCCCGCAGTGTGTAGGCTAAGTCAAGAGCTTGAATTATGGCTTCATACTCTACTTCATTGTCATCAATTTTTGTGGCCTGATGGCAAACCATTCCAAATGGCGTTCTGATCCATAGATCAACCTCCTCCCCATTGGGATTCAGTCCCGTGAAAATCTCCCAAAGGCCGTACTCGATCACTACTTCATTCCTGAGTGACTCTTTAGCCTTCCATTCCAGTTCTTCTGCAAAATCTGAGGTAAAACCTTCCAACGCCTGCGACTTGACATCTGTACGAGGTTGATAGATGACGTCGTACTCTCCCAACTCTTCAGCCCACTTTTCCATATCTTTTGACAGACCGTGTTTAGACAAAATAGCTTGTACCGGTGTCGAAGAGACTAAACTAATCGAGTGTTCCTGAAAGTATGAGCGCAACTCTCGTGTGGCCATTACCACAGTTGCTATGAACTGAAGCGGCAAGGGCACAAACTTGTCTATGCGTTGTGGCATCCTACTGGCATATTTCACGGGAAACTGCTGCCCATTCTTTTCTCGTACAAGGACCGCATTCCAGGCTATCTCAGATATTAAAATGTATAACAGTAGGTGCTCACCTATCTCTGGTTCGGTTATCACTGGAATCTATAGGAATTGAATGTGCGTCCAAGCCATTGTTAAACAACTTTGTATCAGCCATAGGGGTCCTCCTAGCTTCCGCAGCACCTCAGAAAAACGACAAACCAACTCAGTCGCGCTCGGGACTAGTTGATCCATTGTTCCAACTCGGCAGATGTAACCCTGTCTGAAGTAAGGCGACATTCCTCAAGGAGAGACCGCTCCCCTTGTAGGTCGGCACCCTGTGCAGGGTCGGGTACTTGAAGACCTGATGAAGTATTAAGGGCACTCCTCTGACGTCGTGTATCCATAGCCGTCCCAGGATTACATCATATAGGAGATTGCAATTAATCACCTGGAAAGTGGTTATGCCCGTCATGCCCGGTATGTGAACCGGTAGAGCTAGTTCTCCAGTGGATGCTTCCCGAAATCCGTTGAAACCCATTATGTTTCGAGTACTCGAGGATATTTGAGGATAATGGCTGAATTTGTGCAATACCTCCCCCCAGATAATATTAGCACTACTCCCCGGATTGATAAGAGCCCGCTAGATATGTACGCCGGATATTTCCCCAGGTACAATAAGGTCACCTTGCTGGTCTGCTTGTTCCTCCAGGTCGAATTGGATGGAGCCGAATGTTATCCCAGTTATTGCAGTCCTCGGGGCCGTGTTCGGCCGTTCGTCCACAAAGATTGCATTGATGGTCTTCAGGTTCTCAGACTCTGAATTTTTAAAATGGCAGGGCCTTTCTTCCAGCAGCCCTTTGAATTCAAACTTTTGTTGAAGGCTACCACAACGATGTTATCAGGGACTGGAGGGAGCTCCATGCATTTCTTTTGAATCTATCGAGGTAATCCTTGAGAAACTTGTTATTACATTGTAGTATCTCGAAGATGTCTTCCATGCACTTCTCCCGCTTGCGGGCACCAAAATGCACTTTCTTGAACCGGTCTTGCATCTGAGTTAATGATTCAATGGATCCCATTAGTAGCTGAGTGTACCAAGCAAGGGCTCATTTGGTCAGAGTTGAGCCAAATCTCTTCACCAGAGCACATTGAATTTCTTCTTTAGTAATCTCGTTACTCTTCACAGCCATATAATAAGCAGCGATGTGCTTGTCCGGATCGGTCGTTCCGTCATACTTCATGTTATCCAGCAAGTGAAAGTGCTTTGGTATGCGGAGCGGTGCAGCACTTGCTTTGTAAGCATGTCTGTAGAACTTTTGCTCATCTACTGTGGTAACTTGGGGTAGAGCACCCGACACGTTACCAATCAAGTCGTGGATGGCCTTCATCTCTTTCATGAGATCCTGAATGACATGGGCTCCCTTGAGGTCTTGATTCTTGATCGCTACTAAACCTCCAGGGGCAGCATCCAGGTTGAGTCTATGATTAGGAACTGATGCTGGAGAGTTGTTCGTGGGCGTCAGTCCTCACGGGGATAATGGCTTCTAGGACGAACCAGCAAATATTGCTCCTAATCTCTGGGATATATTTTCAACTATGTTGTTCAAGTTTCGCTTGGACGCACTTTTGAGGATGTCCAAGAGGAAGCCTCTGAACTCTGAATTACCTCCTGGAGGTTGATCGCCTTCACCACCGTTAGCAATAGGGTTTGGTTCATGAGAAGAATCCTTTGGCTGCTCAATAGAATCCTTTGTTGGAAGTTGGGATCTCTGAGATCCTTTTTAGACTCGTCTACTACATCTGTGGTGTTCTTTGGAACCCTGCTACCGTCGTTTGACATGATTGCGCCTTTTCCTTCATAGGATACCTACAATTGCCTGGGCCACATGGTGGGCGCCAAATTTCTTATGCCTAAATTTGTACGTCTAGGTTAAACAATTAATTATGAATGAGGTCAGAAGCAATATAGTAAATTACGATGGAAAAATTAAGTAAATACAATGAAAGTAAAGACAAGTAATTAAGCAGAAAATAATAGAGAAAGCAAATTAATTTTTATTCCATGAGAGTAGCTGACTTCGATGGCAAATTGTGTGTTGTCCACCATACAATGTAAGGAGGGGTATTTATAGTAGTGATACCCAGTCCTAAACACGGTACAATACAAATACTAATAAGCTCATGGACCTACAACTCAAGGTGGTGGTATACTAAACCCAACTAGGAGACTGTAAACCCTAGGCGGCGGGATATGTGCCCTGCGCCCTGTGTCCAAACCGCCTAAATGGTCATTGGCTCTAGGTGCAAGCCTATATCCTCAGTGCCCGGTGACTCGTAGAATAAGTCTAGTCTCGCCAGCTGGACTCATATCCCCGTAACAATAGGTGGCGTATTTTTTCCCGCACAATACAACCAATTATTTTTATTTTAGTTATTCCCCATATTTATCTAAATATGTCAGTTGTGTTTATAGTCTTCTAGCTAAATGCGGAAATTTTGTTTAAAGTGTACCTCTGCGACTCAGATTTTATATTAAAAAAGAGTTCAATATTTCTACAAGAATAATATTTTACGATTTTAATTTTCTGGTTGATTCTCAATACATGGTTTTTTTGAGGGAGTAACCAGGGGGATTGGCATGGCAGGCCCCTTCAAGTTTTTTTTTGAACGGAAAAAAGCACAAGTTTTAATTGTATAGTATAGGGTTCTCTAATCCTAAATGGTATTAAAATATTTTAACTACTTAACTATCTCACCCCAATATTTTTTATGTTACACTATAGTCCATGTATAAAAGCTAGTTTTTTGCCCAATTTGGACATTCTTATACCTAGATCTACCCGCTTCACCTGCCTCTTCCCTCTCTCCTCTCCCCCGTTTTCCCTCCATTTTTCCCCATTCCATTCCCGCTCAAAATTCTGCCATAGCTGCTGAGCTTCTTTTCCTAAATCGAAATAATCTCGTCCTCCATATTATTTACTGAATATCCTCTCCAGTTTTAGGTAATACAAGCTGAGACCACCAACATTAGGGTTATACAGCATTTCGTTAAATTTTCCAAAGCTGGCTTATCCATTAAAGGAAAAATCTTGTTCCTCTAATTTTAATCATATCAATTCAGTCATCTCATGTAAGTGTACTAACTTTAGAACATGTTTTTAGCTGTTTTTTGTTTATTCGAGGTTGTTACGGATTCAGTTCCTCCGAACATTCTGCCTGAAATTCCAAACATCATTTTTTACGTTCCTATGGTCGTAACTGTAATTCCAAACATATGGCTAGCATTTTATACGGCGTATGTATTTATTGGAATTTTCACAGATAATGTTCGGAACATCCTGCTAGGATGTTTGAGCGTTCTGTTAACAGTTCGGAACATCTTGCATTAAGTAATGAAAAAATGTACCGTGATGTTCAGAACGTCAGTATACGATGTTCCAAACGAGCAACATTAAGGTTTGGAACATCTTGCATTAAGCAATGAAAAACTGTAACGTGATGTTCAGAACGTCATTATACGATGTTCCAAACGAGCAACATTGAGGTTTGGAACATACTGTATAAATATTATCAACTTGATAGTAATACTAATAGTTGGTCATTCCAATTTATTGCAGGTGACCATCGATGGGTGAGGTTATATTAGGAGTTAATTATCAAGGTGAAATGAGTGGAGCGTTCTAAATGTTATGCTTGGATTCCGAAGGTTAAAGAGTCAAGACCCATTTTTGTGCTCAGAGATGTTACGTATGATGTTCTACTTAACAAAATCATCGTAAGTTGGGGGATAAGAGACAATCCGATGGACATTTGCATTACTTAAATGTTGAATGTTGCCGCAAATCAAAAGACTCCTCCAATTACAATAGGAAATGATGTTGATCGTAATGGTGCTAGACCCACTGTAAGGGTAATTGTGGTTTCTATGACGGAGGAATGTGTTGGTTGTAATGACCAAGAAATGCCAAATAGGGGAGGGCATTATTTTAGGCAGCGATTGGATGACATACATGAAGAAGTAGAAGAATAAAAAGGAGGAGGGGTATAAGAAGACATAGGAGGCGTAGATATAGATGAAGAAGAAGAAGAAGAAGAAGAATGGAGAAGAAGAAGAAGAAGAAGAAGAAGAAGAAGAAGAAGAAGAAGAAGAAGTAGAAGAAAAATATGTAGAAGAAAATCCTACCATGTATACCCCCTGTGTTTCCAACACAAAGCAGCAAGCGATATTTCACTTCGTCGATGGCACAGGTTTTGAAAAAGGTATGACTTTCGCCAATAAGAAAGAACTGGTCACCAAATTGAAGATTGCAGCAGTTAAACATTGTTTAATGACAAAGCATTGAAGAATACTGCAAAAGATTTTTAATGCTAGATGTTTAGATGTGAAATAAAAATGGTGGATAAGGGCAATGAGGTATAAAAGTAATGATAGGTTCTACATTAATGTTTACAACAACTTGCACACATGCGGTGTCCACCATCATTTCAGTCATAATTCACACGCCTCTGCCCAGATAATTGGTGTGTCCATGAAAGGTAAATATTTAATGGAAAAAGGTCCAACCACAAAAGCTGTCAAGGAGTCCCTTAACACCGATTTGGGTTGTAAGATTAGCTACTGGAAGTGTCTTAGAGGCTGTCAATTTGTAAAGGCTTTGACACGGGGAACACATGAGAAAGGTATTTAAATTCTTGATGTTTATGCTTATATGGTTAGGAGTAAGAATCCAGGAACCAAGACAGATTTGAGGCTTTCCAGCACAAGGAAATTCTTATATTTTTTCTCTCTTATGGAGCGTGGATCAGGGGATTAACTTACGTGGGAAAAGTCCTAGCTGTTGATGGTACACATTTGTCTGGCGAGTAAAGAGGGGTGTTGATGTTTGCTGTTGCTCAGGATGCAATGAGTCATGTATTCCCTGTTGCTTTTTGTGTTGTAGACAAAGAGTGTGACGCCTCATATGAGTACTTTTTTGAACAATTATGAAACATAGTTTCAGATAGTGAAGAGTTGTGCATTGTTTCGGATAGACATCCGAGCATCTCGAAGATGGTCGCCCAAGTGTTTCCTTCTGCACAATATAGAATTTGCATGTGGAACCTTGGTGAAAACATCCGAACAAAGTTTCAGTTTGGAATCAGTCTTCATAAATACTACACTGCAGCAAAGGCATACAGGGTAGAGGAGTTCACTGATGCTATGAATGAGATCAGGACTATTGATTGGAGGGTAGCGGATTATCTTGAAAATGTTGGTGGCTATCATAGATGGAGCAGATTATATTTCTCAGGAAACAAGTAAACTATAATAACAAGGTCTCATATTATTGTCATGCTTTCGGCCTGTTCCGAACGTCTCACGAGGCATTCCGAACATATCATTGATGTGCAGAACATTTGTAGGCACATTTACTTTTTGCAGATGTTCCGCACTTTTTCTTGTCGTTCTGAACTTGTGCTTTATGTTAGGAACATTATGAATGTTCCGCACTTCTTATTCCTATATCTGCACTTGTGCTTTATGTTAGGAACATCTTTGGATTATTATACTATTTATTCTTTTTAATAGGTTTAAAGTTATGACATCAAACATAGTTGAGTCCATTAATTCCATGCTGAAGGAGCAAAGAGAATACCGCATTGCTGCCCTCTTGAAAGATATAGGTAGGAACTTTGCAGAAAAATTCCAAACTAGGGCTATGAAATTAATCAACCACCCAAATTTATGTGTCCCAGACATTGAAATAAAAATAAGGAAGAATAAAGAAGTGGGAGATAAGCTAGTTGTCAACACAAGGGAACTTATGGTTTCGAAATCATTAGTCCAGGGTTTGAGGCAGAAGTTGATCTATACAAGAGGACATGTACGTGTAGGGATTTTGATCTTGATGAGTTACCTTGTGTACATGATATGGCAGCAATTAGGGGGTTGCATGGCGATGAATATGGAAGTAGAGTGTATAAATATACTTCTGGATATTACACAACATAAGCATACATCCTTGCCTATGCAGAGCCTGTCAATGCAGTACCTCATGAAGTATTATGGGTCGTCCCTGCTGAAGAGATACTTTATCCAGTGCCTCCGCCCCCAAAGCCGAACAACCGTGAAAGTATAAGGGTTAACCGGATTCGATCTATTGGGGAACGTCTTCCAAAGAGGAAAAATAAATGTGGCAACTGCAAGAGATATGGTCACAAAAAAACTACATGCCCCATTGGTCGCAGTGGAACTGAAGTTACAAGTCAGCCTACAAATTGAATTTGTGAATTGGATGAAGCATCATCCTCGTTATAATGTTTGAACAATTTCGTTTATTTGGATTTCTATTTGAATTGCAACTTTTCGTCCTACTTGTATAATTTATATTGTGTACACATTTGTTTTACTACAGTTTTAATTTATGTTGTGCACATATTTGCTTTACTGCATTTTTAACTTATGTTGTGCACATATTTGCTTATTGTTCGCAACACATCAACTGTTGTTTAGGATATTACAAATTGATGTTCCGAACGATGTCAAGGCATGTGAAGTCCATGTGAATGCGTGTGAGGTCCTTCTCTTTCCATGTGCAAGCATGAGGGAGCCTGTGATAATCTTGTTCATTCGGAACATCGGTAAAGGTACTATAATACAAGAAAATCTTAATATTCGTTCATAATTTATAGTCGTAGCATTTACCAAGTACTACCTTCGAGAAGATGTTCGGAACATCTTGTCAAGGATATTATATTATACTTGTATACGAGACGTTCCAAATAAGCCATTCAAAATTTGAAAGACATAAACGGCTACAATGAACAGTTGCTCAAATACCAAAACACCAAACAGCTAAAATACAAGTTGTTGCAACAGTCACGTCAAAACACATTCACACTTGTAAATATGCGTCCCTTCATTTGCTTCGGCTACTGAAAAGGCACTACAAATGAAAAGCACTACAAACCATCTATAAATATCCCCCTTGATAAACTAAATTCACAATTCATAGTCGTAGCATTTACAAAATATTACCTTTATTTTCTACATCAACGAAGAACAAGTTGAGGTACTCAATTTTTCCATATTTTCTAAGTATTTTTGGTGGTTTTATGTGTATATATGTGTGTGCGTGTGTGTGCGCGTGTATATATATATATATATATTTTTTTCCTAAAATAATTTCAAAATCTAATATGTTTGTATTTCCTTTAACATAACTCCACTTTGATTCTTTTTTTTAAACAACTTGCATGCAGATGGCCAATGATGCATTGAACTATCCATGGAATAAGTACCACCGAGTCCGACACCCTCCAAACAAGTCGGTTCCTGCTAAACTGCTAGACGTGCACTTTGAAGTTGTTGACATTAAGGAGGTTGCAGATAATAGTGAGAGGGCCATTCAAACACTAGAGAAAAAGCTTGAACATATGTAATTGCAGTTAGACCAGATTTAGAGGCTTTTGGAAAATCACTTCAGTGGAGGTGTTGCTGGCAAAAATAATAACGAAGATGCTATTATATATTAATTGTTTAAGTAGTTGTACTGTTTATCAAGATGCTATTGTTATCTCTGTTCCATTAGTATTATTATGAAGGTATTTAATTAGTGTTGTTAAATTGTCTCCAAACCATCATATTTGCTTATAGTTCGCAACACATCAACTGTCATTTAGGATATTACAATATGATGTTCCAAACGACATCTTGTTATAATCCTCCATTTCTGGAAAAGTTAATAAAATCTTACAGTTAGTTCGGAACATAAACAATGTGTTCCAATACTAAACTCTATGTTTGGAACGGCACTAGCATGTGTTGACACCCAATTTTGTCCCTCTTTTTTCTAAAATTGGCTATAATTTAACTTAAGGGTGCAATATGACTATTTGTGCAAAATGTGCATTAGAAATCATGCATTTACTTGTGTTATCCTATATTTATATATTATATGCTTAAGTATGGCTATATTACGCAAATTTACATCATTTAGGCTATTTATCAAACTGTGAATATTTGCGCAATTTAATACATTCATAATATATCACATAATTGCATCATTTAGGCTACATATCAAATTTATATCAATTTGTGATTATTTGTGCAAATTAATAATTATCTGTGATTATCTATATTTAAATAATTTTATTTGAGTTTATTTAATAATTATTTGTGCATTTTATAAAATATGTATATCTATATCTTTATTTATACTTTTAAGTTGAATATTGGCCAATTTAAAAGAAAATGTCTATTTTTCTATTTACTTATTTCCTTCTCCTTTTGTTAAAAATTCCTACGAATTTGGACAAGAGTTTGTCCAGGTACATCCATTCTGTTAGAAATCAATTGTGATTTCTTCCAATCATTTAATTCAAATTCTCTTGAATATTCATATAATTATTTTATTCCAAAATATTTCTTTTTCCATTATTTTTCAATCCTCCTTTGTCTTGAACCTAGACAAATGTTCGTCTAGATACGTTCACAGTTGTATTTAAAATTTCATTATCTTCCCACTTTATTTTCAAATTAAGTCATTCTTAAATTCCTATAATCATTTCATATCAAATCTAAACTAGTTACTTAACCACATACATTTTCCTACATTAAATCATTTTCTTCCTAATTTCAAGATTCTTATTTCTACTTGAATCTAGACAAAATGTGGTCTACATTCGTTTTCTTTATTTAAATCCGTCCAAGTTCATCCCCCCATATCTTATCTCCCCCCCCCCCAAATCACTCTCCTACCTTTCCCGTTTTGGAAACAATTCAAAATCCCTCAATCTCCTCCCTAATCCCTATAATTATTTTCAGTCCCCCTAATCTCTCTAACTACCCAACAACCACTTTTCCTAATTCTATATACACTATCATTATCAATTATCCATCCATCAGCAATAGACAATACACGGTATACACGAAAAAACAATCAGTACCCAAAATCCAAGCCTACCCCCACCTTCTCTCTTTTCTTCCCCACAAAATCTTCCCCACACAGTGCACGCATACACACGATACAATATCACCAATACCCCTCTCCTCCCCCTCTCTGAATTCCACCAACAGAAACATATACAGAATACATCGAGCATACATACACAAATCAACACCCTTTTCTCTCTTGATTGTATCATAACACACACCACCCCACACCGATATATCTCATTCTCCACGCCTACAAAATACCCACCATCACATAAAAATAGATAGGGAACATCGAGAAAAGAAGGGGAAATTAAGGAGGGGATCCAAGGCAGTGGTGGGAACACCATCGCCACCAATGGTGGTAGAAACCATCAATCGAAACAAGTAGAGGGATGTTGACATCATGGTAGTGGTGGGATTACCGGTGGAAAACAAATCGAAGCAAAAGGGATCGGAGTATGAGAGATTGACGGGCATATACAGGGGTGTTGGCACCACCACTGGCGTAGCGGCAACGCCGCGGTGTTATTTGAAAACAAAAATCGTTGGCAGTCGCACCCTCCCTCTCGTCTGCACCACCGCTGTTGTTGTTCACCGGAAACAGGGGTTTTGATCGGAGAGCAGAGAATCGGAGTGGCAGGGACGCTGTTAGGCAAATTGGTGTCGCTCCTCTCTTTCGTTGCTGCTGTGATGATGACTGAGAGTCTGATTTTGGTCTTGTTTTATCATCGACACTCACCAGAATTTTGTCTTCCGGTCACCTGTCTCTTATTGACAATTTTGACTGAGACTCGGTCTTGCTGACTGCTCTGTTTTGTTTTTCCTTTGGCTATGTATGTTTGTTATCTTTGTTGGTTTCATTTGCACTTAATCTGTTTGTTGATGTTGCATATTGGGAAATTGTGGAGGGAAATAATCACCATCGTGGCCTTGAAATTGAGTGAAAAATTCAATGTTGGCGACAAATATCACAGCTCTTTGAGTTTATCGTTGACCCAGTCAAAGCTATGAAATTACTTGACTAGTTATTGGAGATGTTACTGATTTTGGAAAGATATTGTGCAACACAGCCTATGAAAATATCTCTTATTTGAGGCTACACAAGGAATTGATAGACATATAACGAATTGACGGATGCTATATCAATTATGGCCAAGAAAAATAATTATTTATTTGAGGCCTATTTGAACGGATACTACAGTCCCATTCATGCGTCCCTAAAACAAAAGGCTATGATGACGTGTACGAAGCCATGATTGCAAAACGAACCGGTGATGGAGTGGTGGGACCGGTACTTGGCATGGCAATACGACCGACCGGCGTGTTTGCAGCCATACCGACGTCCCTAACCTCCACCCAATTCATACATATCTGGGCCGATACTTTTACAAAATCTCTTTCCCCTTTTATTTTATCTTATTATTTTAATATTTTTACACTATTATTATTATTATTATTATTATTATTATTATTATTTTTATTAATACTAATCTTATTTTCTCTATATTTTGTGCGAGGTAAAATTGGATGAGAGACGAGGAAAAAAGACCGCTAGAAGAAAAATCATTTTACTTACATTACTTTCGTCATTGTCATTATTATAATAATAATAATTATTAGTATTATTATTATTGTTATAATTATTATTTGACGTACTAATTCATATTTCTACATATTTTTACGAGGTACATCGTGGCGGTATTACGAAAAGGCGGCACTTTCGAAAAGGACAAAATATCCAAAATAGTTGACTTTATTTGATTTCATTTTATTAATTTCGTTTGCAATTTTTACTAACTTGTTTGTTTATTTTGCAAGGCACAAAGCTTGGTCATTAGATGAGACTAATGTTTCTTAATTGTCTTTAAAGTCGTATATCATAGTTTAATATCCAAATATTTTATTGCTTAGTTAGTTTAATTAATTGCTTAGAATCCCAATTATAAAGTCCGGCCGGTAACCACATTTGGTGGAGCTTGAGAGGTGCCTAACCCCTTCCTCTCGAGTTAACTTGAACCTCTTACCTAGATTTCTGGTTCGTAGACTAAGTTTCGGAGTTAATTATAAAATTATCTAGAAACAAAATAGGTGCCCTAATACGCCTAGTTAAAAAATATGTTAGGTGGCGACTCCAACTCTTTACCCGTGAGTTACCCAATTAGTCGAGCCCTATTTCGAACTTTAACCGATTCGGGTAAAAATAGGATGTGACAATATGTTTCAGGGATAAATGAATATTATTATCACTATACATGACCAAATTTTTCGATTAGAGTGAGAAATGATGTTCATTTTAACTAGAAAACACCAATTATACTTGTTATATCGACAAATGATGATGATTATAACTAGAAATGACCCACTATACTTGTAAAAGTGACAAATGATGCTCATTTTCGCTTCAAAAGACCAATTATAGTTGTTAGAGTGAGAAATGATGACAATTATCAGTAGTAATGACCAATTATACTTGTAAGAATGACAAGTGATGATTTTTTCACTAGAAATGACCAATTATACTTGTAAGAGTGACAAGTGATGATCAACAATCATAGGGTTGTTTCAAAGAACCTATTGATGTTCGTCACATTCTACTGTCGTTCGGAGCGCGCTATTTTATTGTTGCTATCTTCATCATATTTTTTTTTCCAATTAGAGTAGTTAGAGTGAGAAGTGATGATCAATTTCACTAGAAATGACCCACTATACTTGTTAGAGTGACAAATGATGATCCATCCATCATAATGTTGTTTCGAACATCAAATTGATGTTTGTCACATTTAACGAGTCGTTCCGAGCACGGTCTTCAATTGTTTCTATCTTCATCGTATTGTTTCCCAATTTGAGTAGTTAGAGTGACAAATTATGATGATATCACTATAAGTGACCAATTATACTTGTAAGAGTGATACATTCATCAACTTTCATCACAAAAAAGCACTTAGAGTAGTTAGACTGAGAAATGATGATCATTATTACTAGAAATGACCAATTATACTTGTTAGAGCGACAAATTATGATGACAATGACTAGAAATGATCCACTCTGCTTGTAAGAGTGACAAGTGATGATCATTATGACCATAAATGACCAATTATACTTGTTAGAGTGAGAAATGATGATCATTATCACTAGAAATGACCAATTATACTTGTAAGGGTGACAAGTGATGATGACTAGAAATGACCCACTATGCTTGTATGAGTGACAAGTGATGATCATTTTACCTAGAAATGGCCACTTATACATGTAAGAGTGACAAGAGATGATCATTATGACTATAAATGACCAATTATACTTGTTAGAGTGACAAATTATGATCCATACATATAGTCTTGTTTCGAACATCTAATAGATGTTTGTCACATTCAACGCGTCGTTCCGAGCGCGGTCTTCAATTGTTTCTATCTTCATCATATTGTTTCCCAATTTGAGTAGTTAGAGTGACAAATTATGATAATTATATCACTATAAGTGACCAATTATACTTTTAAGAGTGATAAATTCATCAAATTTCACAAAAAAAGACCACTTAGAGTAGTTAGCGTGAGAATTGATGATCATTATCACTAGAAATGAAAAATTATGCTTGTTAGAGTGACAAATGATGATCATTGTCATAAGAAATGACCCACTATACTTGTAATAGTGACAAGTGATGATCATTATCACTATAAATGACCAACTATACTTGTTAGAGTGACAAATGATGATTCATCTATCATAGTTGTTTTGAATATGCTGTTGATGTTTGTCACATTAAGTTGTCGTTCGGAGCGCCCTCATTTTGTTGTTACCATCTTCATCGTATAGCTTTTCAAAATGTCCGAACATATAGCGATATGATTGAAATATGTTGTGAGTCGTGCGGAACGACTTAGGGTACAATGGTAATTTACTTGGCAACATAATAAGTTCAAATAAAATTTCTTGATCATTAGTACACAAAACATAACAAGTGGAAATAAATAGAACCTAAACTATGAACCAACACTTGATCCAAGTACAGAATATGAGAACAATTAGCACTACCACAACACCCAATTTTTTTTGCCATAACCGTGCCTCTTTCCTCTCTTCTTCAGCAGCTTTCAACTTTTTAAGTAGACCACATATTACTCTCTTCGCTTGATCTGGCATCTCTTCATCATGCCATCTAAAGTAGTTGCAGCCATTTCCCTACACAAAAAGAAGAAAATAAATACAAGAGTTGAAGAAAAAAATAAATACAACAAACAAATAAATACAAGAAAAAAATAAACCCATCAACTAACCTGTCCATATTTGCATCCGTAAAACCTCATTCCTGAGTTTACTTGAGTCCACGATTTTGTTAACTTTGCATAATCTCCACATCGACAATATGGTACTACACTGCCACTATTAACGGATCTACTAGACATTTTAATCTGGAGGTTTGATTTATTTTTGTAAACTGGTTTGATAAATAATGAACGGATATATAATGTGTTGGGTGGTATATTTTATTACCGTTGGTAAATAAATATTGTTCACGCGCCCAATGTAATAATTGATCACGAGTTTGGGCTAGACCGAAAGGATATCCGGAACACCTTGTAAATGATAAGTTACGCGAATTATACTTATGTACAATGACGTCCGAACTATATATTGAAAAATTAAAATAAACAAACGGCTATAATACAAGTTGCAAATACCAATACACCAAACAGCTGCACTAGGTTGCAGCAAGGTTGTGTTGGAAATATGATTCGGAACACCCATGTGGGTCAACCCGGATCCATGTCCAAATATATTTGATTATATATTTGTTATATAAATCATAATATACGGAAAAATTAGCAAAAGACACAACTATTGGGAAACTTGTTTTGAAGAGTTGTGTCTCCTATCAACTATAAAAGAAGTCCTAATTGTTAGGAACTTCTAACTTTTCCCTGCGTACTTTTTCCTTCTCTGAAAAACAGAAACAACTAAACTCTCCCTCTCTATGTCAAAAGACTTTCTTCTTCTATTATGGTGAAGAAGAAGATACCAACGAATAATGGAAGTGATCTTCTACGAATTGGAACTTCGTCTGTAACTCAGGTACGACTAGACTATGAACTATATAATGTAGTTCGTGTTTCTAAAATATGTGATTACACTATCGACTAGTGAAACAAATACTGCTAGGCCCTGTGCGAATTGTATGTTCTTGGATTGTGTATAATCCTTCATTGGTATCAGAGCTCGAATTATTTGTTTTCTAGTCTGTGTGTGTCACCGTTAGGATGAAAATTATGTGCTATGTACTCTGTGGGTTTCGAATATGTTGTGGCATTAATGTTTTTGACGTTGTAAATACAATTGTCGAGCAATTGTAACAATTGCTGATTTGTTGTAAACTTTCCCTACACGTGATGAAGTTGAGACCATTCTGATGGAATCCTCGTCAACGTTAGTAACGGCACTAATGGTGCCTTCTGTGATGGACCATCAAACGTTGAATTTGTTTTGCCATGCTTTGTCAAAGAACTTCTTTTTTAAATAAAAAGAAAAAAAAAAAAAGGAAAAGAGAAGAGCTCCATAAACTATATTCTATGTGAGGCCCCAGATCCTATTCGTTTGAATTCTCCAACAATTTATATTATTCCCGGTGCCAATAAAGGACTTTGTGACCCATTAGTGAGAAATATGAAGTAGCACCGGCGCACATTCACTGTGTGGAACATAATTTACTTTGGGTTCATTTTAAATCCTAAGTTGGAGAACCTGAAAGTTCTTTGTAATGTACAACGTAAATAATTTTTCACTGTTTGTGAATGGTGAAATATTCCCAAGTCACAACACTGCCTTCAGAGATACATAAAATTACTTGGTGACACATTTGTGTAGCCCACGTGGTCTTTAGACCAATATTTTGGTACTTGAAGTTTTACAGTATCATGTAGCTGATTCATGCGCTTTTTTTTTTTTTAAACTTTCATAATTTTTATACATATAGATATATATTAATTTTGTGAAGATATATTATTTTGTATATGTTACAAAAGAAATATATAGAAAGATTAAGCACAACAATCAAAGTTATTTTTTGGTGAAACCTTTATCTACACCAAACGCTTAACATATACAATTGTGTATGTTTATATATGTATATCCTTGCTACCATAGTATTTTTTTTCTACATTTGTTTTAGTGAAATAATGACTAAGTGCATTTAAATCGTGCAATTGTCTGTGTGACATATATTTGCATAAGTATATACTTGTAAAATACAGAAGTCCCTTGATATTGATTCCCGGGTAAAAAGAGTGAATTCAAAGTTTAATTTTGAAGAAGAAAACATCTTATTCAAGGAAATGATACACCTTCTCTTCTTTGACTTTAATAATCGGTACAGTAGTTGTCTTATGTGGAAAGAAAGGGTTCTTTACTCTGTCCAAGGACAATGCTAGTGAAAACAAGTATGCACTTAATAAAGATATATTGAAAAGTCAGCAACTACCATATCCAAAGTTTATTTTGTAAAATTTTATCGCCATCATAGTTTATGTACGGTGGGAATATATAATATACATACTTATACATATGTGTATATATAGTTGTGGTGGTTTGAATTCTTTCTGTAGGTGTTACGAAAAAATTATGTTAAGGTGGCTTTTGATTAGTATAGTGGTTTATCTGGCACTATATTTGAATACACTTTGGTATTGCTATTTCTATATCTGTTATAGAATTTTTGGCTTATTTAGTCTTAATCTTAGTAATTCAAGACCGGTGTTCTTTTAATAATTGATTATGTTAGATTAATGGAATATTAGAATTTAGATGATGATTGGGAATATAGTGAACTTTCGATTCCAAATCTAATGTGAAATAAAATAATCACATTATTTTAAGGATTAGTATGTATATGAATTTTAGACCCTAAGACAGTACACAGTTGTCTCAATAAGTTTATACTAGTTTATATCAATATGTCAATTGCTATGAGATTATTGTCCCAATTTAACCAAAGTATTAATGGTGACAACAAAATTCAGTATATCCTAAAAGAGCAAGAAGCTCTTGAGACTTTATATATGTCTATGATGTCTCATAAAAGTGCATTAAATTCCATTGTAGCTAGTATATTATGACATATGTGATCCAAATTATGAAATTGTTCTAAGTTAGTTACTTATATGGAAAACCCAATATTTTTTGGGTTTGTGCTGCTTTTGTACATAAATTTTTCCTCCATATGGAAAACTAGTTCCAAGGGGAAGGACTTGTATCTTTCTGTGATACATTTCAGTTCAAGGTTTATGAGTTCATATGTGAACTAAATAGTGGCATTGTAACTGAATTTGGATTACATGATGTTACATATTTATTAGCTAATATTTTTCTAAGTAGGGTGAGATAGGTCAAGACTTGTCTCTTCATGAAACTGAGGACCAAAATTGCTTCCGCTGTTGTCAGTCAAATGAATTTGAGTAAAAATCACTTTGGTGATGATGGATCTGTTCCGATTAACACTACAATGACAAAAAGAATTTATTTAATATTGTTGGTCCCAGTAGGAGTAACTATCAATTGATATATCAATTTTATCAATCTCAACCTCGACGAATGAGTCGTCTGCATTTTCCCCATCGTCGATTTGAGATCGAAGGGGAAGCATATATAGTTACTCCATAAGAAGTATAAGAGCTAAAAAAAGTAATTGAGGCTCTTGATACCCTGCTAAGGATAAATAGTTTAAGCAATAGAAGATGAAATGGAGTTAATGAAACCAAATCAAGAGTTGGAATTGGTTAATATACCTTTGGGTCTAAAGCCAGTGGGAATAAGTGGATTCTCACTAGCGCAAGGCTGATGGTAGTATAAAAACAGATATGGGTTAGCTCTTGAAGTTCAGATTTCAAATCGTTTGAAGGGATTATTGTCTCTTTCAAAAAAAACTTATATTAAGAAATTTTCTTAAACGATTTAATATGCAAAACTGCATGCCCATATATACTCCTATTTCTAGAGGTGAAGTTTCAAGTGGGAGGATGTGTCCTCGTGAATCCATAAGAATATGACTTGTCTCGTGAAGCTAGATATCTATTATTCTAGTTAGCATATATCAATCTGACTTAGAAAAGGAATACTAGAAAGCAGTTAAAGGATACTGAGGTATCTCAAAGGCACATGTGATTATCTTTGTAAAGTAAAGGAAAGGATCTACAACTCAAAGACTATACTTACGATGATTTAGAAAGTGATTTAGATGAGTGAAAATCTAAATTTGGGTTTGTCCTTGCTAAACAATGGCGTCGTGTATTGTTAAATAGCAGTAAATAATCATCAGCCTTAACACAATGAAAGCTGAATTTGTAGCACTTTCATCAACTGTGCAAGAAGCTATTTAGCTTAAATGTCTTTATGATAAATTTGGGTGTGTTAGATATTGCTATTGATTTAGTGACAATCAAGTGTGATAGTCAAGTCTCAATAACTTACACAAAATTCACAAGTATCATTAGAAGACAAATCATATTGATATAAGTATAATTTTGTTAGAGACGGTTGTACTTGTTCATATAAAAGTGAACATGAAATACATCTCTACGCATTATATGAAAATAGATCTGGTAATGCAACTCATAGAATTTAGTGCTTATGAGTGATATGTGAAGGTATTGAGTTTGCGTAGATGTAGATGTAGATGTATTCATACTTTAATTTTTCCCAAGCATGTTCACATAAATCTGCATTATTGAAGTTAATGTAGTTGCAGCCTAAATTAATTGATCTTGTTGATTTATATACATAAAATATTTTATGTTTAGTACATAAATTTGAAGTATGTCGGACAGACAAAAAGATTGGCCTATTCGCACAGGCAATCGCCTCTATTATCTAAGTGACTAATAGGGATGAAACAATTATAAACTTATTATTATCTGGGGTGATAATAATAGAGAGCTTGAAGTTAAAGTTTAAAATAAGAATGTCGCTTGTTTTTTGGTTAATCATATTTTGATTAAATGTGAGTCTGTCTTAATGCCAGATGTGAGTTCTGAAGGATAAAATGTAAGAGTAGATTTGTGAACTCAAAGTTAGACATGAGTTGTCTGAACTATCATCTACACAGTATTTAATTTATGAAAGACATACGCTCCATGGGAAATGAGTCAATACTGTGATACGTGATTCATACCACGTATGCATAAAGTGACCTCTGGGCGATACAAGTTTTATCTCTACTTGCTTATCGTGTGAAGCCCTGAAAGTTATTAGTAATTTTCTTTCTTTGTACCCTCATGACTTTGATCAGTTTCACGAGATTCAATTTAGTGTTTGCTATCGTAGAGTGTTGCCAAGAGATCATGGATGATTCGGTCTGGCGGAACATTTCTAGAAAAGCAAGTTAGATTGAGATTAAGAGATTCTTGAGACGAGAAATATCATTGAGTATTATCATATTAATTGTGTTCATTGGATCACCCATTATGTCTGTCTTTGGGACAAGAACATAATAACATAATGATGAACTCAAATTAATACAAAGAGATCGTGAGAGAGATGTGTGTGATAAATGATCTAGGGTACTGCATACTACAATCGACTCCAAGGTTCCGTTATTCGAGATGCTATATATTCCTAACAGATGTATAGCAACTAAGCTCTCGAAGTATGCACTGGTCACACGGTCTAGTCGTTATATATGTATGTTACAGATTGAGAATGAGAGTTGACCCACTATGCGTGAGTGGGAGATGTTGGAAATAGGATTCGGAACACCCATGTGGGTCAACCTGGATCCATGTCCAAATATATATGATTATATATTTGTTATATAAATCATAATATAAGGAAAAATTAGCAAAAGACACAACTATTGGGAAACTTGTTTTGAAGAGTTGTGTCTCCTATCAACTATAAAAGAAGTCCTAATTGTTAGGAACTTCTAACTTTTCCCTGCGTACTTTTTCCTTCTCTGAAAAATAGAAACAACTAAACTCTCCCTCTCTATGTCAAAAGACTTTCTTCTTCTATTATGGTAAAGAAGAAGATTCCAACGAATAATGGAAGTGATCTTCTACGAATTGGAACTTCGTCTGTAACTCAGGTACGACTAGGCTGTGAACTATATTGTGTAGTTCGTGTTTCTATAACATGTGATTATACCATCGACTAGTGAAACAAATAATGTTAGACCCTGTGCGAATTGTATGTTCTTGGATTGTGTATAATCCTTCAGGCTGCAATGATGTTCGGAACATCTTGTCAAGGATACGTTACACGAATTATACTTATATAGGCTAACGTTCCGAACCACATGTTCAAAATTTGAAATACACAAACGGTTACAATATAAACCGCTCAAATACCAATACACCAAATGGCTACAATACAATTTGCTGACCAGTCACGTCGAAACAAACATTTCAGTTGCCTCTCTTTACTCCTATAAATACTCAATAATTCAAACCATTTCAATCCACATTCATCAACTTACAATTCGAACCATTTCAATCCACATTCATCAACTAACAATTCAAACCATTCATCAACAAAAATGGCTCGTCAACCATCTTCAAGAGGAGGCTCCACGACAAGAGGAGGCTCCACGGCAAGAGGAGGCTCCACGTCTAGGCAAAACACTACTGTTGCATTATCATTTCCAGACTCACCGCAAACTGAAAGGTCGATTGACAGATTGGAACAACTTAGGGCTGAAGTATGGGGTTGGAAGTTCCAGTTCGAGATCTTCCTCCATGGCTACATCAAAAAGATGAAGAAGGAAGTGCGAAGGATAAAAAAAATGATAAAAGGGGTACTTGCTGATAAGGGGATGCATTACCTTGACTTCTACTCCTCACCTTCACCGTAGATTAGGATGTTTATATTAATGTTTATTATATAACTTCTTTTTGAATGTTTATCATCAAGTTTTTTTTTTGAATGCTATTATAACTAGCATTCCTTTTGTAAAACGCTGACTTTGATGTGCAGTTTATTTGTTTGAATGCTAATATAAATAGCATTCTTTTTGTAAAACGCTGACAATGATGATCAATGAAGGATATGTTTGACTAGTTCCTGTAAATAAGTGTACAATCTGTTTAGAACATCTTTATGTTCAGAACATCTAGTGTTATGTTCAGAACGTTTCTGTGTTTTTCTAAAACACCATCATCCTTTATACAATGAGATATGCATGTTTGGAACATCAAACTTACGCGAGGAACACCATTTTGTCGTTCTGAACAAATGATGAACAATTTATGTGCTCTGTTCATTTTCTAAAAAAGTAATCCATACATAATTACATACGGACAATATCCCGAACGATATGTCAATGTTCCGAACATCAAGTTAAAGTCAAAAAAGGCACAACGGTTACAATTAGCAGTTGCATCCTCGTTTGAATAGTACATAACGGTTACGAGTTTCGTCAAAAGTCACTTTCCAGAAAACCATTCCCAACAGACTCGTCGATTGGCACTTTACTCTTATAAATACCCGACAGTCACACATCGATTCCACATATTTCAAAATGCATCATAGACCAAGAACAAGGGGAGCACTGATAAGAGGAGCATCGAGTTCAAGATGGCCTAGAGTTCCTTCCTCGAGTTCACATTCAGAATCTGAAAATTCGAACGATGGTTTGGACCAACTAAGGTATGAAGTGTGGGAATGGAAATTCAAATTCGAGGAATTCTTCCAAGATTACATAAGGGACATAAAAAGGATGAAAAGAATGTTTAAAGGGCTGCTTGCTGAAAAAGGAATTGATTATGTCTCATACTCCACACCACCAGGAACACCACCTGAAGCACCACCACAAGCTCCACAACATGCACCCTAAGTTCGATTGCCTATGTTTATTTTAATTATAATTTTATATGTTTATTATTT
The DNA here is from genome assembly GCA_029990575.1 of Petunia axillaris subsp. axillaris. Taxonomy (NCBI): domain Eukaryota; kingdom Viridiplantae; phylum Streptophyta; class Magnoliopsida; order Solanales; family Solanaceae; genus Petunia; species Petunia axillaris. Next base: position 53,259,632 of record JARKNS010000003.1, read on the forward strand.
TATTGTGCCGTTTGTGTCTCGATATAATATGTATTTTGTATTTTCTAAAGAACATAAGTGGAGTAGTTGAATGACGTTTGTAACATCAGTGGTTATATTAAGGAACGACTTATCGTTTCAGAACAACTTTTTATCGTTCCAGGGTAAACTTAAATAAATGTTGCAAATGTTCGGAACATCCCATTATTTTTTAGGAACAACAATATGTCGTTCTGGAACATCATTAATAATCGTCTAAATTTTACTACGTCATTTTCTGTTGAATGCTGAACAACTAACCAATATATTTGAATGTTTGTTTAAATTGTGACTAATTAAGCTATCCTTTTAAGCACATCAAAAGCTATTACTTGGCTAAAAAAATAAAGCATCCATACCTAATTACATAATCAAAATAAAAGTTAAAAGATTATCCAAATATTACATATACCCAAATCAAGGTTTCATTTTTCCATTAAAAACACAAACGGCAAAACGTTGCCTCCACCGATCAGCCTCACTGTCACAAATTTTGCCCATGGGGGTGTTTGTAAGAAGATGCTCAGTGTACATCAACATGAACACTCCACATGATTTTGCTGTTAGATTTTGTGGAAAAAGTGATCTTGGCACTTTCTCAAACGACCACATATCTCCTTCCTTACACTTCGGATCCAAGTTTTTGAATAGCATAGAATTTTTGACATAGATCGGGAACATGTAGAGAATGGAGATAATTATTGGCAAGAAGTGTTCATCATCATTAACACCATGATTGCAATCATACACCCAAACCTTCACTTCAACCATGTCAAACACCACCGTCACGTAGTGATTGTCGTTGATGTTGAAGACGGCGAAGATCTTCTTAACAGCAGCCCAACACCTACCCCCTGGGTAGGGTATCTTTTCATCTGCATACTTCAGAAAATCATCATCAAACTCATACGTCTTCAACGCCACATCAAGCGGTAGCTTATCTTCTTGCGCATCTACTTCCAGTTGGTAGTAGCATTTTTTCATGTTTGTCAATAATGCCATATCCAAAATGAGGTCACTTTGATCGTAATGATAGGGGTAATTCAAATGCCTCTCCCGCATCATTGTCATCACAGCTTCAACATATTGCAGAACATATAAGAGACAAAAATAAATTGGGGTATAAGTGAGTGAAGGAAAGGTATGTCATTCCGAACATCTCGCGATATTCAGAACGAATGTGCGATGTTCTAGAAATCTATAAGAAGTTAGAAATGTGTGAGTTGTTCAAAGCATAATTACGATGTTCTGAACTTACTCAGTATGTTCCGTACAACAATGTGAAGTTCAGAAAAATAGTTAAAAATAAACTTACAATGTCCCACAGCCACTCTTTCTTGTCCATCAGCGTTTTGAAATCCTTGAAATTCATCGGTAATCCAAGAAAAAACATCTTTTTGTTGCTTCCTTTTTCTGATAAATGCGTTCATAGCATCCACTTTTTTTCACTTCAATGGCTTGTAAATATCCACCGGAAACCTCAGAGCAACTTCTTCCTGCTTCTTCTTCTCTTCTGTTTGTGGTGATTTCACAACCTTTGCAGGTTTTATAATTGTTTTGCTCTTCAATTGCTTAATCGTCTCTTGCATAGCCACCATCTCCATCTTAATGCCTTTACGCCAATCGTTGCAATCTTTGCAATTGCAACTGCTGCATTTGGAGATGTCGAATCCATCTCCACCAGAAGAATCACCTTTGCTTTGCACAAAAGCCACAATATTTGTCTCATAAGCCATGGCCTTTTGCTCATAAGCCAAAATTTTTTGCTCCATTGCTTCCCTCCATCCGCTGCATTCATCACATTTGCAGCCTCTGCAATTGGAGCTCCTCTTCACTGTACCAACTTCAGTGATACCAGCAACTTCAAACTCACCATCAGCTTTGTTTCCAATGTCAATATTCACATCTTGCAGGTCATCAATTCTCTCTGCATTATATTCCCAATAACTTCCAAACATCATCGCGATTTCTACTTCCTTAGCTTTACGTTCTATCACTTGTCTTGGAGGAGTTGCAGGATTGTTCTTGAAGATACAAATTGTAGTGCCACCAACAAGACCAAGGCTGGAAGCATCCGGCAACACTTCCCAAAAAGGATCCATAAAGTCGTCCTTAGAGTCTTCAAATGGCACAATGTTTTGATAAAAATCCATCTCCAGCTCATCATCAGTAGGAATGAGGAAAGGGTGAAGAACATGTTAATATACCCCCACAACATTAAATAAATATCAAATAAATTTTAAAAAGCTTTTCCAAGCTGTTTGGGACAAAGTTGAGTTGTTCAAAAACATCAAGCCATGATGTTCCGAACATCGTAGAGTCAATTGATGGTGCTTCATGTAGATGTTCTGAACATCAATTGGAAATATCTCAACAAACACAAAGTTGTTCCAAACATTACATAACATATATGGAAAATGGAATACTTACAGGAACATCATGTTGCTCAAACAACCTATCCGTATCTCTTTCACAAATTTCAGTAAGCATGTTTATGATCCTTGGGATTGTTTTTTCTTTTGGCAAATCCTTTGGCCTCAAGACAGGTATAGCTTCATGAGCCCAGGCCATGAATGCCCATGGAAAGCCCCAAAGATTGTAATTCTGGCTTCCTTCTGCACGAGGTTCTATTGACTTTATCAGATATTCCATTGTTAATTCAAAACTCATCCTACCCCAAGGATAACGCTGGAATGCCTCAAGATCGGTGGCCAAGCGCACGACCCATTCCTCTATTCCATATTTGGAATCCCTTACAAAAAGAATAGAATGAAAAAACCAAGCCACGCACAGATTTAAATACCACTTCTTGGATACTATTCCAAAACATACCAAGTCAAGCAAGTCACCAGACTACACAACTTGCTTTTTCTTCGGCTGCTTTTGTTTTTTGGGCTTGTTAAACTTCCTCTTGGTGGGTGAAGGTGAGGGTGAGGGTGAGGATGAGTGTGAGAGTCATGAGTGAGAGTGTGAGGGTGCAGGTGACTCCTTCACCTTCTTCTCCCCCCCCCCCCCATGCCCTTCCGCTTCCCCCTCCCCTTCTCCTTTTCCTTCTCCTTCTTTTCCTTCTTCTCCTTCTCCTCCTTTTGCTTTTTCTCTTTCTCCTTCTGCTTCCTCTTCTTCTCTTTGAAATAATCAACAACAAACTTCCACAATTGCTTCCCTTTTTCTTTCATTTCTTCCATGTACTGTTTATCTAGATAGGCACCACAGTTTAGCCCTGTCATTAGTGCAAACTCGGATAGGCTAAAACGTGTTGGCAATCCATTGAAGGATATCCAAACCTCTCTCTGCTTCTTGCAAAGAATCCTTCGCATGAGAAGGTTATGCACCAACTTGGTGCCAAACAGTGGAAATTCCGGTAATTGTAAGAAAGGACCGAAACAACTATGGGCAAATCCCTTTCTCACTTGCAATTTTTTCAAAACCTCTTTAAACTATATCATACCCCTAGCCAACGACGATCGAACAGTAATCTTCCCATTAAAAGGTTCATTGTTGGTCAGAAATGTGTCGTACAGAAAATCAACGTTTCTCTTAAAAATAGCATGACTAATGTTTTCATACTGCACATAATTTTAGCATAAAATTAATAAAATGAATCGTAATGATAGTAAATGACATTAAAGGAAAAACTTAAATGTTCGGAACATGGTATGATGAGGTTCTGAACGATCACAACAATTATTTGGAACATCACGTAATGTGTTCAGAACGACAGCTACCAGCCTTCATGCTGATGTTGGGAACATTAACAGGTCGTGTAGAACATCAAGATAGTTGTTCCGTACAATCACGAGTTTCAATTCAACTATCACCTGGTCTTCCTCCAGTTTCAATCCAGATGTTCCTTCAGTTTCCTTCTCTTCACCTGCTTCCTCTTCAACATTTCCCCTGCATTAATTACAGCTTGGCCATCTATTTTAACTCTTTTTACACGATCCTTCAGAAAGTTGCTTTTAAAATTACACCCTCCGCCTCTCTTCTACTTGTTTTACTGCTTCTTGGACTCTCCCCTGACTTATCTGCTTCCCCTTCTACTTCCTCTCCTTTTTCTCAACTTAAATCATCAGCTTCTTCATTTTTTTTTACCACCATTTTCCTCTTCATTTTCACGATCACCATCTTCCTCTCCAGTCCTCAAAAATCACTTTTTAACAGTTCATCAATACCGACGTATCTGAATACACCCTTCTTTCACCCTCATCTGTAGCCCTTTCCAAATCCTCCCTACCTTTACTTGAATCATAACTTCGTGCTGGACTTTGGCTTTCCTCTTGTTTATCACCTTTGTTTTATGGACCTACTATTTTTCCTTGGCTGTCGTCACTCTCCACAACCAATTTTCTTTTAGTTGTTCTAGTTTTTCCTTGGCATTTAGGAGTAGGTTCTAAATCTATAGGAGTACGGTCCGAATCTGAAGTAGTAGGCTTCTCAGGCTTCTTCTTCGGTGAAGGGCCCTTTCTTTTAGAAATTTCCTTCTTAGGAGTCTTTGTAGGCTTTTTCTTCTGCTCATCTTCTTCTTTCAATGTTAAATTTCTCGGTTTTAAATTTACTATTTTTCTGCAAAGCAAAACAAGGGGATACAAAATTTAGTTACAGAAAATCATGAACATCCAATGAGATGTTTAGAACCTCATATGAACTGTTGTGAAGCTACTATGGTGTTCAGAATATCAAGACACATAATAGCAATAACATCTATTTACAACTAAATAAAGCAGCGTTGGTTCACAGAAAACCCAGAAATCGTCACAATTTAACCAACAAATGTAAAAAGCCTAAAAGTTTAAGTTGAAATCCCCTTTGTAGTTTGGAACTACTTTACCCATTAAAACACATAATGCCATTCAATTTCAACACAATATTACACCTTTTGTACAAAAACAAACACCCAAAGTAGCATTAATCATCGTCGACGAAAAAATTAACAAAAAAAACCTAGGTTCAAGATTTACACTACAGTTTAAATGATCATAATATTTTTTACCTTTTATATTTAATACTTTGTTGTATTGCTGGTCGGATTCCTTGAAAAACCACAGAGAAGTTGAGATTTATTTGGTTAAGATTTCGTGCAAGAGAAGATGAAGTGAAGTGATGGAAGATGAAGAGAGTAGAGAGAGCCACGCGGGGGGAGGTTATGTTGTTCCTGATGTTTGAAATGATTAATTTGTATGTTTTAAGAACGGCCCACAGGTTTTAAAAATATTAATTCAGTCCCTGATTAGTCCTAATCAGCTTAAAAAAATGGGGGAAAAAAGGTGAGGCCCTTTTCTGCCAGAAAAGACTTGAGAAGTTCCTGAACCCCATTCTCACTAGTTATTTGTTGCTCCCAAACACACACGCAAGTATACGTGGTCGACAAGTAATAAAGTGATAAGTCAAGTATCGTTCCCACGAGGACTATTCAGACTGGACTCCTAACAAACAATTTCTTAACAATTACTCAGGGATCTTTTCAAATAGTGAGAGTATTATTAACTAAAGAACAGTAAATTAAATGGTAGAAGTGAATTCAAACAATGGAGCAAAACTTCGTTGTTATCAGTAATAAGGAGACGGTCCAAGGTCAGAGTTACGAACAATCCAGTTGAGTTTTCCAATTGATTCCACTTCTCAAATGCCGGATTACTAACTAACAGATTAAATGTACCCGTGAAAACCTTTCGATTCTTCACGGTCTATGCAGGCTACTCCAATCCCTATATGTCTATGGGTTGAATCACGTGCACGCATTAACGAATTCTGTAATTAGTTAAGCTAGGCGAGCAAGTATATGTCGATCCTACTCACAAATTGGTTTCCCGATGCCCGGGTTCACAATTTAGCCCTACTCTTTCTTATTGCGTTCATAAATTCCCTCTTTCGAGTTCAATCTAAAAAGCATAGATAATGCGTAATAATCGGGCCCTGACAATTATACAAGTGAAATCAAGAAATAATAAGCAATCCGTTATGGGATTCAATAGATGGAATTCAATCTTCAAACATCAACTTTCATGAAATACTCTAACCCTAGAACGTAAGATTTAGCCACGCATACTCATAATAACAACACAGGATTCGATGAAATAATGAAATAATGATGTAATAGATTAATGAAAGGAAGAAAAACCCTTGTTCAAGATGTTATGAGCTCTCCAATTTGCTCCAAAGCTTAACTCTTATAAAAAACTAAGTAAAAGAGTATTTATAGGGTTTACAAAGGCCTGGTAATAAGTTACACCTAAGTCTAGACAAAATAGGAAGTCCAAAAACGCTCTAGGGGCGCTGTAGCTGGCGCCCCGCGCCCCCGAATGCGCCACCCTAGGCAGATTACGTCGAAACTCGCACGCTGTGGCCCCGCGGCGAGCCAGAAGCTGGGCGCGGCGCGCCACCTGTGGCGCCAAGCCAATTTCCTGTTTTCCCCGTCTGCAGCTCGCGTCGCGTTGTGCCTTCGTATGTTCGATCCAATCCTAAATTAAAATCCAATTTTTCTTGCTCGATCATGCTCTTTAAAGCTCCAATTGCACTTCATAACAACCTACAATCATACGACACAAAATCAGTGCAAAATCACATTCATCAACTAGAAAACGTGCGAATAAAATATCCAAACGTAAGGAAATATAGGCATAAAATGTCAAACATCATTACTTGACCTCTGGACATTCTTAAATAAGCTTTTATATTATCGTATTTTCTTTCTCTTTAATTGTCTAATGAGATGCAAATCAGTAAAGCAGCTGTCACTTCCAAACTTCTGTTGGAACCAGGCTTATGTTGGTCTGCAGCTTTCTTTGTTGCATTCCCGTGAAATTCTTTCTTTGCTAGATTCTTCACTATTGAATTTAGCCACCAAGATTGGCAAGTATTTGGAGATGGTGAAAAAGTGGAAACTTTAAAGTTCTGCATCATTCTTAAAATGGTAATAAAATTTATGAAATTGTTCTCTATTTCTACTAGTGCTTTCACCAACCAGTTTAGTTAGGCTATTTGTTATAGCTCTTTGATCTGAATACCGCCAAGTACATAGTGACGTTCATTAAGGCTCATTAACAAGGTAGTACAAGTAAAAATATGTATCAATGTTAGCTATAAAGTTTTGGCTTATGGTCTTTTCCCCTAAATGCGTTTTTACTATTTGTTCAAATAGTCCTGTAGTATATTTTAGCATGACATCATGCATGATCAAGGTACCGATCAGCAAACGCTTGCTCGTATATGAGACCTAAGCCAAAGGCCAATTTCACATTCCTCAATAGAATACTGGAATTTATTTTGCCATTCATTTAAACTGAAGTCTAAAAAGATTCCCTTGCCAAATCCAAGTCCCAGTGATTAATTATGTTGCATTTCCAAGCCCCTTGGTGCACTTGTCACTCAAAAATGGGATGTTTATACTTTATCACATTCAGAAGCAATTTGCTTTTCAGCTTGTCTTGTCGAAGAATGAGATTGTTATCAGTTTCTTTCTCTTAAGCTTAATCTTCTGAAAGAGATCAGGTTTCTTCATGAAAGTAGTGCATAGGCTGCTCAAGGCCAAAATATTTCACATTCCTCTGGATCAAGTCATGGCCAATTCTTGAAAAGGTATTTATATTCCACATCCCCACCAACCCGACGCTTGTGAAGTTAATGTTAATCTCGAATAGTACCAATCTACAAGAAATATCTGTTAATGTTAACCTTATGAAGCTAATGTTAATCTTTTGAGTGATTTGAATATGGAAAACTGTGTAATCAATCTACAAGCAACATCTTCGATTATTTCAGTGAACGGATTAATGTTATTCCTTAGGGTCCCAATATTTAGTATTTTCGGGTAAGTTTGATATGAAACTGCTTATTATCTATTTCGAGTGACATATTTTCTGGATCATCATGGTTAGATATTCATGATATTGCTTTTGAACTATGTCACTACTTTGAGAAAAAATTGTAGTATTGCATTTTATTTTTGTTATTCGTGAAAGATCTTCATGAAGCACCTATGAGGTAACCTCGGTCTCTTATGGGGTATCTATTGAGTAAAGGCCTAAAGGGATAGTTAGGAGTGGTAATTAGAGGTGGTTAGTAGTATAACTAACTTATTATAGGTGGCAATATTGAATGATGTACTGATTAGTGAGCATTAGTTAGTGAAGCATTAGTTAGTAAATGCAGTTAGAATAGTTAGTTAGCAGTCAACCATAGTTAGTAGTTAGTTATGGTTAGTTAGTGGTTAGAAGGTGGTTATAACTAACTTGTGGTAGCTTAACTATGAAGCTAACATTATGTATATATATTAGGATCCAATGATTGTAACAATACAATGAATCAGAATTTTCTCCACACTTTCTCTCTCTATGCTCTTAGCTCATCTTAGCTCGTCTTAGCTCGATTCTGTTTCTTCCTCTACATTGCTGCTGTGAGCTTAGTTACATGATAATGTTGTGATCGCGTCCCAAATTTGACATGGTATCAGAGCTAATCGAAGCCTGATTCTACAACAGCTTCCGCGACCTTTTTTGGATTCGAATCACAGTTCATCTTCTTCTGAAATTGTCCTAATTTTCCCTTTTTCTGGAAAATTGCACTGATGGCAGTTATGGATGCAACTCAGACTAACAATGTAGGTGCTGGCAGTGGTGCTGCAGCAGGAAATGGAGATCGTGACACTGGAGTTATTGATCACAATCATCCATTGTATCTGTCTCCAGCTGATACCTCAGGTGTTGCACTAGTGGGGATTCAATTGACAGGTACTGATAACTATGCATTGTGGAGTCGTTCGGTTAAGATTGCACTATTAGGCCGTAGTAAAATAGGGTTCATAGATGGATCCTGCCTTAAGGAACACTACGAGGGAACCCTAGCTATGCAATGGGAGAAGTGTAATGCTATAGTTCTATCATGGATTATGAATGTAGTATCTAAAGAATTGCTAACTGGAATAGTGTATGCATCTAATGCACGCAAGGTGTGGGATAATCTCAGAGAGAAATTTGACAAGATAAACATTGCTAGAACTTTTCAACTGCATCGAGAGATCAATCTCATAACACAGGGCACAGCACAGGTTTCACACTATTTCTCCAGGTTGAGTGATCTGTGGGATGAATATGATGCCTTAGTGCCTCCTTCTACCTGTGACTGTGAAAGATCCAACTCCTTTGTGGATCATGTCTCTCAACAACGCTTATTTCAATTCCTTATGGGATTGAATGATTCTTACTCTAGAGCTAGAAGTCAGATCCTTATGATGCAGCCAGTACTCACTGTGAACCAGTCATATGCCTTGATTGTGCAAGAAGAGAGCCAAAGGAGTATGACTAATGCAATGCAAGTTTTGGAAGTAACTGAACATGCTGCTTTACTTGGAAATAAACCAGACTCATCAGCATATAGATTGAGTGATTCTTATGGGAACAGGAGTGGTTACCCTACTGACAAAGTCTCTGGTGAATCTGCAAATAATAGAGGAAGTTCTTCCTATAAGGGTAAGAATCAACATTACTGTGACTTCTGTCAAAAGAAGGGGCACACAAGGGGTTATTGTAACAAACTCAAAGCATACCAAAAGAAGACTGGTTTTGGATCTGGTGGATCATATCAACACCCTACTTCAGGCTACAACAACATGCCTCAGGCTAACTATGTCACAGAAGGTGGGACAATCTCTCCTATGCAGATGCAGCTGCCACCTCAGTACCCACATGGGAACATGCATTATGGTCAATCTTCTGTGCATCCTCCTCAAGGTTCACCTTCCTACATTACACATGGACCTGTTGGAGCTCCCAGCTTTACACCAGAACAGTACCAGCAAATCATGAAGCTGATAAGCCCAGGGAAGGACATGGACAATGTACCAACTTCTCACACTGCTGCATCAGGTATCCTTGTCTCTCTTTTGTCTAGAATGGAACACAACACCTGGATCGTGGACACAGGGGCCTCCAATCACATGGCCTCCAAACTTGAGTTGTTGTACAATGTATATCCATTAGAAAGTAGGGGCACAGTTCAATTACCAAATGGAGAAGGCTCTTCTATTACCCACATTGGTACAGCTAAGATCTTTAAGGACACACAGATAAGTGGTGTTCTGCATGTTCCAGGATTCAAGTACAACCTATTATCTGTGTCACAGTTAATCAGACAATTGCATTGCTCAGTTGTTTTTACTTTTACTGGATGTGTTTTTCAGGATCCCTGCAATGGGAGGGTCCTGGGGACTGGTAAGTTGGAGAATGGTCTGTATCTCCTAAATAAAGAAGAGCTGCAGAGACATGTGACAGCTGATAATGGAGTAGTTGCAAATGTTTCAATAAACCAGGATGTATGGCACCAAAGGCTTGGACACATACCCATAGCAGCTATGAAGAGGATTGATAGTCTTCATAATGTCAGCATTAAATCAGATACTTTCTGTCCTGTTTGTCCATTAGCAAGACAAAGTAGAGCCCTTTTCCTCATTAGTACTACAAGATCTGAAGCCATGTTTCAGTTAGTGCATGCTGATGTATGGGGACCATACAGGGTGCCCACTTACAATGGAAACAGATTTTTCCTTACTGTAGTTGATGACTATTCTAGACTCACTTGGTTGTTTTTGATGAATGCTAAGTCTGAAACCTATTATATTTTGAAGAATTTTGTGATTATGATCAAGACTCAGTTTAACTCAACTATTAAGATACTCAGAACTGATAATGGTTCAGAGTTTTTTTAATTCTGATATGAGCACCCTCCTCACTGAAAATGGCATTGTACACCAGAGTTCTTGTGTATATACTCCACAACAGAATGGAGTAGTGGAGAGAAAGCACAGACACATACTGGGGGTAGCAAGGGCTCTGAGATTTCAGGCAGGGATTCCTCTCAGATTTTGGGGAGAATGTGTTTTGACTGCAGTACACATTATTAATAGGTTGCCATCCACAGTCTTAGGGGGCAAATCACCTCATGAGATCTTCTTTAAAACAGCTCCTTCTCTGGACCACCTAAGAGTTTTTGGTTGCTTGGCCTATGCAGCAGATGTTCAGCATCATAATAAGTTCTCAGCCAGGGGCCTGCCTATAGTTTTCTTAGGATATGCCACTACACAAAAGGGTTACAGACTATATGATTTGCACTCTAGGAAATTCATCACTAGCAGGGATGTGATATTTCAGGAAAGCATCTTTCCCTTCAAACAGCTGAAAGTGAGCAGTGATCCTGTGTTCCCAATACTGGAACCACTTACCATCTGTGAACAAAGTCTAGAGCCTGCACCAGTTCTCTCACCTGATATAGACTTGAGCAGCATGACCCCTGATAATGATCATGCCATAGCTGATGCCTTTGACTTCTTTGAAGGTCAAGTGGATGACTTGCCAAACACTGACAATGCTGCCTCTCTCTCTCTCAGCCTCCCACAATACCTGATTCAGCTCCTCCCACCTCTACTAACACCACCACTAGGCCTAAGAGAGCTGCAGGTCCTCCTAAGTGGCTCCAGGACTACATTACTGCTCCAAAGGCACACACTACCTTTGCCTATCCTATTTCTGCATATTGTACTTATGACACTATCTCAGCTGACTATGCCACTTGCTTGCAAGCTCAGTCGGCTGCTATTGAGCCCAGGACCTTTCATGAAGCTTCTCAGGATCCTCAGTGGGTTGCTGCTATGCAACAAGAGATCCAAGCTCTACAGGATAATCATACTTGGGACTTAGTCACTTTACCTCATGGTAAGCATGTCATTGGGTGTAAATAGGTGTTCAAAATAAAGTACAAGTCTACTGGAGAGGTTGAAAGATACAAAGCCAGGCTGGTGGCCAAAGGCTATAGTCAGCAGGAGGGGCTCGACTACAGGGAAACCTTCTCCCCAGTTGCCAAAATGGTGACTGTCAGGTCAGTCATTGCTGTAGCTGCTTCTCAGCATTGGCACATCTACCAGATGGATGTGTACAATGCTTTCCTTCAGGGAGATCTCTATGAGGAGGTATACATGCAGATTCCTCAGGGTTTTGGTTCCAAGGGGGAGCATTGCAATAAAGTCTGTAGGTTGAAAAAGTCCCTATATGGCCTCAAACAGGCCTCAAGACAGTGGAACCTAAAACTAGCTGAGGCACTACATGCACTGGGGTTCACACAATCACACTTTGACTACTCTCTTTTCACATTGAAGAAAGGATCAGACATAGTAATCATTCTTGTATATGTGGATGATCTACTGGTGACTGGCTCAAGTGAGCAGTTGATAGCAGAAGCAAGGTGCAGTCTGCAGAAGAAGTTTAAAATGAAGGACCTGGGAGAATTGAAATTCTTCTTAGGTATTGAATTTGCAAGAAACAAAGAGGGAATACTCATGAATCAGAGGAAGTATGCCTTGGAACTGATTTCAGATTCAGGCCTAGGGGGAGCAAAACCTGCTTCCACACCTCTTGATTTCAATCAGAGGTTGACCTCAGTGGCATATGATGAATCCTTAAGAAGGCACAGAATGAAGCAAGGTCTCAGTACCCCAGATTCAGCTCAGGTTGACAAACTCCTGGACAAGCCTGAGTCCTATCAGAGGCTGATAGGGAGGTTACTGTACCTCACTATGACAAGACCTGACATAGCTTACACTGTACAAGTGTTGAGCCAATTCATGCACAGCCCTAAGCGATCTCATATGGATGCTGCTATGAGGGTTGTGAGGTATGTGAAGGGTGCACCAGGCTTGGGGTTATTGATGAAGGAACAGGCTGCAGACACTCTAAATGTATACTGTGACTCAGACTGGGCAGCTTGTCCTGAGACAAGGAGGTCTGTGACAGGGTATTTGGTGAACTTTGGTGATTCCTTGATCTCTTGGAAGTCAAAGAAGCAAGACACAGTGTCCAGAAGCTCTGCTGAAGCTGAGTATAGGAGCATGACTTCAGCAGTAGCTGAGGTCTGCTGGTTAACAGGTTTAATGAAGGAACTAGGAGTACTGGTTAGGCAGCCTAGTGCTATGTACTGTGATAGCAAGGCAGCCATACAAATAGCTGCAAATCCAATATTCCATGAGAGGACAAAGCACATAGACATCGACTGTCATTTTGTAAGGGAGAAATTGCAAAAAGGATTAATCTGCACATATCACATTGGGACCAAAGAGCAATTGGCTGATTTGCTGACTAAAGGTTTGGGCAAGGCACAACATCACTATCTACTGAACAAGCTGGGAGTGAAGAATGTCTTCTCACCCTCCAGCTTGAGGGGGAGTATTGAATGATGTACTGATTAGTGAGCATTAGTTAGTGAAGCATTAGTTAGTAAATACAGTTAGAATAGTTAGTTAGCAGTCAACCATAGTTAGTAGTTAGTTATGGTTAGTTAGTTAGTGGTTAGAAGGTGGTTATAACTAACTTATGGTAGCTTAACTATGAAGCTAACATTGTGTATATATATATTAGGATCCAATGATTGTAACAATACAATGAATCAGAATTTTCTCCACACTTTCTCTCTCTATGCTTTTAGCTCATCTTAGCTCGTCTTAACTCGATTCTGTTTCTTCCTCTACATTGCTGCTGTGAGCTTAGTTACATGATAATGCTGTGATCGCGTCCCAAATTTGACAGGCAAGTGTTAATTGGTGTGATTAGTTAGTTATAAAGTGTAACTAATGGGATATAAATATAAATATCCCATCTTTGTACAGCTTTTATTCATTTTCAATACACAAGATATTTTTCACTTTCTCTCTCTACAGCTTACTCTCTATCTTAGCTCAGTAGACTTTCCCTCTCTAGATTTAATCTTCCAAGTTGAGATTCATGACTAATTCGATGAAGCTGTACAAAACTTCACATGGTATCTGAGCATTCGAAGCCTGTTTTTGCTTCCTTTCCGTGCATTTTTTTATTCAATTTACAGATTTTTTTGTAGCCTCTATTTTTAAAAGTTTTACTCATGGTGATCGTAGACTAAGTTTTGGTGAATACAACGGCGGCTCATGGTGGTGTTGCGGCGGGGAATCGTGATGCAAACACCGAGCTAGAACTTGCTGACACAGAAGGTATTTTCTTTCAAGTGTAAGTGCTGCTGAAAATGTCTTCTTGACAAGTGACTTGGAATTGTTGAAGGATCATTGAGAAACATGAGGAGATCATAAAATATGTGTTGCATCATCTGCTGACACATATCAACGCAAGAAACAATTGCTAAACATTTATGTTCTGTAAGGTGGTGGGGGATCAAGATGTGGGCTTGTGCACGTGAGGAATTGTATTTCATTTAATTAGAAGCTTAAGTAGGTAAAGGTGTAGACATTTCTAAATTTTTTTACTTACAAAAAGTTGAAACTTTAAGCATATAGGTGTCAACTTTTTTCTGTATAAGGGAGTATGACCACCTTTCACTTAAAGTTACTAAAAATGGTAATGTGGTAATAAACAGTACCAGAAATAGGAACATGCCGGCATATGAGAATCTATCCATGAATTCATGTCATTTATCAGAAATTTAAAGGTGACATGGCTATATACTTCTAGGCTTCCAGGGACATAGCTAGAAGTCTAGAAGTTAATATTTTAATGGTGTTTTTTTAAAAACATCTTTGGCAATACTAATGTTTGGAATATATAACAAAATGCTTAGCCTTAATAATACAGAATGTATCATTGAATTGAATGTGGATGAATAGATATTAGTTTGGTTTAGTGGAAAGAAGAGTTTTGTGACACCTCTGTTGATTGGCATTGCTTTCAGTGCTTCTGAAATTAGGTAAAGGTACTTAGTCATTTTCAATTTGCATGATGTTCTTCACAAACAGCTCATAATGCCTCCTCACTTCCTCTACTGATTTTCCACCTACACACCTGACGATGTTATGCTAGCGATCAGGAGTGTCCTTGTCATATATAGCCCAAGCCTCTTCGAACTTCTTTTTTTGCCTTGCAGTCCAGGACACCATTAAAGATCAATGCTTGATTGATTAATATGGCTAGAGAATTGTGTTGGATCGAGATAACATGGTTCATGCGGAAGCTAACACTTTAACTATTGAATGACAATAAATCAGATATCATAACAATATAAACTATTTATTGAAAGAGGTTTGGCCAATTAGCCTATGGGAGGGGAAGTCGCCCCCCCCCCCCCCCCAATATATGCTCTTAATGACTGCATTGTGGAGGAGTTTTTCAAAACTTATTCTCCAAGAAAAAGATTATACTAATGGAGGAGTTTCATTCCTTTTAGAATTGTATTCCTCCAATAAATAGAGTCTTGATAGACTAGAAATTCAGGGCAAAAAAATCCTAACAATTCTCCCCTTGGCTTGTATATTTTGGACAGAATAATCTTTATCTCTATTCTTCACATAATCTTCACACTACTGCTTGGTTAAAAAGGGGCCCAAAACTGGGTTGAAAGGAGTCCAAGAATGAATTTAAAGATTGTATTGGTTAAAAGGAGTCGTGCTTTAAAAATAAGTATGGTTAAAACTGACATTACAGCCCATGCATTACAAGTTGATAATTGCAGGATTAAAGGCCATACCATAGATGAATATGATAAACTGGCTTATTGTGACAATTGAAATATAAAAGGGCATCCCACAGACAGATGTTACAGAAACAAGAATAGTACAAGAGGAGAGCAAATGCAGTTGTGGACACTGGAGAAGATGGAGCATCATCTAAAATTGACAACATCACAGCCCTACTGATCACCCAGGACCAGTACAATGAGTTTCTCAGCATGCTGAACAGAAATCAATTTGGGGATAGTGGTGAGGCAAATACCGGTGCTAGTGCAAACAGGGCAGGTAAGCCTCATTTCTTATCAACTGATCCCATATGTAACTGGATAGTAGACGCTGGTGCCACAAACTATATGATTGGAGATAAGAACATGTTTCTGGATTGGCAAGTAGTTAGTAATGCAGGAAAAGTCCAGTTACCTAATGGTGAAGTAACTCAAGTAACACATATAGGAAGATGTCAGTTACCAAGTGGTGAAGTTATCAGAGATGTTCTGTGTGTGCCTAGTTTCAAATTTAACTTGCTCTCAGTCTCAAAGATGGTGAAATATCTGAATTGTAAAGCGACATTTTATCCTAGGATGTGCAGCTTTCAGGACCTCTCTACTAGGAAAGTCAGAGAGATTGGTAGAGAGCATGAAGGACTCTATGTGCTCAATTCCAGACAGCATGGTTGCTCACTAGAAGGAAGATCACTAGTGGCTAAGCAGCAAGTTAGTCCAGAGACTTGGCATCAAAGAATGGGGCATGTACCTATGGATGTACTAAGGAAAATATCTGCACTCAAGAATAATAATAATAGTAGCATTTTACATCTGAATAATTGTGGAGCATGTCCACTGGCTAGACAATGTAGACTTCCATTTCCTGTAAAGAGCAACAGATCTACTAGCATGTTTCAGTTGTTGCACATGGATGTTTGGGGACCTTATAAGAGTGTAACATATGATGGAATGAAGAGCTTTCTCACTGTAGTAGATGATTTTTCTACATGGACTTGGATTTTCTTAATTAAGTTGAAATCTGATGTTGTTATGCTTCTCAAGAATTTCATTGTAATGGTTAAAAATTAGCTTGGGATCAATGTGAAGGCTTTTAGATCAGATAATGGAAAAGAATTCTTTAATCACACCTGTAATGAGTTGTTTAACAGTCATGGAATCATCCATCAGAGTTCCTGTCCTTACACTCCACGGCAGAATGGAGTAGTGGAAAGAAGACATAAACACATCCTTGAAACAGCCAGAGCAATTAAATTCCAAGGTAGCTTGCCAACAAGATTTTGGGGGTGTGTGTGGAAGCTGCAGTATACATAATTAATAGAATACCATCTACTGTACTGGAAAATAGATCTCCATATGAGTTGATGATGAAGAAACAACCCTCTCTAGATCATATGCGAGTAATAGGTTTTTTATGCTATGCCACTAACTTGCTTAAACATGATAAATTTGCACATAGAGCCGTTAAATCAGTCATGATGGGTTATGCATCGCATCAGAAGGGATACAAACTGTATGATCTCACAAATCACACTTTTTTTGTTAGTAGGGATGTGGTATTCTGTGAGACTGTGTTTTCTTTGAAGACGGACATCAGGACACCTGAGCCTAGAGCATTTCCAGAATCATTTGTCAATCAGCAGAGCATGAAGTGGATGAACTACAAGTCTTCTCAAAAACACATAACATCACTGATCAAGGCACAGAGGAAGTGGAGTTCACTGAAATGATTGACAATGCTGTTGTTGACTATGAAGCTGAAGAACTGGAGCAACAGAATGAGCAAGAAAACTGTGAAGTGCAACCCTATATGCAAGCTGAGTCCCAAAGAAGATCAACTAGGAATTCTAAACCACCTGTGTGGATGAAAGATTATGTATTGTCTGCAAAACCTGCTTCAACAGCTACCTATTGTAAATATCCAATATCATATGTGCTGTCTTATACAGGTATGTCTGCAAATTACCAAAGTTATCTGTCCAATTTATCAGCAGAAGTGGAGCCAAAGACCTATGCTGAAGCAACTAAAGATCCCAGATGGATAGAAGCAATGAAAGCAGAGATTCGGGCACTTGAAGGAAACAACACCTGGCAGATAACTGTGTTACCAAATGGGAAGAGAGCTATTGGGTGGAAATGGGTATACAAGATTAAGTATAAAGCTAATGGAGAGGTTGAAAGATTCAAAGCCAGGCTTGTGGCTAAAGGCTATAATTAGAGGGAAAGAATAGATTACCAGGAGACATTCTCGCCAGTGGTTAAAATGGTGACTGTAAGAACTATTGCATCCATTGCAGCTGCAAGAAAATGGGACATTCATCAGATGGATGTCTACAATGCTTTCCTAGAGGGAGATCTTAATGATGAGGTTTACATGGAATTACCACAGGAGTTCAAATCTACATCAGGAAAGGGAAAGGTGTGCAGGCTAGTCAAGTCACTGTATGGCCTCAAACAGGCATCCAGACAATGGAATATTAAACTCATTTCAGCCCTGACAAGCTCAGGTTTTGCATAGAGCCACCTAGATTATTCTTTGCTCATAAGAAGACAATGTGATAAGATAGTTGTGGTTCTAGTATATGTGGATGATTTGTTAATTACTGGGAATGACAAGCAGATGTTGAAAGAGACAAAGAATATATTGCAGAGTCACTTCAAGATCAAAGATCTTGGTATGCCGAGATACTTTCTAGGGATAGAATTTGCAAGGAGTATGGAAGGTATTGTAATGTATCAAAGAAAGTATACTTTGGAATTAATATCAGAAACAAGATTGGCTAGAGCTAAACCTGTGAACTCACCTATAGAGTTAAATCAAAAGCTGACCACTGTGGAATTTGATAAGCACATTGGAGGTTCTGAAGGAGATAAAGTGTTATCAGATCCAAGCAGGTACCAGAGATTGATTGGAAGGTTATTGTACCTAACCATCACTAGACCAGATATATCATATGAAGTACAGTTACTTAGTCAGTTCATGCATGCACCAAAGAATTCACATATGGAAGCTGCTCTCAGAGTTGTGAGTTATCTTAAGCAGGACCCAGGTTTAGGGATTTTGATGTCAGCAAAGGAGACAACTGAAGTACAAGCATTATGTGATGTCGATTGGGTCATGCATAAATACCAGGAGGTCAATCACTAGTTACCTAGTGAAGTTTGGAGATTTTATTATATCTTGGCGATCAAAGAAACAGGATACAGTGTCCAGAAGCTCAGCTTAGGCTGAGTACAGAAGCCTGGCATCAACAGTAGCAGAATTAGTTTTGTTGATAAAGCTGTTTCTAGAATTAGGAGTTAAAGTAAAGCTGCCAATTCCTATACACAGTGATAGCAAGTCAGTAATTCAAATAGCAGCTAACCCTGTGTTTCATGAGCGTACTAAGCATATTGACATTGATTGTTACTTCATTAGAGAAAAGATTCATAGGGAGCTGGTTGATACAGTTTATCTTGCTACCACAGAACAACTAGCAGATGTGCTTACTAAAGGGTTGAAAAGTACTCAAGATAGATATTTGTTGTTCAAGCTAGGCATGAAGAATCTCTTCAATGGCACTAACTTGAGAGGGGGTGTTGAGGAGTTAGAAGGAATCAGCTAAGCTAATGTTAGCTGAAGGCTGTTAGTGCAGTTAGTATAGTCGGTAGTAAGCTATCATAGAAGGTTAGAGTTAGCTGTAATTAGTTAGGTGTGTCAAGTTAATTTGGTACCACAGATTAGTAGTGTATATATAGTAGAGTTTACGAGATATTTTGTACACAATCTCATTTTCCTTTCATTACAAGTAATGAGCTAAGAGGCTATTTCAATATTTCTCTCTCTAGATTCAATACTTCCCCAATTCTCCAAATTAGAATCTATGAATTTTACATGGTACCAGAGCTATTGGCGATCGATCCAAGCTCACCTTAGCTGCATTGAAGCATAGATTACTTGCATTTATCACATACCAATACAATCTGGTGATTTAGGGTTTCAATTTGTTGAAATTAGGGTTCTTAATTCCCAATTTCCTTCACTATTTTTCCCTAATTTTTTTTGCTGAAATGCCGCTTGGATCATCTTCTAATGCATCCTTTTAGTGATGAAGCTGTGGAAATCACAATCGATCATAATCACTCACTGTATTTGCATGCTTCGGATGCACCAGGATCTCTCAACATAGGGATACAACTGACATGTATGGATAATTACACATTGCGGAGTATGGCAATGAGAGTTGCATTGTTAGGAAAGAATAAAATTGGATTCATTGATGGCACAGTTACTAAAGAAATGTTTGGACCCTCACTTATGAATCAGTGGAAAAGATCCAATTCTATAGTGCTATCATGGCTGATGAGTAATGTTAGTAAATCCTTGTTAAGTGGAATTCTGTATAGATCGATAAGTCATTCAGTATGGAAAGATATCAAGGAAAGGTTTGACAAAATTAATCCAACTAGGGCTTATCATCTACATAGAGAAATAACAACTTTAGTGCAGGGAGTTTCATCTGTTTCTGTGTATTATTCCAAATTTAAGGATTTGTGGGATGAATATGAATCCATGGTGCCACCACTATCATGTGACTGTGAGAAGTCCAAAGACTTCATGGAACATTTGGAGAAGTAGAAACTATACCAGTTTTTAATGGGATCAAGTGATGGCTATAGCCAGGCTAGAAGTCAAATATTGTTGATGGTTCTTGTACCCAATGTGAATCAAACATAGGACATGTTGATCCAAGATGAGGATCAAAAACAAATTTCTGGAGATAATCAAATGTTGAGAGATAGAACAGATCCTACTGCATTACTTACAACCAAAGGATATAAGGGCACAGGTCAAGGACTGAGAAAAGGGTATGCGACCAAGTATTGTGATAATTGCAGGATTAAAGGCCATACCAGAGATGAATGTTATAAACTGGCTTATTGTGACAATTGCAATATAAAAGGGCATCCCACAGACAGATGTTACAGAAACAAGAATAGAGGATATCAAGCTGACTCTAGCTAAGAGAGGAGAGCAAATACAGTTGTGGACACTGGAGGAGATGGAGCGTCATCTAAAATTGACAACATCACAGCCCCACTGATCACTCAGGACCTGTAAAATCAGCTTCTCAGCATGCTGAACAGAAATCAATTTGGGGATAGTGGTGAGGCAAATACTGGTACTAGTGCAAACATGGCAGGTAAGCCTCATTTCTTATCAACTGATCCTATATATAACTGGATAGTAGACACTGGTGCCATAAACTATATGATTGGAGATAAGAACATGTTTCTGGATAGGCAAGTAGTTAATAATGCAGGAAAAGTCTAGTTACCTAATGGTAAAGTAACTCAAGCAACACATATAGGAAGATGTCAGTTACCAAGTGGTGAAGTTATCAGAGATGTTCTGTGTGTGCCTAGTTTCAAATTTAACTTGCTCTCAGTCTCAAAGATGGTGAAATATCTTAATTGTAAAGCGACATTTTATCATAAGATGTGCAGCTTTCAGGACCTCTCTACTGGGAAAGTCAGAGAGATTGGTAGAAAGCATGAAGGACTCTATGTGCTTAATTCCAGACAGCAGGGTTGCTCACTAGAAAGAAGATCACTAGTGGCTAAGCAGCAAGTTAGTCCAGAGACTTGGCATCAAAGAATGGGGCATGTACCTATGGCAGTACTAAGGAAAATATCTGCACTCAAGAATAATAGTAGTAGTAGCATTTTACATCTGAATAATTGTGGAGACTTTCTACTAGCTAGACAATGTAGACTTCCATTTCCTGTAGATAGCAACAGATCTACTAGCATGTTTCAGTTGTTGCACATGGATGTTTGGGGACCTTATAAGAGTGTAACATATGATGGAATGAAGAGCTTTCTCACTGTAGTAGATGATTTTTCTACATGGACTTGGATTTTCTTAATGAAGTTGAAATCTGATGTTGTTATGCTTTTCAAGAATTTCATTGTAATGGTTAAAAATTAGTTTGGGATCAATGTGAAGGCTTTTAGATCAGATAATGGAAAAGAATTCTTTAATCACACCTGTAATGAGTTGTTTAACAGTCATGGAATCATCCATCAGAGTTCCTGTCCTTACACTCCACGGAAAAATGGAGTAGTGGAAAGAAGACATAGACACATCCTTGAAACAGCCAGAGCCATTAAATTCCAAGGTAGCTTACCAACAAGATTTTGGGGGGTGTCTGGAAGCTGCAGTAGACATTATTAATAGAATATCATCTATTGTAGAGGAACTAGAGTTCACTGAAATGATTTACAATGCTGTTGTTGACTATGAAGCTAAAGAACTGGAGCAACAGAATGAGCAAGAAGATTGTGAAGTCCAACCCTCTATGCAAGCTGAGTCCCAAAGAAGATCAACTAGGAGTTCTAAACCTCCTGCGTGGATGAAGGATTTTGTATTGCCTGCAAAACCTGCTTCAACAGCTACCTATTGCAAATATCCAATATCAGATGTGCTGTCTTATGCAGGTATGTCTGCAATTACCAAAGTTATCTGTCCAATTTCTTAGCGTAAGTGGAGCCAAAGCCCTATGCTGAAGCAACTAAAGATCCAGATGGATAGAAGCAATGAAAGCAGAGATTCAGTCACTTAAAGAAAAAAAACACCTGGCAGATAACTGTGTTACCAAATAGGAAGAGAGCTATTGGGTGCAAATGGGTATAAGAGATTAAGCATAAAGCTAATGGAGAGGTTGAAAATTCAAAGCCAGGCTTGTGGCCAAAGGCTATAATCAGAGGGAAGGAATAGATTACCAGGAGACATTCTCACCAGTGGTTAAAATGGTGACCGTAAGAAATATTGTGTCCATTACAGCTGCAAGAAAATGGGACATTCATCAGATGGATGTCTACAATGCTTTCCTACAGGGAGATCTTAATGAGGAGGTTTACATGGAGTTATCAAAGGGGTTCAAATCTACAGCAGGAAAGGGAAAGGTGTGCAGGCTAGTCAAGTCACTGTATGGCCTCTAACAGGCATCCAGACAACGGAATATTAAACTCATTTCAGTCCTGACAAGCTAAGGTTTTGCACAGAGCCACCTAGATTGTTCTTTGCTCACAAGAAGACAATGTGATAAAATAGTTGTGGTCCTAGTGTATGTGAATGATTTGTTAATTATTGGGAATGACAAGTAGATGTTGCAAGAGACAAAGAATATATTGCAGAGTCAGTTCAAGATCAAAGATCTTGGTATGCTGAGATACTTTCTAGGGATAGAATTTGCAAGGAGTATGGAAGGTATTGTAATGCATCAAAGAAAGTATACTTTGGAATTAATATCAGAAACGGGATTGGCTAGAGCTAAACCTGTGAACTCACCTATAGAGTTAAATCAAAAGCTGACCACTGTAGAATTTGATAAGCACATTGGAGGTTCTGAAGGAGATAAAGTGTTATCAGATCCAAGCAGGTACCAGAGATTGATTGGAAGGTTATTGTACCTAACCCTCACTAGACCAGATACATCAGATGCAGTATAGTCACTCAGTCAGTTCATGCATGCACCAAAGAATTCACATATGGAAGCTGCTCTCAGAGTTGTGAGGTATCTTCAGCAGGACCCAGGTTTAGGGATTTTGATGTCAGCAAAGAAGACAATGTTGACACCCAATTTTGTCTCTCCTTTTCTATAATTGACTATAATTCAACTTAAGGGTGCAATGTGACTATTTGTGCAAAATATTTATTAGAAAGCATGTATTTACGTACGTTATCCTCTATTTATATATTATATACTTAAGTGTGGCTATATTACGTAACTTTTGCATCATTTAGGTTATTTGTTAAAACTGTGACTATTTGTGAAATTAGTACATTTATAATATTAGTGGGTATATTACAAAAAATCCAAATTCCTTTTTATTTTAATTCTTCTATTTTTCAAAACTCCTATCAAAATTCTTCATTTATTTATATTTATCTTATTTATTGAATTATATTTTTTCTTTTGAACCTAGACGAACACTCGTCTAGGTACGTTCATAATTACATTGAAAATTTTTTTTCTTATTTTATTTTTGGAATTAATCATTTTATTTTTAAATCCCAAATCTCCTACCTTGAATCTAGACTGAGTGTAGTCTAGATATACCATCCAAAATCCCCTAATATCTCCTAAATCCCTAAAATACCTCCCCCAATCTTCCTAATTGATTCCCTAACCCCAAAATTCCTCTAATCTCCCTAATTTTCTCTTATAACAATCCCATTATCTTTCTCAATGCTATATCATCATCATCATCAATACAGGAAACGGACAACACACAGTAAAAAAAAACACTTACACGAAAATACACAGGCCCAACCCCGCACCCATCTAGTCCTTCTTCCCCACCTTCCTATTTCTTCACAACAAGTACATACATACAATATATTACCAACATACTAGCATACCCCCATCATCGTCTCCCCTCTTCAACACAAAAGCAGTATCACACAATATACAGACCTCCCCACTCCTTTACCTTCTTCCCCAATTATTCTATACACTCCACAGTACTTGCCACTCCCTTCTGGATTTCTGCTTCACACACCATTAAAACAGTACACACACTCCCACACCATCTCTTCCACTGTCTCCCGAACACCCACATACAGATCGACACACACGCACCACCACCCACAAAAATCATAACACCACCCCCATCTTTGTCAAACATCAACACACACACCCACTCCCTGTCATTAGAGAAACAATACAGATCCAGAAACCCACATACACATATATACAAATTTGAAATAGGGAACGGGGGATAAAGGGGAACACTGGCGAGGTACTGATGAAAAAGGGGACGGAGATTTGGGGGTTTAATGAGCAGAAACTATGAAGGGAATTATGTCGCCGGAGACCTCATGTTCTCACTTTTCTTCTCCTTTATTCTTGATGATTTTCTGATTGCGAGTAAAGGGGTCGTGGAGTCGCAGCAACGCCACCAAGGCAGTCGCTCCTCCGCCTCTACTGGGTTGAGTTCCTGCTTGTTGCAATCGCTTTAAACCATCGTTCCTATGATGATTCTCTGTTTTGACTCGCCGGAAATCCCACCGGCAATGGCTCATAACTTAGAGCCCAGTTTTCTGTTGTCTTTTTCACAGATCTTACTTAGTTGTTGCTAACCGTTCTTTTGCAGATCGTGAATCTCTAGTCTATTGCTGTTTCGTTTTGCGCGCCTTCTCGTTGCCATCCTGGGCGAATGGGAATTAAAGCAGAAAGTTTAAGTCGACATAGTGGAGATGGTTTATCTGTTTGATCATATTCTGATATCTTTGATCTATTTCATTACGTTGACCCATTTTCGTGATATTACGTTGATTATTCTAAATGTTGTTGGATTAATTTACACACTGATTTAATCGTTGAGTGCAGGACTTTGGCATTTGTTTTGTGATAGGTGCTGATGGCAATTCTAGGACTGTATTACACTTACTGTTAAATTTTGACTGATTCTGGACATGATATTGCACTTCAGGCCAACGAAAAAATATATTTTGCATATATTGAGGCCTACACAAAGAATTGACGGAAATACAATGAATTGACGGACTAATCACGGCCGAGGAAAATAATTGTTTATTTGAGGCCTATTGACAAACAATCACATTCCCACGTCCCTAAAACAAAGGCTATGATGAAGTGTATAAGTCGTGACTACAAACGAGCCAGTGATGGAGTGATGATACCGGTACTTAGCATGGAAACACGACCAGCCGGCGTGTTCGCAGCCGTATCGATGTCCCTAGCCTCCACCCATCATACACACCTGAGCCTACACTTTTAAAAATCCCCTTCTCCTTTATTTTAAAAAAAATACTATTATTATTATTATTATTACTTTAAATTATTATTATTGTTATTATTATTATTATTATAGTTATTATTATTATTACTCACTAACTCTTTTCTTTAAATTTTGCGAGGTAAAAAATTGAAACGAGACAATAACCTATTTTAGAAGAGAACAATTCAAAAAGAAACCGCTTTTGTCATTATTATTATTTTGTTCTCAATATTTTTATTATTATTTATTATTTATTATTTTACTAACTCATTATCATCTTTTTGCAAGGTGCAATCCTTAAGAAGGAAGCCTACTAGGACCTCTTATCTCAATTATTATATTATCTAATTAGTTAGTTTAAGTTGCTTAGTTACTTATTTCGACATAAAGTCCAGCCGGTAACCACATTTGTGTAGCTCAAGAGGTGCCTAACCCCTTCCTCTCGAGTTAACTTGAACATCTTCCCTAAATCTCTGACTCGTAGACTAATCTAGAGTTAATTATTTAAATAGAATCAGAAATTAATAGGTGACCTAATACGCCTAGGAAATTTATTAGGTGGCGACTCCAACACTCTAACTCCAAACGAGTTACCCAGTCAAATCCGAAACCCGACTCGCCTCGAGTTGAGTCCAAAATCGGGTATGACAGAATGGCAACTCCGCTGGGAATATCAAGGTTCAAACCATAACGGACTTTAAATTGGGATTCTTTATTTGCTTTATTTTCTTTTCATTTATTTCAATACTAACTTTTCTTCTTTTTTATTTTTTGCAGGGGTAAGGTTTATTTTTTAATTTTATGTGTTTTATTCCTTAATTGTTTGATTATATTTTCTTTATTATTGTTCATATCACTCACACTTCCCCCACTCCTGGGAAATGATACTTTACACACACAACAATTACGTGGATTCCACGGTCGCTTCACCACAAAAAACCTTTTAGGGTGACATTTTGGAATATAGTTGGTCCGTGGTACAGCCAACAATTTCAAATTATCCCACTCCTTGGCCGTCCGCTATGGGGAACCGTGTCTAGAATTACCCAGCTCTTAGTGGAGACTCTTGTCTAGGACCATGCATCATGTCATGATTAGAAAAATTTTGACTTCGGCCCATGTCTAAGTCTATTAGTTCACCATATTTGAACGAACCAAATGGGTCATCGACACTAAGGGACATTTAAATATGTTATGTGTGCGTTTATTTAAAGTTGAACATGTCTAATGTAGACCATTTGTTCACATAACAAAATCAATTATTTATTTCTAAAATCGTTATTTCTACATTTATTCAAACAAACCCAATTATTTTGTAAAAAATATTTTTGGGTTTTGAACGAAATTAATTTTTTTTTCAAAATCATAGATTTTAAATTAATTTCTTCTACTTTTAATGTAGCAAGAACAATTATTATTTTTATTTATCTAAAACAAAATGTTATTTCTATATTTATATAATAAAATTAATTATTTTATAAAATTATATTCCGTTAATTTTGGGAACAATTGGGATGATACAAAATACACGTTCAATTTTAAATACCATAATCAAATTAGGAAGGCTTAACATCCTTGGTATATTAAAGTTAATTAGCCAACCTCGTCCAAAAGCGTCATCATATGACGTCTATCATGCATATTATGTGCTTTGCATGTAAGATTGTTATCTGACTTGTTGTTTTATGTGTTAGTTTTACTCCCACTCCCGAGGTTAACTTGTGCGTTTATTTCAAAACTTGTGCATTTTTAAACTTGTGCATATCTTCTGCCACTCCTGGTAACTTTCTAAATCGTGCGTTGAAAATACGGTGGTTACAACCACCTCTTCCTTCACATAAAAACTCCTTTAGGGGGAACGACTTGGAATCTATTCTATCCGAGATGTTCCCACTCCCAAGTCGTCCGCTTGGGAGGATAATAATACCTGGTCTAGCTAACTCCGTTCCTTAGTAACGGCGCTAGGAATCATGCATATGACATGTCATTAGTCGACTTGTTCTCAAGTCCGATAGGCCAACTTGTTCAAACAATCCGAACGGGTTTTTAACCCCCAAAGAGCGTTGAACATGATTTATTTGCATTTACTTAAAGGATTAAACGTGCAAATGTAGACCGTTTATTAACAGTGTTCTGCATTCAGTGTCATTCAAAGGCACGAAGGTTACCTAAGAGACTTTAAAAGCCCAACGTGAATCAGAAATAATTGTTTATTCTTACACGGTCGGAGTTACTCTGTATTCAATGTCATTCAAAGGCACAGAGGTTACCCAAGAGGCGTCAAAAGCCCAAATTGAATTAGAAATGATTATTCTGCATTCAATGTTGTTCAAAGGCGTGAAGGTAACCCATGAGGCGTCAAAGCCCGAATTGGATCAGAAATGGTTGCTTAAACAATCAGAGGTACTCTGTGTTCAATACAATTCAAAGGCACAAAGGTTACCCAAGAGGCGTCAAAAGCCCGAATTGAATCAGAAATGATTGCTTAAACAATCAGAGTTATTCTGTATCTAATGACATGCAAAGGCATGAAGGTAACCGATAAGGCGTCAAAAGCCAAAATTGAATCAGAAACGACCGTTTATTTCTTAAACAAATGGAATCATTCTGTATTCAATGCTATTCAAAGGCATTAAATGGTAACCAAAGAGGCTTTAAAGGCCCAATTTGAAGCAGAAATAACCACTTGATAGACGGAATGACACGTAACACACATTTATCCTTTAAGCATTATATAAAGACTTGACATCCTTGGCATGTCACAAGTCCATTAGCAATTTCCTTCTAAAGTGTCTAAAGGGTTCTCAACTCACAACGACACATCTCCTCATATCCTCTGTCGCATTGTTTTCAAAAACTTGTGCCACACATTGATCATTTTGCTCACAATAAAGCAAACCGTAGGCGTTTTTCTCCCTTTTCTATCATCCTTCACCTTTTCCAAAAGATCATGGCCACTAGAACATTTGACATGGTTGTTGAAGCCCCTCAATTGCTCAGAGATTGGTGGGGAAACCTAAGCATAGATCAACAAGACCGAGCCAAAATGGTGATGGGTAATATGATTTCATTAATGGAGCACACTGCAGTGGAAGGGATAATAGAAGCAGCAGTACATTATTGGGATACGGACCGAGCAGTTTTTCACTTTGGGAGTGTAGAGTTGACACCATTATTGGAAGAAATAGGTGGGTTAACCCGATTACCATTTGAAAGTGAAGAAGTCTTGATGCCTAAGAACATTACACCCGAGGAGTTCTTCGAAATGGTAGGGTTTAAGCCTGAGTTGTGCACAGACAGTATACGGCAATCGGAAATTTCTCTAACTTCCCTCTACATCAAATTTGGGCATGGAGGGGCATTTCAAGAATCCGAAGACTATTCAGCATTAACCAGGCAGATTGGCAAGAGCGGAGACTACTTGCTTTTGTCACCAGCTTTCTAGGGACTATCCCTTTCGACAACACAAAGGACGAGTTGATGTTTGCATCGTCACGATTGCTGATGTCCTACTCAAAGACATTAACAAGAACTACGCTCTGGTATCGATGATTATTGCAGAGATATACCGGGCTTTAGAAAGATGCAAGAAGAGCGCTGGTTTCTTTGAAGGTTGCAATTTGCTTTTACAAATTTGGCTGATGGAGCATTTGCAAAGGATGGATAACACAGACCAAGCTTTCCATTTCATACCGAGAAAAAACTACATCTTGACTCATGTCGCCCCCATGGACAACGATCCCGAGAAATGGGATCAACCAACAACTGCCAAAGGCTGGCATCATATATTCTGTCAACTGACACCCGAGAACATTCAATGGATGTTGGAGTACTTCCCCAGCACAATAGTAATCACACAGTCCGAAAAAGACTAATTTCTCATCTTAGTGGACTTTAGAGGAGTTTATCCATACACTCCTTTAAGGGCACTTAGACAAGCAGGGAGAAAGCAGACGGTACCCCAAATTGCAGACATCAGAAATTTCAAAGCGAATATTCTCGGAGGAGTGATCCCGTTTAAAGACAAAATATTAGAACTTTGGAAAGAAAGGCAACGACTAGGAATCGAGACCATTGGACGAGACAGGTTTAACGGTGGCTATGACGAAGAATATCCAGACTGGCTTAGGAGAGACATAGCAAAGGCAATTCAACCAAGTGCAACAACAAAAAGGAAAAGGAATGCTGATGAGTTAGGATCTGAGTACAAAGGGTTACGCAAACAACTGACAAGGGCACAAGGGAAAATAGCAAAGAAGCAAAGCTTGGTCGAAGCAAAGAACAAAGAAAAAGGTAAATGGCGCAGCAACGCAAAGCTCCTGACAAAACGCATAGAGTCTATTGGAGTATGGGCTAGCGAGGGGATGAATTCTGTGGCAAACAAAGGAATGGAGGAGAAAGGAAGAAAGGCTGGGGAAATGTTGAAGAAATTCACATTTGACATCCCGGCTCTTAACTGATGCAGACAGTATCATCTTCCAAGGATACTCATCAGAGGCAAGCTTGCCCGAGGAAGACTCAATCGAGGAAGAAGAAGAAGAATCTTCTGGGGCGGGATCGGCATAAAGATGTTCACCTAGACATGATCTAACCCTCTAGCAATATTTTCTTTCTCTTACACTATTTCAATATCAGTCAATGTAACAAAAGTCCAATAAATACAATATTATCTTTAGACTTCGCATTTTGTCAGCAAGTGAAATGATTCATGTGGCACAAAGTGTTTTCCAAACCATCGTGCGTAAAACGGTCCTTAGCATTATAGGATGCATTTCTTATTTGATATATGTGCATTGCATGAATGTGTATGTTGCTTTAGGTCTCCAAAGGAATTATTTATCCAAACTCAAATCGCCTATCGAGGCACCTCCTCTCTCTACTCCATGATCAAACCTCGATATCTAAAATCTTTCGCATGTCCAAACTATCCTTAACTCACTACCAAACCCAAAAGTCTATTACCCAAAAGGTTGGCTCGAGTTGAATACCAAGGCAAAGGACATGGTTAAGCGAGTGCACTTGCCAGGGATTATTCGAACTAAGGAGTTCTTCACAGCAATTCCCATTAGCCTTCTCCTATCTCTACATTACCTCCACTGCACTATAAACTACCAATAAGGCTAGCCAGCCTGAAAATACAAGCCTTTTCAAAAAAAGGAAAAATGAAGTCTCTTTTGTCGCAACCATTCTAGACCCTACCTTCAACCACTATTACCAAACACGCCACCATTCTATCTCTACTCTCACATACCACTTGTTTATCCAATTTACAAAAACACTCAGCCCGCTCAACCTATATTCCATATCCTAACATCAAATCATCCGCCATACCAGCAAAACACTCAATCCAACTACCAAAATACACTACCATACCCTCATAGGCATCTCCCTGATGCCAACCAAAGACCAAAAAGAAACTGCACTCCACTAGCCGAAGCCCACACTCAATTATTCGAGAAATGAGAAGCTGTCAGGCTTATTGCCCCAAGCACCTCAATTGTTCCATCGAGCAATATGAAAATTGACAAGGCAAGGAAAATGTTGGTCAAACTCAAAGGAACCTTAAGACCTTTTGACACCAACCAACATCCAAGGATCATTTTGTTGCAACTGTCCATACATTCACACCACCTACAATACATGATAGTGACCCAAAGCACTTTCCAACTTATTCCCATCATGATCAAAATAGCAGTCAAAGGGCCAGTGATATACAATATCGAAAACAGAGGTGCATCATATACTTGTGCACAACAACCAAAACAAGCAAGCCGATTAAACTTGCAAAAGAGAGACAAAACACAATTACAAAGACATCATCATATAACCAACCTGGAGACCCCTGGAGCATTTGGAAGCATATCCCCATCCAATAGCAATGATAAAGCAAGACAATAAGGTTATTCGATGCCCTTACCATAGCAAGGGTTGAGCTGATACAAAAGCACAGACAAATAGACATCTTGGAGCAACCTTGGTCGAAGGCTTTACTGGGGTGATATGAAGTCTCATGATGACCACTACAAAAGGACGTAGCAATCTAAGAACGAACATAATACGTAGCAAACCTATATCGAGTTCAACGGCTCAGCAATAAGGTATTATCCAACAAGGGAAGTTGGTGCAAGGACTATATTGCAGTAATTGGTTGACAAGTATGAAAGACGATAAGTATCTCTTCGAAGACACATAGGCGTCGTGACGAGCAAATTCGCAAGAAAGGATGACAAATGCACTCAAGGTCCTGGTATTCGACAAAAGCCAATAACCCTTTCTGTCACACAACACAATCTATTCCTTAACACAGTGTCTTTACCACCTTTCATTGACAGTCAACTCCTCACCCCCCTCCCTCCCCCCCCCTACCGCCGCTTAAACAAACATCGGTTGTTTGGCCAAAATCCTTGTCTTGATTGCTACATAAAGAATTTAGGCAATCTTTTGTGATATCTACGCTTTCTATCGCAATCTCTAAACCCAAAGCTGACAAAACTCACAACCTCATCTTGCACCCCAACTTACACAATAAACAACCTCCTCTTTGTCAGGATTTTCAACTACAACCCTATCAGGCTAAACCCAATCATGGACGTACGAAAAGACAAAACCTCGTTCCTTGTTCCTTTAGCTAAATCAAATGACATTGCAACCAACATACAAACTACTCCATGGATACCCATTCTTAAATTCGATCCAATAAGATCTACACTCAAACATTCCATACCATCACACCGCAAGACATCCAACACCAAAACACAAAGTTCAGAGCCTGATTGACCCAAAGTAAAATGGTGGCACAAAAATAACCGACAAAGGGAAACTGCAACTCCCAAACTACAAACACACTTTCCACAAAGGCCAATCCATCCAAGTTAGCCCCATGACTGTCAAGTATGAAACATGAACATCCCATCATAACCCAAGACAAATACAACTCTAAACAATCTCCAAATCCAGCAAAATCAAAATATCAAACCTCAGCCTGGATATGTAAATATCCACATACTCATAGTCATCGATACATCCAATCGTCACACTAAAAGGCGAATGCAGAGTTTAGCCAATACATTGGTGTTCAGTGCAATGTAACCACCTTTTCTCGGTGATCTGTCATAGACAATAAACTGGGGCATTTTTGAGGATTCCCAAAACACGCAAATTTGACACTGGGGCAGAAATTTTTGAGATACCCTCAAAAAATTTTACCAAAAGTCCTTATAACAGCAACATGATAGCCTCCTTAGCGCATTGCATGACATTACAACAGCATTCTACTTGTTGCACATTACTCTTGATGCATCGACTAAGGGTACACGGCCCGACGTTGAATTTTACACTTACATTAGCTGAGGGTACACAGCCCAAAGCGTCGGTTGAGGGTACACAGCCCGATACCGATTTACACTTTAAATTAGCTGGGGTTACACAGCCCGAAGCGTCGGTTGAGGGTACACAGCCCGATACCGATTTTTCATTTAAATTAGCTGAGGGCACACAACCCGAAGCGTCGGTTGAGGGGAAACAGCCCGATACCTATTTTTCATTTACATTAGCTGAGGGCATACAACCCGAAGCGTCGATTGACGGTGCACAGCCCGATATCAATTTATCATTTAAATTAGCTGAGGGCATACAACCCGAGGCGTCGATTGAGGGTACACAGCCCGATATCGATTTGTCATTTAAATTAGCTGAGGGCACACAACCCGAAGCTTCAACTGAGGGTACACAGCCCGATATCGATTTGTATTTTAAGTTAGCTGAGAGCATACAACCCGAGGCGTCGATTGAGGGTACACAACCCGATATTGATTTGTCATTTAAATTAGCTGAGGGCACACAACCCGAAGCGTCGATTGAGGGTACACAGCCCGATATCGATTTGTCATTTAAATTAGCTGAGGGCATACAACCCGAAGGGTCGATTGAGGGTACACAGCCCGATATCGATTTGTCATTTAAATTAGCTGAGGGCACACAACCCGAAGCATCAATTGAGGGTACACAGCCCGGTATCGATTTGCATTTTAAATTAGTTGAGGGCACACAACCCGAAGCGTCGATTGAGGGTACACAGGCCGATATCGATTTGTCATTTAAATTAGCTGAGGGCACACAACCTGAAGCATCGATTGAGGGTACACAGCCCGATATCGATTTATCATTTAAATTAGCTGAGGGCACACAACCCGAAGCATCGATTGAGGGTACACTGCCTTTTCATTTAAATTAGCTGAGGGCACACAACCCGAAGCGTCGGCTGAGGGTACACAGCCCGATATTGGTTTGCATTTAATTTTGCCGAGGATACACAGCCTAAAGCACCTACAGAGAGTACACAGCCCGGTGTCGAAACTGACACGGCGGAGGGTACACAGCTCGATGCAAATTTTGACATTGTAACAGGAAGACAGCTTGGAGGGTAGACAGCCCGTTGAAAGGATAACATGACAAAAGGTGTGCAACCAAATGAAGGAATGATAGGCAACCCTGCATGGAAAGATACACGGCTCAATACAAAAGGAATATACAGTCCGGCGTGACAAGCACACATTTAAAGGACAAAAAGCAAAGGACATACAATCCGACGTGGCACTGGCAAGATGATTAAACAACAACCTGGCCCGGCAAAGCAATCACCTCCTGATGAGAAGCACGTAGCAAATGGATATCCCCTAGAAGAGAGGCACGCATTTCCCAGCACTGAGCACCTGAAAGCGGACCAGACAAAGGAGAACTCAACTCAACAGGGAAGTTTACTTTAACTTTATTTTTATCTCAATTTGCATTTTGTCTTGATTTTGCTATAGGGACCCTCCGATCCCTCGATAAACCCCTGTGTCCCATTCTCACACCTGTTTCCAAAATCACTACCAATTCTGAAATCATAAAACCTCAAATACCTACCAAAGTGTCATCCCAAGACCCAATTCAAAAGGCCTGATCCTACAGATAATGCTCTTGCTACATCCGTAAGCTGCCATTTTTGCCAAGTTCCAAAGCACTCAAAGCCACAATCCCATACTCGCACCAGTGATCTACC
This sequence comes from Petunia axillaris subsp. axillaris, assembly GCA_029990575.1. Lineage (NCBI taxonomy): Eukaryota > Viridiplantae > Streptophyta > Magnoliopsida > Solanales > Solanaceae > Petunia > Petunia axillaris. The sequence goes on from JARKNS010000003.1 coordinate 53,293,953, forward strand.
TGATCTTTCCTAGCCGATTAGGTACCAGCCCCATATTCCTTCCTATTCGTGCCTATCTGTTTGAATCGTGCATATTCATCGTGCTTTATTCCTCAATATTCCTTAGTCCATTAAGGACAATGTTTGAGGCCAAGATGACTCCTCTATCCAGTTATAGTGGAAAATGTGCCCATGTAAACCCCTCTTTATGGGTGTGTCGTGCACCACATCTTCATAACTAGGACGTTTACAAGCCTATTTCACCACACTCGGTCTATCGATGTTATCTCGACTTCGAGAACGCTTTTGTCCTACCTGCAAAATGCCCATTCTGTCGAATTCTGACATGCCCAAAAGCCGATCATTTCATACCCTCACAAGCAATCTGCCTAATCCAGCATTGCGAATTAGGATGTCATTTTGCATTTCCTTCCAACTGATGCCTACTTTGCCTACTCAAGCCTATCTGCGTCAATCGTGCTTGTTTTCGTGCTTAATCGTGCCCCATCTATTTGAGTCGTGCGCATTTTATAAAACTCATTCCTCAAATTCTTCCCAGCTCAGTCAAGGCAATATTGGAGGCGAGCTTACTCAGTTGTCGAGATAAAATGGAAACTATGTACATATAAACTCCTCGTTATGGGTGTGTAGCGCGCCACATTTTCATAACTAGGACGATTATAAGCCTCTTTTCCACGTCCGATCTACTGATTACATCTCATCTTCGGTAGTGCCTTTACTTCATTCTTCGTATATCGCGCTTAAAGGCAAAGCATACACGAACCTAAACTTTACATGCTTGGATAAGTTTAGTCTTTACATCCAAATCGTGCGTCATAAATATCTCACACAGGCAACATGCCATTCTAGAACTACACACGGCCTGATTCTCGTGAAACCCGAGATATATAGGCAACTCAGAGACCGGGGTTCGGCCAATAACACCCCAAAACTCCCATTTGCCCTTTTCAATCTTTTTGCCCACCAGCCGTGACAAAATTGGCTGCTCCGTCAACTATCTTTGCCCAAAGACTCTTTCATCATCCCCGGGCAAAGAGGGGCAGCTGTTGACACCCAATTTTGTCCCTCCTTTTCTAAAATTGGCCATAATTCAATTTAAGGGTGCAATGTGACTATTTGTGCAAAATATGCATTAGAAATCATGCATTTACATGCGTTATCCTCTATTTATATATTATATACTTAAGTGTGGTTATATTACGTAACTTTTGCATCATTTAGGCTATTTGTAAAAACTGTGACTATTTGTGAAATTAGTACATTTATAATATTAGTGGCTATATTATATAATTACGTCATTTATGCTACATGTCAAGTTTGTTTCAATTTGTGATTATTGGTGCAAATTAGTAATTATTTGTGATTATATATATTTAAATAATTTTATTTGAGTTTATTTAATATTTATTTGTGCATTTTATAATATACGTATATCTATATTTTTATATATACATTTAAGTTGAATATTGGCCAATTAAAAAGAAAATGTCCAAATTCTTTTTTATTTTAATTCTTCCATTTTTCAAAATTCCTATCAAAATTCTTCATTTACTTATATTTATCTTATTTATTGAATTACATTTTTTCTTTTGAACTTAGACGAACATAGGTACGTTCATAATTACATTGAAATTTTCTTTTCTTATTTTATTTTAGGAATTAATCCTTTTCTTTTTAAATCCAAAATCTCCTACCTTGAATCTAGACTGAGTGTAGTCTAGATACACCATGTCTAAGTTCGTCACCCCCATATCTCTCCAAAATCCCCTAATATCTCCTAAATCCCTAAAATCCCTCTCCCAATCTTCTTAATTGATTCCCTAACCCCAAAATTCATCTAATCTCCCTAATTTTCTCTCATAACCATCCCCTTATCTTTTTCAATGCTATATCATCATCATCAATATAGGAAACGAACAATACACAGTAAAAAAAAAATACTTACACGAAAATACACAGGCCCAGCCCCGCACCCATCTAGTCCTTCTTCCCCACCTTCATATTTCTCCATAACCAGTACATACATACAATATATTACCAACATACTAGCATACCCCCATCATCCTCTCCCCTCTTCCATAAAAAAACGGTATCACACACAATATACAAACCTCCCCACTCATTTACTTTCTTCCCCAATTATTCTATACACTCCACAGTACCTACCACTTCCTTCTGGATTTCTTCTTCACACACCATTAAAACAGTACACACACCCCCACACCATCTCCTCCACTATCTCCCGAACACCCACATACTGATCGACATACATGCGCCACCACCAACAAAAATTAGACCACCCCCTCATCTTTTTCAAACATCAACACACACACCCACACCCCATCATTACAGAAACAATACAGATCCAGAAACCCACATACACATACACACAAATTTGAAATGGGGAACGGGGGATAAAGGGGTACAATGGCGAGGTACTGATGATACAAATCGAAAAGGGGCGGAGATCTGGGGGTTTAATGCGCAGAAACAGTGAAGGGCACTATGTCGCCGGAGACCTCATGTTCTCACTTTTCTTCTCCTTTATTCTTGATGATTTTCTGATTGCGAGTAAAGGGGTAGTGGAGTCGCAGCAACGCCACCAACGCAGTCGCTCCTCCGCCTCTACTGGGTTGAGTTCCTGCTTGTTGCAATCACTTTAAACCATCGTTCCTATAATGATTCTCTGTTTTGACTCGCCGAAAATCCCACCTGCGATGGCTCATCACTTAGAGCCGAGTTTTCTGTTGTCTTTTTCACCGATCTTACTCGTTTGTTGCTAACCGTTCTTTTACAGATCGTGAATCTCTAGTCTATTATTGTTTTGTTTTGCGCGCCTTCTCGTTGCCATCCTGGGCGAATGGGAATTAAAGCAGAAAGTTTAAGTCGACATAGTGGAGATGGTTTATCTGTTTGAGCAGATTCTGATATCTTTGATCTGTTTCATTACGTTGACCCATTTTCGTGATATTACGTTGATTATTCTAAATATTGTTGGATTAATTTATACACTGATTTAATCGTTGAGTGCAGGACTTTGGCATTTGTTTTGTGATAGGTGCTGATGGCAATTCTGGGACTGTATTGCACTTACTGTTGAATTTTGACTGATTCTGGACATGATATTGCACTTCAGACCAATGAAAAAATATATTTTGCATATATTGAGGGCTACACAAAGAATTGACGGAAATACAATGACTTGACGGACTAATCACGGCCGAGGAAAATAATTATTTATTTGAGGTCTATTGACAAACAATCCCATTCCCACGTCCCTAAAACAGAGGCTATGATGAAGTGTATAAGCCGTGACTACAAACGAGCCAGTGATGGAGTGATGAGACCGGTACTTGGCATGGCAACACGACCGGCCGACGTGTTCGCAGCCGTATCGATGTCCCTAGCCTCCACCCAGTTCATACACACCTGAGCCGACACTTTTAAAAATCCCCTTCTTCTTTATTTTAAAAAACTACTACTATTAATATTATTATTATTGCTTTAAATTATTATTATTGTTATTATTATTATTTTTATTATTATTATTATTATAGTTATTATTATTATTATTACTATTATTATTATTGTCACTATTTTCACTAACTCTTTTCTTTAAATTTTGCGAGGTAAAAAATTATAAAGAGACGATAACCTATTTTGGAAGAGAACAATTCTAAAAGAAAACTTTTTTGTCATTATTATTATTTTGTTCTCAATATTTTTATTACTATTTATTATTTATTATTTTACTAACTCATTTTCATCTTTTTGCAAGGTGCAATCCTTAAGGAGGAAGCCTATTAGGACCTCTTATCTCAATTATTATATTACCTAGTTATTTATTTATATCTAATTAGTTAGTTTAAGTTGCTTAGTTACATATTTCGAATCCCAATTATAAAGTCCAGCCGATAACTATATTTGTGGAGCTCGAGAGGTGCCTAACCCCTTCCTCTCGAGTTAACTTGAACCTCTTACCTGAATCTCTGACTCGTAGACTAATCTAGAGTTAATTATTTAAATGGAATCAGAAATTAATAGGTGATCTAATACGCCTAGAAAATTTATTAGGTGGCGACTCCAACACTCTAACTCCAAACGAGTTACCCAGTCAAATCTGAAACCCGACTCTCCTCGAGTTGAGTCCAAAATCGGGTATGACAGACAACTGAAGTGCAAGCATTCTGTGATGCTGATTGGGGCTCATGCATAAATACCAGGAGGTCAATCACTGGTTACCTAGTGAAGTTTGGAGATTCTATGATATCTTGGCGATCAAAGAAACAGGATACAGTGTCCAGAAGCTCAGCTTAGGTTGAGTACAGAAGCTTGGCATCAACAGTAGCAGAATTAGTTTGGTTGATAAAGCTGTTTCGATAATTAGGAGTTAAAATGAAGCTGTGAATTCTTATACACAGTGATAGCAAGTCAGCAATTCAGATAGCAGCTAACCCTGTGTTTCATGAGCGTGCTAAGCATATTGACATTGATTGTCACTTCATTAGAGAAAAGATTCAGAGGGGGCTGATTGATACGGTTTATCTTGCTGAACAACTAGCAGATGTGCTTACTAAAGGGTTGACAAGTATTCAACATAGATATTTGTTGTCCAAGCTAGGCATGAAGAATCTCTTCAATGGAACTAGCTTGAGAGGGGGTGTTGAGGAGTTAGAAGGAATCAGCTAAGCTAGTATTAGCTGAAGGCCGTTAGTGCAGTTAGTACAGTTGGCAGTGAGCTGGCATAGTCGGTTAGAGTTAGTTGTAATTAGTTAGGTGTGTTAAGTTAATTTGGTACCACAGATTAGTAGTCTATATATAGTAGAGTTTAGGAGATATTTTGTACACAATCTCATTTTCCTTTCATTACAAGTAATGAGCTAAGAAGCTAGTTCAATATTTCTCTCTCTAGATTCAATACTTCCCCAATTCTCCCAATTAGAATCTATGAATTTTACGGGGGGTGGCGGAGAATGTCCCTTTTAGACCACTTTCTTCAAGACCTTTTCATTTAAGGTACTTCCTGTCCAAGTGGATGAGGAGGTGGAGGGACCCTTTTTGTCAAATCATATTCTACCAAAAACCTTCGGTAGGAATCTATGTCATTATACAGCAAATTAAAGTATCTGATATTTAAGATCCTTGTTATCAAGAATACCCTCTACACATGTGTATCTTAGGAGTTAATTTTATTACTCAACTATTGCTTCATTACCACAAAGGCACTTTTATTTCTTTTGTTACCCAAATGTCACTCAACTTTCCTTCGGTCTACATCAAAGTCACTCTAGCCGAATTTTACTTAAAACTCATCAGAAAATGACGTGGCATCATTAATTAAAAATTATCTTTCTTAATTATATTAACTCAATTCTTTAACCCATCATACTAATTTTATCCAACCCAAGAGCCAAACATATTTCATTATTTAACCCTACAGTTGATTGTGTCAAGTCATTAAAATATTTTAGGTTACTGTACTGTTAAACAGAGGGGACTAAGAATTAACAAAGAAAGAATTCTTGTAGATGGTTCACCGAAAAGTCCACTCAAGTTCATTCATATTCAGATTGCCAATATGGAGTCCAAGTTTGCCAGGACTATTATTGATTCTGGAGAGATTAGAATGGAGGGCAGGGTTAGAGATGGAAAACATCATTTAACAAAAGTTGAATCTTTTAAAGTGGATGTGAGCTTAGAAGGAATTATCATTCTCTGCAGACATGTTGATTAGCCACGAATGATTAGAAAGGGGGGAAGCATCTTGTATGAGGAGAATGTGAATGTAAGGTTCATGAGTGTTGGAAGGATTGCTCGAAAAAAGCATGATGTGATGGCTATTAGGGTGGATGAGTGAACGAGCAAGGAGACATTGAAGAGAATTGGTGAAATTTTTGCTTGGTAAAATTAGTAGTGAAATGGGTTTGGGTCTTGTGTTGGATAAAATTAGTGTAATTGGTTAAAAAATTTGGTTAATATAATTAAGAAAGATTATTTTTAATTAATGATGTCATGTTATTTTTCCGGTGAGTTTTATGTAAAATCCGGCTAGAGTGACTTTGGTGTAGATCGAAGGAAAGTTGAGTGACTTTTGGGTAACAAAAGAAATAAAAGTGACTTTATGGTAATGAAGCAATAGTTGAGTGACTTTTGAGTAACAAAAAAAATAAAAATAAAAAACTTTATAGTAATGAAGCAATAGTTGAGTGACCACCGATAAAATTAACTCTATATCTTACATGCACATAGTCTCCACTAGAAAGTGTTCTTTGGCCACAAGTGTTATTCCCTATGATCGATAATCATGGTAAACTATCCTAACTATGGAAAAATTATTTGCTCGTGAATACCAAAGTTTCAACCTGACATAAGCTAAAATTCCTTTTAATTATCTGGTAGGAAGTATGTTTAACAGTCAAGATGAAATATCTTGCAAATCTCCGTTATCCAAGAAAAATGTCTCAACTATTGGTGACTTATCATCAGAAATCAGAGGTGATATATCTGACCTTTTAATAATTGTCCAGTAAGCCAATCATATGCTAGTAAAATCTTGAGAATTACACTAAAGATGGAATAGTTGAATGTACCATAAAAGGGAAAATAAATTTTGTTGGAAACTATCCATATATAGTGGTTGAATCAACACAAGAAGTGCCACAAATGGAATAAAAAGGTGGCTTTCTTCTCCTTTTTATCTTCTTTTGTAGGTGATGAAATGTTCCAAATAATAAAGAGATAGAATTATCTTCTCATATGATATTTTGAAACAAAAGATAAGAAAGTTTAGCCTATAATGCAAGATTAGTGGTTGCTTTATGTTCAACAGATATGTTACTTCATTGTTGAGTCAAATATGGATGATTGCATCTGTCTTGTTGAGAATTAGAACATTTGTCTATCTAGGGAGTGTTTGTGTGTAACAGTAATATGCTGAGCACTTGCATACTTTTGATCAGGATGGAATTCCGTTTTCTTTTTTAATGTCTGATAAGGGAAAATGGCTGGTATAGAACAAAATTCCAAAGAGGAAAATGAGATACATTGATATTTGGCGATATATGTCTATATTTCCTTAATATTTTCTTGCATTTGTAGTACTTTGCCCGTTCCTTTTAAGTGATACATATGGTTTTTGCACTTATTTTTGTAATATTACTTGTAGGGCGTGAACGAGTATAAACGGAGCAAGAATGGATAAAAACGAGCAAAGAGTTGATGGACTTAGCAAAATATGGGACATGGTATTATAAGGCAAGGTTATAGTGCATGCTGTAGATCTGTCACAGTTTCAGACTATGGAATGTTGTCTTCCAAGCGACGCCTTCAGTATAGCTTGCAATATCAAGGTGCTATTTGGCATGCGCCGCTTGAGCAATCACCTGAAGCTACTGTTTTGGCAATGCGACTACGCATGCGACGCTTGCCTAACAGCTTTCAAGTTCTGATTTAACTTATCCTTATTAGTTTGATTTTGAAATTATTACTTTATTACATTGTAAACACTATAAATACATTATTAGGAGGTCTTTTTAAGAGGTTGGACGTGGAGGAGAGTAGAAGAGCCCTAGATGTCTTCTAAACAAGTTCTTTCTCTCTTTCTCTTATTCTTCTCTTTAATTCTATAGTTTGTTCGTTCTAGATTTAGGACAATTACATGAAGGTTGATGTTTGAAAGTTGATTTCTTCATATTGATTTACCACTATAGATTATTTATTCTTTCTTGAGCCTGATTGTTTGGTTATTAGGGCCCGATAAATGAACACTATCTACGGTTTACAAGTTGAACTCGATAGAGGGGACTTATCAACGCACATAAGAAAGAGTAGGGCTTGATTGTGAACTTGGGCATCAGGGAATCGATTTGCGAGTAGGATAGACATATACCTATTCGCATTGCTTAGCTAAATACAGAGTTCTTTAATGCATGCACGTGATTTAATTCCATAGACATATAGGCGTTAGAGTAGCGTGCATAGAGTTGTGAAGAATCGACAGGATTGCACGAATATAATTAACCTGTTAGTTAGCAATCTATGAAATCAAGAAGTAGAATCAACTCGAAGACTCAACTGGATTGTTTGTCGCTCTAACTCTGGACCGTCTCTCTTTTATTGATAACAACCCATAATTTACTTTCTATTACTTGACTTCAATTTCTTGTAAAGTATACGTGGTCGACAAGTAATAAAGTGATAAGTGAGTATCGTTCCCACGAGGACTATTGTTCAGACTGAATCCTAGCAAACAATTTCCTAAAAACTATTCAGGGATCTTTTCCGATGATTGTAGATTTTACTAACTAAAGAGAACAGTAATTAAAGTAGTAATTAAAGTCAAGTAATAGAAAGTAAATTATGAGTTGTTATCAATAAAAGAGAGACGATCCAGAGTTAGAGCGACAAACGATCCAGTTGAGTTTTCGAGTTGATTCTACTTCTTGATTTCCTAGATTGCTAACTAACAGGTTAATTATATTCGTGGAAACCTGTCGATTCTTCACGACTCTATACACGCTACTCTAACGCCTATATGTTTATGGAATTAAATCACATGCATGTATTAAAGAACTCTGTATTTAGCTAAGCAAGGTGAATAGGTATATGTCTATCCTACCCGCAAATCGATTCCCTGATGCCCAGGTTCACAATCAAGCCCTACTCTTTCTTATGTGTGTTTATAAGTCCCCTCTGTCGGTTCAACTTGTAAACCGTAGATAGTGTTCAATTATCGGGCCCTAATAACCAAACAATTAGGCTCAAGAAAGAATAAACAATCTGTAGTGGTAAATCAATAGGAAGAAATCAACTTTCAAACATCAACCTTCACGTAATTGTCCTAAATCTAGAACGAACAAACTATAGAATCAAAGAGAAGAATAAGAGAAAGAGAGGAAAAACTTGTTTAGAAGACATTTAAGGCTCATCTGCTCTCCTCCACATCCAACCTCCTAAAAAGATCTCCTAATAATGTATTTATAGTGTTTACAATGTAATAAAGTAATAATTTCAAAATCCTAAACTAATAAGAATAAGTTAAATTCGGAACTTGAAAGCTGTTAGGCAAGCGTCGCATGCGTAGTCGCATTGCCAAAACAGTAGCTTCAGGCGATTTCTCAAGCGGCGCATGCCAAATAGCACCTTGATATTGCAAGCTATACTGAAGGCGTCGCTTGGAAGACAACATTCCATAGTCTGAAGCTGTGACAGATCTACAGCTTGCACCATAGCCTTGCCTTCTAATACCATGTCCCATATTTTGCTAAGTCCATCAACTCTTTGCTCCTTTGTATCCATTCTTGCTCCGTTTACACTCGTTCACGCCCTACAAGCAATATTACAAAAATAAGTGCAAAAACCATATGTATCACCTAAAAGGAACTGGCAAAGTACTACAAATGCAAGGAAATATAGGCATATATCGCCAAATATCACCACCCCACACTTAGATCCTTGCTCGCCCTCGAGCAATCACCAAAAACAACTCCCCAACTAAATACCAACACTTGATAGAACAGGTCTACCTATTTTTGTGGTTGATACCGACCATTAGACAAGATCATAAAATACATACCAAGTGACCCACAACATGCCAAAAATTCATCACATTTCATAATACTAGAGAAACCAACTCGAGACATCTCAATTTCAAAAACCGGCTCAATAAAACCAAGCCTTCACAAAATCACACTCATTCGCTCAACTAAGAAGTCAATAACTTCACCTATCTCTCGCAACCCATGTGACCTCACCAAAAATAATGAATCAAGAGAGAGTCCCAAAAATCACACAAAGAATATACTTCAAGAATAGATAAGGGACATAATATAGGAAGAATTCACTCGCTCTCACAAAGAAGTTCACGTGCCACATACGACGTACCATAGGCTTGCCCGTAATGTAGGACTCCACTAATGTAAGCTCACTCCAATCGAAATTAACTAGGATTTTAAGAATTGTAATGTAGGCTAAAGGACGGGTAGGATAAATATGGATAAAATAGTGACTACCTCCCTAAGCACTTTAATACATCACTTTCAATTTTTTCACAATTCTTCTCAAAACAAACCAAACAACCGCCCAAACATCACGTGAGAATTTCCCTTTCAACTTTAAGCAATTTGCAACTTTACTTTTTGCATAATACTAGCAAGGATAGAGTTTTTTCTTTCTTTTGTTTTCTTTATTTTTTTCTTTTTATTTTTCTTTCTTTTCAATATTTTTTTTCTCAACCTTGCCAATTATTTTTCAAAGTGCACCATATTTTTTTTCATTGGTTCCACTCAAAAGCCACCCAAGTTCTCCAACCACAACTCCACAAACAAAAGTATTTTTCAATTTAAGTGCTCTAAGGAGTACGGGTTAAAAAAGAAGATAATTAAGAACAAAAGGGATAAGGCTTGTAATGTGGGTGCCAATAGAAAGGTCAAAATGCTCAAAAGGGCTTAATAAGGATAATATTAAAGGGTAGGCTAATCAAGGCTAAAAGGGCTTATCAAAAAAACGCCTGTATCATCTCCCGACTAGAGCAAACCAAGGATTCGCTTTGAATACACATGGGGCAAGTTCTAAACATCAATATGTAAGCACGGAACATAAGAAAGAATACCTCACATCACACATGGCACATAGTTCACTCAAGACGGTTTCATTCCAACTCTCGATTTGAGCAAATAAGGTGCAACTTTTGAAATTTAAGCACTAAGGCACAATGGTATACAAGAGATTCAAGTAGTTGAACTTAAGTGTCTCAAGAAGGTCATTCAAATTTTTCTAGGCATGCATTACAATTTTAAGACGAAAAGGAATTCACAAATAGCGAATGCTTAAGTCTAAATCCACCGGTATCAAACAAATCAAAGGCACCTAGCATTCTATCATTTTCCTAAAAATACTCTACTAACTAATACTACACTACTCCTAAAAATAAAAATTTACCCGGTTCAAAGGTCTACCCATGGAAAAGAATCGAGGCCATAAGAAAAACTACTGGGCGGATGACATGTACCACTAACTAAACTAAAAAGAAAATCCTTTTGAAATTTTTCATTAGTTTTATAATAATTTTTTTTCATTTTTTATAATAAAGCAAGAAACAAATAAAAATAAAGTCAACTGGCAAAAATAAATTCCTAACATAAACTCCTAAGGTAAAGTCATCCATGACCTCAAAAAGAACAGAAGTTCTCCCACCCCACACTGAAAATGAAGCATTGTCTTTAATGCGATTAAGTAAATGAATTAACAATGCAAGTGGGTAAGAAAACTCAATGAAAGCTCTAGCCCTTGGTGGTAGCATCCTCCAAGCTTCTGTATAGCATGAGGTACTCAGACTTCCCCCAACAGATCATCAATATTAGGCAGGGGTGAGGACACCCCACACTTAAACTCGACATTACATGAACCTGCAATCCAAAGAATCACCCAAAGTAATATACAACCATAAAAATAATAATAAAAAAATAAAAAATAAAAGTAAAGCAAGCAAATTGGGTTGCCTCCCAAGAAGCGCTTGATTTAATGTCGCGGCACGACGAAGACAACTTCACCACTTTTGCCTCTACCTTGAACTTATGAATTGAATTCCCAACTTTGCCTCAAGCTTACGAAAATGGTATTGGGGTGGTGGCAAAAATACAAAAGAATCAAGTAACCAATGTCGCATTTTACATTTCTTGGCCTTTAAATGAGGGATGTCGTTTTGTCTCCTCAGCATCACAAACTTTAAAATATAGGCACCTTGTTCCTCCTCCTTTGGTTTCTTCATAGGCTCGGGTGGGTCAATTTTCATGTCACCATACAAACACAATATTGAAATATAATTGGAATGAGATCCAATGCGCTTCAATTCTAAAATTGCATTACTTTTAACATCCTTACTTGCACAAATATTAGAGTCCTCAAATATGATATTTTCTTTTTCCTCACTTGACTCTAATGTAATTTTGTCAACTTCAGCATCATCAACTAATATTGGGTCGAATGGTAGAAATTTCACATTTTGCTCCTTGAATTGGCTCGTCAGCTCTTCTATCTCAAATCTACTATTCACGATAATTGATAATTGGGCATTAGACACCTCAACCATATCACTCAAATTCGCCTCCAAGTGGTGAATAGCTAATCCAAATTGATCAATCTCTTGCGTGAGCTCCACTCTTTCTTCCATAAATTGTCTCGCCATATTTGTTAGTTCCTTGGAGAAATTCTCATATGCTTCAAAGAGTTTGTTGTGCTCCATTATCCAAGTTTCGCTAACAACCTACACTTTATCGCTCATGTCAAACTCACAAACACTATTAGAATCACCACACCTATTGATTGTGGAAGGAGTATGACACTTAGGACAAGAATTCCACAGACCACCACATAATTTGCAAAAGTTCCAGTCAAAGGTTGTAGAAAATTCACATAACCGGTCCCGTAGGGTTGAAAGACTTGGACAATTTTCCCACAAGTGAGTTCTTCCACACAGTAAACGAAGATCATCAAACTTTGAGCAACTATCATCCAACCAGTTTTCATTAAAAGATGTCATGTTAACAAGTAACACAATAATAAATTAGACAAAAAATTAAACCTGAATAGAAAATAATAAATCGTTCAAAAAGAAAACAGTCAATTATTTAATCTCGGCAACACATAGAATCAGTTGAGGAATATTTGTAGCTTTCTACTTGTATATTATTGGATTCTACGAGTCCATGGTCAGAAATCAAAGAGAACTTCCTACGTATGCCAAAATCATTGTTGCTTTCTTTGATGACCTTATTTCTGGTGATGTTTATATTGCTATACTACGCGTAGGTTGATTGTCATAAACCATCAGTAGCTTCAACGTGTACCTAACTCATGCTGCAACAAAATAAGCCCAAGAATAATAAGAGTGTGTATCCAGTTGGTTTGGCATGTACTAATTATGCAGGAGTTATAATATAAAGATTGTTTATGGTGTATGATATTCTAGAAGATGTAATGATGGGATTACCTACTTTAATGGCACCTTTATCTTTAAATACCTCAATTCATGCATTGTTAGTACAAGTATATTTATTTTCACATCAACATAAATTTCCTCATAAGTTATGTTGTACAATTTCTTATGTGAGAAACCAAAACTTTACTACTTGTGCCGAGATAATTTTGCTAATTGGAAGTGTTTAATTTGGACTTGTAGACTAACAGATAGGAGTAAGTTTCTCGTTCTCTTTTGTTTCTGACTGTGAATAGTCTAGCGCAGTGCTATAAAAATTGTTGCTAAAATTACAGAGGTATAACTCAATGACAAATCTATGACCTCTTTGCCTCTGCTGTTAATAGTAGGTTTTTCTGTTTGTTACTTTTTAAAGTGAAATACAGAGACTCAAAGAATCAGGCATTAGCCATTATTCTCCAAGAAAGAAACCTTCTTCGCCACATAGAAGCTAGTGTAGAAGTATCAAGCAATAATTGAAGAGGCAACCTGAAGAATCTAATGGGGTTATTTGGGTATGTATTGGGATGAAACATTATTAAAGTACTAGTACTTGACTACTTGATAATATAAGGTTCTTTTCTTGTTTTCACTAGAACCTTTATGAATGTAAATTATATGTTGTAGAAATATAGGTGATGTTAATTAATCAACTTCCAATAGTATGCGTCCCACGCTGCTGATTGTTTACATGTCCAGATATGAACATAAATCTATTTCATTGTATTGGGTTGATTATACAGCGTTTTGCTCTTTTTTGGCTTTGAAGAGATCTCTGTGTAATACCTCCCACATCGAAAGAAGCTCACAAGAAGACAGCTAAGAAAAAATATAAAAAACGAAGTCCGTGTAAGTTTTGAAACATACCTTTCTCGGCCTTTTGGCTAAGATCAAGTGTAGTATCTGTTCTTATCAGTTTAATATCTCATATGTGGGTCATTGGTCCACACGATATTAACTCATTTTCTTAAGGGGAAGGTTCATCAAGGTAACTTGCTCTACTTGGACCTTCAAGTGTTGCCAACAAGCTACTTGGACCTTCAAGTGTCGCCTTGTCGTTGCACTACAGTCTAGCCTGGCACACCTACCAAATCAAAGTTAAATTTTATTGATTCTTAGTTTGTTTACTTGAATATTTGCTTGGTAACTGGACTAAACTATGTACCTGGATGGGCCAATGGACGATTAACAAAACCCATGGCTTAGGCTGGTGACCTCCATTGCACTTAGTAGGGGTGCTCGTCTAAGGTTGGCCCTCAAGCGTCGCCTTGGCGTTGCACTACAGTCCAGGCCTGGCGCACCCACCAAATCAAAGTTAAATTTTATTGATTCTGATTCTCAGTTAGTCTACCTGAATATTTGCTCAGTAATTAGACTAAACTATGTACCTGGACGGGGCCAATGGACGATCAACAAAACCCATGGCTTAGGCTGGTGACCTCCATTGCACTTAGTAAGGGTGCTCGTCTAAGGTTGGCCCAAGTGGTCGAACCTACGTCATAATTTGTGGCAGTAACAGTGTTTTGAACGGAAGGCCGGGTGCTTGTATGTCACTTTTCCTTCTTTTTGTTCTCCATACAAATATGATGAAGGCCTTCTTTCATGATCTCAAGTATCTTGATTTCCAATGCTAATATCGTCTTTTCACTGAAAGGTCAATAAACATCTCGATAACACATCCCACTTCCGATGAGTGAATGAATGAATCTACACCTTCTGCAGGTTCAATTACACCAAAAAAATACCGGAACCAGAAATTCAAGATAATTAGTCAACATATTTCATCATCAAATAATGAAATATCTTTTCCTTTTCAATGAATCAAACGGCGAAGGAGGACGTAACAACAAAAGCTGCTTCTATTCGTAATGCAGGTTTTCAACCATATCAGAAGTGGATGAACTGCTTAGGAGATTGAAGAAGAGGAAGACCTATATTTTGGTGCAAGCAACATTCGATAGGCCTGGCAGAAGAAAAGAAGTGTGGTTACTGCCACATCGAAAGAGAAAGAGTAAACCCAAACTTCTTGCTGCATACAAAATGTCAGCACAACTCATTTGGAAAACTCATGCAGCCACGCAGTGAGCACAAAGCGAACTATTCTTTCGCCTTTTACTGAAGAATACCGTGTGAGCGCTGTAATTAGTGGCATACGCCTATTTTTGGAGGGGTTTTCTTAATTGGAGGGGTTTTCTTAATTGAGTGCCCTCTACAATTCTAGTTTCAATTTTTTATTGTGACTCAACATCAAAATAAAATGCTTTTTTGTTTTTTTTTTTTCTAAATGAATGTGAAGATTTATTGCTGCAATTGGGACTACTTCATATATCAAACTAAATTTTCTTTTTGCAGTAAAACTATGATTTTTCCAATTCTAAACAACCTTAATCCAATCATACATTTAGTTTTTTTTTTTTTTTTTAATTATTGAAGATGAATTACATACTTTACTCATTAGAGTTAGGGAGTTAAAATGAATTACTTTCCGAGAGACGTACCTCATCGGGCACAAAGAAGAATGAGGAGCTGGAGGGGTATAAGAGTAAAGCAAGGAGCATCAAGGTAACATACTTACCTGGACGAGGTCAGAGGGTGATCAAGAAGGCCCATGGCCTAAGCTAGTGACCTCCATTGCACTTTGGAGGAGTGTCTGCCTAAGGTCGGCCTAAGTGGTCGAGCCTACGTCATAATTTGTGGCAGCAGGGCAGGGGCCAGAGTTCAGCTCAGGTTCAGCTCAGGCCCTTCCGAATACTGCAGCTAAACTTTTCTGCTCAATGGATATGATATTCTTGAATGGGTTCAGACATTAGAGTTCCAAAACGAGCTACTTCTTAATGCTGACAGCTGTTTCTGTTGAACGCCATGAGATCAACTGAGTCGAATTTGCATTGAGACACTTGAAATTTGGTAAACAGACTATGCACCAATTGTTGAGTCTATTAGGGTTCTGTTAGATTGGACAAACAGTTTCTTTTGTAAAGGACCATATATATTCTGGGAATATGCAAGGAAATACTCAATCCCAAGACTGACAAATAATTATTGAATCTAAGGTTCAGTTAGATTGGACAAACA